>JARHVA010000120.1:585000-1785000 GCA_037957365.1 Torreya grandis | reverse complement strand
CTAGGCCATTAATGCCACAAACATCAGGATTATGGGTCACCCATGCCTAGTTAATGGCTCCCATAACTCTTCAATGTCCCTTATTCCAAGGTCATGATGAAGATAATTATGGATTTAATTCCAAATATTTGGATTATCTATCACTACACATCTCTATCTTGAGATGGGCGGTCATGGTTGATCCTGACCAATCTTAAAAATATATAAATAGAGAGGCCATGGATATGAATTTTAAGCTATTTTGGTGCAAAGTTATTATGCTTAAATATTTTCAAAAATCTTGAATATTGAAAAGTTATAATGCTAAATTTTTTCCACAAGGCTTTGAATTTGATCATATTTTTTATTTACAAGCTTCATTGATAGGCTAGTTTAGTGATTTGGAATCATGAGCCTAGGTTTTGTGGAGTGTTCTTAAGGCATTGGAGGAGCTTACCACCATTATTGACAAAGACAAGGATGCTTGATCAAAGGATAACATGTTTTTGAGCCATATTGGTATGGTGAATCCATTTGGGAAGGTAATATGGTGTTGCTTTCTTTCATTTATTTCTTGTTATCCTTTGTAATTCCCATAGGAATAGATAGGCTTGGTTAGTTATTTATTTTAACATGTTTTATTATTTATGGACTAATGCTTGACTAAATTGCTTTGTAATCCTCTCTACATCTTGGCATGCCTAATGGGACAAGATGCATCTCACACCTAAATAAGATCACTTTTGAAACTCTAAAATATCCGTTTGGACCCTTAAACCTCATGTAAATTGATTTTCTAACTTTATTTTGCCATTTTTGTTTGCCATGGTTTTATACAATAACTAGCATTGGCAAGTGATATCGACATTGATTGCCTAGCTTAACCAACATCGGTTAGGTCCTAGTTAGCCAAAGTAACCGTTGTCAATTGTAATAAATGACATCAGTCACTGTGTTTTTCCAAAAACACAAACCTGAGAGCTACTTTTTCAAAGTTCATTGTTTCAAGCTAAAAAGAGCTTAAAATCTAAAGGACATGATGACATTTTTTCTGTAGGAAAAATCTTTTGCTTTGATAAAAACATGTTTAAATCACCTCTTGCATGCTTAAAAATCAACTAGGAACTTTGTTTTGTGTGTTTAACAAAGAATTTAGATGTTTTGGTGAATGTTTTTAGAGTTTAAAACTAAGACCAAGAATTCAAATTAACACCACCAAAAATTTCATTTGGGTTTAAAATTAAACACACTTATCAATTTTTGTTTGCAATAGTTGTTTACTTAGGTTTTATTTGACAAAAAGAGGAATGTTTCATGTATGCTCTTCCATTTATCCCCTATAGGGAACCCTTGGAATCAAAAGTGCCATTCTTATTGAAAATAGCCTAGTCCAAGGCTTAGAAAGAATGTCGCCTAAATCATTTCCCAAAAACTCACCAAAGTTTGGGTGATCTTGAAAACGACCCTAAAGTCTTTCTATTTTATGCTTTATTTATTTTTATGAAAAATTGGCTTGTGAGGGGGATGTCATTACCTCCCATGAGCTCTTTAGGGAAGATTTAACCTAGGGTTTCACTTCTTGGCATTGACTTCAGTTGACTCCTTTGGAGTTGCACATGGAACATATCTACATTTGGACATCACATGACACTGAGTGAATAATAGGATGTACTAGTTGTAAAAAGGACTAAACCTTTTTAAAACTAGCCAATGCCATGGTCACCCAATTTCCATGGTTGTCTTTTGCTTTATTTAACGTGAAATTCATTGTGTAATTGATTCCCTTAGAATGATCGAAACCTTGCTAGTTTAGTAGACCCCACTTTGCCATACCTTGTCAGTTTAGACTTAAGACATTTGTTTTTTGTCATTAGCTTACTTGGTCTTGATTTGTGTCTAAAATTTCTTGTTAACTCAATTAACTTAACCAAAAAATATTATTCTTAATTTTCTTGAGCAAGAGAGGTATTATGTTGTCTAAATGGAAAATTCATCTTTTCCTTATTTAATATGTTATCGAAAGCTTTATGTCATGTCATATAATTTGATGCAGTCATGCTACCCAATCGAGTCTATATCTTTTACCTAATTCTTTAAAATACTTCATTTATAATCCACATTCAAAATTGAACCTTTCTGAGTTCTAAGGGTTGGTACACCAAAGTGGGTTCACCATTTATGCACTAAGCTTGTTTCAACTTGGGTTCAATTTTTTATTTGGATTGAAGGTCATTTATTAAGACTCAAAATCACATTATCATCTTGGTGGACTCAAGTCATCTTCCATATCTCTCACACTTTGGGTCTTAGAATATATTTTATCCTACTAAAATCATGTGGTGACGTTGTGTTGCCGATTTACCTTACTCTCTTCTGATCTATAAGATTTCAACTTTATCAAAGGTTGAGTAAACTAATGAACCAAATATTCTAAATTATGCATGGTTTCAAACCACCCTCCTTTATAGTCTCATTTGTACCTTGGTTATTTGTTTAAGAGAGAGCCAAAGCATACTTTTATTGGTTGTCGAACATTGGTCCAAAGTCAATACATAGAATAGCTCTTTTTAGACATGACTCAAAGGTTCACTCGTAGTGGGGCCTCTTATGGCCTTAGTTATGAAGATGATCAATTTTATGATGGTCAAGATAACCCCACTATTTTTTATGATATCCCTGCAATAGTAGGATTTGAAGATGATTACAATGGACATCAACCCCAAAAAGATCAAGATGAAGCCCTTCTTAGATTGATAGAATCAATTGCTAAACTACCTTCTAACTTTCCTACAAAATACTTACATACCTTAGTTAGAGAAGGAGAATAATTATGGTAAGAATAAGATTTTGCACAAATAGACATACATTCTTCCTCTAACAAATAAAAGTAAATACAAATAGATTCAAAACCCATAAATCAAGATCTTCTAGAGAAGATCAAGATAATAAGTCAAGGATATGCAGATCAACTTGTCACAATCTTAACTGACTCCCTAGTTGCCACTTAAATTCATAATAATGCTTCTAAAGAACACAAAGATATGGTTGAAAGTATGTAATATGGATGATAACACTACCATAGTGGATCAAGGTAATCTAAACAAATAGTTAATGTCACAAGAGACCTCACAAAGTGTTCCATTTGATATGGAACATACATTCTTCAATCATCAAGAACCTCTTGTTACTTTATAAACTCAAAAACCCAAAAATTCAATTTGAATTGAGGAAGTCCCTCAAGATAATTTGGCCAGTTCTTTTCAACCAACCCAAATATTGGTAAATAAACATAGAAATTTCCAAAATCAGCAAAGTACAAAATAGCCAAATTCAGGGAATGTTTTACAATCCAAGAATCAACGGCCTATGTTCTCAACTCAATCAATGAATTAAAACCAAATCATAGATCAAAAGGTATATGCTACCTATAGATCCACACAAAATTAGAGGCACATTCCACCCCAACAACATCTTATCCAATCCATAAATACACCAAACATGCAAAAATGGAATTCTATGAAGGAAATTATCCAAAGCCTGAGATGAATAATAGAGTCAAAAAGTATAAATTTGATGAGATATGCCCATATCCATTTAATTTATCTATTCTCCAAACCCCTTTCCACCTCATTTTGAGGCACCCAAATTTAACAAGTACAAAGGGAAAGGAGATCCACGTGAACACATACAAGCATTCTTCAGCTTATGTCAAGAGGTTGCTTATAGTAGTGAGTATTTACTATGACTATTTCTATGAAGTTTAACAGGACAAGCCCTTGATTGGCTACTTAAACCACCCAAGGGATTAGTTTCAGATTGGAACGACTTATCAAAAAAGTTTGTTAACCATTTCTTATATAACATATAACATAAATTAATTATTATTGACTTATGCAAAACCAAGCAGCATGATGGTGAAAGTTTTGCTGCATATCTACAAAGGTGGAGGGAATTAGTAGGCTGATTTCAACATAATTTACTAGACAAACAATTGGCTAATATATTTGCACAAAATATACATCCTGAAGTTGCACATAATCTATGATTAGCTTGTGCTAACTCATTTAAATAAATTATTGACAAAGAAGTGTAGATTGAGAAGGCTCTTATTGCTAGAGATCTTGTTAATATTTTTGTGCAAGGACAAGCATCTAATCAGACTAAATCACTAGCCAGTTACATAGGATAAGTCTAAGAGCTTTTACAAAAATAAGAACATGGTTGGAAATGGGGTGACAGAAATAAGACATGTATAAACAGTACAAGCTATGCCTCTCCAAATGTACAATTAACTCCCTCAAATCCACTACCTACTATTTAGAGATAACCTCCATGAAGAACATTTCATAACAATTTTAGAGTCTTTATCAAGTTAGGAGAATTGGTTGAAATAGTGTTATAAAAGCTCATTGCAACTAATTTAATTATATGGCCAGTATCAAGGCCATTTCCTCAAGATCAACCAAAACTAGACTAGTACAAAGAGAATAAATGGTGTAAATTTCATCATGTTGTTCGCCATGGTGCATATCATTGTGTTTAATTGTGACATATTATTGAGGACTTTATTAAAAATGGTGAGCTAAAAATTAATTTTGCCCCTAATCAGGACACAAATTAAGATATGGGAATCTACAAAGACCCCTTTCCTCGACATGATCCACCACCACTAAGAAATAATCAAAATGGTCACAATCAAATACAAAGGTAGAATCAAAACCAACAACAAGGTCAAAATGGTAATGATCATAATCAAGACCATAATGCCCACACTAATAATATGGCTTATAGCAATGTACCTTACAACTACAATAACACTATGGGATGTATTTACGTAACCCACATTACCACTATTACTATAACATCGAGTGGCCAATCTCATGTTCCTCACAACATGAGACCCATCATTATAGGGTTAATACCCTCTCCCCCTAATAATACCATGTTGAGTTCACATCATCATGTTGCTACTTCATTTACATGGGTTATTAATCCTAAACAATAATACCATTCTTCTAAAGGCTCCTCGCTGACCTAAAATTTTCATAATACCGTTAATTGCCTATGAATCACCATCCAAGGCCCTTTGCCTCCCTCTTATAATTATAATAACTCTTTGCCATCTCTAGGTTGTGTATTCATAACTAGATGCCCATGAGTTACCATTCAGGGCCCTTCACCTACTTCTTTCTATAAACCCAATGAGAACATTGTGCCAACAGTTTCAAAGTTGAATACTATCCCAATAAAGACTAAACTAGTTCAATCCATAATTCAAAGGCCTTATAGTATAATGGATCAATTAGATAAAACCCTTACACAAATTTCCATATTAGAACTCTTGCAGACATTTGATGTCCATCAAACCATCTTCAACAAAATTTTACAAGATTCTATTGTGCCTAATAATATAAACCTTAATCAGTTCCATAACCTATTTGGACATTTATCTTCATTTTTTCAAATCACATTTGATCAAAAAGACATGTCCAGCCTTGACCCAAACCATAATAACCCACTATACATTGAGATAATCATTATGGATCACAATGTTAAGTGGGTTCTTATATATAATGCTTCAGGGATAAACATCATATCTCTTAAATTGGTGAGATGATTAGGTTTCATGGATAAAGACATTTAGCCAGAGACTATTACAATCAAGTCTTATGACAATGCCAAGAGGGAGTCATCTGGTAAAATTTGGTTGTGAATCATGGTTGGGTCTATTTTTCATCACACATTATTCTACATTGTGGATATTGAGTTTTCTTATAACATACTTCTTGGTCATCCTTGGATCCATGAAGTGCAGGTAGTTCCATCTACTCTTCACCAATGCCTTAAATTTCCTCATGATGGGATCGAGGTTACTATTCCCACTAATCAGCAACCATACCAATACTACAAACATCTTGAAGTAGAGTTTCATAATTATAACTATTGCCCAGGTTATAAATTCATTACAAAGAAGAACAAAGCCATCATTTCTCATCCATCTCCATATAATTAGATAGATCCTAATGATCTAGTCTCCACTTCAACATATCCATTTCTTGTAGCTCTGCCCAAATAGGTTATTATTAAAGATGCAGGCATCTCCACGTACCATCTAAAGGACAACCTCCATATTGAAAAATTACCAAAATCTCTTAAAACATTTGGTAAGCCTAAAACTTCCTAGACTCCTAACAAACCTGATCAGATTTGGTAACCAAAGAAGAGGCAACCAAAACCTCCTATGGTTTTTTTCCCTATGATAGCACCAAAGAAATATTGAGAGGCTTTTACTAAGGGAGATTGGTTATATTCTGAAGGCCTTTGCAAATTTTTTTCAAAATCCAAAGTACCCTATCCCTAATAAGATAATGGATCATCTTAAATACAGAGGGAAAGGCCTTGGCCAATAGGTGCAAGGAATTTTAGAACCCTTATCAGTGGGAGTTATCAATTAGAATCATGGTCTCAGATTCAAACCACTAGAGGATGACCTCATAATATTTGGTAGTGACTCTTTTGAAGTGACTAGTAACGAGACTCCTAGCAGTGACACAACATCCCATTATAGCCTTTTCAATGAGCTTGTTGATTCAAATTTGTTTGATTCAAATGCCATATTGACCATAACACCTATTGGAGCTTCCTATCCTGAAATATAAACCCATCCTAGTGGTGCTTCCCTTCCTGAAGTGGGACATTATATCTTTACCATTGGTGCTTCTCATCCTAAATCAAACCCTCACTATAACCTATGCCTTTTCCATCCTAAAATCATAGATTGGGATCAACAAAATTTGGTCATATGCATCAATGAGTTCCAAAATTAAGAATCGATTGTAGAATACATGGGCTTACGAGATGCATTCCCCATTGGTGATCATAAGTAGGGTTTTGATTTTTCATTAAATTCTTTTGCCTACTTTGGAGAGGAAGCAAAATTTCTTGGTCATAATGAGGAACAAACATCAAGATCTTCAAGTGAAAACCTCTTTGAGGCACTTTTTTGATTAGGGAAAAAGTAAAGAAAAAGACAAGCCTTTGAGTGAAATCCTATTTCAAGCACTCCCAAGAGAGAAATTTTGCTAATCCCCTAAGGGTGTAGAAAGTCCATCTAGCCCAAGTTCCATAGCTAGTGCAAGAATATCTTCAGAATAGTATCAAATATTTGAGCATCTTGCTCTTGAGTTTCCAGATGTCTTTTCCAATTGGTTTCTACTTAAGAAGGTAGACTCTGATTCTTCATATTATCCAAATCTTTGGGATGAACATCAAGAAGATATAATAGAAGAAGATGATCATGACCATACATTGCCTAAAATTATAGAAGATGGATTTACACTCCTTATGGAGGGTATAAAATAAGTAAATTTGGGAACCCATGAGGATCCCAAAATTGTTTATCTTGGAGCTTCCCTTACTAAAGTATAATGTGAACATATTATATCCATTATTAAGGATTATATAGACATATTTTCATGGGAATATTCTAACATGCTAGGCCTGGATCCAGATTTAGTTGTGCACCATCTTGTTGTTCACCTTGATTCTAAAGCAGTCAAGCAAAAGTTCAGAAAGATAGATCCACACATCACCCTTTTGGTTAAGGCCAATTTAGAAAAGTTTTTAGAAGCCAATTTTATCAGACCACTAGACTACTTTGAATGGATTTCTAACATAGTGCCAGTAAGTAAAAAGACCCCAGGCATACATGTTTGTACTGATTTCTATGATATCAACAAAGCATGCCCCAAAAATGATTTTTCTCTGCCCAACATTGACATGATTATTGGCTCAACTGCTGGGTATAAGATGCTATCCTTAATGGATAGATTTTCTAGTTACAATTATATCAAGATAGCCCCTGAAGATCAACATAAGACTGTGTTCACCACTCCAGGGGGGACATTCTATTACCAGGTCATGTCATTTAGTTTAAAGAATGTAGGAGCCACATATCAATGTGTAATGATTTTCATCTTCCATGACATGATGCATGACATTGTCAAGGACTATGTTGATGATATACTAGTAAAATCAAGAACAAGAGCTAGACAACCTGACATTCTATGAAGAATATTTGAGAGGCTTTGTACATATAAAGTCTGCTTGAATCCTAAGAAATGTGTCTTTAGAGTCACATCAAGAAAATTGTTAGGGTTCATTGTATCAAAATGAGGGATTGAAGTTGACCTTGCAAAGGTCACCACTATTATGGAAATGCCTCCACTAAACAATCTTAAATAATTGTGAGGTCTACAAGGCAAGATCCAATCTATACACAGGTTCATTTCTCAATTGACAGATAAGTGCCACCCATTTACCTACCTCTTAAAGAAAGGTGTAACATTTCAATGGGATGAATATTATCATCTAGAATTTGCAAAGCTTAAAACATACTTGGCCAATCCACTAGTTTTATGACCTCCAATAGAGGAAAGCCACTGCTTCTTTATATATTAGCCATGAAACATGCATTGGGGGCACTTTTGGCTCAGCATGATGATCATGATAAGGAACACATGGTTTATTATTTAAGTCGCACATTGGTAGCCTATGAATATAATTATATGCCTATTGAAAATTCATGTTTAGCTATGGTGTTCACCACTCAGAAATTATGACATTATATGCTAAATCACAAAACTATTGTTATCACCAAGGTAGATCCTCTCAAGTTGCTTTTATCTAAAGTAGCTCTTCAAGGATGCATGGCTAAATGGATTATGCTTCTTAGTGAGTTTGATATTGAGTACTAGAATTAGAGGGTAATCAAAGTCTAAGACCTTGCTGACCAACTTTTAGAAGCTCCTATTATGGCCACTCAACCCCTCAACTTTGACATTCTAGATGAATCTATCATGACGATAGAACAAGCATCATAAGAACCTAAATAGTGGATGCTCTATTTTGATAGATACTTCACATCCTAAGGATCTATATATGGTATGTTTTTTATCACACCATAGGGGGATTTGATCCCCAAAGCATTCTATATATAATTTTAGTGTACAAATAATATGGTTGAATATGAGGCATTGGTTACAAGGCTTCATCTTGCCATACAATGGGATATTCAAAGCTTAAAGGTCTATGGACATTCATAGCTAATCATAAATTAGGCAACTGATCAATATCAAATAAGAGATAATAAGCTTGTTCCTTACAAGCGAATTGTTGATAACCTTAAAAAAAAAAAAATCTCTACAGTTTGAGCAAGTTCTATGAGTCAACATCAGATCTATCAACACCATGGAAACAATTGGTTCCATAATTCAAATGCATGATAGTAATAAAGAGTATCAATTCTTGATTGAAAATCTTCTTCATCTAGCATATATTCTATCATATTCAAAGAAGATATGCACCATTGTTGATCCTAATCTCTCACCTGAGTTACCATGGTACCAAGATTTTTATAACTATTTCCATAGCCATGTATTTCCTGCCAACCTTTCCAACAACCAACAAAAACTATTCCTTCATCACTTAACAAGTTATATCTTCCTTGGAAACACATTTTACCATAAAGGCTATGATGGAACACTTATTCATTGTTTATCTTTGGGAGAATACAAGATGACACTAAAGAAGGTTCATGAAGGAATGTGTGGGGCCCATACCAATGGTGTAGTCCTAGTAAATAAAAATCTCTAAATAGGCTATTATTGGCCCAAAATAGAGATAGATGCTTATAATTATGTAAATAAGTGTGTTCCTTGTTAGTACCATGGTAACTTGATACATGCACCTTCCTTACCATTGTAGTCAATTACAACACCATGGTCGTTCTCAACATGGGGTCTCAATCTCATTGGCAAAATTAATCCAATATTTTTAGATGGCCATAAGCACATTTTGAATGCAACCAAGTACTTTACCAAGTCAATTGAGGCCATTCCTCTCACTTATATTATTGAGAAACAAATAGCCAAACTCATTCATTACCATATCATCTATTGATATGGCATACTAGCCCGTATTATATCCGATAATGGTAGATCCTTTGTGAACTAAAATGTGAAATATATTTATGAAAAATTCAAGATCAATCACAATAAATCCACTCTATATAACATGCAAATAAATGGACAAGTTGAGGCATCAAATAAAACCATTCTAGCCATCTTAAAAAAGATTGTTAATGATGTTGGCCATAATTGGCATTTGTAACTCTTTCCTACGCTCTAGGCTTATAGAACCAATCATCGCACCCCAACTAGAGCTACTCTATACTCTCTTATTTTTGGCATTGAAGTTATGATCTCAGTAAATATTGAGATCCCATCAATAATAATATCACTGGAGCACATAGAAGATGATGAAGACTATAAAGCCTCACGGTTACAAGAACTATAACTTAATGGTAAGCATTTGGATGCCCTAGAAAACTTGTAGGTCTATAAAAATAGATTGTGGAGAAGCTAAAACAAATGCATTCTCCCTCAATAATTTGATATTGGTGACTTATTTTTGAAAGAGAACCAAAAGAACATGAATGTTGAACCCAAAAAGAAAGGCAAGTTTTAACCTAATTGGTTAGGACCATATATTGTCATAGTGAACTATGAATCAGGAGCATACTGATTGGTTAAACCTAATGGTGAATAAATTTTAGATCCCATGAACATCATACACCTTAAGACGTTCTATGCATGAACAAATTTGAACCATTATCTATAAGACCTCTAACTAGGGGGCAACTTGTCATAATTTTATCCCACCCTTTTATCTTACCTTGAACACATTTTATACTACCTTGGTCCACTTTTCATGAATCCTGACAGTAAAGGATTTGAACCCTTGGCACTCTGAACACATTCTTCATCCCATTCTAGATCAATCTTTTTAAGAATCATATTCCTTATTATGTCTAAGGCATGTCATAAGCTTGAACACTTTTTATCCCTTGACCAATTATAATCTCTATTATGTCTCATAAACATTATGAACATCTTCAGTAGCAGTTCAACCAACACAATATTATGTAGTTTTAGACAAATGAACATCGACATCTTCTTAGTTCCCATATTTACTATTCTTTCTTTTTTTATTAAGAGCCTTACTCTCATCGATTTACGAGCATGGGTTATCGTAACTAGCTTAGCTATCTTATTGGAACTTCTACTCTCAAGACGTGCATATACTCAACTAGATGGTCCCACCTTGTGATTATTTTATCCTAAAAATACCAAAAACATTAAAAATACTTTGAAAATACCAAAAATATAATAACATGATCCATAAAAGAACAAAAACATTGTCTCATGCTTCCTATACACTTGTACATTTCCATTCCACCATCCCACGCTCTTGTCATTTTGTAAGTAACTATTAAGTTTGAATGCTCTCATCATTTTGTGAGAAAATATTAAGTTTTAACACTCTTACCATTTTTCAAGTATAAAAACACTAGTTCATTTCATTTTGTTCCATGCACTTGCCATTTTGTAAGATAATTCTTTTTCATCTCATCAACTTCTTGTTTACCAAACCATTCTCATTTTTTTTTCATATCTTCCATTTCTTCTATAATATTAATAATGTTAGTTTCATCATTAATTTTCTTCTATCCCATTTCTTGGGAGAACTACATTTGGCTTGAAGTTCATGTTGGAACATGCATCCATGGAACTATGTAGGTAGCGTATACTTATTTTATACATTTATAGTCAGCTCAGCCAACCCCTTCATTTTATTCTCTTCCCCCATTTATTTTGTCATTGTTCTCTTTAATTAGAGAAAAATTATCATGTCATTGTTCTTTGTTATGATGTGGTGGAAAGTAACGCCTCTACTGTACATGCATAAACATTTGTCTTTAAATCACACTAACTTGGTTTTTATTTTTGTGTGTTTATTTGAGTTTTCTTGGTGTTTTGTTATGCTTTCGTACCTCTCATTTTATTTGTTCTCCTTTTCTCTTTTGTATTACCTCTTGTCTCCATTCTTGGTATTTGTTTCCTTGATTGTTTTTTCTATTTGATTTTGCTTTTATCTTTTGTGTTTCAGAACATCTTGATGATTCCCATGGATCTTGATTGTTTATATCTTGATCCTATATTATTATGTTGTTCTTGGACCATTTTATTTATTTGATTATTGTTGGTGTCTTGTTTTTCTATTTTATTTTTCTTTTTCCTTTTGTGTTCAAGAATGCCTTGATGGTCCACATGGATCTCGAGTATTCATATATTGGTCGCATGTCATTAAGACATTCTTGAATTTTGTTTTTAAACATTTTTGTTCTTACTTAAGATCATATCTTGATTTCAAGATAGGTTCATTATGTTTATCTTTTTTTTTGTCTTTGCTTTTTTGTTTAAATGTAAATCACTGTAACTCTGATTTTGGCCATTATTTTACCATTATCCTTAGTTATAGGTATTCACATTTGAACTAGCTCAATGCAATTAGAATCTTATGTCCTTATAATTTATTCGTACTTATGATGCCTAATTTATTTTTCTATAGTAAGCACTTTGTGCTCAGGTCTCAAAGTCTTAACGCCAACATTAGCTCTAATGAACGATTCTCAAGAATAGTTTACAAAACCTAGGCTCATGATATAGAATTAGGCATCTAAGTAACATGCATTTTAGCACTCAAATCTATTCTTAAACATGCATCTCATTGCATACATTGTGTGTTTAATCAATTCTTGGTCTATTTTTCATCATTTCTCATTCAACTCTCTCCCAAACTTGGGTGAACTACATTGGCCTAAAGTTCATGTTGGAACATGAGTCCATAGAACTATGTAGGTAGCACTTAATTTATATTTAGGTTAGCTTAGCCATCTCCATTATTATTTCCATCTCTCTCCTCACTTTTTGAATTCCCATATGCTTGGTTTTATATGGCTTTCTAAGCCATTACACCATCACATGTATGTTTGCACCCGATCGCTTTAAACCTATCTTTTTGGTTATATCCTTAAGCTATATTGCTTGCCAATCACCCATCTTGGGGAAAAACATCTAAACCACATCCAAATTAAATCATCTCTACAGGGGTAAATCATTATTTATTCTTTATCAATGATCAAGATTCACCCTATTGGGGCAAAACTATTTTATCACAATCAAATATGATCTACTAGAGTACTTATTATCTTCTCTTTGGAGACCCTGTTCTAGTGGTGCTTCCCTTCCTAAAGTAGAACATTCTCTCTTTTCCTATAATTTTAAGCTCTCCACATCAAATCCCATGATGGCAATATTTTAGTGTAAAACTTATCTCAAAATTGATCAATGTCATAAGTGTGTAGCTTATACTCTCAAATTGGGTACGTTTACAGTGTGTCCCTTACATTTATGGATTGAATATTTCCCATTCCCCACATCTTTGGGGCATATTATACCTCTCATTATATTTTGATCATTGATGGTAATCACGTGTGCAAGCGTTAACTCATCTAGATGTGATCTATTCCATGGGTTAACCTCTCACTTTCTCTTTTTTAGAGTCCATCCTTTTCTTTCATCCTAGTATGTCCTTTCGAGGAGGCATCATGGGTATGTTCCAATTTATTTTTGATAACTCTTTTCTTTGAAAATATGTCACTTCATCTGAATGTCTCACTACACCTTCTCAAATAGGGGTAAAATGTAGACATCCAATTCCTAACACAATTTGTGTTGAAATTGTCAATCTTACTCAAATTTCACTCAAATGCATATTTTAGGTCAAAATACATAAAACATGTTAAATGGTTAGAACTTTTCATTTACAAGTGGTAATTTAGGTCAAAGTATCCCTAAATAGGGAAACACAATTTATGGGCTAGCTAACTTTGATCAATTCACTTCGAGTCAAAATAACCATTTCACTATTTAGTGCTCTGGATCACTCTTTTCTTCTAATTCATTGATACACATCATGTACCTTTGTTATTTAGTGTTAAAAATATCTTAAATGGTAATACACCTCTAACACATATAACATCACCTTACAATTCCTCTCTAGTCAAATTATGACCTAGTAATATGACTTTCTGACCATTTTGATTAATTAAGGGCCAATTTTCAAATAATTATATAAATGTTGATTAACCTTTTTTAAGGCAAATTAATCTAAATAAATAGCTTAATTTTATTTTCCATTAAATTTGTTTAATATTTCTTTTTATAAATTTATTCTTATTAACTACATCATCAGGTGACATCATTTCTTGGAAAGACATTCCTAGGCCATTAATGACATAAATATCAAGATTATGGGTCACCCTTGCCTACTTAATGCCTCCCATGCCTCATCAATGCCCTTCCTTCCAAGGTCATGATGAAGATAATTATATATTTAATTCTAAATATTAGGATTATCCATGGCCACACATCTCAATCTTGAGATGGACGATCATGGTTGATCCTGACCAATCTCAAAAATCTATAAATAGAGAGGCCATATATGTAAATTTTAAGCTATTTTGGTGCAAATTTATTATGCTTAAATATCTTCAAAAAGTTTGAATATTTTAAATTTATAATGTTAAATTTTTTCCACAAGGCTTTGTATTTGATCATAGTTTTTATTTGCAAGCTTCATTGATAGGCTAGTTTAGTGATTTGGAATCATAAGCCTAGGTTTTGTGGAGTGTTCTTGAGGCATTGGATTACCACCATTTTTGAAAAATACAAGGATGATTGATCAAGGGAGAACATGTTTTTGAGCTACATGGGTATAGTGAATCCATTTGAGAAGGTAATATGGTGTTGCTTTCTTTCATTTATTTCCAACTATCCTTTATAATTCTTATAAGAATAGATAGGCTTGGTTAGTTATTTCTTTATACATGTTTCATTATTTATGGACTAATGATTGATTAAATTGCTTTGTAATCCTCTCTACACTACCATGTGGAATCATCTTAGTAATTCACTTGGTTTATGCTATGTTATACTTCTCTTGATTGATCTTGAGGTGTAGAGAAGTGAGATGATGTCATGTGGTATTTATATGCAATCAAAAATGCATCAAATCCACAAGTCAATCCTAGCTCAGAGAAGATAGATCTTAGTTACAATTTTGATTCAGAATAAATTAGATAATTAGAAACGTGACCAATAGAGATTTGCTTGACTGAATTAGGGGATATCTTATCATGAATAATATCACTAGGGAGGATTCCAAAGCCTCCAATAAAGAAAGACTACATAATAACCCTAAGTCCTATGTTTTCATATTCACTATACTAATATCAAGTAAAGTAAAGAAATATAATCTAGTACTCACAAACGCTTGTAGCATAAAGTGGGGGTTAGTAAACATGCACAAGAGATTCCTAATTAAGTTATGTATAGGTAAGACCCTAATGCAATGGAGAAGAAAAGTAATATTATTTAAAATTCATTACTTATGATAATTCTATCTACTAAACAGAGGAACAAAGTTAGAGATACTTACCTGAAAGATGAACCCATCGAGACTCAATCTCTCCCTTGGCCAAAGGCTCTTCATAAGAGGTTATTGTAGTTTGTAAGGATCACTAAAAAGACCAAAGCATCAAGGACTTCTCTACAAGACTAGATTCTTCTCCATGTAGAAACCCTAAGCTAAGACTCCTCAAATATAATGGTGGAAGACTATATTGTAAAGAAGTGAAAATTAATAATAACTCTTGATGTCTCTCTAATAATAGTGAAATGGATGTGTTTATATAGGCAGATCTAAACCTAAACCCTTTTGAAATTTTTGGTCGATAGGGTTGACACAATTGACCTAGTATCATTATTTGTAAAAACTCATTAGATCATGGGCTAGGTTGGTTAAGAGCCAACCTAAACCCTAAACAAGTTTTTAAAATAAGAGTACAAGGTCGACCTAGTCAACTTAGTCATGTAAATTATCAAAAGGGGTTTTAGGTTAAGAAAAAGGACAATGAAGTTGGTAAAAGATTGGAGGAATATGCAAAAGAGGATACAAAGCTTAGGTGAGTGTTTTTAGGAGCTGGTTGGATTGGTAATAAGTGGTAATAAGGGAAAATAATCTTATGAATAACCAATGGTATGCCCACCCCTTTTTGGGTACATCCCTTAGAGCATGTACTTGAGAGATTGAGACTCAACTAGTTCTTGCAAGATAGAAAGCATCAGTATGTAATAAAAGTTAAAAATATTATGTGTATACATATGCTCCACTTGAAGTTCATCACGTGTCACTCAGGCGTAATAGGAGATGGTGCTTCGAGAAAAGAACATAGTAACCAAAAACACTGAGGCTAAATAAAAGTTACAATATATTAAAGTAAAAATAACTTTAAAAAATGAATGAAATGAAAATAACTTAAGATTAAAATGTCATATGTACCTTAACTTACCTTTATCATTGGATATTTTTTTCCTATGTTTGTAGTTTTATTGTGGAGGGCATAGAGACTACTTTTGACAAACCCAAGAATACAAAACTAAATAATAAAAACAAACAAACATGGGAAAGCCAAGATAACTAGTGCTATGTGGACATGATGTACATGTAAATTTGGCAATTTGGGGTGACAAGTGCTATGTTAGACCAAATTACCAGGTCAAAATTTAGATTAAATTGGGTAATTAAAAAATCCAATGCTACTAAAGATCAAAAAATTTAAACAGGTAAACCTTAAGTACGAAAGGTAAACTCAGCAATTCAACCCAATGATACATGTTGAAAAGATGATAATCAAACATCAATGTAAAATAACTACCAATCGTTGAACAAAGATGGGCAAGAAAAAAATGGTAAAACAACATTGATGAGTGAGAAGTAACAATCCTTACTCAATCATCACTGAAAAATTTGCATAGAATGAAAGACAACATTGATGAGTAAGAAGTAACAAACCAACCTCAATAATGGAAAAAGTACATGAAAGTAGAAATGAACTCAGGTGTCTAAAAAAAAGGTGGTACAATAATGAAAAATGGTGAAAATAAGGTGTTTATATATATATATAGATATATAGATATATATATATATATATAAAGCAATGGTGTAAAGAAAGAAATCTATAGTTGCTCAAGCATATTATTTTTCTCTAAGGATAGATAAAATTAAAATAATTTAGTGCTAGTATGTTTTTAAGATGTGAAGAAGAATGAATATAAAAGAGAGAAAACATATTCAAAATCATAATTTTACTATCAAGGATGAAATGAAATGGGTGGAGGGGATAATGAAGAAAAACCAAGATATAGAAAATCTTTATCGAAGTCAAGACACTCAAATTAAGTTTGTTAAAACAAGAGCAATTTCAACCTTAAGCATCTTGAATAAATTCTCTTAGCCACACACGTCTTAGGTCAACAAATTAAGTATGTAGATCATCCCATTAAGGCTATATGCATTAAAATTAAAATGGACCTACCCTCCCACAATAAGTTCCTCATGCCTCAGGACCCCTTACAGATCCATCAATCTATTGTGAAGATTGGGTACTTGCATGAAAAAGTAGGTAGCATTATAGATTTTATTGAATTCTTCTATTCCAATCTATTGGCCTACCTTACCCCAATGGACCTTAACTCTATTGCTAGACCAACTGTGGAGTTTGAGCTTCAATTGGAGATAAGAGATGTGCTTGTAATCACATCTTTTGGTGTGATTTTGACTTTTTATATTTATATGTTGTCTTTTGTATATCATTGTCTTTTGTTTCAAATGATTTTAGATTTTAAATTTTTTTATGGCTTTTTTTATTCTTTCTCCATACGAATTTGGAAAACCAAAGATGGGTGCTAAAGATGACTTTATTTTGAATACTTGGGACTTGGTTGCTAAGAGATAGAACTTTAGAGAGCATGGTGTCTAGGAGTCTTGTAAATCTAGATGAAATAAAAGTGTTATCTTGACTTCAACTTTGTTTTATCCAATGTGAAGTGAAAGGAAAGGAAATAAAGAGGAATGAAACATGAAACAATTTGAATTAATTCAAATTATAAAAAACTGTGACAAAAGGGGGAAAAAAGGATACAATGATAGTAAAGTGTGATTCTTTATCATAATAATGAAGGAAATAGAGGAAAACATGCTAACATAGATTATTGTGCAAATTTCATCTATCAAAAGAAGCAAAAGCTAAAGCTGAGAACAAGGATCAAAAACTCATAACCATTACAAAACACATTCTAAAAAAAGAATAAAAAGATGATGATTTTATGAGTAAGGCTAGGTCCTATCCATGTTCTTACACTACAACTCATAAAAAATAGACCCAAAAGGGTGATAAAAATCATTGAAAAAATAAATGAGTTAGGAAAAAGTTAGTTTTTATGAAGAAGGCCAGGTCTTATCCATGGTCTTAAACTGCAACTCAAAAAAGAGAAACCCAAGGGATGTTGTAAAGTGTAAGTTTTGAAAAAAATAAAAAAATAGTAAAATTAAATCATGAAGAATACTAGGTCTTATCCATGGTTTTGCAATGCAACTCATGAGAAAAAGAGGAAACCAAAATAACCAAAAGGAAGGACTAATATTTGTGAAAAGAGAGAATTGATGTATAGGGTACATCTCATCTAAGTATCATGCAAAAAGTGTTAAATAGATAGCATATAGAAATCATGAAAATAAGGGAATGATTTAGGTAAAATACATCTTGATAAATTGCACATTTGCGGGTTCTTTGAAAATATAACCTTCATTGTTTTGAAGGCGATAGGTACTGGAACTATGAATATCTTTGACTAAATAAGACCCCCACCATTTTTGGGTGTATTTACTTTATTTGTCATGAGTGTAATCTAATTTAAGGATAAGATCACCAATATTAAACTTCCAATTTTAACACATTTGTTATGTTACTTGGAAATATGGTCCTTATATTGGTGATTATGTTATAAAGTTAAAAGATGATGCTCATTAAGAAGATAAGATCATGAAGGTGAGCCTCATGTAATTATTCATTGAGTATGATATCATGAAGAGATATATGGATATAGGGAACCTTAAATTATAATGGAAGAACTGACTCAAAACCATAGACTAGAATGAACAACATTGCCCCAGTGGCAGTACGTATGTTAGTGTTATATGCCTAAAAAGTAGGATAGAGATGAAGGTGCCAATCCATGTGGGTTTCATGAATTGTCTTTTAGAGAATTTTATTAAGAATTTTGTTGGTGTCCTTAACTTGGACATTATATTATGGATGATAGGGTGTGGAAAGTTAATGATTGATTTTAAACTTCGCACAGAGCTATTTGACATCTTTATTTTTGAGATTACCACCATTATCTGAAATGATAGTATGAGAAACACCAAATTGATAATTGTTTTGATTAAAGATGAACTTCAAGATGGTGGTATCGATTAAAATAATAAGGGGCATAGCCTCAACCCATTTGGTAAAATATTTTGTGGTGGTGATTATAAATACATGCCCATCTTGAGATTGAGGTAATTTGCTATGAGATCTAATCCCCACATGGAAAATAACCAAGTAGATTTGATATCTTGAAGCTTGGATGGAGGTGAATGAATTAAATCATCATGAAGCTGGAAAAAAATAAAAAATTTAGCAAATTTGATGGCATCATTTTCAAGATTGGGCTAAAAGTATCTCATACATAGGCATTTACGAGATGTAGCATGTCTGCTATAGTGGCCATTACAGATTCTCCCATCTGCTTATTCAAAGAGAGGAGGAACCTCATCTTTAATAACATAGTGGAACAAGGTACCTTTAGCATTACAATAATAAAATATGTTATATCGAAATACATATTTAAAAGCTTGTTTGTGAATGTCAGTCTTTTTGTGAGAATCTAAGTTAGGAGGATAAGTTTGGTTTTCCATAAATTAAAGGATGTCTTTATACCATGGGATTTGTCTAATGATGATAGCCTCAATGTGGTAGATAATTGAATCATGTGGTGGAATATAGGGTGGATATTTTATTATTTGGATAAGAAAAGTGGAATTGGTAAGAACTTGGTATGGATGAAAAAAAGATGATGATGAAGTGAAGGAATCAATAATAGAATTTTGATCTTGAGGGATAGGATCAATAGTGAAAGAGATCAAATATTTGGAAAGAGTAGTTGAAATTTGATGATAAAAAATGAGATTCTTGATTTTACATTGGTAATCACCATTGATTTGGTGATAAATGAATTGAGAATCACCTAAATCATGAAGATATTGGATATTTAAATCAAGAGTAGAGCTCATGCCCAAGATTAAAGCTTCATACTCTATCATGTTGTTAGTGACATCAAATGTTAAATGAAAAGATAACAAAAACAATTCCAAGAAGACTTGTAATAATACAACCCGTCACATCTCTTTAAAGGCATTTATCACCATCAAAGTAAAGGGTCTAAGTATCCTCATGTAAATTAACATTAATTTCAAGAATTTCTTCAATAACTAATTTTGGTTTAGTAGTGTTGGGGAGGATAGTGGATTCATCAAGGTTATTTACTTTAAAATCAGTAGTGAAGTTATGGAATTAATCTTCAAGAGAGATGGCTTGGTTGAGACCTTGAATATATATAATATTGTCATCGATAAGGCTATCTTGAAGGTAATCGGTAGTGGGCATGGGAGTGACAAAAATTTGATAAATGATGATTTGTCATTTGATAAAAAATTTAGTAATAATTTAGGTATCAAATTCCATAAGGAGGACCATCCATTTGTGAATTCTATCTCCAAGGAGAAAGACTTTGGAGAATAAGTGACAAACGAGATCAAAATGAATGATAACATAAGTGGTCTAGTAGAGAATATAATGTCAAAGTTTTTATCTACAACATATATGGCGAGACAATCATATTTCACTTTTGTGTAACATTTCTCATAATCAATGACGCCTCAACTGATGTAGTGGATGTCATACTCTCTTCCCATATCATCTTATTAGGCAAACATTACCCCAACTGATATGGGTGTGGAAGAAGTATATAGGATCAAAGGTTGATCATTTGAAGGGGGATGAAGAGTAGTGGGGTGAAGAAATAATTCTTTTATGTTATAAAATGTTTTTTGATAAAGGTTTGTCCATTCTAAAGCATTACCTTTCTTAATAGGAGAATTGACAGAGTAGATATAGTAAGCCATATTGAGGATGAATCATTTAATTACCCCAAGTTTACTGAGATAAGTGTGAATGTCTAGATTGGATTGAGAGATGGGCATGTTGATGATAGTATTAATCTTGGCAAGATCAACATCGATGCCCCAAAGAGAGACTAAAAATTCTAAAAATTTACCATATGTGACACTAAAGACACATTTGTAAGGATTTAGTCTAACTTTGTATTTAAGAAGACAGTCAAAAATGATATCAAAATTAGAAAGATGAGTCTCATGACATTTAGACTTAGTAATGAGGTCATCCAAATAGGTTTTTACAATTTTGTGGATAAGATCATGAAAGATATGAGTCATTATCCATTGATAAGTGGATCTAACATTTTTGTGTCTGAAGGGTATTTAAATATAGCAATAGGTTCTCTATTTCATGGTAAATGTTGTCTTATGTTGATCTTTAGGGGAAATGTCAATTTGGTTATATCCCAAGAAACCATATAGAAGAGATAACATTTCATAACCAACTATGGAATCGACAATAACATCTCTTTAAGGGAGAGGAAAATTGACCTTGGAACAAGCAAGATTAAGATTATGAAAATCATTATAAATGTGAATGACCATAGTGACCTTTTTTTTAATGGAGACTATGTTAGAAACCCATTCAGAATAGTCCATTGGTTTTGATAAACTTAGCATCAATAAGTTTGATAATTTCTTTGTGACATAAATTGAAAACTTTGGGTAGAAATTTTTGTTGATTTTAATTTACAAGTTTGGCATCAGGATAAGTGATGATATTGTGCACCATAATGCTAGGGTCAATACTAGGCATATCCTCATGATATTTATTTAAAAATAAACTAAATTTATCATGTTTAGTAGGTGAAAGTTCATGAGAGATGGTAATAGATCAAGGGCATGATGGAGTACCATATTCAATGCAAGTAGTTTCTTCGATAAGCATAATATTATGATCTTGAACGTGGTATGGTACATTAGGTAAAGAAGAAATTGGATTAGTTTAAGGATCGATGCTAGTGATGAAATTGTTGAAATAAAGAGATTTATTTTTGAAATTCTCAAGTTTGTGATGTCGAGAAAGGTGAGGGTCTCAGACATGAAGTAATTCAAGAATAGCTTCATCATAAGGCAAAGTGGGAAGATGACCATAATACTCAACATCTACTTCTGTTAGAATAATTAATGTCTAAGTGGTAATTATCAACCCTTAGCTTACATTGGTAAGTAATTAAATAAATAATAATATATTATTTATTTACTTAAGGTGTAAACTTTGAAAAAATAAATAATCTTATTATAGTTATTTAATATTTACCAAATGTTTATTAATTAGATTTATCGAGGTGGATGGACCCGTTATTTTTACAATGGTCACATCCCATTGTGAATCATTATAAATAGAGTTTTACCCCTATTGTAAAATATCTCAAACATAAAAATATTCAAGTATTCTTGCATGTGGAAAATACTTATCTGAGACAAACATGTGAACAATTTATCTGAGTGAGATGAAGAAGATTTGATGTATTAGGGTTATTATTGTTTCTCAGTATTGAATATCATTTTGCTAGATTTTTTACCTCTTTGATGTTTTTTCAAGATAAATCACTATGTTGTGTTTATTGATCTGGACTCATTATATATTATGCTTTGCTCATTAAATCTCTTCTAGATTTGTAATAACTCATAAATATTTTATCATGTTATCAGAGCTGTTGGAGAGGACTTTGATTAGTAAGAATATAAAATATTAAATTGATATTTCAATTTATTCAAAGCCTAGGCAATTGGATGCCATTGTATGCCCTGAGCACTTTAAAAAATTAAAACTCGAGTTTCTGTACAAATTGCTTTCTAAAAGTTTATTCATTTAGTTTTTCAAAAGATAAGGACTCGTGCAAATTTTAAAGGCCTGAGAAACTCTAAATTAGCTTATTCAAATTTCTCTCTCCTTTATTAATGTCCATGTACAGCCTGGGAGGCTGGTAAAAATTATTTTTAACACTAAATTTGTTTCTGAAAGGCTTGTTGGCATTGTGGGAGGATTTTAGGAAGGCTTGCAAATTTTGAAGCCCTGAGAAGGTCTCTATCTTCCTCAAATTTTTTTTTGTCCTCCCAGACTTGCGTCATTTTCACCTATAGGAAATATTAAGAAAAGTATAAATTTCTTTCAAAATTTTAAAAAATAATTTATTTTTTTATTTTATAAATTTGATTTACCTTTTATTAAATTATTTCACCAAAAAGTTAAAAAACAAGATATTTGTTTTTAATTTTATTTACATACACAATAAATAAATATTTATTTATATATATTTTTAAAAAAATTAATAAAAATAATTAAATATAATATGTTGCATGTAAACCTTTGAAATCACTCATAGATAAGGTGGTGATTATTATTTTTGGTAAAAATTTGTAAAAGATAAGTCTAGTGTTCAATTATCATTAGTTTTTTTTTAATCTTTTTGTTGACTCTATTCAAAATTAATTGTAAATTAATTTAATTTGAATTTCATTTTTTGGATTGTGTGCCTTCTCTCGCACGTGAAAACACCTTGACCTATCGATTAGTCCTTTTTTTGACACTTGATCTAGTCTAAACTTAGGCAAGTATAGTCATCTAACCAATAAATTTTAAGGTTTTGGCATGTGACGGATGCATTGGAGTGGTCTATTTTTTGTTTTGAATACTTATATTATTTTTTTTTACATATTTTTTAATAATTGTGTCTAGGTGGTCATTGTGAGTGTGACTCTTTCAATATCCAAAATTATACAACTTTATTTCAATTTTTTATTTGATTAGCATATAAATTATATATCTAAGTATAAATTACATGCTCAATTCATTTTATTTTAAAAATAGTTCAAATTTTTCATTTAAAATAGGTTAAATCATAAAATTATTCTTATTTTTAGTGTATTTTGTGACACTTGCTACACCTTGCTTTGTAAAAAAAAATTGAAAAAATTCTTACTTTATCAAGCTTTAATTCGAACAAAAAGTGTGTATTTACTTTTTTAAAATTTTTTTTAATTATAAATAATTTTAAATTCACATTTAAAAGGTTATTTTTTAAATATCTGGATACTTTTGTGTTTAAAGGGAAGACATGGCTTTTCTTCATTTTTCTTTAGACAAATCTCAAATGCTTAATAGAAATAATCATAATATTTAAAAAAATCATTTTAAATCTAAATTCATGACCCATAAATTATATAATATTGTCATTGGGATTGAAAAAGCCTCATCTGGACATCATGTGACCCCTGAGCTTACCAATGTATTTCAATAGAAATCACAGGAAACTATGTCCATTATTTTACGGAGTGTTAAGGATGAATTCTTTCTCAACATTGATAATCAAGAATCTTTTTACGAAGCTTGAAAAAATTTTGATTTCATGTATGAGGAAACTTGTCTCTCAAAGATCATTAAGTTAATCCATGAATTGATGATAACACCTATGAAGCGTGATGAAAAAGTTGTAGATTTTCTAGCTAAAATTAAGAACATTAAAGCTCAGTTAGATGGTTTTAATTATAATTTAATTCAAGATCAATTTCTTTATTTTATTATTTAGTTAAATATTCATGAAAAATTAAAAAATTTATTTCAATTTTGAATTTTAAATATCATTCTGACTAAGATATCCCTGACCTTACCACTTTGTCTGCTCTCTTGATTCAAGAAGAGCAAGTTATGACAAATTTTGATTCTAAGGAGACTGCTACTCAAGCACTTCTCACTCATAATAATGTTTCTAATAACACTAAAAATATAACCCTAATTCTGTTAAAGGCAAACACGAGAATAAAAAATTTGGTAATAAAAACCATACAATTAAATCTAATAGAACTTGTAATCTATGTGATAAATTTGGTCATACAAAGAAAACCTGTTATAAATACAAGGATAGAATTAACAATCAATCTTCTAAAAATAACAAAGAGAAGAAAACTAATCAAAACAAGCAACAGAATCAATATCAAAATGTTATTGCTTTATATGTTGTTTTATTTACTTCCAATGAAAATGAATAGATTTTAGATAGCGGTGCATCGCACCATATGACATGCTTATATGATATTTTATATGATTATAGAGATATCTCTAAAAAAATTTACTTAGGAGATAACTCAGTTTTAAAATCAACTAAACATGGAAAAGCAAAAATTTTATATGTTGTTATTAATGATGTTTTCTATGTACCTAAGCTTAAAAAAAAAATTCTATCTTGTTCTCAACTTACTAATAATAATTTTATTATAAATTTACTTAAAGATAGTTGGTTTATTCGAAATCAATCTGGATCATTGATTATTGAAGGTATTCAAAAGAATGGTTTATATATATTCTCTCCTCCTACATGTTTACTTTCATTGCATAGTAAAAATGAATCTCAATTATGGCATGAAAGATTAATACATGTTAATTTTAAAAATTTATATGATATGTTTGAAAACAATATTATTGTTGGACTACCTTCTATCCCCTCTCATCATGAAACTTATGCGAGTTGTTTACGTGGTAAACAACATACTAACTCCTTTCACAAGAATCATGATGCAAATTTCTCACATCCTTTACAATTTATTTATAATGATGTTGTAGGTTCTTTGGAAGTTACTTCTCTTAATGTTTCATTATATAATGTTATATTTATGGATGATTATACTAGAATGATCTGGTCTTATTTCATTAAAAAAATATGATATTTTTTTAAGTTTAAATAATTTAAAGCTTATGTTGAAAATACACCTGATTTTTTATTAAGAGATTAAGAACTGATAATAGTGATGAAGATGTTAGTAAAGAGTTTGATTTTTTTATTAGTTTTGGTATTCAAAGGAAACTAAAAACTCTCTATTCCCTTCAATAAAATGATATTTCTAAAAGGAAAAGCTACACCATCATAAAAATGGTTAGAACAATGTTGTAATCTATAAATGTTCTAAAATTGTTATGAGCCAAAGCTATGAACACTGTTGTTCATATTCTAAATAGAGTCCCTATCAAAAATTTGCATATTTCTACCCTTTTATAAATGTGAACTAAGAATAAACCTATTATGACTCATCTTAAGATTTTTCATAGTCATGCTTTTATATTTGTCTTTAAAGTTTAAAAGAAGAAACTTGACCCTACTTCTTATTTTGCATTTTTATAGGTTATTGACGTAAGACTAAAAGTTTAAGAGTGTATGATTTCTCTAAACGTCAGATCATTGAGAATAAGAATGTTCTTATTCTTGAAAAAAAATGTGAGCCCTCTATGGATCCTTCTCAGTGTTCTTTTGTTGATGAACCTGACTCTCATATTTCTCCTTGTGATGAAATAGAAATCTTTGAGGATGTTGACTCAGTTTTGGATAACTTAGAGTCTGGGGAACCTCCTGAGTTTCATGTTCAATCTAAAAAACTTAAATGAAAAGAATATTTAGTTCAATATTCTAATGTTAATAACCTTAATAAATTAACTAAAGTCAATGTTTTTATCATGCATTAATGACTATGTATGAATATGAATCTTAATATTTTGAGGAAGCTACTCAAGATGATAGATAAAATATTGTTATGTAAACTAAATATAATGCCTTAATTAAAAATTAAATTTAAGACGTTATTTCTCCTCCACCTAATAGACATATTGTCAATTGTAAGTGGCTTTATAAGATCAAATATAATTCAATTGATAAAATTGACAAGTTTAAAGCTAGATTAGTTGCTTGTGAGTTTACTCAAAAACCCAAGATTGACAATGTTGAAACCTTTACTCTTGTAGTAAAAATAAGTATTATTAGACTTTTTATTGCTCTTGCATCCCAAAATAGTTGAGTTATCTACTAAATAGATGTCAAGAATGTCTTTCTAAATGGTGATTTAGAAGAAAAAATCTATGACTCAGCCTAAAGGTTTCACTGATCCTAACAGAGAACATTATGTAAGCAAATTAAAAAAATATTTGTATAGATAACTTATTAGAAGTTTGATTTATCTAACCATTACTAGGCTAGCTATTTTATATGTTGTTAGTGTTGCTTCTAAATTTATGCAAGATCCATATTTAGAGCATTAGAAATTAACTAAATATATCTTTCGTTATATCAAAGGAACTATTAATTATGGTTTATTTTATTCTTCTATTAATAATATTAAATTATATGGTTATTTTGATTCTGATCATGCTGGTGATACTTTAAATCATAAATTTATTTTTAGATATGTGTTTAAGTTTGGTGCAGGTGCTATCACTTAGAGCAGCAAGAAGCAACCTATTGTCTCTCTTTCTTCTATAGAAACTGAGTATAGAAGTGTTATGGAAGCTGATAAAGAAGTCATGTAGGTATGAAAGTTATTGAAATAACTTTAATTAGATGTTTCTTATAATATCATCCTTCATTTTGATAACCAAAGGTGTATAATTTTGATAAAAAATTTAGTGCAGCACCAAAGAACTAAATATATTGAAGTTCATGTGTATTTTATCTGAGAAAAATTAATCAATGATGATATTAATCTATAGTTTTATCGTATAAATAAATAAATGATAGATATCTTCATAAAACTACTTGGTGCTATCAAATTTGTTAATTTTATACAATGCTAGACCTCTCAGAGTTGCTATTGAAGTGGAGTGTACATGACAATGCCACTCCCTAATGGCCATATGTTTATTCTTCTTCTCTATACTTCTTATTTATATAGCATTGTAAAAAATTCATGTGAAAGTTAATTTATTTAAGTAAACTTCATGTGGAAGTTTTACTTATGTACCCTAATACATTTAAAAATATAATTTGTATTGGAAGCATTTATGTTATAAAAAGATCCAAATATGCTTAATGATTATTCATGAGAAACAGTGAGATGTAATCTCACAATCATACTAGCCTAAATTTACTTTTAAATAGTTTATTTTGTTTCAAAAAGTGACCTTTGACATGATGAAATTTTTTAAATTCTTCAAATTTTGCACATAGTATAATTCTTTTATGATGACTATGACTTTTATTCCCACTTAACATTAAGGGAGAGTGTTAGAATAATTAATATCTAAATGGTTATTATTAACATTTAACTTACATTGATCAGTAATTAAATAAATAATAATATATTATTTATTTATTTATTTGAGGTGTAAACTTTGAGAAAATAAATAATCTTATTATAGTCATTTAATATTTACTAAATGTTTATTAATTGGATTTGTCGAGGTGGATGGACCTATTATTTTTAAAATGGTCACATCTCTTCGTGAATTATTATAAATAAGGTTTAACCACTATTGTAAAATATCTCAAACACAAAAATATTTGTTAGGTTGTGGAGCTAAAAGCTTCACTGATGCAGACATGGAGGAGGTTGCTGAGAGGTTGCTGAGTTGAAAAAAAACCGACGTCAATCTGATCAAATGATGTCAATCATATACAGTGAGAAGAGAAATTGACGTTGGTCAGGGATCGGCCGATGTCGGCCACCTCCAGACAAAGAGGGACTGATGTCGTTCACTTGTGCAGTTCCAAAACTGCTAGTTCACAGATAGTCAGTTAACGAACTAGTTGTTTGCATGTTAAAGACTAATTTTAACTTTGGAGCTGTGGATCTAATTATTGTAATTGGATGTCTAATTATTGTTTGCATGAGATTTATATAATAGAATCATGGGATGTATTGTAATTGGTGCTAGTAGAGTTGAGCAGGTTAGCTCCTTCAGAGGGAAGAGAGCAAGGTGTGTTCCTCCTAGTTCCACAGGGGTGCTGAGTGTGTATGATCAGGTAGAGCTGAAGGTTACGCAAGTTTTGGTAAAAAATCCATAGGGGTGTTGGTTTGGAGAATCAGAAAGGTTCTTCAGGTGTGTAGGATCTTAGTTGGCAGGTGTGCAAGGCGACGTTTGGAGATCTACATGTGATAAGTAAGATCATTGATTTGCAAGTGTATGTGTGTGCGAGATCTAGGTTTATAGGTGTGCAGAACCAGGTTGATCTGCAAATGACAGTAGAATCAAAAGTGACAACAACACAACAGATAGCAATATCATGAGAGATCTACTTGGAGTACGGTGTGTACTCAGTCATGGATTACGTTGAGTACTTGTCTACTGACAGTAGTGATACTGACTGGTGGTACTGGCAGTAGTGATACTAACTGGTTGGAGGTGAACACCAACTCTGTGTTTGAGTTGTGTGTTGGGACCGTAATTGAGAGAGTGAACTCTTGAAGAGATTTACTGTTTATGCCCTAGAGGTGTGTGAGCCCTAGAGGAGTGTAAGGAAGAATACTGTGGCATCTTCTTTGTTGTATTTCCTTCTGGAAGAGTATTAATACAATTAGATATTGTCTCTCATATTCTGCGTTATTTCTAAATTCTAGTTACTTGTTACTTCTGGTATAATTATGCATGTTTAGTTGCTTGGTAATCAATTATACTTCCTTGGGTTCTTAACAGTTGGTATCAGAGCAATTTATTATTCTAGATTCCTGACAAAGTGGTATCAGAGCTAAGGTTGCAGGGAGCAGGTTTGTGTTTGATTATAGGTCACTCTCAGGGGCTTTCTAATTGAGTGAGAGTATAGCAATGGCAGAAGAAAGTACACTAAGAATGGATGAATTTAAAGGCACGAATGGTCAATTACGGTGTTATAGAAAGAAAGAGTAGGTAAAGAAAGATTGTTGGTTGGTAGCAGATCAGCATGAAGAAATTGAAGAGGCAGATGTTACAGGTGTTGTTGCATAGGATGCTCTGGGATGTTCCTTAGATAAAGTAGAATCTTGTTTTATATATTCTGTTGCCTCTTTCCATGCAGCCCAAAATAGAGTATTTTTCTATGTTAAGGTCTTTGGAGACTTTGGAAAGATTTATTTAGGGGCTGGTGTGCCTTGTCAAAGTATTGGCAAAGGGGAAGTGCGACTGAAATTACAGGCGACCAACACATGGGTGTTAAAGGAGGTCATGCAGGTCTCAGTCTTGAAGATGTGGCTAATTTCTTCAAAAAAGTTGGGTGATGAGAGATGCATAGGCACTCTCACAGCGGATGCACTTGAATTAGCTGGTGGTAAAAAAGTAGGTACTCTTTATCTACTTGATTATATTATTGATTCTTCTTCTATTGTAAAGACATGGCTTTGTAGACTTGGTCACAAGAGCAAGAAGGAGATGCATGTTCTTAAGCAGAAGTCAGATGTCTTTGACAGACTTAAGAACTAGAAAGCCTTGGTGTTTATGGAGGAGATGATGGACAGAGATTAATAGATGGGATTGAGTAACTCTGAGCAGGGTAGTTTAGACAAGGTTTTGATCCAAAGAGAGCTCACAGGTAAAAAGTCATCACTCACAGGAGAACACAAGTATCAACATCAGTCAGGAGGAACCAGCGTCGAACAGACAGGTGCCGATGTCGGTCATGTGCAGACCAGAGCTAATGGTGTCAGACAAGGTAAGACTGATGATGGTTAGGGAACTGATGTTGGTGACAGGTAGACACTGATGTCGGTCAAGAAACTAGCATCGATAGTTAGGACAGTTAGATGCAGACTGTGTGGTGACCATGGTCGGTCACTGGAATGGATTTTGGGTGGACAGCAAGCTGTCAAGGAGTCTCAAATACCCATATGGAAGACTGAAAGGGTAAGTAAGCCTCAAATTCATTGTTCCTCTTCTTTATACTTGTTTCTCACTGCAGAGCAGGAAGGATCCAGGAAATAGTGGGAGCATGGCATGAATAAAGAATTTGATTCCTAGGATGTAGAACCAAACGGGAGATTTGGTAGGGTTGCCAGCTAGTATGAAAGCACTGAAAGACAAATGGATTTCTTAGTTAAAGAATAGAGATAATAGATACGTGAGATGGAAGACCAGGTCATATGGTCTTGAGGAAGCTGCAAGATAGTGGTACAGGTTTGACAGGTGTATGACAAAGTAGGGCTTTAGTCAATGTCAGTGTAACCATTATGTTTGTCTTACCAGGTTGGATGATGGTCGTGACATTATTTTATTACTGTATGTAGATGGTATGCTTGTTGCAGGTTCAGACATATAGGGTTTTGCTGAGCTAAAGGTAAGGTTAGTTCAGTGGTTTGCCATGAGGGATTTGGGAGCAACGAAATTCTTTGGCATGAGTAATCCTAGAGACAGGGAAGATCACATGTTGATATTGTCACAAGATGATTGTGTGAAGGTAGTGCAGGATGCAGAACAAGGCAGCACACCTATGGATAGACATTTCACAGGAACAGGGTCCTTAATCACATGATGAGATTGAGTACATGTATACTCCCTTAGTTTTCCCAAGTAGTGGGTGATGTCAAAAAGTTTGTAGTCAATTTGGGAAGAAAGCACTGGAAAGCGGTTCAGTGGGTTCTCAGGTATCTGAGAGGGACCAGCAGCAAGTCGACATGCTATGCAGGGTCAAGACTTTGGATATGGTAGGTTACTTGGATGACAGGGGTTGCACCACAAGATGTGTGGTGGTTGGTCTTCAAGATTGATCTTGAAGAGGGATACAAGCTAAGAAACAAATTAAATGGAGTACAGGTATAAGTATAGTGTAACTATTTATCTCTAAGTGGGATATTGTTAGGTTGTGGAGTTAAAAGCTTCACTGATGTAGACATGAAAGAGGTTGCTGAGAGGTTGTTGAGTTGTAGAGAAACTGACGTCAGTCTGATCAACCAACGTCGGTCATATACAGTGAGAAGATAAATCAACGTCGGTCAGGGATCGGCTGACATCGATCACCTCCAGGCAGACAGGGACCGATGTCGGTCGCCTGTGTGGTTCCAAAACTACTAGTTCACAGACAGTTAGTTAACGAATTGGTTATTTACATGTTAAAGGCTAATTTTAGCCTTAGAGCTGTGGATCTAATTATTGTAATTAGATGTCTAATTATTGTTTGCATGGGATCTATATAATAGACTCATGGGCTGTATTGTAATTAGTGCTAGTAGAGTTGAGCAAGTTAGCTCCTTCAGAGGGAAGAGAGCAAGGTGTGTTCCTCCTAGTTCCACAGGGGTGCTAAGTGTGTATGATCAGGTAGACTTACAGGTTATGTAAGTTCTGGTAGAAGATCTACAGGGGTGATAGTTTAGAGAATTAGAAGGGTTCTTCAGGTGTGTAGGATCTTGGTCGACAGGTGTGCAAGGCCACGTTTGGAGATCTACATGTGGTAAGTAAGATCATTGATTTACAGGTGTATGTGTGTGCGAGGTCTAGGTTTGTAAGTGTATAGAACTAGGTTGATCTACAGGTGGCAGCAGGATCAAAGGTGACATCAACACAATAGGTAGCAATATCAGGGGAGATCTACTTGGAGTACGGTGTGTACTCAGTCATGGAGTACGTTGAGTATTTATATACTGGCAGTAGTGATACTGACTGGTGGTACTGGCAGTAGTGATACTGACTGGTTGGAGGTGAACACCAACTCTGTGTTTGAGTTGTGTGTTGGGACTGTAATTGAGAGAGTGAGCTCTTGAAGAGATTTATTGTTTATGCCCTAGAGGTGTGTGTGCCCTAGAGGAGTGTAAAGAAGAAGACTATGGCATCTTCTTTGTTGTATTTCCTTCTGGAAGAGTATTAATACAATTGGGTATTGTCTCTCATATTCTGTGTTATTTTTAAATTCTAGTTACTTGTTACTTCTGGTATAATTTTGCATGTTTAGTTGCTTGGTAATCAATTGTGCTTCCTTGGGTTCCTAACAGTTGGTATCAGAGCAATTTATTGTTCTAGATTCCTAACAATATTCAAGTATTTCTGTGTGTGACAAATACTTATTTGAGATAAACTTGTGAAAAAATTATATGAGAAAGAGTGAGATGAAAAAGATTTGATGTATTGGAGTTATTATTGTCTCTCAATATTTAATATCACTTTGTTGGATTTTTTATCTCTTTGAAATTTTGTCAAGATAAATACTTGTGTTGTGTTTATTGATCTAGGCTCATTACATATTATGCTTTGATAATTAAATCTCTTCTAGATCCATAATCATTCACATAAATATTTTATCATGCTATCAAAGCCACTGGAGAGTATTTTGATCAGCAAGAATATAGAATATTTAATTGATATTTCAATTTATTCAAACCCTGGGTAATTAGATGCCATTGTATGCCCTGAGCACTTTAAAAAATTAAAACTCAAGTTTGTGTGCATCAAATTGCTTTCTAAAAGTTTTATTCATTTAATTTTTTAGAGATAAGGACACATGCAACTTTTTAAGGCCTGAGAAGCTCTGGATTAGTTTATTCAAATTTATCTCTCCTCCATTAATGTACATGTATGGTGTGGGAGGCTGGGAAAAATTATTTTTGGTACCCAAAAAATTTCTGAAAGGCTTGTTGGCATTGTGGGAGGATTTTAAAAAGGTTTGCAAATTTTGAAGCCCTAAGAAGGCCTCTATCTTCCTCAATTTTTTTCTCTCGTCTCAGACCTGCATCATTTCCACCTACAGGTAATATTAAGGTAAGTATAAAGTTCTTCAAATATTAAAAAAATAATTTATTTTTTTAATTTTATTTGTTTTACCTTTTATTAAATTATTTCACCAAAAAATTAAAAAACAAATAATTTACTTTTAATTTTATTTACATGCACAGTAAACAAATATTTATTTATATATATTTTTAAAAAATTGAATAAAAATAATTAAATATAATATTTTGCATGTAAACTTTTGAATTCACTCGTAGATAAGTTAGTGATTATTATTTTTGGTAAAAATTTGTTAAAGATAAGTCTAGTGTTCAACTATCATTAATCTTTTTTATCTTCCTGTTAACTCTAGTTAAAATTAATTACAAATTAACTTAATTTAAATTCTATTTTTTGGATTGTGTGCCGTCTCTCTCACGTGAAAACACTCTGACCTATTGACTAGTCCTTTTGACATTTGATCTAGTCTAAATCTAGGCAAGTATAATCGTCCAACCAGTCGATCTTAATGTTTTGACAAGTTTTGAATGCATTGGAGTGGTCCTTTTTTTAATACTTTTCTTATTGTTTTTACACATTTTATAATAAGTATGCCTAGGTGGTCATTGTAAGTGTGACTCTTTCAACACCTAGAATTATGCAATTTTATTTTAATTTTTTGCTTTGATTAGCATATAAATTGTATATCTAAATATAGTTACATGCTCAATTCACTTTATAAAAATTTTATTTAAAAAAGGTTAAATCATAAAGTTATTCTTATTTTTAGTGTATTTTGTGACACTTAATACACCTTGCTTTGTCACAAATTTTTGAAAATTTTCTTGTTTTATCAAGCTTTAATTTGAACAAAAAGTGTGTATTACTTTTTAAAAAATTATTTTAATTATAAATAATTTTAAATTCACACTTAAAAGGTTATTTTTTAAACATTTGAATACTGTCGTGTTTAAAGGGAAGGCATGGCTTCTCTTTATTTTTCTTTAGACAAATCTCAAATGCTTAATGAAAATAATTATAATATTTAAAAATTTTATGTTAAATCTGAATTCATGACTCATAAATTATAGAATATTGTCATTGGGATTGAGAAAGTCTCATCTAGACATCATATGACTCTTGAACTTACCAATGTATTTTAACAAAAATCATAGGAAGCTATGTCCATTATCTTATGGAGTGTTAAGGATGAATTATTTCTCCACATTGATAATCAAGAATCTCTTTACGAAGCTTGAAATTTTTTTGAGTCCATGCATGAGGGAACTCATCTCTCAAAGATCATTAAGTTAATCCATGAATTGATGATAACACTTGTGAAGGGTGATGAAAAATTTGTGACTTTTTTAGCTAAAATTAAAAACATTAAAACTCAATTTGATGGTTGTAATTATAATTTAATTCAAGATCGATTGCTTTGTTTTATTATTCAATTAAATATTCATGAAAATTTTAAAAAATTTAATTCAATTTTGAATTCTAAATATCAAACTGAGCAAGATATCCCTGACCTTACCACCTTGTCTACTCTCTTGATTCAAGAAGAGCAAGTTATGACAAATTTTGATTCGAAGGAGAATGCTACTCAAGGACTTCTCACTCATAATAATGTTTTTGATAACACTAAAAACCAAAAATATAACCTAAATTTTGTTAAAGACAAACACAAAAATAACAAATCTGATAATAAAAATCATACATCTAAATTTAATAGAAATTGTAATCTGTGTGATAAATTTGATCATAAAAGGGAAACTTGTTATCAAAACAAGGATAAATTTAACAATCAATCTTCTAAAAATAAGAAAATTAATCAAAATAAGGAGAAGAATCAAAACAATAATCAAGATCAGAATGTTATTGTTTTATTTGCTTTCAATGAAAATGAATGAATTTTAGATAGCGGTGTATCACACCATATGACATGCTTATATGATATTTTTTATGATTATAGAGATATCTTTAAAATAATTTACTTAAGAGATAATTCAATTTTAGAAGCAACTAAACATGGAAAAATAAAAAATTTAAATGTTGTTATTAACGATATTTTTTTATACACCTAAGCTTAAAAAGAATTTACTAATTTGTTCTCAACTTACTAATGATAATTTCATTGTAACTTTGATTAAAGGTAGTTGGTCTATTAAAAATCTATCTAGATCATTGATTGTTGAAGACATTCAAAAGAATGGTTTATATATCTTCTCTCCTTTCGTATGTTTAATTTCATCACATAATAAGAATGAATCTCAATTATGGTATGAAATATTAAGACATGTTTATTTTAAAAGTATACATAATATGGACTTCCTTCTATCCCCTCTCATTATGAAACTTGTGAAGGTTGTTTACGTAGTAAACAACATACTAACCCCTTTCACAAGAATTATGATATGAATTCATCACATTTTTTAGAATTTATTCTTAGTAATGTTATAGGTTCTTTGAAAGTTACTTCTTTTAATGGTTCATTATATAATGTTACATTTATTGATGATTATACTAGAATGATCTAGTCTTATTTCATTAAAAATAAATTAATATTTTTTTAAAATTTAAAGCTTATGTTGAAAATGCATACGACTTTTTATTTAAAGATTAAGAATTGATAATGGTGGTGAAGATGTTAGTAAAGAGTTTGATTCATTTTGTATTAGTTTTTTTATTCAAAGAGAACTAACAACTTCCTATTTCTCTCAATAAAATTGAAAGAAAAAATTGCACTATCATAGAAACGGTTAGAACAATGTTGTAATCTGTAAATATTCCTAAGTTCTTATGAGCCAAAGCCATAAACATTGTTATTCATATTATATATAGAGTCCCTACCAAAACCTTGCATCTTTCTACCCCTTTAAAAATGTGGACTAAAAAAAATTTGGTGTGACTCATCTTAGGATCTTTGGTAGTCATGCTTCTATATTTGTCCCTAAAGTTAAAAAAAAGAAACTTGACCCTACTTCTTATTTTGCATTTTTGTAGGATATGGAGGTAAGAATAAAGGTTTAAGAGTGTATGATCCCTCTAAACATCAGATCATTGAGAATAATAATATTCTTATTCTTGAAAAAAAAAATTGTGATCCCTCTGTGGATCCTCCTCAATGTTATTTTGTTGATGAATTTGACTCTCATGTTTCTCCTTATGATGAAACAGCAATTTTTGAGGATGTTGATACATTTTTAGATAACTTAGAGTTTGAGGAACTACCTGAGTTTCATGTTCAATCTAAAATATCTAAATGGGCAGAATCCCTAATTGAATCTTCTAATGTTAATAACCTTAAGAAATTAACTAGAAGTCAATATTTTTATCATGAATTAATGACTATGTATGAATGTGAACCTCAATCCTTTGAGGAAGCTACTCAAGATGATAGATGAAATGTTGCTATGCAATCTGAATATAATGTCTTAATTAAAAATCAAACTTGACACCTTGTCCCTCCTTCACTTAAAAGATATATTGTCAGTTGTAGGTAGATTTATAAGATCAAATATAATTCAATTGGTAAAATTGACAAGTTTAAAGCTAAATTAGTTGTTCATGAGTTTACTCAAAAACTTGAGATTGATTGTGTTGAAACATTTACTACTGTAATAAAAATAAGTATTGTTAGACTTTTTATTGCTCTTTTAGCTCAAATTATTTGGATTATCCACCAAATGGATGTCAAAAATGCATTTCTAAATGATAATTTAGAAGAAAAAATCTATATGACTCAACATAAAAGTTTCACTGATCCTAATAGAGAATATTATGTAAGTTAAAAAATTATTTGTATAGATAACTTATTGAAATTTTGAATTATCTAACCATTAATAAGCCAAATATTTTATATTCTATTAGTGTTACTTTTAGATTTATGCAGGATCCATATTTAGATCATTAGATATTAGCTAAACATATCTTTTGTTATATCAAAGGAATTATTAATTATAGTTTATTTTATTATTCCATTAATAATGATAAATTATATGGTTATTGTTATGTTGATCATGTTGGTGATACTTTAGATCATAAATCTACTTTTGAATGTGTTTAAGTTTGGTACAGGTGCTATCACTTAGAGTAGCAAGAAGCAACTTATTGTCTTTCTTTCTTCTATAGAAGTTGAGTATAGAAGTGTTATAGAAGCTAATAAAGAAGCCATGTGAGTGTAAAGGTTATTGGGATAATTTCATTTAAATATTTCTTAGAGTATCATCTTTCATTGTGATAATGAAATTTGTATAGCTCTGATAAAAAATTCAGTGCAACACTAAAGAACTAAACATATTGAAGTTCATGTGCATTCTATATGAGAGAAAGTCCTCAATGGTAATATTAATCTATAATTTTATTCTACGAATGAATAAGTGGTAGATATCTTCACAAAACCACTTGATGCTATCAAGTTTTATCAGTTACATGCAATGTTACGCCTCTCAAAGTTGTCATTGAGGAAGAGTGTACATGACAATGCCACTTCCTAACGGCCATGTATTTCTTCTTCTTCTTCTCTATACTTTTTCTTATTTGTATAGCATTGTGAAAACTTTGTGTGAAAGTTAATTTATTTAAGTAAACTTTGTGTGGAAGTTTTACTTGTGTACCCCAATACATTTAAAATATAATTTGTATTGGAAGTTCTTATGTTATAAAAGGCTCTAAATATGCTTAGTGATTATTCATGAAAAACAATGAGATGTAATCTCACAATCATACTAACCTAAATTTACTTTTGAGTAGTTTATGGATTATAATTTTTTTTATTTCAAAATGTGACCTTTGGCATGATGAATGTTTTTAAATCTTTCAAATTTTGCACATAGTATAATTTATTTATGGTGAATATGGTTTTTATCCCCACTTAACATTAAAGAAGAGTGTTAGAACAATTAATGTCTAAGTGGTTATTATTAACCATTGGCTTATAGTGGTAAGTAATTAAATAAAAAATAATATATTATTTATTTACTTGAGGTGTAAACTTTGGGAAAATAAATAATCTTATTATAGTTATTTAATATTTATCAAATGTTTATTAATTGGATTTATCGGGGTGAATGGATCCATTATTTTTACTATGGTTACATCCTCTCATGAATCATTATAAATAAGGTTTTACCCCTATTGTAAATTATCTGGAACACAAAAATATTCAAGTATTCTTGCATATGGTAAATATTTTTTTGAGACAAGCTTGTTAAGAATTTATCTGAGGAGTGAGATGAAGAAGATTTGATGTATTGGGGATGTATTGGGGTTATTATTATTTTTCAATATTGAATATTACTTTGCTAGATTATTTACCTCTTTGAAGTTTTCCTAGGATAAATACATGTGTTATGTGTATTAATCTGGACTCATTATATATTATGCTTTGCTTAGTAAATCTCTTCTAGATCCATAATCATTCATATAAATATTTTATCAACTTTGAGATCAAGAACTTGATTACCATGGTGATCATATTCAAAATATATCTAATAGACTTCTGTGGCCTTGGCATCTAATGTAATATCAGGAGTAGGAGTAGATAGATTGGATGGGATTGGTATATCGTTAATTTCTTTAACGGGGGGAGAATCAGATGTAATGATGGGATTTGTAGGTGGTAGAGAATATGTAATAATTTCTAGAGGTTTAAAAGGGAATAGTTGTTCTACCACCATGGGAGTATCAAGAAGTGGAGAATTAATAAGATTTACATGACTTTCAGGGGATAAATCAGAATCTGTAGAAGTGGTGTGAATATCTTAGTTGAAAGTATGTATTTGAACTAAGATTTTTTGATAATGTTGAACATCCAAGTCTTGATATTGAGCTTGGGCCATGATGGAATTATCATCATAGGTTGGATAAATGGTACATGATTATATTTAGGGGGAGTTTCAGAAGGTGAAATTCTAACGTTAATCATTGCATATGAAGGCATTTTTTGGTAAAGAAGGTCCTTAAATATTACAAGGAGGGATATAATTAGTGATATCATCAATGAGAGGTATAGTGAGATCACGAGGTAATAAAGAGGGAGGAAGTCACTCTAAGAAATAAGGAGGTAGCTTAGTAGTGTTTGCAGTATGTTGTAAGTCATTAGGTTCATTATCATCTAAATCAGTAATATGACTTGTAAGTCTATATTGATGTTGGTGAACTCAGGTAAAGGAGCACTATTGATGTTAGGAATGATAGGGATGTGATATTGAGATTTTGGATTAAGAATTTAAGTACTCCAAGGTTTGGGATCAGTTTCATATTTATACTATTTATCATTATGTAAAAATTTGATTTATTGGCTACCAGAAGAAGTGATGGCCCTCATTTTATGAGTCTAAGGGCAACCAAGGAGAATGTTATAAGATAGAGGCAAATCAAGGAACAAAAATTTAGTTCAAATGATGTTAGGTCCAATTTTTATGGGAATCCAAATGCAACCAAGTAGATTTTGATTAGTTTTATTAAATCCATGATAGGTGAGGTGGGTTTATTTAAGATGATCCTTATTATATCCTAGTTGTTGGATGAGCCACAAAGATGTCACATTAATACCAGAGCCTTCATCAAATAGAACACTATGGATAAGGGTAGTATTAGTGGTTATTTTAATTAAAAGTGGTAGATTATTAGTGCAAAAAAGGATCTCATCATAAATCATGTCTTCTTTAAAAAATGCAATATATGATTTAGAAGAAGGACACACAATTTTAATGGTATTTATGTTGGTAGGTTGAGGCTCAATAGAGGGTGGTTCTTCATATAGAGAAGATGGATCCTCAAATTCTTGTAATTGTTTCATAAAGAACTTGCGATGGTAAGAGGAAGTATGAACTAAGTCCACAAGTGGAATCTTACAAGGCATGTAATTAAGTTCTTATAGAAAGTTTCAATTGGATTTAAAAGAATAACCATTGTGAGTTTTGGAAGGTAAGGTATATTTTAAAGAAATGGAATTTATTGGGGGTTTGGAAGGAGGTGGTTCCTCATGGACTTTTGAATCTAAATTAATGGTTGTAGTATCATTGATAAGTTATTCATCTAAAGATGGTTTTTTAGGTTTTGTGACAAGATATTTGTGAGCTAGTTTACAATGATAATTGACCTTAACTATGTTAACATATTAAGAATTATTTTAATATTGGTCATAGTTAGCATCAATAACACAAACATCTTTGGTATTTTGTTGATTATTAGTTATGGAAAAATATTTTTGGTTATTAGAGGAAGAAGCTTTAGAAGCTTGTCATTTTTGAGAAATGGTGTTGCACTCTTGACGATGAAGGTTGATCATGGCTTCATGATTTAATGAATCACTAAGCATGTTGGAGATAAAAAAAATAGTAATCCCTCAAAAAAAATTATGTGAATGATCAATGTCAGCATGGAACTAACAAAATTGATTAGGGTCATACCACTTAGGAGTATTATTAGGATAAGTAAAGGTTTAGAGGGTGGTAAGAATTGTTTCATTTTCTACACAATGAGTGGTATGTGAGAAGATGGGGGAGTGTCAGCTTTAGAAACTCTTAGTTTGGTTTGACGATTATTACCAATGATGGCATTAATATAAGTTTCAAAATATATTTTAAAGAATTTGGTATTACGTTTGAATTTTTTCATGAGGAAATCCTGACATTTAGCTTGGTCAAGAGCTTCATTAAGTGTTTGGGGAGTAAAAGTGTGAACCTTATATTGAATCAAAGGAGTTAAAATAGTTATAAAGAGTTGAAGCAAATTGTCATTAGTCATGTTATGATTGGATTTATGGGATATAAACTCTCATTATTTAATAAAATCATGAGTTGATTCGATGGGAGATTGCTTAGCATTGATGAAATGACTAAGAAATTTTTTAGGAATGTCATTATGTTGAAACTCTTTAACTAACGGATTAACTAAATCCTCAAATTACTAAATAGAATGTTGGAGAAGTTTTTTATACCATTCCAATACATACCCAGTAAAGGTTTTAACTAGAAGTTTAGTTGTGATGAAAGTATTAGTTTAGATCCACTCTTTATAAATATTTTCAAAGTCTTTGAGAAAGGATGTAGGGTCTTTAGTCCCATCTTACTTGATAGTTGGAGATATATTACCAATATCAATGGACATGATGAAAGGAACTAAAAACTCATTTTGGATATTTTAATGTATTTGATTATTCAAAATAGGTTGAGGAATAACATTTCCTAAGGCATCTCTAATAAGTGGAGGAATAAAATTTAGATTATCTTGAGGATTGAGAGCTAAAGGTTGATTAGCCATATTGATAAAATCACATTGTAATTGCATCATTTGAAACGTGTTAGAATTTTTTTATGTTCATTTTTTGTATGACTTGTGAAATAAGTTGAGTCATATCAATTTGTGGGTTGGTGTTTGTAGGAGAACTCACCAAATTGGTGTTAAGGGGAGGGTTATTAGGAAGTGGATTATTAGTGGGATTATTAGATAGACTTATGTCAATTACTCCCACATTATGTTGAAAAGATTAAAGATGAGAATTGTCTTGATAGGTAAAAAAAGGATTGCATCCACCTACTTCATCATGAGGTGTTATTTGAACCATGTTACAATCCACAAACAAAGGAAGGGAAGAGGTACTCCAAGAGTGAGGGCTCTCTTGGGAGGAAAAGAGAAGAATAAATAAATATCTCATATAGTGTCTAAATGGATTCAACTTGTCCAAGAAGATTCTAATAAGTGACTTCATGATAATTTGAGATAATGAACAAAATACTAAGGAAAGAGAAATAGAGAACTGATTTGGATAGATAGAATAATAGTAAGAGCATAGAGTTGACTAGGTCAACCTAGTACTATAAACTAGTAAAAACATAGTTTGATAAGGATATCGGTTTGACCAAGTCGACCTAGTATTGTTAGATGAATGGTAAAATAGATACAGAGTCGACCAAGTTAACTTAGTATTGTAATCTAATTGGTAAGAGGGATACAGAGTCAACCAAGTTGACTTAGTACTACAGACATGAAGAAAAATAGTCTATAAGAGACTGTGTTGAGTAGAATGATAGTGTACTGAAAATTTAAAAAAATCAATGTAATTTGAAGTAAGAAATGGAAGTAAGAACATAAAAAATTGGATCAGTGAGAGTGATGCAATTGGCACACAACAAAAAACCTTGCACCAATGTTGGCCAATGTAACTTTTCACAATACAACATATAATGAGCAAAAAACAAGTAGTTAACTGAAAAGCAAATTCTAGCTAAGTGGGCATCCTAAATATTGTTAGATTATTATAAAGTGTTATTTTAAGTGTGATAAGGAAGTTGGCTGAAATTAGGGAACTAAAAATCAATCTATGGATAGTTTCAAGATATTTAGACTGAAAGAGATATATGTTGGTAATGTTACTAGATTAGTATTGGGACCTACCCCCTCACTTCACAATATTGAAGTGATAAGGTTGTCAGGTGCTTTGCCAATATATATCATTAATCATGTGTTTATACTTGGCTAGAAAACCAAGTTAGCTTCCCCTTTGGTAATAAAATCCAAGTAAGTAGGCCTTGGATAGATAAATGTTTAAATACATTTTAAAATTATGTGATTTGGTAATGTGTGCAAGAAAGAGTGAAATAGTGAAACTTAATGGTATATTAAAAAACCACCTAATTAGACTATGTGAAATATTCTAAGAATCCAAACAACTGAAAGTAAAGGTGTGAATTAATTGCTACTATATAATTGTTAATTCCCAATTTAATCATAACACAAAGTTGGTTCAGATGATAATGTATGCAAACATTACAAAACAGAGTCAAAAAAGTCACTACTATATTGCAAAAGAAATGGTCTTTAAGAATTAAGTCAAACAGGTCAACCTATTCTTTCATACAGAAGACATAATACATAATACATAATTAGGTAAACCAAGTCAACCTAGTTTACTGTATGATTGTATTTTTAAAATCTGTAAACTTTGCAAAATATAACTATAAGGAAGAACAAAATTGAAAGAGAGAGAAAGAGAGGAACCTTGGTGGGTTGGAAGATGCTAAGGACTGTGAAATCTTTGTTGAAGTGCCTTGAATAATACTTTCAAGTTATACCAACTATGTCGACTGGGTCAACCTAGTTATGTAATTCTTTATTTGTTGAACCTAGTTTATTATCTAAAAGCTGAATGTGATACTAAGTCAAATTGAATGACTTAGTTTGATATTTTAGAAATAAATAAGAGTATTTTTTCAACCCATTTGATCTAGTAACCTATATCTGATGAAGACCTACATAGAAAGAATAGAGTCATTTTGATGTGATAGTGTGTTAAACCTATGCACAAAAGTTATAAACTATACCAACCTAGTCGACCTAGTATAAAAAATATATAAAAATAATAAATAAAATGATAGAAATGAAAAATATAAAAGAAAACCTACAAGGGTTAGATTCACGTCAGGTTCACCAAAATGTATGTAATCAGAAATGCATCATATCCATAAATCAGATTTAACTTGGAGAAGATATATCTTACTTACACTTTTGATTGGAGATACATTAGATAATCAAAAATATGACTAATATGGATCTTTTAGATCAAATTAGGGGATCTCTTATCATAAATAATATCACTAGGGGGTTCTAAAGCCTCTAGTCAAGCAAAATTATGCAATAACACTAAGTCCTATGTGTTCATATTCACTATACTAATAACAAGTAAAGAAAATAAATCTAATCTAGTGCTCACCAAAGCTTATGGTATAAAGTGGAGGTTAGTAAATAAATGAAAGTAAACATTCATAAAAAAAATTTAATTAAGCTAAGTATAGGTAAGACCCTAATTCAATAGAGAAGAAGAGTAATATTATTTAAAAACCATTACTTATGTTACTTCTATCTACTAAAGAGAGGAGAAAAGTTAGAGATACTTACCTAAAAGATGAACCCATCAAGACTCAATCTCTCCCTTGGCCAAAGATGTTTTGTAAAAAAAATTTATGATTTTTAAGGATCACTAAGAAAGGCCAAAGAATCCAAGACTTCTTCATAAGACTAAATTATTCTCCAAGTAGAAACCCTAAGTTAAGACTCCTCAAGTAGAATGGTGGAAGAGTATATTGTAAAGAAGTAAAAATGAATAATAACTCTTGATGTCTCTCTAATACTGGAAAAATAGATGTGTTTAGATAGGTAGATATAACCCTAAACCCTTATGAAAGTTTTGGTTGACAAGGTCGATCCAGTCGACCTAGTATTGTTATTGGCAAAAACTCACTAGGTCACAGGCTAGGTCAGCCAAAATTTAAATTAAACCCTAAACAAGTTTTCAAAATAAGAGGATAAGGTTGATTCATTCAACCTAGTCATGTAAACTATCAAAAGAGTTTTTAGGTTAGGAAAAGGGCTAATGAAGGTGGTAAAAGACTGGAGGAGTGTGCAAAAGGGGAGACAAAGCTTAGGGGAGTGTTTTTAAGACTTAGATGAATTAGTAATAAGTGGAAATAAGGGAAAACAATCTTGTAAAGCACCAATGGTCTGTCCACACCTTTATTGATGCACCCTTTAGGGTGTGCACTTAGAGAGATTGAGACTCAACAGGTTCCTGCAAGCTAGAAAGCATCAATATGTAATAAATTTTGAAAATATTATATGTATACAACATCATCCTATTCACTTAGAAGATACACTACCTACTCAGTTTATCCTAATCATCTTGAGGGCATAGAAAAGTGAGATCATGCCATATGGCATGATCTTGGGCACCTAAAAGGTCAAAGACCTAGCTCTATGTCCAAAGTGTTATAGAGAAATGAAGACCCAAAATATTGACAAGTGGCATAATCTCAGAGAATCTTGACCAACAAGATAGATAATTATCTATTAGTTTGTAATATAAAAACTATCCATTAGAGTTAAAATCACCAAATATTAATTGAAAATAGCTAAGGCAAAATATTTTAAATGGTAGATGAATAACTATACAAAATTAACAATTAAAATGGCTATTTTTAAAAGAGACAACTTAACTAGTCTATTTAAAAGATGAAAAATTGGACCTTAAGATTAAATCACATGAAAAAAACTATCAATTTCAGATACTTTAATTGATTTATTAGACTTAGATCAAAAGAATTTATAAGATTCAATAATTAGGTCCAAAGGGAAAGTATGTTAGATCCTTGACAATCTTGACAGGCTGACAATCATAAAGTTTAAATAGGTGTAATTCTAATGTGGATGACAACATGTCACCTAGCTAGTAATCTATTCCACCTTGAATTTGTTTGTTCATTTTGCATCTAACTAGTGTCTACTTGGGTTGATGACCTGCACACTCTTGGTGAAATGAGATCTTGACACTTATCTAGATCTCATTCACCTGGGGCCGAATGGGAGGCTTGTAAACATATGGACCACCCTAGTGAATTGGATAAATATGATCATGCCACATGGTATGCTATTAGACATCTAGGGCCTCAACTATCATAGAAACTATACATACTACCTTGGGGACCTATATAAATGGGATCACAACGTGTGGCATGATCTTATACATCTGGAAGGTCCAAAGCATGTTGAAATAACTGAGGGTCCCTAAGAAAATAGATAAATGAGATTATTCCATGTGACATGATCTCAAGCACTTAGAGAGTTGAAGGAAAAAATGGATAAGTCAAAATAGGCTCGATAAAATAAGCAAATAATAAGTGGTAGCTCCTCACTTTCCCAAGGACTCAAGCAAAGCTAGGTGACCGTTGGGTCATAGGAAACCAAAAGAGTTGTTAGACTTATAATATGAATTTTAAATAAAACAATTAAGTCTGTTTATTCAAAAAAAAAATCTCGAATAAACCTTTACAAATGCCTAGACATTGGATCAATCCTAAAGCCAATTAATCTCATTTTAATGAAGAATGACTAAGAAGAGGAATAGAATTACATGAATGCCTAGTCATTTTATATGGCAATAAAATTGAAATGGACCAAACTGCTTAGGAAAAGAAGTAGAAAAATTAAAATAATTAGATAATTTGTAGAACATGTATAATTTCAATAATGGACCCATAAAAATTATTATAAAATATTGACAAATCCTAGAATTTATGTATAATTCCACTGGCAAATATTTGGCAAAATCGCCATGTAGGTATAGATTAACTGGTGATTTTTATTAGCTCTTTCAAAAAAATTATAAATATCCAGTGAATTAAATGTCATATTTAAATCAATAAATAATGACAAAAAATCCAAGTTAAACCTCTTTCCCCAAACACATTCATGGGGCAAATATGCTTGAGGTGGAATAATGATTATGATTAATGGATACCCTAAGGTTTCTAGAATAATTATTTTGCTTTGCCCTATGAAATTAGGGGTAGTCCAATAATTTGAAACACTTTCCCAAATGAATAAATCCAATCAAGGAGTACATGAGAGATAACATGAATAAGAATTACTACAAACCCATCCCAAACCTAAACCCTAAGTAGGTGTGTGTGACTCTAAAAAAAATCATCACCACATCAATACCCAAACACACATTCAAAATATTTTTGAAGTCTTGATAATCTCATTACTAAGTAGTTAATACCAAACAAATTCAAAGATCTTTCTGATCTCATTAATAAATAAATAATCCCATATGATAACCATATTATGTCTAATATTAAGAGTTTTGATATAATATAAAAAAAGGTTTTCACATCGCGAGCAAAGATTTGATGAAAAAATAGCATGGCAATAATTGGAATCCCTTAAAATATAGGCATAATTCATTAAAAGTGTGAAAATTTTTATTGGCTTGTATTTATTACTTGGATTATACTTTATAGTTAGCTGCTTAGATTCCTCCCTAGCCTCCTCTTGAAATTATTGCTCACTTCATGATTCCCACAACATGTAGGTCTTGTATTTCTTACTTGAATTGTACTTCATTATTGGCTACTTAGACTCCTCCTTGGCTTCCTCTTATAATTTTCACTTGTTTCACGATTCCCATGACATGTAGGGCTTGTATTTTTTACTTGGATTATACTACATTGTTGGTTGCTTAGATTCCTTCTTAGCCTTATCTTAAATTGTCACTTGTTTTATGATTCTCGTGACCACAAATGGATAAAACTTTAATATAAATGAAGTTATATGAATTTAGGTTTTAGGGTTTCATGGTTTTAGGGTTTTAAGTAATTTGAAACAATTACGTAGATTTATTTTATAAGAGGTAATTTGGTTTAATTAAAAAATCAATAGAGAAAGAGGTTAGATGATAAAAAGTCTAAATTCAAGATCTTATTTACTATTCTTTATTTTTAATGATTAAATTTATCATTCTTATTAAGGGTTAAATTTGTCCTTTTAAGTGCTAAATTTTATAGCCATATGACTAAGTATAAATTGAATATAAACTTATTTAAGTCTCTCAAAAGACCAACCAAATAATGTAATAAATCAAGTGTAACAAAAATTGTGATAAAAAATTAGAGTATAGAGTATAAATCATATAGGGCCATAGGAAAAGAGAACTATTAAAAATGAGGATAACATAACTGAAAAAAATATTCAAAACATTTTCATAGTTTTTAAAATTATAAACTATATAATAAGGTCTACCAAAATGTCTTAATCACATCCATATTGGCCTTTAAAATGTATTTTTATTTCAATTAACAAACCATGCTAACCAAAATATAATTATTACCTTAAATATTTAAAAACAAAATACAATATGATCATGAGGCTCTAAGACTCATTTTGTGTAGTACATATGGTAAGATCATATGCAGTACTTAGTATAAATTTAGTATAGATCAAAGCTCACACTTTTGACATAGTTGGTTGATTTAATAGACTCAAAGAAGTTCCTATTACAAGGGATCAATTTCTTCAAGTTATATCCTCTGTAAGTTACACCTTGAAAGAAATTGAAAAATATTTCTCTTTAAAGATTAAATATCATTTTCCTCGATATGAATACTAGAATCCATTGTTGTGATGTACCCTCAATATTAAAAAATGTTAGCTCATCATATTTTTAAAATAAAATCAAAACCTTAGCCTTAAAACTTCTGCAAGAGTGTATAATTGAATAGTGAACAAACTGAAGGCATTTTAGATTTGCCAAAGCTAAGAGAGTATTTTGTGTGATTTAACACAATAATGTTGGAACAAGTTAAAGTTTTGGACCATGCTTTCGAAGATGGCTCAACCACTAGACTATAGACTACCTTAAGTTGAGTGAAATACTATGTGACGGTATTTCAGAATATTTTAATCTTGTTAGTTTATGCCAAACAATAATTTTAGGCTCAGTGAAAGATGAGATAATTTTTAGTGCATTGTCATTTTTAAAGTCAAAGGTAAGAAGTAAACTTGACAAAAATTGAAGACTTGCTTGAGGCTCTATATAACTAGATATAATGTCCTCGATTTTACATTTGATAGAGCTCTGACAATTTGGAAGTCAACATCTAAAAGAAGAGGATTGACCAATAATTCTTCAAACACACTACTATTTTACAATACTAGATCTGAGTCCAACAAATTTTTAAGAAAATGCAAATAACAATTATCAAGAACAAAATGAATAAAATTGGCATGTTAAAATTTGAAATTTAGGCATATGAAATACAACATTGATTGAGGAAGGATAGAAAATTTTGCGATCAATTTTGAGATTCATTTTATCAGGGTTTTGAGAAAGCTTGTTGAAGATAATACAGAGTATATAAATGATTAAGAGGTAATTTATCCATTTTTGTGTTCTGTTTGATTAAGAGAACATGTCTATACAGTTGTAAACTCTATTATAGAGATGAATACATATATTATGGTGTTCCCTATTTATTTTATATGAAACTTATTTTAAGTAGTGTAATGAACTATAAGTATCTATATTAGACTAACAAATTTACTTCTGCCAATAGCTTTCATAAATGACTAAAAAAATCAATAAAACCATCACATATGTATTCAAACAATCTCCATTAATTCCATGGATGACATGTCATATCAACATTAAATTTTTCCTTGGCCCTTCAATAAGCCAACACCAATTCACTAAAAAATGGGACAAGATCTCAACCTTGATCCTCATAGCTTTAATTCCATTTGCACTGCATTCAATGTTGGAAATAAAATATACATTAAGTTTGAGAATTTGAGATGTGAAGTCATTTATGTCATTAACCTCTTTTAATATTGCTTAGTTTTTTAAGCCTTAAAGACATGGTAATTTCAAGTTACAAGTTTAAAATTATAGTTTTAGTTATTTAACATTAAGTTTTTTAGTTATTAAAACCATATAGAAGGAAGAGTATATTTATTTAACTTGGTTTTATAAATGTGATAAGGAATACTTGTGACTTAGGGTACAATAATCTTAAGATATTAATTATATTTTGGTTGACATGGTTTGTTAATTTAAATAAAAATATATTTGAAAGGCCATTATTGCTTATGGATATGGTTAAAACATTTGAAAGTAAGGATATCAATTATATTTAAAGAAATGTTTTTTAGGGAACTTATCATTATATTTATTCATTTCAAAATAGATTACTATGCATGTAAATAATTGCTCTCGATCTTCAGAATAAAAATATATATAAGTCCATACCTTGTAATCACAAGGAAACCAGCTTAAAAATTATTTGTACCTTTGTTTTCAACCTCTTCTCCCAATATTTCAACTACCATATCTTCGCTTCTCCCAATAGCTTGCATCAATAACTAAAAAAATTAATAATTTTTTATATATGTATTTGAGAAACTTACTTATGCTTGAATATATATGCATATCTCTAATAGAATTTACATCTGTTATAGACATGTTCTCTTAATCAAATAGAGGATTGAGAGTAGTTATTGGCATGCACAGTCATCTATCTTGAAATGAATGAATATAATGATAATTTCTTTGAAAAGTATATTTTTAAAGATATTTGTTTACCATCCTCATTTTTCATAGTTGTATTTTCCTATGGCCCCATATTCAATTTAAGGTAATAACTATATTTTGGTTGGCATGGTTTGTTAATTGAAATAAAAAACTATTTGAAAATTCAATCTTTATTATGGATATGGTTACAATATTTTGGTAGACCTTTTTTTATAGTTTATATCTTAATTATCAAATATATGTATATATGAATGAAATCTCAAATAATATAATCTAACATATCCAATAAAGTAAAGCCTATAGAAGAGTCAATCTTTTGAAATAAAATATTTTTGATTTTATCAAAGTGTTTTATCAATCTCTTTATATCCCTTTTATATCTCTATAGCTAAAAAGAAGAAAAAATAAACAAAATGAAAGCAACTAAGAGAGAAAAACTCAACATATACTTACAGATTAGTCTCTTATATATCAATCTATTGATATCCCTTTTATATCAATCTCTTTATATCCATTTTATATCTTAGATTAGTCTTTTGAGAGACTTACAGAGGTTTTTAGTCAATGTATACTAAGTATTGCATATGATCTTCCCATATGTACTACACAAAAAGAGCTTTGGAGAACCATATTTTTAGGACATGAAAGATAACAATTTTTTTTACTAATTTAGACCTCTCCCTTAGGCTCATCTTGAATATTGATCATGTTACATACATTTATTTACTTATTTTGATAAGGCCAAACATGATCAATATGCAAAAACAACTTTAAAAAATTATTATATTAAAATAAAATTAATTACTAAAATATTAAAATCCTTGTGTGTTTTCATAATTGTTTAGTAAGGAGTAAACCATTCAAACATGTTGTTCCATAGAAAATAAAATACTTCCATGTATATATCAAAACTATTAAAAATAATATCAACATACTTAAAAATATCATGACAATATTTCATAAGTACCAAGTATCAACATAAATTTCAACATAAGAATTTAAGTTTTAACCAAAGTCTGCATCTAAAATTAAATCTATCAAAGGGGCACCCTTATCAATCCAGTAATTAGTATACTCCATAAAAGAATCAGGAAGTTCAATCAAGTAGGTTGAGACCTCTTTATAATTATCTACCTCTAAATTAATGTTTTTAAACATTTTGACCTCCACAAGTTGTGTGATAGGACTGTTATCACATTTCTTGCTAGAAGAAGAAAAATTTTTAGGTTGAAGGGGTGGAATATTAGTGTTAATGAAACAATTTCATTGGGATGCAATTTTTTAGTTAATTCAAGAATATTTTCAAGTGGCTTAATCAATAAAACATTATGTTCATTAGGCTGAATGGCAGCATGTATGTATTGAGGGGGATCATTTGGAGTGTCTTGTCTATGAGGATGATTATTCTAATGTGCTCCCTTCCATCCTTTGTTTCCATATAAATTCAAAGAGTTAATAGGCACATATTTTATAACATTTCAAAAGGTAAGGTCATTGGCATCGAAATACAAGGAAATATGGGTTCCCTAGTTAAATGGTCTAGGAAATTTTTTAGCAACTTTACGACCATGAAAAAATAGGCCACTTCAAGAGCTACCCTATGAAGGAGTAGCCTCACTATGTTGATCATCATCATGACCCCAAAAATCTCTATCTCAATCATTTAAACCTAGATTCTAGACTGACATCTAATAAAGTATGCTAAAATAAGTATTTTATACAACTGAGCTTAAATATTTTTTTATTTATCATGATCTTAAAAATATAATTCATCAAATTATTCAATTTTAAATAAAATTCAAACAATACTTAAATAACCATCATTATACATAAAATTAAATCATTTCATCCTCTTTACAACCATACTGAAATAACAACTACCAGCCTAAGAAACCATGCATTATTCTTTCACAATCTTCATGTCACTTTCAAGAAAATGGTAAATAGGCCATAATCGATTACATACAAATTTTTGGCCCTATATATATATATATGCAACTATATATTAAAAAATCTGAAACCAATATTTCTAATTTTGACCATGTCAAATAATCAAATACTCATTTTGAACAAAAGTTCCTCAAACATTTAAGTAAAATGTTTAATGAAGACAAACCGTTATGTCAAAATTGATCATTTATATACTCTACATTATCTTCAACAAGCTTTCTCAAAACCCTGATGTTCAATTTTTATGTGTGTGTGTGTGGAATAAGGACCACTTAAGACACAATCAAATTAAGGTAATAATTATGTTTTAGTTTAGGGTTTAAGGTTTTGAAATTAAAATTAAAAAATATTTAAAAGGCCAATATGGATATGGTTAAGACATGTTGGTAGATATTATATAGTTTGTAATTTTAAAACTATGAAAATATTTTGAATATTCTTTGGCATAGTCAATTTATTATTTATATTTTTTGACAACTATAAAAAGTGAGGATGACATAAAATATTCAAAATATTTTCATAGTTTTAAAATTTTAAACTATATAATAAGGTCTATCAAAATATTTTAATCACATCCATATTGGCCTTTCAAATATTTTTTCATTTCAATAAACAAACTATGTCAACCAAAATATAATTATTACCTTAAACATTTAAAAATAAAATACAGTATAGTCATGAGGCTCCAAAACTCTTTTCGTGAATACATATGATAAGATCATGTGTAGTATTTAGTATAAATTGAGTATAGACCACAACTCACACTTCAAACATTTTGGTAAACCTTATTATATAGTTTATAATTTTAAAATTATAAAAATATTTTAAATATTCTTTGACCCCATTTATAAGATATTGAAGAAGTTAGTATAAGTTTCTTCTATATAACTTTAATAATTAAAAAATTATTTTCAAACCTAATATTTATTTTATTTCTAGCATTGAATGCAGTGCAGGTGGAATTAAAGCTATAGAGATCTAGGTTGAGATCTTGCCCCATTTTTTATTTCACAATCCTCGTGCCACTTTCAAAAAAATGGTAAATAGGCCATAATCAAATACATAAAACTCAAATCTATACAAATTCTTGGCCCTGTGAGTTTCATATATATATTTCTAAAAAATATATGCAACTGTATTTTTAAAAATATGAAACCAATATTTCTAATTTTGACCATGCCAAATAATCAAATACTCATTTTGAACAAAAGTTCCTCAAACATTTAGCAAAATATTTAATGAAGATAAACTACTATGTCAAAATTGATCATTTATATACTCTGCATTATCTTCAATAAGTTTTCTCAATTTTTAAAAATTTACTGTTCAAATTCCATATATATATATATATATGATAAGTATCACTTAAGACAATAAACTTAAGTTAATTATTATATATTTTCAATTATGTCATCTTCATTTTTCATAAAAATATCTTGCATGCCATTATTTCTTAGAGAAAATCAGTTTTTTGTTTGTTTAAAATAAGTATGTGGTAAAGACTAACTAAATAAGATATATTAAACTTGAGTATAGTAAAAATTGTGACAAAAAATTAAGGTATAGAGTATAAATAATAAGGACCACTTATTTATTTCATAATCCTCATGCCACTCTCAAAAAAATGGTAAATAGATCATAATCAAATACATGAAACTCAAATCCATACAAATTCCTGGCCCTATGAATTTCATATATATATTTCTAAAAAGACATGCAACTGTATCTTAAAAAATTTGAAACCAATATTTTCAATTTTGACCATGCCAAATAATTAAATACTCATTTTGAATAAAAGTAGAAAAATGTTTAATGAAGACAAACTACTATGTCGAAATTGATCATTTATATACTCTACTTTATCTTCAACAAGCTTTCTCAATTTTTAAAATCTTAATGTTCAAATTTCATATATATATATATGAAATATATATATGTTCAAATTATATATATATATATATATATATATATAAACCACTTAAAATTATATATATATATATGAGAGATAAAAACCACTTAAAACACAATAAACTTAAGTTAATAATTATATTTTTTCAATTATGTCATCTCCATTTTTCATTGAAATATCTTGCGTGCTATTATTTATTAGTGAAAATCAATTTCTTGTATGTTTAAAATAAGTATGTGGTAAAGGCCAACCAAACAAGATATATTAAACTTAGTATAGCAAAAATTGTGACAAAAAATTAGAGTATAGACTATAAATAATAAGGACCACTTAGGACACAATAAACTTAAAGTAATAATTATATTTTTTTTAGTTATGTCATCTTCATTTTTCATAGATGTCTTGCTTATATCACTTAGAATACAATAAACTTAAGGTGAAAATTATATATTTTTTAGTTATGTCATCCTCATTTTTCATAGATATCCTGCATTTATATAGACTTTTCATATGGCCCCATAGTCGGTTTATTATTTATAATTTATACCCTATTTTTTTTATCATATTTTTTGCTATGCTCAGTTTAATATATTATGTGGTTGGTCTTTAACACATACTTCTTTTAAATAAAAAAAGAAACTAATTTTCTCTAATAAATAATGGCATACAAGATACTTCTTTCAAATAATGCACAAATAATAAAATGAATTATATTATATGATTGGTCTTTACCATATACTCTTTTTAAATAAACAAGAAACTAATTTCCTTCAAGAAATAATGACACTTCTTTTAAATAATGCACAAAGAATAAAATAAATTATATTTTATGGTTGGTCTACCACATACTTCTTTTAAACAAACAAGAAACTGATTTACTTTGAGAAATAATGGCATGTAAGATATTTCTTTTAAATAATGCACAAAGAATAAAATGAATTATATTATGTGGTTGGTCTTTACCACATACTTCTTTTTAATAAGCAAGAAACTAATTTCATCTAAGAAATAACAATATGCAATACACTTATTTTAAATAAAATGAATAAATATAACAGAGCCTCATGATCATTCTAACTATATTTTTGACTAACTTGAAAATATTTATTTCACAAATTTTGAGTTTAAGGGAAAGATTAGCAGATATACATGAAATTTAAAAGAAAATCAACATGCGTAATGTTTTGAGCAAATATATTTAAATAAATATTTTTTAAAAAAATTATTATTATATTTATTTATTTCAAGACAGACAATTGTGCATACAAACAATTGCTCTCAGTCTCAAATAATATAAATTCATACCTTTCAATAACAAGGAAACCAACTTAGAAATTGTATGCATCTTTGTTTCCAACCTCTCATCCCAATCTTCTGACTATCAGATCTTTACTTTCACCAATAGCTTACATAAATGATAAGAAAAATTGATAAACCATCACATATATATCTGAGCAACTTACATTAATCCCACGGGTGACATGTTGGACCAACATTAGATTTTGCCTTGGGTCCCCTCAATATGTTGATGTCAATTCACTGAAAAATGAGGTAAAATCTAAAACTCTATCCCTGTAGTTTTAATTCCACCTGCACCACATTCAATGCTAGAAAAAAAAAATAGGTTTGAAAAATGAGGTAAACTCACCATACTTATCAATTCACTGAAAAATGAGGTAAAATTTTGCCTTGGGTCCCCTCTATAAGATGATTTGAAACACATGTATAAGAAATTGTATAAAATTGAGGCTATTTGATCTATGTATATTTTTGTAAAATTAGCCATTTTTTAAATTGAAAGAACCTACTTATAGCCTTTTGATTATAAATAGCCTCTAAATTTCTTCCTATTTCATAAATCTAAGGTGAAATAATCTAGAAATGAGAACTTTAATGCAGTTCAGAAATATGATCCAAAATAAAGCAAGGCTTATTAGATTGAAACAAGTTCAGAAAGTTATATCAATAAAAATATAATGGCCAATACAAATCTAATTACCAAAACTCTTCAAGACTAAATACATACAATGAAAATTGAGTTCGGATTTAGTTCAAAGAGTAAATCCAATATAATATCAAACCTGCAACTATGTAAGAACCTTCTTCATTAGACCATGAATAAAAAGAGATCTAGACTTGATTAGACCAAAAGATTAAACTCTAGAGATAAAATAGGTTCCATGATTTCAATGATAAAATTAGGGTGTGTTGTACAAGCAACAATAGTACCTACTATATTCTATCTCCCTCACCTCAAAAAGGGGGCAAGTTATAGAAGCATGACATCCACATTTTCATAGTTTTCATATTTCAATGGGGGCAAGTCATAAAGGCATGACCTCCACATTAACACACTTTATCAATATCTCCATATTTCAATGGGGGCATGTTGAATAAAGACATGACCTCCATATGTGCATAATCTCTAGTTTAGTTTCATGATTCACATATACACTTGAGTCATGATCCTATACATTGCACAAATTTTACATGGATTTGAATTTTTTTTTCAAAATCAAGACACATATACTCTTTTTCAAATAGATTAGAAGTGCATATTCCATTCTATTACACCAAAAATTATAAATTTACTAATTATACTATTCACTAAGATGCATCGATTACACCAAGATGTGCTATTATCAATCTTTTCTACTACAATAATTGATGGAAATCTATAGTTAAAGTGATTAAATAATTAAACCTAACCATATTTATATTTCAAATTAATTAAATCATCTAATATCACCATATTTGTAGGATGCATTTATTAAATCACTCACCCTCATCAAATTGCATATTCACATTTGAGTTGTGTGATTAAAATATAATAATCTTAGTAGTCATGTCACAACTCATCCTTACACTAGATTTGGGGCATAATACCTTTCAATCTTCCTCTTTAATTCTTTAATGTTTGGGTCTGAACCTCTTTCAGGTCTAATGCTTCATAAAGAAGCATCTTTACTAAGTCAAAGCATCAAAGGGAAACATGGTTGCATCGACACATAGGTGTACTCATTTTCTTTGTTTCTTTTTAAGCATTTCAATTGTTTAAAATTTCATATTATATGCATTGATTAATAATATAACACACTTTTGGTTATTATCCATACACCAATAAAGCATTCAAAGTGATCTCAGATAAATGCAATATGTGTTGTACACATCTAGGTATGCATTTCTTTCCTTTAAACTAGTAATTTCATCCTTATTCATTACTATATTAAATGGAAAAAAATTTAGATATTAAAATTGAATATTTATAGCATTTCAATCAAATATATTTGATAAATACTTATCATGGCTCTACCCTTCAGTTCTAGACCTCCATATTGTTAAAAGGATCACATTCACCATCTCATTGTGCCTAGTTTCTTATCTCTTAGTACAATCCATATCATTTTGATGACTTAGATCTTACACTCTACATAAAGATATATATATATATATATATATATATATATATATATATATATATATATATATATATATATATATATATATATATATATATATATATATATCACTATGAGTTTCAGGTCCATACCTATTTTCTAGTGCTTTGGATACTACCAGCCATAGAGGGACATTACCAGTGATGATAGTGTCCAGATCCTTATCTAGTGTCTATTTGTAAAAATTCATCTAAATTGTAAATTTTTTGAAACATATGATTATCATAATTATCTTATTGAACCCTATTGTGATATATTTTCAAAATGTGTGGTATAGATATAAGTATAAGCCTTATCATTTCTCATCTAGTGAATACCAAACAAGCACCTACTAAAGCTCATTCAGTTAATTACACAAATACATTATTCTACATTATTTATCTCATAATTATTTATCAATCATAAGAGCATTCATAAAGGTCTGAAGCATTCATATAACAACCCATGAGTAATATTTGTCAAATTACAAGCTACATCACTACATATATTTTCATATAGTATATTGCACCCTTGTACATGTACACTCCCACACATAGGGGATAATAATATAATTTTGAGGCCTTTATTTGAGTATTATATATGTAGGAAGCACTCAATGACAAATGGGTCATTGAGGTCAACTTGAAATTGTAAGCCCACTAACCTAATTATTGAAAAAATCTTTCTAAGGGTGAAGAAGGGTGAAGAGTTAAGGTTTGATCAATTAGCAAAGAGTGATAACCTATATCCCATATCTAAATATATCAACATAAAACACAAAATAATGAATTTGGTTTTATTTATATTCAGTCATTATTCCATACTAGACACCTGCATCACGCTCAAACACTAGTGTTGACTGTAGTGTCCATATTCGATGGTAGTGTTTGTAGCTAGAAAAGTACAATTTCCATAATCTAGTGACTAGTCCATAATATTAATCCTGCATACTTTCCACCTATTTACAGTCCAGATCTACTTACACACAGTAAAACCAACTGAGTATCATTTCTCTTTGGTATTGTAATCAATTGAACATCTTTCAAATTTGGTACTATTTATATTTAGCATATCTTAGTATTATAATTTAGAGTATTCATTTATCTGAGTTTAAAATTAATTAACTTGTTGTAGATTATTTAGATCACCCTTGTGTTTGAGCTATTTATATATTCTTAACCCTATCCTCTTCACTAAATTTAAGTTTAGAGTTAAACATGTTGCACCTAATCTTAAATGCAGAACTCTTGTACCATTACTTTCCATGATACTATAGAAACCATTCAACAGATAGATATCAATCCAAATTGTAACATCTGAATGAAATTGGATCAAGTAATTAATGCTCAAGTCAAATAGACACATCAACAAGATATCCCTCACTTAAATATCATCAACATAGGTCAAATGCCTTCCCAAAGAAAATGGTTTACAAAAGTGTAGGTTTCATTTTTTCTTCCACATCTCTAAGTACTACAACTATATACAATGGGGACCATTGCTCTTCAAGGAGGGGAAACTGATCTAATAGGATCTAGGGTCGTAGATCTTATCACAGTTTACCATTGTTATATATCTAGCCTTGCACTAGTGTCAATATCATCTACATTAGGTTTCTCACCTACATGACAATTTATAAGATTAAATCCCACTTTTGCATTGCCACATAGTTCTTGCACACTTAGTAATGCAGAACTCAACTTATGAGTAATGGTAGTTAGTGATGTCATAACATTCATCAGTTTTGAAAGCAATTGTTACCAACACTTGTAACAGTTCAACTAACTCTTTTTCTCCTTCCATTTTATATTAATTTACACTTCCATTCTTTGTAGTTGGTAACATAGACAAGAATGAAGTTAGGGAGTACATATACACCATACATTTGATCTCTTAGATATTATACAAAACTTATCATAATAAAACTTTATTATTACAGATCTACATTGGTTATCACCTTCTTATTTGCTTTCCTTTTTCTTTAACTTGTTGCATTTTCCTATCCTCTATCATGCATAGTTACTTACCAATCATAAACCTTTTAAATTTGTTTATGGAGGTTGTCCATTAGGTCTCCTCCTAGGCCATGAATCACATTGTTTGATTGATTTCATTAAATATGTTTCAAAATGTGAAAGGATGTTCTAGGTGTCTTATTTAATTTTACTCTTTTTTATCATACCTAGTAACAATAGCCTCATTTTGAAAAAAAATCTATTAATGGTTCATATTGAACGTGATTTGTGTTTGTTTCACATAAAATTATGTTATAACTACTTATGGGTTGCAAACAATTTCAATAGATATTTATTGTACATGTACTAGCAGTTGACCAAAGGTCAATTTTTTGCATTCATCAATATGAATATCCATTATAAAAGAAGTTGTTTCCTTCAATATCACCTTCATTGAAAGGCATTGCCAAGTTTGCAATATATGCTTGCCAATTTTCAATTCTACTTGTGTGTTGTACTAAATTGGCTTCTGACTTTATTTGTACTTAAGATAATGCCTTTTATTTCTATATATTATTGCATTACAAAGTGATTGTATAAGATAGTGACGTATCTACATTGTAGCATTCGAATTCTAAATTTTTTAATTGACAAATGGAATTGAATTAGTTTTCACCACAATTAGATGTGTGTAAGTTAAGCCTACACGAGCCATAGATTCCCATTTGTTGTAAAAATTTTATCTAATATGATTCAAGATCTATACACATACTTGATAGTTTAGTATGTGTTGATGGGATAGAGTATTCACTATTATTTTTACAATATAATGGCTCATAATGGGCTAAAATATTATTTTTTCATAGAACATAATCAAATATATAATATTTTGACATTTTATTCTTCACTAAATCATATATAGTTATTTTTTCTTGTGATAAACCAAATGCATACTTGTAATTTAACCATTTAACTAGCCAATGTATACATAAGTCATCTCTCTGTAGTCTAGTTTCATTTTCAATTGAGATATGTAATGTATATAATCACATTCTACAAAAATGTGTTTTAGTTTCATGCATTCCATTCAATATTTATTGTTATTTGGATGTAACTCTAATTTGTATTGTTTAGCTGCATTTGGGTCACATGTATGTAAACAATTTAATAAATGGTTGACAATTCTAAATGTGTATATTAAAAATGTAATAACACATAGAATTGTCATAGAAGCAGTCTTTGACATTGTATTTAAATGCTTGACCTTAAGAAAATATAGTTTTCATTAAAAGCATCATCATTATTAGTATATTGTGTTTGTGTTCGTTGTTCATATTACTCTACAATTATGGATTCATTTAATGTCTCAATGTTTTTTATTTTACAATTTTTTACATTCGAATACATTATTTTTATGAACCAAAAAACTATAAATATATCTTAATATAATACTTTTTTCTTAATGATCTAACAACTTCATTTCTAGTAGAAATCACTCTTATGAAGACTTGTAATGAAGAAAACATAAAATTGTTTCAATAACTAACAATATCAATGTTTCCTCTACTTAATACTAATGAAACATTACATTTTATTTTTCAAATGCATTGTTATCATGACCAAAAAAGAAAAAATTACATATATATCTCAAGCCCTGCGTTAAAGAAAATAAGAGGTTATTGTAGTAGCAAATGAAAGCAATCTTTTCTTTAATTATTAGTAAAGACACTAGTCACATATATTACCTTTTTTTTTCTCTCTAGGTTGTGCCTTTTCTTCATATAGACTAAAAACCTAGATTGGGAAGGAGATGGTCTAGGAAGGTGTTGTAACATCTTTATCACATGTTGCCAATTCTTCTCACATACTCTTTGGAAGCATACATGGCATTTTAACATGACTTGCATAAAAATGTTACTGTTATAAATTATTTATTATTCCCTCAGAATAAAATGAATATGATATGATATGTAGAGATGATATGATATGTTTTTCTCTACATGAGCAATTTCAAGTATTATGATGCAATTATGTCTTATTTGAAAGCCATATTACTAAACGCTACTGATAAATTAAACTGTATTCTGCATGTCCAGGCTATGGAATGCATTAGCCTAGTTGGAATGGTCATTGGGAAGGAAAGATTTAAAAACGATGCTAAGGAAGTAGTTAGCCTATAAGATCCATGGAGATGCAAAATATTTATTGCTTTCTCTTAGCTTAAGTGATTTCAGTGAGTAACCATAACCAGGGAAGGAGACAATTAAGACATAAAAGAGTGTGTTAGAAGGGTGAATTTGCCTTGTCAATGATGTAATTAGAAGTTATATATGCTCATCCATTGGATTGATTTATTTGTTTGTTAAGTTTGATATAATAAGATGTGGATAGAGATTTTAATAATATTTGTAAGATCAAATTAGTGTGTTGGATTATAAGAATAAAAATTATTGTAAATTTTGATCGTAAGTTATTTGGTTTTTGTTAATTTTTTTTTCTTATGATATGATAAGACGTAAACCTTTTTAATAAGTTTTTTGTATGAGGAAGGTTTTATTGATATGTTTTTTACATTTATTAAAATATCGCTTGGCATACTTTACATCTTAGAAACAATTATTAATTATAATTCTCCACAATTTTTTATAATTTAACCAAAATTTCACCATACATTTGAGACAATCTTTTAAAAAGAAATAATTGTATTTAATAGGAAATAAACATTACAGTGATTGCACAACCATTAAGTTTGACCTCACTTTTTTATATCTTATATTTTAAATGTTTGTCAAAAAAAATTATTTATAACGACCATCTATTCAACATGACTCTTAAAAACACGAGATTTATCTGTTAAAAAAAAATGTGAAAAGACTATGTGTGTGTTTGTGTGTGTGTGTGAACACACACACACACGCACACATATACATACATACATACATATACATACATACATACATACATATATATATATATACATATATATATATATATATATATATATATATATATATATATAATCTATATAGATATCCCTGACTTTTCAAAAATGGTCTTCTAATTTTTTTTGATGAAATAGAGTTTATATTATTAATATAAATATATCAAAGTTATAAGATTATTCACAAAGAAAAGGGTTAGTATTAGGGGAAAGGTCTCAATAATTATGCATGTTTCAATTACCGAACAGGGTTTTTGTTAACATGTGCTCCATTAATGGAATATATTAGTGTGTAGAAATATTAAAGTGCCCCAAAAGTTGAACATGTAGTATCTAATATTTGTTCAACATTTACTCTATAAAATTAAAAGTAACCAATCACATCTTAATAAGTAAGACTTAAGTATTGATACTCTAATGCACAACTATTGGTACTCCAAAGGTTAAGTTTTGGTCATAGGTTTAGAAAATGCATTTTATGATCTCTCATGATAAATTTCGATTATATTGTAAAATGTATAATGTGTTAGAGTTTGAAATCTTAGTTATAAGCAGCTAAGATGACATATTAAAATGGGTAAAATTTTTGAAATCTAATGTGATGTTATGGCACCTTAATTTGCTGTCCAAAGTTAGGGCGCACAGTTATTGGGACCTTTCCCCTAAGAGAGCACCACAACGACACATTAGGCGCAGTCTTGGAAACACAAACGAAACAAAAAACCTAAGGAATAGAAAACTAGGCTTAGCTTTGAAACATCAAAAATAAAGACACTTAAGCAACAGTAATAAGGAGATCAGCAATGGAGAGGTCATAATCAAAAAGATCACCCTAATGAAAATTTAGAAGATCTTTCCCTTTAACAACAAAATCTCATACAAAATCAATGATCGTTGATCACCCTCATCTTACACCTCAAAAACTTACACATTATGACGAAGAGAAATAACCAAAACGACCCTGAAAAAAACTTGTCTCCCAATATTTTTTACACATGTGCTCTTCGAGCAATTTCAACTATATTTTACAGGTTTAAAAAACTGGAAAACGTTCATAGAGCCGTCAAATGTAAACCACTTGGTTTTGTATTTGACAGGTTTTTAGAATCTTGAAAGCAACGCGCGTTAAATAAACGGCAACTTACGGGATAAGCGAGAGTTGACGTTTAAATGTTTTATTAATTTTTAATTGGCAGACGTGACAGGCTGTCGCCGTCGCCGGTAACTCTCGTGACCGACATTACTCGAAAATGGCTGTTTTTCTGGTCGGTAGTTGTTGACTGATTTCAAATACCGGTAACGCCCGTTCAAGATGGACTGTGTGACGCTATGACCGGCGTGTGGGGGTAGAAAACGTTGATGGTGATGGGTGCCGGTCAGTGGCACGTGGAGTGCGGCTTCCGTTGTTATCTTTGACGATGTGGACTGATATTGACACTTTGCTTGTTTCTCAATTTGCCTACGGGGTTTGCTTTGGACAACAAACTCCATAACCTGAAATGAAATATTATATTTTATATGTATATGTGATTATGATTAGCCTTGTAACCTTTGTTTAGCATATTGATTTCATCCCTAACTTTATCAAAATTTTATAAGTCTTGGACTTATATTTTAATGAATGGTGTGATATCGTATTTTATAATCATTTTTATCAGTGAAATTTGTAATTTTTTTTAATAAAATTTATTTATTAGATATTTAATATTTACACAGTTCATAAAATCAATTACAATATTTTTGAAATAATTTGTCATAGTGACAACATTGATCAAGAAATTGAGCATTTAAAAAGGGTTTTTAAGATGAATGGTTACATAGAAAACAAGTCGCTAGAGCCATCCAACAAACGAAGATTAATATTGAAAAACATAGATCAAAGGATCAGAGAGCGAGAGGCCCAGTAACATTCCTACCTTATGTTAAGGATATTTTCAATAAGATTGTTAGAATTCTCAAATGCCAAAATATCAAATACCACCTTTATCTTTGTTAATAGGTTGAGAATGGCTTTAAGGTCTACAAAAAACCCCACAAACCCTAGCCTGCACAGTGGTGTTTACATCGTCAAATGTTCTTGTGGAATCCCATTCATCGGGGAAACAGGGAGGTTCGTCCGAACTAGAGTCAAGAAGCAAACCGTTGATATTCATCTTGAAAGAAAAGAAAAGTCAATGTTTGTTGAGCACTCATACAAAATACATTGAAGATGTTAGAGTTGTCGCAGTGAAAAACTATTTTCATAAACATAAATTGAGAGAAGACATTGAAATTAGTAAACACTCGTCTAATCTTAACAAAGATCATGAGGACCTAGAGATCGATATTTGAAAACCAATTTTTAATTATTTGTAAGATAGGTTTTTTTTTTTTTTAATGTTTAGCCTCGTTCATACTTAAACCAACTAATATGCAAATTAATTTACATTTCGTAAAATTTAATCATAACTTAACCCCTCTTTTAATTCTTAAAAAAGGTTTACCCAATTACTTTAAGTTTTTCACCTTCTTGGTATAATGTTAGGTACAATTGGTCAATTTTTAATTATAATTATTTGTTCGGTAACAAATATTAAATTTGGAGATTTAGGTGTTAGATCTTGTACAAGGTGTCAAAATAGAGGTATGATATTGTATTAAAAGAGGGGGTGAACACTTCTCTCAAAATCTATCGACGACTACCTTCTCAATTAATACCTTTTTTATCTTTATATCTATCCTATTTAAAGAGTGCTATAGTTTATTGTTACACTGTTAACCTTTTCCCCTGAAGAATGATCACAGGTAGTGATCTGAAACATCGAACTATAAACAGAAACATAATTACTCCAAAAATATTGTGATTAAAATTTATATATTTAAAAATATAAAATATAACATTGTTTAAAATCTATATAATCTAGACTAGGACAAGCATATGTTTGAAACTCTTCTTTTATAATTATAAGTTTTAATCCACTATCTTTTATTTCGGGTTGTAAATACCAACCGACTATCATTTTATTTTAAATTATCTTGTACTTTATCTATCTATTTTTTAATTAATACATATGGCAATATGTTTCCAATAAAAAAGAATATATATAATAATTTTAATAAAGTTCAAGAGACTTAACTTTAAAATAAAATTAACTATTTTTTAGGAGTGCATTGCACATGTAAAGGATTATTGTGGATGCCTATAAATGGCCTTTATGTTTTTATTAGTCGTTAATTATATAATTCTAGTATGTGTGTGTATTTACTTATTACTGGTCAAATTTAAATCTTATTAACATGTATCAATTTTAAGGGTTCTTGAGCCCTCTCAACCCCTTTCAACACCCATTTTTCTTTCTTCGAAGTTCTTGTTGATTGGACACGTCTTTTGAGAGCATGTATATACTCTTAAACTTTATCCAAATATTAATATAATTTAGACACTCTTTTAAATAACCCTTTTTAAATTAAATGCCTTCATCCAAAACATATAGAAATCAGAATAGAAAACAAGAACATAATAATAGATAGAAACTGAGATATAAAACTTAACATAAGATACACACAAAAGAAAAAAAAGGATTATAACTAAGCATCCCAAACAAACACTCCCAAAAACAAGTCTTGGAGAAGTCCTTCTCCATAAAAACTTCTTCGAAGAAAATCTCCCAGAAGCCCCAACAGGGCCAACGCCCTAAACTCCATAGAATTTTATTGTTGATCAGAATATATACCATCAGGGTGCTCTTGGTGGATTGTTGTTTTTTAATCAAAAGATATACCATCAGGGTGCCCTTGGCTAAATTATTATGTGAAGCCTTCATACCTTCCAAGACCAACAATTTGAGAACAATTTATTTTTCGGATTTTTTAATAGTTTATATGGTTTCACGTGCTTCCAATACCATTCAAATATTGTTGGCATAGTGTGATAAAAGGAGATGACGCAGAAGCATTCTCTAGAGCCCTCAAAATATTGTTAAAGAGGGATTTTAAGGAAAGGTCAATATGAGTTTTCATATAAGTCAATATTAATATTGTTAAGGTGTTATATATTAAAAAAATGTGATTGATAAATGAATATAAAATGAAAATATGATCTATTAGTTATAGGAACTTTGGTTTTTTTGCTCTACAAGGGTTTCTTCTATGCATGTCATTGAGTCGGCTTTTCTTTTTCTGCCTGCTCAACTTTGTGTCATACTATGGCCTTAAGTCCCCTGTAAGACTTGCATTTATTGTTGTTTAGGATTTCTCGCATTCGGGTGATGCCAACTTTTATAATGACTTCTTCCCATTCTATCCCAACTATTTTAGCTATGGAGAAGAATGGTGGAGCATCAAACAATGGCACCCAGCAAACATTTGAGGAAGTTTGTCTCGAATGTATACCACGAGGTATGCTTCAGAATCGGATATTATATTGCCTATTCCTGAATTTAATTCTGCATGTCAATGGTTAGAGCAATTTTTTTTAATAGGATATTTTATTGGGAGAATTCCCTCTGAAAGTATGCTACGATCTTGGGTTCAAACTCACTGGACAGCTCATAGCATCAAGCTAGAAAGCATCCAAAACATGACTAAGGGTTTTCTTCTCTTTTGCTTTTCTGACCCTTCCAATGTAGGAGGAATCCTCTATAAGTCTACCACTTGGTATGTCAGAAACTCACTTATGGTTCTCTCCCCTGGTCATGAGACTTTGTGGTCACAGAGCATACTTCTCTTAAAGTCCCGGTTTGGGTTGAATTTCTAGGCCTCCCACTCCCCTACTGGCACTTTATTCACCAAATAGAATCCTCCATAGGCCATGTGATTTGTCATGAACAACGTTAGTTCTACTCTGCTAGACCACAAAAAATGATCTATGTAAAAATAGACCTCTCCAGGACCTCAAGGAGTTTGTGGAAATTCAAGTTGGGGATGTGAGGCACTCTCAGCAAGTCTTGTATATCAGCTTGCCTAACACTTACTTTTATTGCCAAACCACAGACCATAAGATTCAAGATTGTCCCCTTCAGTTGGATCATAATAATGTATCCAACCACTCCTTCTCTTCCCCCAAGCCCTCTCCTAATTTTAGCAAAAAACCAGCTAAGGACATATGGACTACGATAGGGAAGAAGAACAACCACTCCAAAATCGTACACATAGTTGATGCTCCCAAAGGAGGCAAGCCGTGTTCGAGCAATGGCCTGTAGGAGTAGGCTCTTGCTAAGAAAGAGCCTCCTTAAGATGAAGCCCTAAAATTGGTAGGAAAGCCCTGGGTATTTAACACCCCTCTAGGTATTAGCATCTTGTCCCAAGGTTTCAAGGCCTCCATGCCTAGTTCTTCCAAAATTTCACACTCACAGCCAACCACTCTTCCACTTTCTGCTTAGAGGGATACACCCAAATGCTCTTGTAGCCCTCCTCGAAGGAGTGACAAGGTAGAGGAAACAGAGTACCAGGCTGACCCTGTTGTGAGGAAGTAATTTGATAATTTTAAGTGCTAACAGTAGGTAATTTTTTTAGAATCAGTATGATGCCCTGGAAGGTCTGGACTCGAAGGACATGCCCTTCAACACCTGTCATCTATGAATTATTTTTCATGGAATGTTCAGGGTCTCATAGACCTAAAATGCAAGTTTTTTTTGTGTGATTTGAGAAGGTAGTTTCCCGAGATAGACATTCTTTGTCTGCAAGAAGTCAAGGTGGTGGATTTTTTGTTGACGGCTATCAGTAATTCCATCTGACACAACAGTATCATTCTTCATAGCAATCATGAGGCAGGACGTGGAGGGGTGATCACATTCATTTCTCCAAGGTGCCAACCGCACTTAGTGCAATCTGGGATGGACCCCACCAACCAGTTAGTATGGGTTCTTTTTAACATTGAAAGCCACTCTTTTGGATTTATTAATATTTATGCCTCGAATGATGCCTTGGAGCGTACCCATTAATGGTGGTGGATAGCGGACAATCTCCCCAAATGCCCATTGGGTATTACATGGTGATTTTAATATGGTGGTGTCTCCCGAGGAAAAAGTGAGCCACTTTCCTATGAGGTGGGCAGTTGGTAAAAGGGAGGTGTGGTATTACATGTGCATTAAATGCAGCCTTTATGACCCTAATTTAACATGTTGACCTGTAGATGGAGTTTGGTAAACCTGGAGCAATTTCAAAGAAAGCCCCACTTGGGTTTTGAAGTGCCTAGATAGGGCATTGATGTCTACCCCACTGTACTTCTCCTTTGATAACGGTTTTTCCCATCCGATATAGGCACTGCCAAATTTTGGGCTTTCCCTATTCAGTTCAAGACCTGCTTCTTGCTATGATGCAAACCCTCATTGAGGTTTCAACATTTTAAGCAATTCAGTATGTAATAAATTACACTTCATTTCTGCTCAGAATGAGAAGGAGATGGTTTAAGAGGGTGTTGTAACATATTTAACATATGTTGCTAATTCTTCTCAAGTACTCCTTGAAAGCTTACATTCATTTTAACATGTATCACATAAAAATGCTACCATTATAAATTATTTATTATTTTAGATCAAAATAAAATGAATCCGATATGATATGTTTTTCTCTATATGATCAATTTCATAAGTATTATAATGCAAAATATTTATTGCTTTTTCTTAGCTAAAATGATTTAAGTGAGTAACTACATTAATCATAACTAGGGAAGGAGAAAATCAAGACGTGTGAGAAGGGTGAAATTAGTGAAGAAAGTGCGAAAGAACTGTTTGCCTTGTCAACGATGTACTTTGAAGCTATATATCCTCATCCATAGGATTGCTTTATTTGCTTGTTACTAATAATATGTTATACTAAATTACAACAGTCTTTTTTCTGCCCTTAAACTTGTAGAAAAGTTTAAGAATGAATTAAAAACTTAAACATGAAAAAAGGGGGATAATGGGCTCTATTGCAATTTCTTTCCTCTCGGTTGTTTCTTTTTTCGTCACATTTTCCAACTCTAATATTAAAATGCATCTCATGCATTCGATTGAGATATATCTTATGCCCACATTTTGATGCTCAGTGCCCAGTAGTTATGATTAAATGCATGATGTTAAACAAATGTATACAAATTAATATTTTAAGTTTTTGGAATAATTTTGTTTTCATTTAATTGTTGATATTTTAGATCACCTCTGACCTTTTTTTAAGAAAAAAGATTTATGGTAGTGATTTAGAATGTTGACAATTAAACAAAATATAGTTACATTTTTTTTTTGGAAAAAATTGTGTTGATTTTTGATGTTCAACGTTTCAGATCTTCTTTCGCGATATTTTTTGATGAAGGATCATGGAAGAAGATCTGAAACGTTGAGCATCAAAAATCAACACAGCTTTTTCCAGAAAAAAAGTAATATAATGTTATGGACTGTGAAAACATAAAATCTTTGAAAAAGTAATTATTTCAAAAGCTTAATGTTAGGAAACTATATTTAGTGTTCACATCATGGTTAATGTATTTGTAATTTTATTATGAATTGTTATATAACTCATTAATAATATAATGTAATAGGTTATATAGTGAGTGAGTTGTAGTCACAATTCACATAGCCATTGGAGGTGTGAGTAAGAATAGAGTGTGCGGAGATATTGTGGAGATAAGTGATTGTTGAAGATAATGATAGTCTCCTTGTTTTAAAGAGCTACTCATACTATATATTTATTATATCTTTGATTGAATAATATAGATGAAAATAATTATTATTTATGTATTTATTGTCTGAATATTTTTCTGAGAGTATATTCTGTTTGGCATATGTAAACTCTAGTTAAATATAAACCAGATCTATTATCTGGTATCAGAGCAATTCGATTCAAGAATGAGTGTCTTTGAAATTTGCACGGTGACAAACTGATCTAGTTTTGTGATGGAAGAATATAGTGTGGTGGCTTTTGGGCAGATCTGTAAGAAGCTAATATGATCCATAGAATCGAAGGCTTTGTATCCAATTTGACTCTCTCAGATGGTCACCACTCTCCACACAGCAGAGTCATTCGTTTGAGATCCATTCGCTGGCATTTTGCCAAGACTCGTGGTCTACCAAATTGTTATCTATTTTTTTCCTTGGTGGAATTTAGTGTGTTAAGTGAGGTCATTAAAGGTATAATCAGTTAAGTGTCTAATCTCAAACTAAACGCATCCATTTTGTAAGAAGACAACAAATATAGAAGCGCCTAGCTCCCTATAAGTTGTCCTTAGCATTGTGTGTAAGTTTGCTTAGCAGTTCAGATAGAACGATTTCTCTGTGCGCCATTCAAGTTGTGCATAGCATACAGATTGTGCTACAAACCATGTGGATAGCATATTCTACTAGCATTCTGGTCTATCACCTGCCTGTGCGTATCTTCCATCCATTTCTGTGTTCTTAGCCGTTCATTTCCAGATGAGACTTTGTCTAATCAATCAGAGGAATCAATATATTCTCAGCATTATAGATTCTATCTCGGCATTCCACTGCTCAGACCTGAAAAATATCCTATCGGGGTTGCCCTGCACCGTCATTGCTGCCCACCAAAATTGCTACTACATGGCCTGCAATATTATTGTTTTAAATATAGAATTTTGCCTTTATTTTATTGTCAACGTCAATTGAGTCTTTAATATTTTAGGATTTTATCAAAGTCAACATTACTTTAGAAATAGTCAAGTCATAGGAACATATGAATTTGTCATAAATACTTTTATTTTTTATTTTTATTTTTTAATAAAGATATAAAGTCATTATTTGAGTCGAATAAATCCAATATTCAATTGGACTTCTTAATTAGTTATCTATGTCATCAAAATCTTTTTGATTGTCATAGGGTTTATTTTATTATAGTTTATATTATTGAGTTAATATAGAGTTTTTTTTTTTCATCAAAAAAAAATTCAAAAATATCGATAATTGAGTTGTTTTGTCAAGAGTCATATTTGTAAAGGACGTATTATTAGTGAAAATTGATGTTCTATTTCAAGTCTAAAATTATAATGGATAAAATAAGAAAAAAAGAAGAGGAAAAGAAGAAGAAGACAGAACGAAATGAAAACAATTAAAAAATCTATATATTTAAAGTGTTAAAGCAATACACTCAAATGTTGATATTTCTAGCAAATGTATGTATATAATGAATTCTTTCATTAACAATATCTTTGAGAAATTGGCTTAAGAGACATCCAAGCTCATTCGTCACAACAAGAAGCCAACTATTACATCTTGACAAATCCAGATAGTTGTACGTCATGTCTTGTCACGAGAGCTTGCTAAACATGTTGTTTCTGAAGGTACCAACGTTGTCATTGAGTTTTTCAGCTCTTAAGTAGCTTCCTAAGTAGGAGGATGGAGGACATAGGAGGCTAGAGGACAAATAGCGTCCTCTCGTTGGCCACTAGCGACAACGTTGTACAAGTGTTTTAGTGACATATTTATTATATTTTTTCAGTTATGTTTTTTACTTTCTGCAAATAAAGAACAGAAGCTACATACCTGTTCAAGTATTATAATAAGTGAGCATCTTTGTATTTCCCCTTGAGGTAAAAATAGTGATGAGGACTAAAAGTGTGATGTAACATCATGTGTATTTAGTTATTGGTTAACCACATATAAAACCATCCTTTGTTTATAGGTTTTTGGTAAGTTGAGTGTAAAACCATCATTTATTTGTAGGTTGTTGGTAAGCCGAATGTAAAACCATCTTGGTTGTTTGTAGGTTAGTGGTTAGTCGAGTAAAAAACCATCATTCGAAGTTGTTAGTAGTTCCAGTACAAAATAATGTTCTCCCCATGTTCGCACTAAGGGTGGGGGTGAAGGGGAGGGGCGTGCGCGGGGCCAGGGAGAGGCAGAGTGCAGGGTGTTAGGAAATCATAATTAGTGCTCACATTATGGTTAATATATTTGTAATAATATTATGAGTTGCTATATAACTCGTTAATAATATAATGTGCTAGGTTATATAGTGAGTGAGTTGTAGTCACAACTCACGTAGTTATTCTAGGTGTTAATAAGAATAGGGTGTGAAGAGATATTGTGGGGATAGTTGATTGTTCAAGATAATGATAATCTCATTGTTTTAAAAAGCTATTCAGATTATATATTTGTTATATCTTTGATTGAATATTATAGATGAAGATAATTATTAATTGTGTATTTATTGTTTGAATATTTTTCCAGGTATTTTTGGATTAGCATATGTAAACTCTGTTAAAAAAAAAAACCAAATCTATTACTTAAAATATTAATCTATTAACTTTAAATTTAATTGATCTTTCCAAATTAATAATTAATAACAATCCTAAATGATAACCAACTACAAAATTAGCTTCTATAAATTACCTTATTACCGAATTATTAACACTTAATATTTGATCGATCTCACATTAATTTTAAAACTAGATATATTGTTTGAATAAATAACTACATAGCTCCAAAAAAAAAAAAAAAAAATCACTAACACATGAATTAATTCATTATTGTTTTTAATAACTTAAAATTAAGATGGGCATATTTTCCAATAACAACATAAAGTTAATATAAGATATGCTCAAGAAAAACCTCAATGAATATTCTAATATTCATAAGATAAATTTTATACTTTATAATTCTTAAAATGAATTAATATGTATTTCAAATTTTTCCATTGATCCAATAGAAAAATAAGTTAATACAAAAATGTTTTCTAGAGTCCTACTCTGAAAAGTATTTATAATGCATGTTTCAATTTTTTTATTGGTTAAATGAAATATAGAATAATACAAAAATAATTCCTAGAATCTCATAATGATAAGGATTAATATAAGATTATCTAATATAATTTTAAATAGAAAGTTATATATATATATATATATATATATATATATATATATATATATATATATATATATATATAATTGTTTAGATTTAATATAAAGAATATTTTAATATTATTTACAAGATCAAATCGGTGTATTAAAACTTATATATATATATAATTGTTTAGATTTAATAAAAAGAATATTTTAATATTATTTACAAGATCAAATCGGTGTATTAAAACTTAAGAACAAAAATTATTATGACTTTTGATTATAAATCACTTTTCTTTAATATTTTCTTCTTATAATATGATAAGATATAAACCCTATTAGAATCTAAGAACAAAAATTATTGTGAATTTTGATTACAAGTTTGATTTTCTTTCAATATTTTCTTTTTATAATATGGTAAGGCGTAAACCCTCTTAATATTTCTTTTGTATGATGAAAGTTCTATTGATATGGTTTTCACATACATTAAAAAATCAGTATATTTTGTACTTTAGTAACAACTACTAATTATAATTCTCCACAATTTTTGATAGTTTGACCAAAAATTTATCATACATTTAATACAATTTTTTTTTTTAAATAATTATATTTTATGGGAAACAAACATTATAATGTATTATATGTCTCTCAAATTTAACTTCATTTTTTCATATTTTATATTTTAAATGTTCGTCAAAAAAATATTTATAACAATCATCCATTCAATATTACCCTTAAAAACGTAGGATGATTTATCTTCAAAAAAGAACTGTTAAAAGATTATATAGGAAACAATAATATTTACCATATTATATATATATAATCTAAATAGATGTATACCTATAACTCTCTCCATAGATATACCTATACATATTAATTTTTAATTGGCAGACGTGACAGGCTGTCGCCGGTAACTCTCGTGACCGACATTACGTGAAAATAGCTGTTTTTATCGTCGACAGTTGTCTGATTCCAAACACCGGTAACGCCCGTTCAAAATGGACTGTGTGATGTTATGACCGGCGTGTCGAGGAAGAAAACGTTTATCGTGATGGGTGCGGGGAGGCGTCACTGGCACGTGGAGTGTGGCTTTCCTTGGCTTTATATTGACACTTCGCTTGTTTCTCAATTTGACTACGGGTCTACTGTGGACAATAAATTCCATAAGCTGAAATGAAATATTATATTATATATATATATGAGATTATGATTAGCCTTGTATCCTTTGTTTAGGGTATTGATTTCATCTATATTTTTATTAATTTTTTTAATGAGTCTTGGACTTGTATTTTAATGAAATCATTTTTATTAGTTACATTATAATTTATTTATTTTTTTATAAAATTTATTTATTAAATATTTAATGTTTTAATAATTCATTAAACTAATTGTAATATTTTTGGAATAATTTATCATAGTAATAATATTGATCATGAAATTGAGCACTTAAAAAGAGTTTTTAGGATGAATAGTTACATAGTAAAATAAGTCGTTAGGACCATCAAATAAGTTCAGATTAATATTGAAAAACGTAAACCAAAGAATCAGATAACAGGAGTTTAATAGCATTCCTACTTTATGTTGAAGGTATTTCTAACAAGACTACTATAATTCTCAAACGCCAAAATATCAATACCACCTTTATTTATGTTAATAAGTTGAGATTGGCTTTAAGGTCTGCAAAAGACCCTACAAACCCTAGCTTGTGTAGTGGTGTCTACATTGTTGAATGCTCTTGTAGATCCTATACATCGAAGAAACAGGGAGGTCCGTCTGGTCTAGAAAATAGGAGCATGCTGCTGATATCCGTCTTTTAAAAAAATAAAAGTCAGCCCTTGTTGAATAATCATACAAAACCAAACATGCTATCTGCATTGAAAATGCTAGAGTTATCGCCATAGAAAACCATTTTCATAAATATAAATTGAGAAAAGCCATTAAAATTAATAAACACTTGTCTAATCTTAACAGAGATGAGAGCCTAAGAATCAGTCATACTTGTAAACTATTTTTTAATTATTTGTAAGATAAATTTCTTTCTTTTTAAATTCCATTTATTTATTTTATTTTATTTTTAACCTTATTCATACTTAAACCAACTAATATGTAAATTAATGTACATTTGGTAAAATTTAATCATAACTTAATCTCCCTTTTATTTCTTAAAAAAGGTTCATTTAATTATTTTAAGTTTTTCACCTTCTATTATAGTGTTAAGTATACTTGATCAATTTTTAATTATAATTATTTGTTCGGTAACAAATATTAAATTTAGGGATTTAAGTTTTAGATTTTAGATCATACGGGGTGTCAAAATAGAGGTACGAGCTTACATTAAAAGAGGGGGTGAATACTTCTCTCAAAATCTATCAATGACTACCTTTTCAATTAATACTTCTTTTTTACCGTTATATCTACTCCATTTAAGGAGTGCTAGAGTTTGTTGTTATACCATTAATCTTTTCTCCTCAAAAAAAATCACAAATAATAATTCAAAACATCGAACTATAAACAAAAACCCAATTATTCCCAAAATATTAGAATTAAAATTTATATATTTAAAAATATGAAATATAACATTTTTAAAAAAATTATATAATCTTATCTAAAACAAGTATATATTTAAAACTCTTCTTCTATAACCATAAGTTTTAACCCAATGTCTTTTCCAACCAACTACCATTTTTTTAAAATTATTTTGTACTTTATCTCTATAATTTTTTATTAATACATATGATGATATGTTTCCAATAAAAAAGAATATATATAATAATTTTAATAAAGTTCAAGAGATAGCTTTAAAATAAAATCTACATTGTTCTAAAAGTGTATAGCACATGTAAAGGATTATTGTAGATGCCTATAAATGCTCTCTATGTTTTTATTAGTAGTTAATTGCATAATTTTAGTATGTTTGTGTATTTGTTCATTATTGGTAAACTTTAAGACTTATTGACTTGCTTTGTCGATTTTTAAGGGTTCTTAAACCCTCTCTCAACCCCTTCCAATGCCCCTTTTCTCTCTCTTCAAAATTTTTATTGATTAAACACAATTTTTGGGAGCATATATATGTTCTTGGGCTTTGTCTAAAATATCAATACGCTTCAGACACTCTTCTGAATAACCCTTTTTAAATTAAGTGCTTTCATCTAAAACATATAAAAATCAAAATAGAAAACAAAAACTTAATAACACATAAGATCTGAGATATAAAACTTAGCATAAGATAAACACGAAAAAAAACCACTATAGCCAAGCATCCCAAACAAACACTCCCATGAGCAAGTCTTGGAGAAGTTCTTCCACATAACACCTCTTAGAAGAAAATGTACTAGAAACCCCAATAAGGCCACCCCACCAAACTCCATATGATTTTTGTTGTTGATTGAAACATATACCATCGAGGTGCCCTTGGCTAAATTATTATGTGAAGCCTTCATACCTTCCAAGACCAACAACTTGGAAACAATCTATTCGAGGAATTTTTTTTTATAGTTCACAGGGTCCCACGTGCTTTCAATACCATCCTAATATTTTTGGTATCATGTGACATTTTCTAGAACCTTCAAAATAGTGTTAAAGAGTGACTTCAAGGAGAGGTCAATATCAATTTTCATAGAATTCAATATCAATATTTTTAAAATGATAAGTATAAAAAAATGGTGATTGGTTGCTCAAATAAAATTAAAAAATTTATGAGAGTTGGATAAATTTAGTTTTTTTTATTATCTTTTGAATCACAATTTTTTTATCTAACAATTTCAAATTTTTGTTGATTTTAATTTTCAAGATTTAAAAATATTCATCAAACCTATAAAAATGGTTGATAAGCTCATTTACTAGGAAATAAGAGATATTTTTGGCTGACCGGATATTCATGGCAACACAAGCAATCAAACCACCATTCTGATTCCTATATGGTGGAATATTTTCTCATACTATATTTTTATATTTAAAATACAATGGAATATGTTTGTAGACCATATGAGATGAAAGTAGAAAATATAATTAGAACTGGTTGTTTACGAAGTAGAGCAAATTCAAAATTTATGATATATACATTATTTTATTTTATTTATTTATTTATTATTATTTTGATAAATAGATATTTTAATAACGTTTACAAGATTAAAAATAATTTATGGGATCTCAAACCAAAAATTATAATTTAAAGGAGTGAAGAAACCGTCAAAAAAAGAATTTAGCTTTGAGTTTTTATGAATCTAGTTCCCAACCATATTGTTGTTCTGCCTTTAAAGATTCATTCTCTTACTATGGATCTTGATAAAAAAATTCTCTTTCTATCAATACTCTCACCCATCAATTTAGTGAACATAGATACTTCATCTGAACTATCTGAGTATTTAACTATTCCTTATTTTATAATACAAAGTATAAAATTCTTCAAATTTAAATGAAAAATCTATGCAAAATTTCAATAAAATTTATAAAATTTAATTAATAGCGATCCAACTCCTCCGTTAAAATTAAAAAGATATTACTAAGAGATCAAAATCCCCAACCACAACATAAAAATTTTAAAATCTTAAAAATATTATTAATAATTAGTTTTAATTGATTTTAAAAAAACATTATTTATTATTATATCATGAAAAAAAAAATCAAAACAAAAAATATATTATTTTTTATAAAATTAAACAATAAATAGTAAATTTTTGTTGATGTTTAGTTTTTTTTGAAATTTTTTTTTGCCCAAGATTGAAATCATTTCAAAATGACCATCATAAATAAGTTGTTAACGTAATAATATATTTCTTCAAACATTTGTTGGTTGATATAAGGCAACAAGGCCTATTTACGAGGGTAAAATTTTATTATCTTATTGTATGCTTTTTCCTTATTTATTAGAGCTCATAACTCCACATCTCTCTCATCCTCCACTTCGTTTGCCCAGCAAAAGTAAGATATTTTCTTCATCGAATGGAGGACAACATTCTAAATTTAAGTGTACGCATCTTCATTTCTCTTTGATTTTAATGCGAAGTGATTGATGAATGAATGAATGAAATATTAATTAGAAAAGAATGTATTGATTAGGATATGGTCGGTAGTATAATGGGTATCACAAAATTAAAGATCGGAGATCTTTTTTATATTGGATTGGTTTTACTGAGAAGAATGTGGGTTATAGTAAATGTTAATTAGAATCAAAATTTTGATCGTTGTAAAAGTTTACGCGATAAAGTATTAAGGTGATATTTATCAAAATAGAACTCTTAACCATAACAGATATCTAATGAAAGATTGTAACTGATATGTTTAAAAAATTACAAATATGAATGTTACAGACTTTCGCAATGAGTAATGGCAATTATATTTTATTTTTACATTCGGATAAAAAATTTAAACGTGTTAAAAAGGAGAAAAAAACTATCATAAAATTTATAATTAAGGTTATGTTGATTCGTTGTTTGTCAAAAAAATTCTTAAAATATAAATTCAACGATATTTAAAAATATTATAGAAACAATTTGTGTTTTTAAAAAATTGCATAAATTTCCCCATTATTCAATATACAATAAGATCCAAGGCATGGAAGACCCAGATAATCTTGGAAGAATTAAAGGACATGAGGAGGCTGCTTCATTCAGTGGAATTTCAGCATATAAAAAGGGAAGGTATTACGGTGGCTAATGAGTTGCTATCACAATGATGACTCTAAGAGAAAACATAAGGAGAATTATGTGGAATGGATCATCCCATATTCGGACAAGGTTTTTAAATTGTTAACTTAGGACATGAAAGTTGGATAGGAATGACCACGCGGTTGGGGGTGTGATTGTGCATTAGGTGGATGAATATTTTGGATACCTCTAACCATTTAATTCTATTCATTTCAAGATTCGTGTGCTAGTAATGATTGGGCGATGTAACCAAGGTGTTGGACTTTTAATATGTGGACTTGGCATGAGGCAGAGGTTAATGTAAGGGAGATGATCAAAGAGAAATGCATTTATGTCAAGCATGTCATTTCAACTAGTGGATTAGGATGTGGGAGGAGTCTACACGTGCCAAGGGTGGAACCTAAATCAGGTGGGTTGGCTTTGGCCTATAGATGGTTTTATCTTTATGTTGCAATGGTTATGGTAAGGGGAGTGGGGTGGAGAAGGGTTGGTAGAGCTACTACTAGACACTAAAATGGAAAAGGGAAACGGAGTAAAAGTGGACCCTGAAGTGCATCCAAAGACAAGATCAGGGAGTAGGGCTGCAATTTTAGATTGGATGATGGGTGAGCCGGCAACAAACCATTTCACAAACCATCTTAATAGGAAATCTGTAACCCGTTGATGAGGATATGGCTTCACAAGATGTGGCATACAGCTGTAAGAATGGATGAGCTAGAAAGGCAAGAATTGAGAAAGGTCCTCAAATCCTTCATGGTGGACCCCAAACAATCTATAGGCCATAGGAATGTCTTCGATGCAACTTAGGCAATCAACAGAGCTAATCTAATTTCAAAGGCAACTAGGTCTTTCACTCTTCACCAAGAGCATATGGACTTGGAGACCCTCATCCATTTAGTCATGCTGGAATATGCAGACCATAGTCATGCCATTATGGATTGGATGGTGAAGATTCAGAGGAGCCTAGACTTTCTAGCTACTAGGCTTGGAAATCAACTTCTGCTTGATTGTATCTTCAAGCCACCTATGTGTTACAACAATGAAGAGGAAGAGCCAGGAAACATGGGTGCTGAAGGTGGTGGGAATTTTGATGCAATAATTATGTAGAAAGTGCATGATGAAGAAGACGTGTTGTCTTCGAGAGCAGAATTTATAATCCTCGATTGAAAATAGGTAGTCTATGATGTAGTGGGTAGAAGTAGTGGCCCTACTTTATAGTTTTTGGTAATCCTATGGGGTTTTTTGTACAAACTAGGGATGTAAATGCATATAGTATTATAAATAAAAACTTTTGCTTTTTGACTGATATGGTTGTTGGTTGTGATGTATATGGTTTTCGATCCCTACTTAGCGAATAGTATCTCACTAATCGTCTAGGTGGATCTGAATCGAGCTCTTTTTGCCTATGGGATTTGAATCTCAAACTAATTTCTCTTTCAATTTTCCTCCAGGGGCATACCCTAGTTGTCTCAACATATATATATGACATCCACAAGATCAAATCAATAATGAAGAGGAAAAGCCAGGAAATGTGGGTGTTGAAGGTGGTTGGAATTCTGGGGCAATAATTGTGTAGAAAGTGCACGACGAAGAAGACGTGTTGTCTTCGAGTGTTGAATTTATAATCCTCAAATGAAAATAGGTAATTTATGATGTGGTGGGTAGAATTGTGGCCCTACTCTATAGTTTTTGGTAATCCTATGGGTTTTTTGTAAAAACTGGGGATGTAAATGCATATAGCATTATCAATAAAAACTTTTACTTTTTGATTGGTATGGTTGTTGGTTATGATGTGTATGTTTTTCAATCCCCACTTAGCGAATATCATCTCGTTACTCATCTAGGTGGATTTGAATCAAGCTCTTTTTGCCTATGGGATTTGAATCTTAAACTAATTTCTCTTTCAAGTTTTGCTCCAGGGCATACCTTAGTTTTCTCTCTCTCTCTCTCTCTCTCTCTCTCTCACACACACACACACACACACACACACACACACAGAGAGAGAGAGATATATTTATGACATCCACAAGATCAAATCAATGTGTTAGATCTTGAGAAAAAATATTATGAATTTTGCTCATAATTTTTTTTCCAATGTTTCCTTCAAATATGGTAAAAAATTAACCCTCTTTATATGTTTTCCTTATTAAGGAGGTTTTATTGACATGTTTTTCACATTTACTAAAAAAATATGTCCCTTTCGACATACTTTGCACCTTATAGCCAACTCTAGTTATAATTCTTCATAATTTTTGATGGTCAAACCAAAATTTCACCTTACATTTGATATAATATTTTAGGGAAAAAATGATAGTGTTTTATGGGAAAAAATCATTTAAATGATCATGCAATCATCAAGTTTAACCCCATCTTCCATACCTTATATTATAGACGTATGTTAGGAAAATTATTTATGACAACCATCCATTCAACATTGCCATTAAAAAGATAGGATGATATATGTTTAATGAAGGAAACGTTAAAAGACTAGATATATATTTAATTATATTATAATATTAATATAATATCTAGCATACAAGATGTAATTTTTTGTTTTCGTAAAGCGTAGTTTTATAAAGCGAAAAAGTGTAAATCAGTAGTCATACCTCACTTAAAACCCATGACCATCGGCCTTGTCTCACCTTTTGCGCACACAATAGTAAGAAATAATAATTATATATTTATGGTGGAAGCGATAGTATAGAATGAGATTGTGTATTCCTTCATACGACATCGCGGTGAGTTGTGCGGGGAGGAGACATTTTATTTCATGAAGAGCTTGAACAGTGGGGAAGGGATAGGCAATATAAAACTTGCAAGTAGTGAAATATTTCAAGGTGAGATAGGTGGCGATGGTGAGGGGAAATGATGGGTTATTTCATGTGATATTATGCATCATAGAGACAATATCATATACTAAAAAGCCAATTTAATACACTAGACCCAAATTTAAGGCAGTTATTGGATTTACATGACTTACACACTTTACAAAGGGGTATGTAGCTTGTAAGGTGAAAACATCTTTAATTGGCTATTTTCTATTATTAAGGGGATAAGGACATCATGAGTGCTAATTTTGATTGTGGTAGGACTCCATGATCGATGAGTAGCTTGAAAATGCATTACATTGTTGTTTATGTGGGGACAAGGCATTGAGGTACCAGAATCTATCTTGTAACTTATGTTCATCCATGTTGTGAATACATTAACCTCTGAATAAATTAAATCAGGCTTAACAAAATATGGAAACACCAAACTTAGATCCCTAGAAGAAAGGGAAAGGCAAAAAAAAAACATGTAAGTGTTGAAATATTTCAATGTGTGTTGGATGGTAAGGGTGAATGGCAATGAAAGATTTCAAGTTTTCTTCTAAAATGTGAATGGCAACACCACCAAATCATTGTTGCATTAGTGACTTGGTTGCTTGTTATGTTATATCTCTTACAAATTTATTTTTCATAATAAATATATTAAATAATAATATTATAATATAATATTAAATACATTAATATTATATTATAATATTAATATAATATGTAACATACAAGATGTAATTTTTTATTTTGGTAAAGACTCGTTTTGTAAAGCATAAGAGTGTAAATCAGTAGTCATGCTATTATTTTTATGATAATAACAATTATTAAACTCTATTATATATTATATAATATATATTACATTAATTTTTATATATAAATAAAATTTATATATATTATATTAGTATATTCTATATAATATTAATCATGTACTGGGTAATTGAAATAATTTGGTGGAAGCCACATATTACATTGGTAGATGTCACATGTCATATAACTTTGTACATGTTTTTGTTCAGGGTTCTTCAAGTCCATCCCTTGAAATACCTTGCCAATCCCCTCACTATCATTATACCTTCTTTGATGATTGGGGTGATTGTTCTGTAAAGCAAAAGAGTGTAACAGGAATACTATATATAATATATTATAAGAAACACATGGAAAATAAATGCAATTCTACCAATGCATTATCAATTCTGAAGAAAAACAAAATGCAAGGGAGTAACAACACATAGTAGATAGCACAAAACATAGAACCCATAGAGAAATGGCTAAAGAAAAATATTTAAAATAGCACCCACTCGTAAAACTATGTTACAACCAACAACGCATACCACATGTTGATGCATGTGCTATGTGTAATCAATCCCCAACATGTAGGTCCATGTGGAGTGACCCACACTATTCTCTTAACAATACACTCTCATTAATCTCAAACATATTTTTACTTTATAAATTTTTCTGAGTTACACTGCCTTATTCTATACAATCCTCAATAAATTTTAGAAAATAGTAAAACATGCCAAATTTAACTCTTTACAAATCTAACATGGAGGTGTACATTATCTTCAGCATCAAGATTTTTCCAATATGTGACATGTTGATAGGGCATGTGACAATTGGGTACCACAAACATTCTTTGTCATAGCCTTAATAGTTGTGTAAAACATTATAGTTGTTCTAAAATGTGAATAACACCACCATTAGATCATTGTTGCATTAGTGACTTGGTTGCTCCTTACGTTATATCTCTTACACATTTATTTTGCAGAACAATTATATTAAATAATAATTAATACAATATTATTAAAATATAATATTATACATTAATATTATATTATATTATTAATATAATATATATTATACATGATATAATTTTATGTTTTGATAGAGTGTGGTTTTGTAAAGTGAGAGTAATTTTGTAGTCATACCTTGCTTGAAACTTCGTCTCACCTTTTGTATACACATTGATAAACAACAATAATCATATATTTCTGGTGCAGGTGATGGTACATTAGATTGTGTGTTCCTTTATGCAATATGGCAATGATTAATGCAAGGATGAGAAGTTTTGTTTCTTGAAGAACTTGAGCAATGAAGAAGTGGTGGGGAAGAGCTAGGCAATACAAAAACATGCAAGTGGTGAAATATTTCAAGGTGAGTTGGGCAGTGATGGTGAAGTGCAATGACAATGTATTTCATGGGATATCGGATACCACAAATCCTATATCATACATCATACCCAGATTTAGGGCAGCGATTGGACTTACATGACTTGCACATATTGCAAAGGGGTATGTAACTTACAAGGTGGCAACATCTTTGACTAGCCATTTTTTATTGTTAAAGGTCAACAAGGACGCCATGAGCGTTGATTTGATTGTGGCAGGGCTCCACATCCAATGATTAGATTAAACTCGTATTATAATGTTGTTTATATGCGAACAAGACATTGAGGTATCAAAATTTATCTTGTAGCTTATGTTCATCTATGTTGGGAATATATTAACATCTGGCATAATAAAATAAATCTTAACAACATACTGAAACACCAAACTCGAACCCATGGAATAAAGTGCAAGGGAATAAATAACATGCAAGTAGTGAAAGCTTTCAATGTGCACTAGGCGGTGACAATGGATGGCTATGATAAGATATATTGGTGATACCATATGCTACAGAACGCATATTATACACGAAACTTGAATTCAAGACAATGATTGAATTTACATGATTTGCATCACCCATTAAAAAAAGATCTATAACTTGCAAAGTGATAATATCTTTAATTTATCATTTTCTATTATTAAAAATAAACGAAGATATCATAAACAAAATTCCACACATAAAATACAACTCGAAATACAATGTTATTGATGTGAGGCCATAAAATGTAAACCATCAACCATTTCATTGGCAAACCTTTTATTGAAAACCATGCTCTTGAAGTAAACCGCAACTTATTAATTTTTCATTGGCAGACGTGACAGGCTGTCGCCGGTAACTCCCCTGACTGACATTACTTGAAATCGGCTCTTTTGATCGTCGGTAGTCGTCTGATTTCAAACACCGGAAACGCCCGTTCAAGATGGACTGTGTGACGGTATGACCGGCGTGTGGGGGTAGAAAACGTTGATCGTGATGGGTGCCGGAGAGACGTCACTGGCACGTGGAGTGCTGCTATCGTTATCTTGACAATCTGGACTGATATTGACACTTTGCTTGATTTGTGAAAGTGAGTTTTGACCCACTGTCCTTTCTTTTGGATTGGAAATACCAACCAAACACCTTTTTATCCTTTTTTTAAATTATCTAGTACTTTATCTTTATTTGATTATATATATTAAATTAAAAAAAATTATATAATAATTTTATATTATATTAAGTTTTTGTCATTAGTTTTGACTTACTTATGTGAATCTTTTTTCAATTCTTTTTAATGTTTCTTTTTTTTATTTAGATTTTTTTTTTATTGGACTTGTTTATTGGGAGCATGTGTATGCTTTTGGGCTTTGTTCAGAGTGTCACTACTCTTCGAATATTTTTTTGAGTGACCAATGTTGACTTAAGTATCTTCATCTCTTATCCCTATCTATTTTATTTTTCACTATTGTAGGATGAATTGGACACTAATAGGATCTTAATTTGAATTCAATTTGTCTATAAATACACATAAATTCTAGTTTATTTACGCATCTGCCATCTATATAAAGAATTAAAGAATCATTTAAGTAAAATTCAACATAATTTATTATTCACAAACATTCATTGAGCAATTACAAGCATTTTAGAGAAGACACATTCATTATAACATTTATTGAAGCACTCAAATTCATGTTAAATATATTGCATGACACTGGATTGCATACTTGAATTATTGTAATTATTGAGGTGTGTCGTTTTCAATATTGTTAATGATGAGGGGCTTGACAAACATCAAGATAGTCAGATTATTCTCTTATGTAACACAAGCCCCAAAACACATTGTTGTTTTCCTTATGTTTTTGTAGTTATTGTTGCCTAATTAGCACAAGAAGAAGAAATTCTATTTTGCAGGTGATCATATCAAGGTGTGAAATTTTGAGCAAGGTTTTTAAAAACTGAAACTAGGTGAGAGTTGTCATAAAAAAAAATGTTTGGACTTGTTTGCAATTATATCAAGAGTGTGCATATGGTCCAAACACCATCCAAAGCATCCGTACAATCGAGATAACATTTTCTATTCAACACCTTTTTTGGGGTCAACATTGTCCTAATTTTGGATGTGCATTTTCATTGTCATAACCTAGTGACTGACACTGAATCACATGATATTCAAGATAAATATCTAAAACTTGCATGTCACCTCCTTCTCTTTGGGTTTGGAAATTAATTAATTAGGTTAATTATTATTTTATGCATGTATTTAGCTTAGATAAAATTTGATATATGTATAGCTTGCACAGGGCATCAAATTTCTTAGTTGAACTTTAGATCTTTCACATGCAACATCTCATGGATCATGCACAAGCTTTTCATACCTCCCAAAGTTAATGCAATGTCTTGTCCCTTGCCACATAAAAGTCTAATTCTATACACACACCCCTAAACTATGTGACATCCACCTACAACATGCATGCACTGTTTGCTTTGTCTCACAGTACCTATCTAAATTTCCACAACACTAAGTCACATATTGCACAAGTATATGTGATGTATCACACACTTGCACAATTAACATCCACATGTTAGGTTCCTTCTACCTTTCATCAGGGTAATTGACATTAACTCAGTTTGTGACATGTCATAGAATCTATTAGTGGAATCGCACAACTAGAATTCTAACTGTGCACCAAAGGCTCAATTGTCACTCAACTAAAAGATGGACTGCCACCCTTCTATAACTATCATCATTTTTAAATGCTTCTTGTGATGGTTGTATTTATATTATAATCGTCTATCCCACAACACAAAGATGAGAGAGATACCACACATATTAGAAAGGAGTTTGTTAGCACACTATTATGAACATGCAAAAATCAACCAAAAAAATGAGAATAAATGAAAATGAAGGATTACTCAATGAAATCAAAAATAATTTCAAACATTGTTTATATTCATATATCATGACCTTGTTGAGGGGGCAACCTCCTTGAGAGCAAAGTTGATTAGATTAAAAAATAGATGGTGTTTTTCTTTCATTACAACATTCATATGTAAGCATTACAACCCTAACCCTAATATCCTTGCAACCCTAACCTTAATACTCAAGGGTCAACTTTACATATAAAATAGGCACCCAAGTTTATTAGTAAACTATGATTATTAAGTTCAAGGGTCCACCTTACATATAATTTGAAGAATAAGCTAATAAACTAAGGAAGACTATTATAATGCAAAAATAATAATATATGGTTAGGAAGTTAAGGTCCTAACATGCCCTCCCCTCCAAAAATATTTATCTTTAAAGCTTTAGTTATGAAATTTTTTGTCAAAGCTTTATGAGAGGTTCCCAAGTGTTGCCTTCTGATTTAAATCATCACCCTTTAACTAGAACATTAGTGATGGTACAATTGCAGAGTGAGTATGTGTGTTTGTCTAAAATAATCTTAGGTTCAAGCATGATGGATCTCTCTTCATGAAACTTAATGATGTAAGCACAAAAAAGAGAACAAGTAAGGATAGCCTTTGACTATGTGTTGCTTGGATGACAATCATCTATGGACACACCTCAAGCATATTACTCTTAGACTTAAAACATTTCAACACACTATATTTATTGAATTTAACAAGATGTTACGGTGAATTAAATGCACACGCACACTCTCACACATGGCTTGATAGGCTTACTAGATAACATGAAGACAAAATAAAATGTCTCACAGACCATTCTGTATTTGAAACATCTATTTATCCTAATCTTGACGACTCATCCCCTCAAACTCTCTCTCTCTTTCCAGCTTCTTGGAGCAAGTTCCACCCCATGAATCTCATTTTCCATTTCCCTTGTTAATTTAGATCTTTTATGAAATTATTTTCCTTGTGGATTGTCTATTTACCTTCCTTAGCATCTTATAAATTCTCAATATTCAAATATTCATCATTATGGGTCATTACTTTTGTTTTTCACTTTCACAAGGGTGAAAATGCCATTATATGCAGTCCAATAGTTTCAAAAATGCCACTATATGCATTCGGGGGATTGTGAATCTCCCACTATATGCAAACTGGTGGTTTTAAAACCATTGGAGCACTTTTAAAACCACCACTAACACTTAAAAAATTGTCTTTTAATGCATATAGGCAATTTATTCATTGTGTTGAGTTTACAAATTTCTGGAGGCCATAACATTTGCATACGGATTCGAAATATGATAATTATTTTTTGAAAGTGCATAACTTTTTGAGAAGAATTCAAATATGTAATCACATTTAGGTTTTAGGAATTTTTTCTTTTCTCCACAACTTATCTATTTTAGGCCTTCAACACATGCAACCACTTCTTGGATTATATCGATGGTTGAAAAACTCAACCAACTTGCTTAGAATCATGTAGCTTCTTGAAATTGATCAAAATATGATGTGCTTAATTTCATAGAAGTTTAGGATTATAGGTGTTTTACCATGGATCATATTTACCATCCTGAAACAAAAACACACCAACAAGACCACACAAACACACAACTACTATTTTTGGTTGATGCAAGATTTCTTATATGGCTTGGATGCTCCTCCATCAAACACCCAAGGCATTTATAATGTGAGATACTAATCACATGGATGGATTAAGTGTCAAAACCATTATTTTGATAACTAAACTTGATGGCCATGGTGTCCCCTTCCAACACACCAAATACTTCCATTGATTGTCACACTTTTTTTTCCATTTCTAACTTCCTCTTGTTGGATCCAAACATGTCCTTTTTTTCTTATCTCTTCTTACTCCTTATTTTGTGGGTTTATACCCACCATAATCCATCCTCCTCCAACAAAAGCTTCTCTTTTTCTCTCTCCATCTTGTTTTGGGTTGAAACCCACCTTCATCAGACCACCTCCCCCAAGATGATCCTTCTTGCATCTTACTTTCTTTTGTGGGCTTGAACCCACTACCATCACCTCTCCACCTCTACAAAGATTATTCCTGGATTTATTCATTAATTATCCAACCCACTATTGAATCCTTCCACATTTATATCTTCTCTATTTATGGCTCCTATTTTATCATGACTTTTATCTCTTATCTTTCCACCATAATATTACTTATGTATTTTTCATTTATAAGACTTAAAATATTCTTCTTCTTCCTTTGCTTTTTAAAAATTGGTGAACTCAAGTGGTTCGCTCTCTTTACCTTGGAAGGCCTATTTAAATGTCTCATTTTTTTCAATCTCTAGACCTACAATGCCATAGTCTTATCCACATGGTTGATCTAATGACTGACTCAAATGCACCACCTCATCCTTGTCACCTTCCATCATCAAACTCTTTACATCATCTCTAGGCTAATTATAATCTCATTACTTCACCACAACCATGACATGTGAAAATAAACTTGCACTCTCATTTTCCATACTTTTGACTCATAAGAGTGTAACAACCCCATTGGGTGCTAACTAGAAATACATGATTTTTTTTAAAACACATATACTAAAAATAGATTACACCACGAGAACCTAAGCAATGATCATACCAACTACTCCAAGAGTGATAATTGTAAATGAGCACGTGTCATCTAACATTCACTGACGACTATCAATATATGAAAACACATCATACTACGATCATATAAAGTATTTACAAATAGCCAACCACTACTAATATAATACACAATAAATAGGTAATTGCAATTCTTCATGATAATGCTTCCAATAATAAATAAAATATAATACAATATATAAAAATAAGATACAAGGCTCCCCAAAGCATGAATTTCCTAATCTCTCCAGTATCTGTGGCAATCTCAAGAGTCATCTCAAAAGTAGTACTGTTGTGGGGAGGGAGAGCATCATCTGAGCACTTTTCCACACCAATCATTATCCAATGATCCCCTACACTAATCCCATCAGATAATGGCCCTCCTTTCATGGATGAGTAGATAGTGACGGCATGAAAACATAGAGTAACAAGCAAGTACCCATGTGTTGTATAATTTCTAAAACTAAACATGCAATGTATGATAGAAAACCCATTATATTGCAATATATCACATGAACATGTAAATCATACTCATGAATTGATAATGTCTCACTAAACATATTTTTTCATAGAAATATATTATTAATATCGATCTATACACCAATCAAATTCATACACACCAGTTGATTCCCTCATCTAGCATTGTGATGTTAGTAAACCAATGAAGTCTGTCTCAATCCTTACTCAGTATCAGTAAAGAAATATTGGTTAGCATAATTTAGCCACAAGATTCATTCACTTTGCATCCTACTAGAAATCATATCACATAACATGTTAAACATAGGAGTATATATATATATATATATATATATATATATATATATATATATATATATATATATATATATATATATATATATATATATATATATATATATATATATATCATCAAATGTATGAATCAATCTTATATTATTATCTATCCCATACTAGAAATAATAACTACAGTTTATACCACCTGGGTTAAAAACATATTTACTACAAATTCCAACTACCACAATTAGTTTCCAAATATACTACACCCCATGATAACCCATTTTACCATAGTCTAGTATTCTAAGACATAACTACTAGTTTTCCACAATTAGACATTTAAATTAGTCTTAAATACGTGGAAATAAAAGCTTCTATTCAAGTAATTAGATATAACAAAGTAAGTTATAGTTTTCACAAAACACATTCTATTCTATTTTAGTATTCATTACACTCTCAAAGTTTGTATGCATGCATACATAATGTCCTACTATCACAAAGCATATTATTCATAGTAATAACTAACACACATACATTTACATAGATGTGGGTCTAGACATAACAATTACAATATGTATCATTTGGATATAAAATAATTTTATACTGTATAACTCTATGATATCCTATAATATCATAGATCATAATGCATAAGTACCTTACTCGAACACGAACAAATAATCTTGCACTTATAAATGATAATAAAAAAAGTTTGGGTTTATACCGCCTGGATATACCCTAGATTATATTGTATATTAGTAATCAAAAGAAATATAAGCTCCAAGCACAAATCATGATGCACCATTTTATACTATAAATGTCTAAACACTTACACATAATAATACTCTCACAATATTTATTACACACAAGATTTCAATACTTATTTACAAATATACTAACAGTCATTTATGGCACAAGTCAAGGTTTAAAAATATTTTCACAATCAGTACTTCTATGAACCTTTAATAAATACCCTAAATACTATTCTCATTTAGACTTCTTTAGACATCAAAATTCCATCATCATTATTAACTGTTAGTTCTCAACATGAAAAAAAATGACCGATAACTCAAAACCACCATATAAGGCATTCACAAAGTTCTATTTATGTGTTTATACTCTACATAATATATGCATTTTACCTTTATATGATGCTACAGTTTTGACCCTGTTGACATGTTTGCATAACACTACTGTGCTACATATATACCACTTGGTATCTACTAGCATTTGAAGTATTGGCATAGTATAGATTTAAATCATATAATTATATCAATCATTAATATAGTATTTAACATTCAAGAGTATAGTAACATTACCACAAAAAAATTCTAAATTTTCTATTGTTTACATAAATTATAACGATATTCCTAAACTATATAACACTATTCAACTCTCTAATAATTATGTACATCTATGTACATCCATCTACTAGTTTATGAAATATTATCTTCTACAAAGTAATCACATATTACTTGTCTACAGTGCATACATATGAGTGTGCCATATTAACTATGCATTTAGTCTGTCAAATGTATTTAATGAAATCTTACATATAAAGATATTTCACATATAATGAATATATCTATTTACTAATAAAAGATTCTACGATTTAAGCATGAATCATATCAAGTTCATAATTTTATAAACTTCACAAGAATATATATATATATATATATATAATAGCTAACTTTACACAACAACTAAGCATGCCTATAACCAAACTGTATAGGTAATGTTTCAATAGCTCATAACTAGTTATATACAACTATTATTGGCATAGTAGTGTGTGTGTATATATATATATATATATATATATATATATATATATATAAAATAGCTAACTTTACACAACAACTAAGCATGCCTATAACCGAACTGTATAGGTAATGTTTCAACAGCTCATAACTAGTTATATACAACTATTATTGGCATAGTAGTTCCCAGATTTTCTATAGGGTTTATCCATCCTATATCTTTGAATGTGATATGGAAATTCACTTACTAGTTATACACAAAAATCCCATCTATGCATACTATGTTATATGTTTTAAGCTCAGCTAAATACTCATAATTATATCTTAAGAAATAATTCATGCTTATTAAATAACATAATGCCTTTCATCATATTCATCAATTATTTCACCCCTACTTTGACTCAACTAACTCGATGAATTTAGCTACTTTCAATATCATTTTAATGTTTAACACAAATATTATAAGGTAAAATCATAAATTTTGAGTATCCCACATATAAATATGTAACGTACAACTATAGATTTTTTGCCAGTCTAATTACTAAAATAAAATAAAAGGCTATGCGTACTCCTAAATCATTTAAATCTAACATCTTTATCAGATACTCATGGTTTACTAACAAGTTTATTAAACTAAAACCTTATTATATAATACACCATTCGTAATCCAAAATGACTTGGCAAAAATATATATTGAAATGACTTGACATTTATATATATATATAATTTGTCTTAAAATGCACAATATAAATATGAAATCCAAGGTAACAATAAAGTTCTACCCAAAACTCTATTTGTAGCAGAGAGGAACCATAGTTTCCTTCCTACTTTTACCATTTCTTCCCAATGAAGTATACAGAGCTTATAGTCCCCAAATCGTAGGTTATCAACTATTAGGGATATACACATATATTTTAATGTATATGCATATACTTAAACAACTTTACACATTAATTGCCTAAATGGTTTTAAACTATGTTAAGAGGTCAACATAGCCTAGTGCGACTTGGCAAAATATATTTAATAAACTAATTCTGCATTTCAAATTTAAACCATCTGTATTGAGTTTTAAATGATTTGATTATATATATATATATAAGAAAGTTGTTGAATAAAATTTGGTCCTTTGTTAATTTTACTCAGGTAACTAATAAACATATCACTATCTTATAGCCAGTATATGTCATAAAGCTCAAATCAAAGCAATAAAATTCAAATGATAACCATAATAATTTATGTATTCAAAGGTTATAAAACTTAGAGTGAAATCAGGATGTAACATACCTCTCCCCTAAAAATGGTCATTGTCTGAATGATACTTATTCAAATAATAGTTCTAAAAAGAAACAGAGTTTAACAAAATAAAAACATAGTATATAGTTTCAAATAATGCAAATAAATGTGGAAATAACCTATAGAAATCATCACAGTCCTCCCAAGTAGAATTATCCTCAGAGTATCAATCTGATAAGACATTGCACTATGCCACTTCTCTATTATGCAAACAAAGTTTGTGAATGTCAATTATTCTGATTAGTTCTATCATGACCATTTTAGAATCATGAATCTTGGTGAAAATCTCACTAAATTCCCAAAAGCACATGAGATCATCACAAAAGCCAAAAATAAATGGCTAGGGAGATTTTCACAAAACCTTATATCCTCTTTGCACATCTTTCTAACCTTGAGAGTGTTTTTCTCATTCCAAAGAAAAGTATTTAGGAAGCCTGGTAAAAATGATGTGCATAAGTGAATACTATTGCTACTCCACGTAGCTCTTGATAAGTATAACATGTCAATATTGTCACTACTCCATGGAGATCCAAATAAGTATGAGGATGAATAGGAACTATAAATACTACATTTACAATGTACACAAAATTATAGAATAAACGTTTCATATTATACATGTGTATGGCCATACATATGAATTCAACATATCCATCTATCAAATCTTAAATTTGACAAGTTTATCTGTTGGATCTAAACTTAGTAACTAACAAGTCAATGTGAGGCTAAGTAGAATCCACTCCTATCAAACTCACGTTCCTAATTAACCACTGTTCCCTTAGGTCTCTATGACCTAATGATCTCTAAAATGTGCACAAGATTTTATGAATCAAAATTCTATACTAATAGATTGTAGAAAGTAATACTATATGCTAAATAACTCTAGATGTATCAACATATATATAAGAAAAATTATACAATCATTTCATAATTACATTAATTTATCACTATCCAAACATAAATATTGTCATATTTCACAGCTTAACATATAGTGTTATATTCATAGTTAAAAAGAAATAATGTTAAAATTAACATAACATACAAAGGCCAATGGTCACACTATCCTTTCAACATTATAAAGGAACAAGCAAGACAACGTGTCCCTGGTTGCTCGGATAGAACTCAACAAGTTAAAATTTTATCTCAACCCTTAGATTGACAAGATGTTTTGTACATCTTATACCCTACTCATTCCCAGTGAAAGGAACAATAATTGACTCTTCAAAACAACATGATTTAAGCAAAAGAGAATATTATCAATCAAATCAAGGGTATATAATAGCATAATAATTATAAATAATAGGTTCATCATTACCCATGGTCAAGTTCATAAGTTAGATAAAATAGTGACTTTTAAAAGTCTCAAGTGGAAAGTAGAGAACTAACATCTCAAAAACAAAACTCCTACATACTCTCACATGGTAAAAGGAAACACCGCAACCTAAGTTTCCAAATCAATATTCACTTACCAAACTTGTAAGTGTATTATCATAACCTACTTCCACAACCAGAAAGAAAATACTAATCAACATAAACTAAATCCTAACACAAAGGAATTCTAAACCAAGACATCTACACTCAACTATAAGAAAATTCCCACCACACTAGGTGGTACCAAAAAATGGTGTTATAAAAATTTTCACTCCCAATATTTGTATATATAAGACACAAAACTAATGCATAGATACTTAAGTGAGAAACATTTCATGTTTTTTAAAACACTCAAAACACAAAACACAAATGTTGAAGGTGATTCGATTACCAAGAAAAATGTAATCATATTCAAATTTTTTGATCTAAAAGATCAAGCATATGGTAGGGAACTCTTGTTCACAACTCATGAACTATGCTATGAACTTACCTACCCAAACACATTATAAAAATGTCACCAATGAGACACTTGATAAACCAAACTTTTTACAACTCTAAGGGGGGTATGAATGCTCTTAGGGTACACACTTAATGTACCATACACATTCATAGTTCGTCTTTCTGATAAAAAAAAATATACAAAAATGTTAAGGGACTCATTAGGTCTTAGAGTTTGAGCCACAACTTTGATACCATATGTAACAACCCTGCTAGGTACTAACTAAACATACATGATTTTTTTTAAAACACAAATACTAAAAATAGATTACACCATAATAATCTAAGTAGTGATCATACCAAATACTCTAAGAGTGATAACTATAAATAAACATGTTTCATCTAGCATTCACTGACCACTATCAATATATGAAAATGCATCATACTACAATTATAGAAAGTATTTACAAACAACTAGCCACTACTAGTACAATACATAATAGATAGGTAATTATAATTCTTCATGATAATTCTTTCAATAATAAATACAATATAATATAATATAATATACAAAAATGAGATACAAGGCTCCCCAAAGCATGAGTTCCCCGATCTCTCTAGTACTTATGGTAATCTCAAGAGTCATCTCAAAAATATTATTATTTTCTGATCTAGAACTTAGAAGCTTTGGTTGAAAGATAATTCAAGAAATAAGAACAACACAATAATAATAATGTTATCTCTGAGAAGAGATGTTTTATTCATCTAAATTTGCAAATTCAAACATATGCTTATCTTTGAAAAGAGATGTTTGATTTCCCTTTCAGGTTACATCTTTATTTATACATATTTTGAAGGTAGGAGGAGGATGTGGAAGGTCACCAATCTTGAGGGAGATCAAGTGGTTTGACTTTGACGATTTACAACAATACAGAATTCAAGGAATTACTATTTCTAAAAATTTACTATTTTTAGACTACACTACTAAAATTGAAATTTGGGGCACTTCCATTGGGTTTTCATCAATCAAAATCCATAGAGGAGAGATCCATGCCATCTCACCACATTCTTCTCATTCTTAGATTTCCAACGGTTGAAACGGTGAGTCGATTGGAGCTACGGTGTAAAAGTTATGGCTCCCAAAAGTTCCATCATCAATTAGGGTAGAACCATCACCCGAATTATCCCCTAAAATATTGCTCAGATCATTCCTCCCTCCTTGAGAAGCAATGGTCCCTCTTGCATCAATATTTATCATCAAGTGTGGTAGTTGTATTTTGATTTGATTTCTGATGCATACTTGGAATGCACTGTGCTTTATGGAGCTATGTAGGGCTTGATTGTTCACCATTTCTATTTGACCATTAGTTTGTGGATGGAAGGCTATGAACTTCTTCAGCTTGTTATCTATTTTCTTTTGTTGTTGTGTTGTTTGTGTAGTTAGGGCTGCAACATCGGCCCTTTTGGATTCCTATGGTTTGACCACCATGAGAATAAATTTCTTGGCACTAATCAAGGAGATAAATGTAGAAAGTGGTACCTCCGGTACCCTATAGCACCAAGTTCCAAGAGTGAGGGTGATTCTTCAAGTTCTTGATTCATAGATTCCATGTCGATCATACATGAATGATTGACCAAAGAGTACATCACAAACATCCATATTGACCACATCACATAAGACCTCATCTTGGAAAGGTTTTATTGCATATGAGAGAAGATATTGGTGGGTGACACAAAGGTTTCTCCCTAGACTCAACCATCCAATACTGTATGGCTTTGGGTGAGGCTTCATGGACAAATTTAAGCTTTTCACAACATTAATAGAGATTAAATTCTTTTGACTCCCACTATCAAGAATGAAATGCAAAGGCGTACCTTTCACCCATAACTTAGAGTGAAACAACCTTTCCTTATCATCTAGCCTCTCCTCATGGGTCTGTGATGAAGTAACAATGGCATCGGGCTCGGCATCTATAATCTCTTCTTCATCTTCTTTGACTGTAGGTTGTGTATTAGGCAGATTAGTAGATGTTGATGATTATGACTCAGAAAGTAGGGACTTGATGGCTTGACATTCTTCTTTGGTGTGTGTTCAAGATTTGTGGTAATCACACCATTTCTCAGTCTTCCCTTCTTTGTTCTTCTAATTTTGGCCCCATTTTTGACCTCCTTTGTCACTTTTCCATTTTAAAGACTGACTCTTCATATTCATTCTTACATGCTTCTGCTCAATCTTCATCACAAACTTGTATGCCTCACCGAAGGTTTTCAAATTGAAGAGTTCCATCTCCCCCTATATATACCATTGTAGTCCACCATGATATTTAAGAACCTTATGTTTTTCACTTTCCTAGATTCCCAATCTTGCAAATAGAGAATAAAAAATGTTAGCATAATCTTGAACAGACTATTCCTTACCTTGGTGAAGTTGTTGCCACTCTATATACAGATCATCATATGCTCCAATGGGGTAGTATTCTTCCTTTATATCTTCTATGAAATCATCCCAGGTAGGTTACACCTCAAGGTCAATATCATCTGTACTGAATCTCTTCTTGTACACTTCCCACCAATTTTTGACAGGCAATGATGCTTTCAAAAGAACAAAAGTGATCTTCTCTTTATCGATGAATTTATTTATAGAAAAATATGAAGACAATTGATCCAACTAATTTTCTACTACATCAGCATTGATTTTACCTTCAAATGTAGGGATATAAAAATTCACCTGAAGCTTGAAGGGAGTTGGGGCACTAAAATGATGTGGGGGTGCAGATGAAGAACCAGAATTTCCCATGGAAATTTGTTAGAAAATTTGAACAAATTATTGTAGCATCTACACTTGCTACTATTGGAGGGATTCATTCATCATTTCCTTAAAAAGATCAAATGTCTCAGTGTTTTCCACCATTTGAGGTTGTTTGGAGTGAATAGGTGGATAGTTTGTTGGTTGTATTTTCCACCCAAGCTTCCTGTAATCTAACCTCATCCTCAGGATCATACACTCTAAAGACAAATCGGTATGATACCATTGATCCAAAACTTAGAAGATCTAGTTGAAATATAATTCAAGAAACAAGAAAAACACAATACCAATAATGTTGTCTCTGAGAAGAGATGTTTTATTTATCAAAATTTATAGATCCAAACATATGCTTATCTCTGAGAAGAGATGTCTGATTTCTCTTTCAAGTTACATCTTCATTTATACACATTTTGAAAGTAGGAAGAGGATGTGGAAGGTCACCAATATCAAGGGAGATCAAGTGGTTTGACTTCCATGATTTATAACAATACAGAATTTGAGGAATTACTATTTTTAAAAACTTACTATTTTTAGACTGCACTACTAAAATTAAAATTTAGGGCACTTCCCTTGGGTTTTCAGGTGTCAAAATATATCAATCAGAACTCCATGCCATCTTACCACATTCTCCTTGATCTTATCTTTCTAACGGTTCAAACAGCCAGTCGATTGGAGCTACGGTGCAAAAGTTATGGCTCCCGGAAGTTCCATCATCAATTAGAGTAGAACCGTCACCCGAATTATCCCCTGAAATGTTGCTTGGATCAGTTTTGGAGAAGGAGAGCATCATCTGAGTACTTTTACACACCAACCATAGTAAAACAATCCTCCACACTAATCCCATCATGTAATGGCCCTCCCTTTATGGATTAGTAGATAGTGATGGTGCGATAATATAGAGTAACAAGTATGTACCCATGTGTTGTATGATTTCTAAAACTAAACATGCAGTGTATCATAGAAAACATTTTCTATTACAAGATATCACAAAAACATGTAAATAATACTCATTAAATAATAATGTCTCACTATATGTATTTTTTACAGAAATATACAATTAATAGCGATCTATATATCAATCAAATCCATACACATCACTTGATCAGGTTACCCTCATCTGGCATTGTGATGCTAGTAAACCAGTGAAGTCCATCTCACTCTTTACTCAATATCAGTAAAGCAAGATTGGTTAACATAATTCAACCACAAGATTCATTCACTTTACATCTTACTATCAATCATGTCACATAACATGTTAAACACAAGATTAAAAAAAAATACATTTATTCTATTAAACATATGAATCAATCTTACATTATTATCTATCTCATATTAAAAATAATGCCTATAATTTATACCACTTGAGTGAAAAACATATTTACTATAGATTTCAACTACCATAATTAATTTTCAAACATACTACACCCCATGATAACTCATATTACCATAATATAGTATTCTGAGAAATAACTACTAGTTTTCCATAATTAGACATATAAAGTAGTCTTAAATACATGGAAACAAAAACTTCTATTCAAGCAACTAGATATAACAAAGCAAGTTATAGTTTTCATGAAACACAGTCTATTATATCCTAACATTTTTTACACTATCAAAGTTTGTATGTGCGTGTACATAATGTCCTACTAACTGTCACAAAGCATATTATTCATAGTAATAACCAACACACATACATGTATGTAGATATGGATCTAGACATAACAATTATAGTATGTACCATCTGGGTATAACATACTTTTATACTGTAGAACTCTATGATATCCCATAATATCATAGATCACTGTGCATGATCACCCTACTCAAACATGAACAAACAATCTTACACTTATAATTGATAATCAAGCAAGTTTAGGTTTATACTGCCTAGATATACCCTAGATCATACTAGAAATTAGTAATTAGAATAAACATAAGCTCTAGGTACACATGATGATGCACTATTTTATACTATAAATATCTAAACACTTACACCTAATAATACTCTCACAATATATATTGCACATAAGATTTCAATATTTATTTGTAAATTTACTAATAGTCATTTATGACGCAAGTCAAAGTTTTACAAGATTTTCACAATCAATGCTTTTATGAACCTTTAATATATAACCTAAGTACTATGCTCATTTAGGCCTCTCTAGACATCAAAATTCTATTCTAATTATTAACATTTAGTTCTCAACATGAAATAAAATAACCTCTAATTCAAACCATCATATAAGGCATTCACAAAGTTCTACTTATGTGTTTATACTCTACACAGTCTATGCATTTCATCTTTATATGATGCTACAGTTTTGACCCTGTCGACATGTTTACATAACACTACTATGCTATAGATATACTACTTGGTCTCTACTAGCATTTAAAGCATTGACGCAGTATATATTTAGATTATATTTATATCAATCATTGATATAATATTTAACATTTAGGAATATAGTAAAATTACCATAGAAAAGTCTATCTTTGATATTGTTTACACAAATTATAGCAATATTCCTAAACTATATTACACTATTCATCTCTTTAATAATTATGTACATCCATCTACTTCTTTATGAAATATTATCTTCTACAAAGTAATAACATATTTCTTGTCTACAGTGCATGCATATGAGTGTGCTATCATAACTATGCATTTAGTCCATCAGATGCATTTAATGAAATCTCACATATAAATATATTTCACATATAATGAATATATTCATTTACTAATCAATGATTCTACCATTTGGGCATGAATCATATCAAGTTCATAATTTCATAAACTTCACAAAAATTGATTGAAATCTTAGTCATAAGCATATATATATCATAGCTAACTTTACACAATAACTGAGCATCCCTATAACCAAACCATATAGGTAATGTTACAACTGCTCATAACTAGTTATATACAACTATTATTGGCATACTAGTTCTCAGATTTATTACAAGGTTTATCCATCCTATATCTTTGAATGTGATATGGAAATCCACTTACTAGTTATACACAAAAATCCCATCTATGCTTACTATGTTATATGTATTAAGCTTAGCTAAATACTCATAATTATCTCTTAAGAAATAATTCATGCTTATTAAATAACATAATGCTTTTAATCATATTCATCAATTATTTCACCCTTAGTTCAATTCAGTCGACTAGATGAATTCAACTACTTTAAATATCATTTTAACGTTTAACATAAATATTATATGGTAAAATCAAAGATTTTGAGTATCCTACATATAAATATGTAACGTACAGCGATGGATTTTTTTCTAGTCTAATTACTAAAATAAAATAAAAGGCTATGCATAATCCTAAATTATTTAAGTATAATGCCTTTATCAGATACTCATGGTTTACTAACAAGTTTAATAAACTAAAACATTATTATATAATACACCATCTGTAATCCAAAATGACTTAGTGTAAATATATATTAAAAAGACTTGGCATTTATACCTATAAATACATACAGATCCAACTCATTCAAATATATATATAATCTGTCTTAAAATGCACATTATAAATATGAAATTTGAGGTAATAATAAAGTTCCACCCAAAACTCTATTTGCAACAGAGGAACCATACTTTCCTTCTTACATTTACCAGTTCTTTCTCAATGGAGTATACAAAGCTTATACTCCCCAAATTATGGGTTATCAACCATTGGGGATATACACATATATTTATATATATGTGTGTATACTTAAACATCTTTACAAAATAATTGCCTAAATGGTTTTAAACTCTCTCAAGAGGTCGACGTAGCCTAGTGTAACTTGGCAAAATATATTTAATAAACTAATTTTGCATTTCAAATTTAGACCATTTGTATGCAGTGTTAAACAAATTGATTATATATATATATATATCTAGGTACTTACACATGGCATATTAATGCATGCAAATATATATAGGAAATGTGTTGAATAAAATTTGTTCCTTTGTTAATTTTACTCAAGTATTTACACTAATTTGCATGCAGGAATAATAAAACATCCCTAACCTGGCAATTGGATTTCCTTCGATGTATCTCTTCTCACTTTCTTTTTTGTATTTTCTTCTATTTATCTTCCTTTCATTGCCATACTCCCTCTCTCTCCTATTTTTCATTGTTGTATTGTTGGGCCCCTAACCCGTTATTAGAATATTCACACCAACTTGACATCCACCTTGGCATGAGAGGATATTTTTGGCAAGTGGTTAGCCTAAGGGTTTTTTACAGCCAACTATAGGTTACAGCGCAAACCTTGTGCCAACTAGCTAGTAGCTAACCATCTCCTAGATTTTTAGGGCATTAATGAAGATTTGTAGAAACATGGCAAATGAAGCACAGGGATCATAGAGTCATGGAGCTGATGGTTATGATGATAAAATTTAGCTCTACACTCAACGTGAAATTTTCACCCTAGAAAAAATGCTCCTAACGGCTTATATAAGGATCTTGATCTAGAATGGCAAAGAGAGCGAAGAACTATAACAAAGCTCTAGAGAAATTACTTCAAATCCATACTATGTAAACCTTGATCTAACCCTGGATGTTACTTAGACTAGAGTAGTGGATAAATGGTGGCAAGGAGATCTGAATAGCTGTAGACACTAGAAAGCTGCACATAAGCAATTCTAGATGTTTGAATGACTTGAGCCCATCCTATGGACCACCTAAACCTTCTTGACCCTTAACCCAACCCTTTTAACCTAACAAACACTATTCACCTATCACTATTCACATAGTACTATTCAAAAGTACTATTTGAAATTAATATTCATTATCACTATTCATGATGACATGGCATGTCACTATTCATGATGACATAGCATGTCACTATTCATGGTGACATGGCAGGTGACATGACAAGTGACTCAGCAAGGATATGACAAGTGGCATGGCTTGAAAGTGAGGTGGTTTGAAGTGGGACATCATACCCCACTTGGGACCCTTGCCAAAGGTTCTTAATGACATCATTAAGCACCACAGGGTTCCCCCTCCAAAGTATATTGAATTTCTCCATAATGGGCCATCATTAAACATCATCTTTTATCCTCATACATGAAAGTGGCACCAAAGTATGTGGGGCTCCTTGTTAATTGTTTGGGAAAAGATAGAAGTGGGTTTCAAAAGGTATTTTGACCCATTTGGACACATAGGTATGATATCCACTTATTTTGGACACACTTATAAAGTGGGAGACACACTTATAAAGAGGGAATCCCACCATCTTTGTCCTTCATAACCACTTACCCACCCATGAGGAAAATACAAAAGTGGGTGGTGGAAAGTCTTTTGGACTCATATGGGTCCATAGGCATTATCTCCACTCAATTTGGACACATGTGCAAGGTGGAAGACACATTAACCAAGTGGGAGACACACTTTGTGAAGTGAGAATCCTACCACCCTTATCCCCTTAACCCACTTATTCACCCACTTGGAAAATGGTACCACAACTTTAGCATTATTTTTGACCAACTATTGCTTTATTTTAGTCATTTCATTAGTAAGCATTCTTGTATTTAATTTCAGTTATTTAAATGCAAGTACCTTTTTTTTCATTTATAAACTTAATTTTTTAAAGCATGTGGATTGAGAGCCTCCTAGATAGCTCACACTTTCTTAGATCTAGCTCACGCTAGGCAATCCACCTTAATTCTTGTCTAATAAATAAGTTTCATTTAAGTGTTTTCTTATTACAAGTCATTCTTCCCTAGCCAAAGAGGAGTTCTCACACTTCATCTAGATCAATGTGCGCACTTCTATCAGGTTCTCATAAGCACTACCCTTATTTTTAGTTTTATCTCTTCTTTAAAACTAAGAAAAGCAAAAAAATAGAGTAAAACATTTTGGCATGCCTGGGGGGACCCTTGAGCTTTTTCTTGGGTTCATAGTTTTAGGACATTTAGTTGCATTAGAGAAGAGTCATTCATTGCATTCTTTTCTAAAAATTAAACGTTCTTTCCTTCATTTATTCATTTAAAATCAAAAATCACTCATAGAAAAGGTTAACTTTCTTTCCTTCATTTCTAAAGAATTCAAAGGCACTCATCCTAGGATTAGGACATACATCTTCATGTTGCCTTTAGGTGCATCTTAGTTGTTCTTGTTTTCATGAAAAGAAATCTAAAATTTTATGTTTTGGCTTAAAATGAACCTTACATCCATTGCTTGCTTGTTTGTTTAGTTCTCATAATTCAAATTTAAACAGTAAATTAATCATAGAAATCACTCTTATCACACACAAACCAAACGACTTTTACTAATTCAAACATCAAACAAACTTGGGACAAGGCCTGACTAGGATTTCATCATCTAACAGTAACCTTATACTTTCTTGGTAATCTTTCTTGGATTTAATCACCAAGGGGATAACTAACTCCTAAGAAGGCTCCCACTCCTAAAACCAAAAATCCATCATCCCCAATGCCTTTGATCAAATCATATTTGACAATTTTATAAAGGTTTTTTCAAACCTCCTTCTTAACCCTACCACCTATCAAACCTTTCCACCTTATCAAACCCTTTGACCCTTCATGCCCAAATCATCATGGTATAATTACCACCATATGTGTTCTTACCATAGGATGCCTAGCCATAATATAGAGAAATGTAAGGCTCTCTAAACCATTATCCACTAGCTTTACGATGAGTATGATCTGTTATCATATGAACCTCCCTTGATCCCATTACCAACACAACGACCAAAATAATCTACCCAATATTTACCTACTCCTCCACTCTCACCTAAGAGTGAGGAGGAATTAAAACAACTATCCAAACCATCACTTCCTCTTATCCACACCATCTATATGGTTACCCAATCTTGGGCCCAAAAAAAGGATAAGGGAAAGGCCAAAGTGTCCATTCCATAGATGTACCTACCACCCCTCAACTTTCCAACAAAACCCAAACACAAACACCTTCACTTTGGGATCTTTTTTCCCACCTTTACCATCCATAGAAAGAGTAAACTAGGGGAACTTTCCTTTCATAAGGATTTGACCATTTGTCAACACAAACCCTACCTTAAAAATTAACTAAACTAGCCCTTGGGATTTTGCCTCAACCCGTAAACCAAACCTATCAAACAACCAACCTTGAGCTGTTAGGAAATATTCTTCTCTCCAAACCTTTGGAGGGTACCTTCTCCATCAACCCAACCTGAATCGAGTGGCCTACAAAAATAGGGCAACCCATTTGGACACCACCCAACATATTATAAGATTCACCTTCTCCCATCGAACCATTGGAGATTACTCTTCTCCATCAAACCATCACCTGACTAACCTCACCTTAAAGTATGAGAATTCAATATCGGAGACCTCATCCTAAAGGAAAATTAGCACATCACCAATATAGAGAAAATCAAGAAGGGTAATTTTAATTTTAATTATCTTGTACCTTATATCATAACTCACAAGTAAGGATCAAGCACCTACTGGTTGTCTTCTCTCGAAGGCCACCCAGAATCTAAGTCCCTCAATGCTTAGCATTTGCAACCATTTTTTTGTTAAAAATGATCAAATCTACTTTTTGTTTAACTTAAGCTCATTCCTTGATATCCATCTACATTCATATCCATATTTTATGGGCAACTGATTAAAATAAAATCATGTGATTAATGGTCACTAGCATAACCTTATCTCAAACAATGGGTATCACAGCTCTACCCATGGCATGATTCTCATGGTACTTTTCACACCTTTTCAGGATGGATCTCGATGATCATTATCACCTAAATATTTTCAAAACCTAGTCCACCTTCTTGTGCTTCTAGTTTTGCCTTCATAAAGGTGATCCACTAAGTTTGCCTAAGCAAGTCTATGTCAAGTAGAATCATAGAAAAATAACAAAATTCCTATCACTAATAATCATGGGTCATTCCTATCATTCACAGACTACTCCCTTGAAGGACAGTTGTTGAAAATCTATTTGAAATTTCCAAATATAAGGTATACTTCTCCCTTGAAGGACAACTATCAAAAGTATTAAATAAAGCATATAAAATTAGACCACTCCCTTGAAGGATGGCTAAGTCAAACATTTGTCAAAAACCATAAAAATTTCTTAAAATCTTCTCGTATCGATCAACCTCTCATATACAACAATAAAAAAAAAGACCCATCATAAAAAATCAAACACAATTGACCCTCAAGCAGCATATTAAGGTGGAAACCGCAATCAACTTTCATAAGTAGACTTCCTGCATTGATCAGTCTACATAATTTTGACATAAACTTGTTTATAACTAACTCTTTAGGCACCTATAGAAGAGGCATGTTAGTCTCATAATAGGGTTCCATTTTCACCCATCTCCCCTTTACACTATATGCAAGGGATTTTTGAGCTTACTTAACCTTATGTGGACAAGACACCTTTCAACCAACTAATGACTGCTTATGCGAAGTATTTGAAGGGCTTATGTTCATTAAGCCAATCCCACTTTGGGTCTATTTTTATTCCTTGTCAAAGAAGAAGCATCATGACCTCTTCTTTTCTTACTGTGCTTAGTTGATATTTTCATTATGATATATGTCTCTTGATTATATTCACCTTACCATTTAGTGTGGTTCGTTACCTTGCTTCGTAGCTTTAATTTAAGAATGGTAAGAACAACCATAATCATGATTATCCACATAACCATAAGCATAATAAAATTCAACACATCCTATACATGTTTACAATAAACCATGCAATATTTTATTTAGGGTACAAGGCATCGCACGACACATAAAACATCATTAGATTACACACACATTGCCTAAGGTGCATACATACATTATTTTCCTATTTAAGCATTACATCGATTATCTAGTGACTCTGGATTTATGTCAAGCCATCTTCCTTTTTGATTGATTTTTGAGCTAGCCTCTGCAACATTCCCCATGTCGACAACCACTGGTGTCATATTATGTTCCCCTCTTCCACATTCCTCCCCACAGGATGGGACTCATATTCCACTCTAGGTCTCTCACCTTGCTCAGCCTCTCCCCACTCCAATTGTTCTTTTTGCATGGGTAACACATGTCATTGCCTCAATATGTATCCCCTTGGATAGTGAGGATTCCCTCTATGGACTATATGAGGGTGATGTTCTCTCGCCCTGCATCTTGCACAATAAAATTCTTGCCTTCTTCATTGATATTGTGGTTAGACTTTTGGCTCAAGCTCAGGTCGTGGGTGCCTTTCCCTTTATTGTTGGTTTCATAGTTCTTCCAACACTACCATTACATGTTGTAGTATTTAGAAGATATGAATGTTCACTACGTAGATTATTTTAGGTCATGGGAGTTGTTGATCATCTCCACCTCCATTTTTGTTGTTCTCATTATTTGCCATCTTTGGCTTTTTACAGCGCTCTGCACTGTCAACAACCTATAAAATCAAATGACTTCACGTTGAGAACTTGTTATTAACGTTATTATTTAAGTAGAATACCTTATTATCATTCTTCACTGACATGATTATCTATTCTTCCAACTAATTGGGTCCTATGATGTCATTGATTCTATTACATAGGCTTACCACTTGAAATGATCTTGTCTACTTACCTTTTTACACAAACACATAGCCCTCAATCCAACTAGTCATCTTGGTAAAGTTATTTTTCACCATCATGATTTCCTTTTATCACCCATAATTGATGTCCTTATCATATGATTTGCATCTAATGTCTTGGCATCACATCTTGTGGTCCTTGTAGACATGGCAATCTTTTGAGTCATTGTCACTTTTTTCCCCATCTTATCCAACTATATACGTAATATCCTAGGTCATACAACTTCCTGTTGGTAGGGCATCTTCTATTGGAACCCAATGTCATTAATTATGAGGTATTGGGATAGAGGATGTAGACATGGACACCTTTTACCCAAAATGGCTATGCATATCTTGAGTAAGGCATAGTCCATCCTCTATCGCTCACCACACTACTACTTTTCTACCACATGGAATATACTAAACCTTCAAATATAATCTTTGAAAGTCATTATTGTTTCCAAAATCAGCTTAGCTCATTTTTGGAACAACCCCTATGAAACTTGTTCGTTTCACCTTTTTCTCTCTAAGTTCATTTTCTGAGACAAGTTTTTCTTGTTCTCGTGTTTGCTCAACTAGCATCATTCGAGGTTTGTAACATTTCTTTATTACGTTCTCGCAAAAATGTGAAAGTTGTTACAGTCTCAATGCGATCAGGGGACAAATTTTCCTTTTCCTAGAGTTAGTCTTTTTCTTGCATTTTCATGAAAGGGTGGCAAACTTTGCCCCCAATGCATTTCTTTTCTTTTCCATGCAAGAGCAACAAATTTCACCATCCTTGTATCTGAAATGTAGGAGCGATGAATTTTACCGCCCTTGCATCTGAAATGCAGGAGTGACAAAATTTGCTGCCCTTGCATTTTTTTCCTTCTCGTGCAAGAGCGGCAAATTCTGCCACCCCTGCATGTCTTTTAAATTTTAGTGTAAGAGCGGCAATTTTTGCTGCCCCTACACTGCCTCATTTTTCATGCGTGGCATTTATGGCCGTGCACGTCGAGTGGTTGGGGTGATTTTCACCCCATTATATCTCATTTTGGTTCTTTTTTATTCATTTCTTCTAATCCTCCTCCTGCCCTCTGTCTCTGGACGATCTAGCAAGCGGGAAGAAGCGTGTTTCATTGGATTCAAGCTCGCGTCGTGCATTATTTTCTAGGTAGTTCTTTATTTTTGCATTTTATTTCTTTTTCTTTCCTCTTTTAAGGTTTTATTTTTCCTCCTCTTCCCTTCCTCCCGTCGGGACGCCTTCCTCCTTCCACCGTGTTCCTTTCCTCCTCTTCCCTTCCTCCCCGTTTGGATTTTTTGTGCTTTTTACACGTTGTTAGGGCGGAAATTTTTTCCGCCCTTTCTTTTCTTAAGCGGTCTTCCTACCCGTGTAAGGGTGGCAAATTTTTCCGCCCTAAAACTTCGTTTCATCTTTTACATTGGCGGCAAATTTTGCCGCCGTTACACCTATTTTTTAACATGCAAGGGTAGCAAAGTTTTCCACCCTTACTCATTTTTACTCTGAATGCATAGGTGGCAAAATTTTATGCTAACACATTTCTCTCATCTTTGGATGCAGAAGCGGCAAATTTTGCCGCCTATGCATGCAAACCATCTCACATGTCAGGATGGCAAATTTTACCACCCCTGCATCCTTTTTCTCTATTTTTCCTAACTCTAAAGAATTTTTATTCCTTCCATTGTTCTTTCCTCCTCCCCATTTTCCTCTCACTTTCCAACCTACTCGCACCTCAGCCCTTTCAAGTGCCCTTCCTTGGTCATGATCACCCGACGTGTAAATTCCTTAAATTACCAATTTTTTCTTAATTACACGATCATGATTCTTATCGTAGTTCCCCCTAGGATCCTCCTTCATCGACATACTCTTAGTAAAGGCTCATCTCGATGACTGAAGCTTCTCCAAATGCTCTTCATGAGCAATTGACAAAGGTGCCTATTACTTCAAAGTTCTATATGAATTTGTACTTAGTCTACACCGCAGCTTCAATGTGAACCTTTCTAGGTTTGACAACAAAAGGAGATATAAGAACCACCCCTATTTATTCATATTACCCTTAGTTAACACTAAAAGGATCAATCCGTCACTTTAGGAGGGTAAATGACGCCTTCTTCATGATATTTTTGTGCCTTTTTAATCCTCAGCTAGAACAAAAAAGAGTATCAGATGAAGCCTGGATGGTCGTCAATGATTTTGGCTACATGTTTTTACAATTCCCCTCATTTTGCTATATACGAGTTGGCTTTTTCCAAGGCTATCCCTACATGCTCTCTAGATTTCTTTCTAACAAGTTAGTCCTAATGGAGCTGTGTAGATAGATTGTTGTCGTACACACTAGGCAAATGGAACTTAAGAAGCCAGGTTTCAGGTTCCCAATAAAAATTAGTAGATACTCAATTTTGACCACCACCAAAGCAAGGGCAATGAAGATAGAAATGCAACTTGTCACCATGAAGTATTTCAAAAGAAGATCCAATTTTGACTAGAGGGGTGTCAAGGATATGATCATAAGAAAGACTCAGTTTCATGAGCCTATGATTGAAGACATCTGCGTAGACTTGAGAACATCGAAAGAGATCATAAGGATGGACTATAGTAGACTGACTCTAGAGCAAATTGAATATCTAGGGCTTGTAGATATTCCTCTTAATTTGGTTGAGGATAAAAATATAATAAAAAATAAGTACATGTCTGAAAAAGTCGCTAACTCTCCTCTTCCTCCAATTCAGTGGTCCCAAAAGGGGTTGACTTATTTAAGGAGGAGATTCAAACCAATATTGGCTAACACCAATGATTGGCTAGCAACCAAAGGAATCACATTGAAGGAATTCATCACAGGATCTGAGGCTGAATTCCAAGAGGAAACAAGGAAGAATGTAGAGAACAGAACTAAGAATAAAGATGACGTTCCTTCTCCTTTCTAGGCTTCACAAGCCCAGGATCATCTTTCTATCGAAGAAATCAAAGGTTGCTGAGAAATAGCCAGAATCCACAGCTATGGATGTTGGAAGACAGAGCACTCAAGAACAAGTGGCAGAATGGATGGAAACGGATGACAGGCCTTCAGAGCAATAGAGAACTAAAACTCTATCTCCCCAAGAAGGGGCACAACCACCTGCAGGGGTTTCTTCTTCACCACCCCAATCCCCTGTGGTAGTTCCTCCTCTTTCTCCCATCAACATTCCTTCTTCTGGAGCTACCTCTCCTTTTGGATTTATTTTTGGTGACCCTCAAGGCACTTCTGGAGATGTCCTTCGATCCTCAGGATCTATTCCTAGTCTCTCATCTCCTTCTTTCAATGTTAGAGATAGTTTCACCATCAACCAGCCAGTGGCTGATACAATTTCACTAGCTACACCCACTACACCTGATATTCCCATTGGCAGTGCAGACATTACCCCAGTAACACCAGCTACAAAGACTGTTGCTACGGTAAATACTTCTGCTCTCCCACCCTAGTTATCAACTTTTACACCCAAAAGGAAGAATCAAGCCATCTCTGTAGATGACTTTGATTTTGGCAAAGTAGTGCTAATGAAAGCTAAGACCCCCAAGAAACCAAGGATTCTTTCGAAAATGGTCAAGAAAAAGGGGAATTTTTTTTTGGAAATAGCAAAACCTCCACAGGATGCAACCCTAGAAGATTTTGACATGAGCAGCTACTCTATTTCTCATGTTGAGTTGGGGAAAGTAACTCACGAGGGTGCAAAGAGTGACCTATAGTCTACAATGGATATCATGATCCAAAAATTTGATAGAGAGAAAGAAATGAAAGACTATTACAAGGCAAAGGCAGAATAATTGACTGCGGTAGTCAAGAGATTCACTTTTGCTCCTGAAGCGGTGACCCCATAAGCTTTTTCCATAGATGATCCTGTTATCCAAAAAGTAGAGAAAACCTACATAAAAGGGAAGGTACTTGAAGATTATATAGAATAGATGCATACACAAGGAATTTCCTTGTGTATAGAGGTTGTTGAGAAGACAGAGAAAATAAAAAAAATAAGGACAAATTTAGAAGACCTCGTCTCTCTTATTTCTCAAGATATTGATAGTACGAATAAATATCTTAACAAGTGGGTAGAGATGAAAGCTCTGAAGAAATGCACCTTAGTGTCAATTAGCGTCATTGCCAACAAGGATTCCTATGTTGAAATCAAAGAATCACTGGTATACAAAATCCAAGGACTTAAGGAGCTGATCAAAGATCTCGAGTCTTCCAAGGATGCTAGTGAGAAAAGTGACACTGTCCTATTGAACAGACTAGAGGAATTGGCTTGTGGACTCACCTCTAGAGATAATTGATTTCTTTCAGCAGAGGAGATGATTCAAGAATTCAAAGGTATGATCCAAAGAGATTTTGAAGAGAAAGTATTTCAAAGACTTTTGTGGATAACATTTTAAATACTCAGTTAACTCTGGCTAATCTAAAAATTAGGTTAACTAGTCATGCCAAAGTAATCACAGCCTTGAAAGACGTTGTAATTAGAGTCAAAGTAATTTTCAAGAATACCATTGTGCCAAACAGTATAGAAATTCAAGCATCTATCGCCATGTTATGTAATTACATGTAAAAAATCCAAAAAATATCTCAAAGTCAACGCTGACTCAGCTTTGACTAGGTTTTCAATATTTTAATCTTTTTTCAATTTTGAAGGTTTCTCCCTATATATAGAGGGAACCTCTTTTGTAAATGGATCTCTGGATAATTGAGAGCCAAAACTCTACTGAAATTGAGACACTTCTTGAGACTTTGTGCTCAACTTGTAAATCATATTTTGTCGAATGAATGAGAAACATATTAATTTCAGACTTTGTGTTGAAGTAATTTGTGTTAGTTAAGAAATAGTTTTTATGTTCTTTTTCCTGATAATCTCTCATCTGTTCAATTTAATAAGCAAAGTGTGTGTATTGAAATTATCTAAAGACGTTTCCAAAGGATAAAAGAAAGACTTTGAGCTACTTTTATCTTGGTAACCTTTTTATCCATTGTAGTTTTAGGTGAAGACTTTGGGCTTTGTTTTATTCTACTATTACGTGTGTTCTAAATCGGCTAAGGGAGGCAATGAAAGACTTTGTACTTTCTTGGGTTTACTTGTGGACTTTGTTACTACTTCAGGAGATTTTTTGCTCTGCACTGAATACCATTCTTAAAAGAAGAGGAATGCTTTCAAACATTGATCGGGACCTCCTTTTTTTGATCCTTGAACATCATTTCTAAAAAAAGAGAGATGGATGGTGTTATACTACCCTGAGTATTATTTTTTGTTTATTTATATACATATATATCATATAAGTGATTCATAGGGAACCTCTCCTTGATGAGAGGAGAGATTTATCTCGTTAAGATGTGGTAAACCTATACTTTTTGTGCATAAATCTCTTTGTACTGTGGTTGATATACCCATTTTGTCACCAGTTAGCTAGGCGACAAAATATTCACCCAATAGCTTTTGGTGACTCCACTGGGGACTACGAACATGCATTTTGAAGCCTCAAGCTTGAACTTGAAGTAACTCCAGTTCTTTTTTCATTTTACACTCTGGCACATCCATCGTACACTCGAGGCCAGAAAGCTCAAGGTATTGTTGATCCTATATTCGAGTTGGTGCAACAAACTAATTTTGAGATTTATCCTCCACCATCTCGCCTTCAGCGAACCAGGAGTTTCCCTCCTACCAACACCAGATCTCCCATACCTGGTGAAGCTTCTAGTCTCAATACTGGTAAGGCTTTGTCTTTATTGACCCCACCAAGATTTGTTATCCCGCCATTTGACCATCCTATCATAATAGCCCAAGGTCCATAGGGCAATTCTTTTGGCCCTCTTAATCTGACCCCACCTTTACATGAACTACCTCATAGTTTTGGAAAGAATTTTCCCAAATTCTTTGGTGATGAGAAGGTTCACCCTGATGAGCATTTTTATGCCTTCTCTATAGCATGCGACGTGATAGGTGTCAAATTTGAAGATGTAGCAGTGAGACTCTTTGTAGAAACTCTACAAGGTGTTGTCGTAGATTGGTTTTATCACCTTCAAGCTCGAACTATAACTGATTGGAATACATTCAAATCTAAATTTGAATTTAGGTTTAAACCTGCTGAAGACGCACATGCCTTGTTAGCTCAGCTTACACAAATGAAGAAGAAACCCCATGAATCCATGAGGGATTTCATAGCCAAATTCAATAAATTAAGAAACTGGATTCTTACCATCGCTCAACCCATGCCAGAGAATCTCAAGTGCTTTTTCATCAACTCACAACTTCTCAAAGTAAGTTTTCTATTGAGATGGGTTGGCCCTATGGATCTCGCTATGACACAAAATTTGGCTACTGAGATTAACGATGATCTTATCCTGACAGGTAAAATCAAAAAAGACTCCAGTAAAAATAGTTTGTCTCCATCTACTGAAAGTCCTATAAACACCACAGATCCTATGGTGCAAAAATTGACAAATGAACTGATAGATTTAAAAAGACAATTGGCCTAAGGTATGTCTGCTCCCACTTATCAAGATATGCCAAGAAGAACATTTCAGAATCAATAAAATCAAAGCAATGCTGCCTGAAACCAAGGGCAACCAAATCGACTCCCTCCCCCACATGGGAAACTTGCCATTGAAGCAGCACCCGCTAATTTAGCAGTCGATTACCTGGAGGTTGAACATGATTTTTCACTCCAACTTGAGTTAGACCAACAAGATGATGTTAATCTCTCTAAGGAATAGGAAGAAGAGTTAGCTGGCGACTCCAATATCAGTTTTCTTGATTATCAGGATGAAGCTGAAAGTAAAGGAGAAGTGTTTGATGGATTCTATGTTGTTTTTACTAGATCTCAGAACCAGTCAGCTCCACAAATTGACAAAAGATAAGCAGGTGAAGAACCTCAGCTGGTGATCTCCATCGCTAAATGAGGGACTACATTACCTTCCCAACCAAAGGATCAGGTAACTAATAAAAAAGTAAGTACCTCAAACTGTCCCATATCTTCCACCTCTATTTCTCAGACCAGTGCCACACCCACTAAAGATCAAGATGATGGGCCCTCTTCCTCTGTCTCAAACTCATTTCAATTATTTGATATAAATGATCACACCAAAAAGACTAAGATTCAAATGACTGAAATTGAGTATTTGCGAGCCAATCCTGAATAATTTGATAGGTTGGCAGAATATGTAAAAAATAAGGTCATCCCCATAAGACAAGATTCTTCAAAAACAACTCATGTTTTTCCCAAATATAAATCCACCCAAAATAATCTTGTCATGACTCCTATTACTCCTGAGAAAATAGAACCTTTTTATGTTTCCCTATTAATAAATGGTTATAAATTGAGTAATTGCATAATAGACTCTAGAGCTTTTGATAATGTTATGCCTGCCAAGGTGGCAGATTCCCTTAGTCTAACTTTGAGCAAAACTTTTGGGAGGTGCTTTTCTATGGAAAACAAGCAAGTCCCACTTCTTGATCAAATAAAAGATGCCCAATTTGCATTCGCAACTTTTCCAGAAAAGAGGATAAAAATGACAGTTCTGGTGGCCGACGTTTTGGCCTCTTACAACATCCTTCTTGGGTGGAATTTCTAAAAGGATGTTGGTGGTGAGATAAACATGGACTTGTCTGAGGTAAGGATCCCAATTTAAGGTATTATGAAGACATTGCTTCTTGAAAAAGAGGCAAAATATGTAGTAACCCAATCATCAGCACCATAAGCTTAAATTTTATTTGAGTCTTCGGGCATGGGTAACTAATTCCTATCTACAGACGAAGTTCATGAGGCATCTGACAAAACTCCTACAGATAACAACTTGGAGATGTATTCAGCTAAAACAACAGGAGAATTAGTGAAGCAAAATGAATGCATGGAAGAATATCTTCCTCCAAATGAAGAAGTTTTCAAAGAAAAAGTGGTGTCTAGTGAAGTATGGATTCTAGAATTTGATGGTAGCTATTCCTCTATCAATTCAGGAGCTGGGGTTGTGTTGGTATCTCCTCAAGGAGATATTATTCCTTTATCTTACAAGTTGCAGTTTAGCAACACCAACAATACAGCTGAGTATGAATTCATGTTGCTTAGAATGCAAACTGCTAGAGAAAAAGGCATTAAACTCCTTCATGCTAAAGGAGATGCTGAACTAGTGGTTTGTTAGGTGAAGAACCTGTATCAAACCAAGAATAAAAGATTGCATCACTACCACAATCTAGTATGGGACCAAATTAAAAACTTTGATGCTTTTAACATCTCTACCATTCTCAGAGAATTTAATGACTGGGCTGATGCATTAGCTATTTTGGCCACTCTTTTAGTCCCCCACCTAGACTTTAAAAGAAACAAGTACACTATTGAATTGGTCTTTCAACCAAGTGTACCTGATAATGCCAGTCATTGGCAAGTATTCAACAATGACAATTAAATCATTGCCTTTTTGGAGCAAAAAGATAGCTTTAAATGGCTGCATTTTGAAGGCAACAAACCTAAAAAATGCGAGACAACTTTTGAATCAAATATAAATGTAGGTGAGGAGTTCCTACACCTTAAAGGGAATAAGATTCCCAAAGGCCTAGTTTTTCTAGAGAAACTATTTGATAATCACGATAGATTCATCAAACAACAGCGAATAGATTCAAGCTCCACTCGTGAGTTTGATCAAATAATTTTGGGAACCAAGGGAGATCCTAAGATGGTGAACCTTGGGAAATGCTGCACTCTCGAAGAGAAATTCAAGTTGACTACTCTACTTTGCCAATATATAGATGTCTTAGCATACTCTTATGATGACCTAAAATCACTCAGGCCTGATGAGGTCTACCATGACATTCCTCTTAAGGCTAACTCAGTGCCTTACAAGCAGAAGTCAAGGCAATACAATCCAAAAATATCAAGTACTATTTTATCTGAGATACAAAAAATGCTTGATGCCAAGATAATTTTTCCAATCTATCACTCCACATGGATTGCCAATATAGTGCCTGTGAGAAAGAAGAACGGTGAAATTCAAATCTGCATGGATTTCAAGAACTTGAACCAGTCATCTTTAAAAGATAACTACCCTCTTCCTATGATGGATCAAGTTCTGTAGATGGTGATAGGTTCAGAGATGTTATTACTGTTGGATGGTTTCTTGAGGTACAATCAGGTTGAAGTTAGAAAAGCAGACCAACATAAAACTACCTTCACCACACCTTGGGGCACCTTCGCTTATCGAAGAATATCTTTTGGTTTGATAAATGTAGGCACCACATTTTAGAGAGCAACGGAACTCACTTTCAAGGAGAAAATGGGTAAGTTCATTATAGTATACCTGGATGATTTAATGGTATTTTCAAAGCATCATTCTGACCATGTCCACCATTTACAACAAGTATTGGAATGCTGTAGTTAGAATGGTATTTCTCTAAATCCCAAAAACAATATTTTTGGGGTGACAGAAGGAAAACTTATCAGACATATTGTGTCCCAAGAAGGTATAAAAATTGACTCAAAAAGAGTCAAGTCCATCCAAGAGCTTACTCTACCTACTAGTAAAATTGTGGTTCACTCTTTCTTCAAAAAAGTGAATTTTCTACGAAGGTTCATCTCTGAGTTCACTGAGAAAACTCGCCACATTGTCAATATGATGAAAGGCAAAGCCACTTTCAGGTGTACTACAGAGGGCAAATCAGTGTTCAAATACATCAAAGAAGTAATCGCTTGCACACCAATTCTGATTTGTCCAGACTATATCAAAGACTTTAAAATATATAGTTATGCTTCTGAACATACACTCTTAGCTATTTTAGTTCAACAGAACCAAGAAGGTGTGGAATCTCTCATTTCCTTCATGAGCTATCCCCTCAAAGCTCACGAGATGAAATATTCAAAAATGGAGAAGCATGCATATGTAGTGGTCAAGGCAGTTAAGCATTTTAGGTTTTATATCCTAAACTCACATACTGAGGTTTTGATCCCTGATATAATAGTGAAGTCCATTTTGACTCAACAGGAGTTTCGTATAAAGAGGGGTAATTAGATTACCAAGATTCAAGAGTTTGATCTAGACATCAAACCTACCAAAATTGTGAGGGGAAAGGGTCTTTGTTAGTTGATTGTTGACAATATTTTCAAAGAAGAAGAAAACGAAGAAATAGAAATCGAAGACGTGCCTACAGTTCTCTTCGTTGCCACTATGGATGAGTGGTATTCTGACATCGCCCATTTTTTGACCTATGATGAGTGTCCCGATCATCTCTCCTATAAGGAAAAATGGAATGTTAAAATAAAATCCGCTAGCTATGTTTTATGGGATAATGGTTTATACAAAAGAAGATGGGGTATTTCTTCGTTGCATTGATAAGGTGCAACAAGATAAACTTTTAGAGTCTTTCCATAATTTGGCCTGTGGAGGACACTTTTTTGCACCAGTAACAGTGCATAAAATTCTACGAGTAAGGTACTACTAGCCTACGATGTTTCAAGATGCTTAAAAATGGGTGCGTAGATGTGGATTGTGTCAGCAGTTTGTCGAAAAGCCTAAACTAGCTGCATTACCCCTCAAGCCAGTAATAATTGAAGAGCCTTTTCAACAGTGGGGTATTGACTTCATTAGCACAATTAACCCATCTTCGAGTGCCAGACATGATTATGTCCTCATGACAATTGATTACTTTACCAAATGGGTGGAATCTATCGCAACCAAGCACGCTACTTCAGAAGTGGTGTGCAATTTTCTTAAAGAAAATATCATCTCCCGATTTGGGGTTCCACTTAAAATTGTAACAGATAATGCAGCTTGTTTCTCTTAACATGAAATTACTCAGTTCTATTTTTATTATGGGATTACCCTATCCCATATTTTAGATTATTTTCTACAGGGGAACGGCCAAGCAAAATCAAGCAATAAGAACCTAGTTACTATTATCAAGAAATTGGTAGATAACAATCAGAGAACTTGGCACAAAGCATTATTTGATGCTTTATTCACACCCAAGAGGGCCATAGGCATGTCACCGTTCCAACTTATATACGGTTTGAATGCGGAGATACATATCACTCTAGAACTACCAGCGCTCAAGTTAGCCAAAAAAATCAAAGATTCAACCTTCAAAAATTCAATTGATAAAAGGATCATGTTTCTAACCGAATTGAATGAGTAGCGAACCATGGTGGTGAACCGGATTACGATGCATCAGAATCATGGGAAAAAACTTTTTGACAAAAGGGCTAAGGTTCATGATTTTCAAATTGGAGATCAAGTCTTGTTGTGGGACAAGAGGAGAGAACCAAAGGGAATGCACGACAAATTTGATTCTTTGTGGAGAGGTCCGTTTACCATTCGACAACTGTGTGGTGAGAATAGCTTCTTGCTGGAGTATCAAGATGGAGCGCTATTTTCACTACCCCATAGTGGGCAGCACTTGAAGTATTTCAATCTTTGAGGTTTAGATGGATTCACTTATACATTTGTATAGTTTTTATGTTTTGTTTGTTTTCTTTCATTTTTTTTGTGACTCTGTAGCCCAATGGCTTGGATGAAGGCACTTAGAGACTGGTTTCTACTCCTGTTGATCATTTTGATCAAATGAAAATTATCCAACAAGAGCCAGCTATTGTTTTCAAAATCAACTCAGCTCATTTTTAGAACAACCCCTATGAAACTTGTCCGTTTTGCCTTTTTCTCTCTTAGTTCATTTTTCGAGACAAGTTTTTCTTATTCTCGTGTTTGCTCAATTGGCATCATTTAAGGTTTATAATGTCTCTTTATTAAATTTTCCATAAAACATGAAAGTCGTTATAGTCTCGATGCAACCAGGGGATAAATTTCTCTTTTCCCAGAGTTAGTATTTTTCTTGCATTTTCATGCAATGGCGACAAATTTTGCCGCCAATGCATTTCTTTTTTTTCCATGCAGGAGCGGCGAATTTCACCATCCTTGCATCCAAAATGTAGGAGTGGTGAATTTTTTTCCCTTGCATTCAAAATGTGGGAGCAACGAAATTTTTTGCCCTTGCATTTTTCTCCTTCCTGTGCAGGAGCGGCAAATTTCGCTACCCCTGCATGTCTTTTAAATTTTAGTGTAGGAGCGATGATTTTTGTCACCCCTACATTGCCTCATTTTTTATGCATGGCATTAATGGCCATGTGTGTTGAGTGGTTGGGGGCGATTTTTGCCTCATTTAATCTCATTTTGGTTCTTTTTGATATTTCTTCCAATCCTCCTCTTGCCCTCTGCCTCTGGATGATCTAACAAGTGGGAAGAAGCATGTTTCATTGGATTCAAGATTGCATCGCGCATTATTTTCTAGGTAGGTCTTTGTTTTGTCATTTTATTTCTTATTCTTTCTTCTTTTTAGGTTTTGTTTTTGTTTTTTTCCTCCTCTTCCCTTTCTCCCATCGGGACGCCTTCCTCCTTCCACTGCGTTCCTTTCCTCCTCTTCCCTTCCTCCCCATTCGGCTTTTTCATGTTTTTTCCTCATTGTTTGGGCAGCAATTTTTGCTACCCTCTCTTTTCTTAAGTGGTATTCCTACTTGTGTAAGGGCAAAAAAATTTGCCACCCTAACACTTTGTTTCATCTTTTGCACCGACGGCAAATTTTACCGCCGATGCAACTCGACCCGACTAGGTGTAAGGGCGGCAAATTTTGCGGTCGTTACACCTAGTTTTCAACATGCAAGGAGGGCAAATTTTTCCACCCTTACTCATTTTTATTTTGAATGCATAGGCATGAAAATTTGTTGTTGATGCATTTCTCCCATCTTTAGATGCAAAAGCGACAAATTTTGCTGCCAAGGCAACAAATTTTGCCGTCCCTACATCCTTTTTCTCTATTTTTTATAACTCCAGAGAATTTTTGTGCCTTCCATTATTCTCGCCTCCTCCCCATTTTCTTCTCTCTTTCCAACCCACTCGTACCTCAGCCCTTTAAGTGCCCTTCTTTGGTCATGATCACCCGACGTGCAAATTCCCTAAATTGCCAATTTTTTCCTAATTGCACGATCATGATTCTTATCACAGTTCCCCCTAAGGATCTTATTTCATCGACGTACTCTCAAAAAAGGCTCATCCTGATGACTAAAGCTTCTCTAAAGAAGTTGAAGGCCATGAACTACCAGTATCAAGGTGTTTTTCCAATCACCTCGATCACTTCTAATGTCGATGATATTAGAGACACAGAGATCAGCCACGTGGATATGGCCGTGTTCATAGAGAGAACTAAGGCAACAAACCTGAGCTCAGAGATGAAAAGAATAATTGAAAGCAACATTCATCTAGTCTCCTCTTTCTCGATGGCAGTGCATCACACACAATTCATCCTCCAGTGCACCCAGTTCTATAACAGAGAGACCAGGACAGTGTCAGATGCCAGTGGTAACATGATAATTTGACTGGAACCTGAATTTATCGATAAAGTTTTCATGTGCCCTCTTACTACTGAAGTGTTGAAAATCAACTTCATTGAGGCACAAAAAGAGTATGACAAAGATCTTGAGAGGGTGAAAAAGGTGATGAACAACAAATGGCTCAAGACTCCCAAAGCCAACTTGTCTAGATGGCCACAAAATTTTTTGAGAAGTGATTTTATAGAGAAAGTTGGTGACTTAATTAATCTTCTTAGTAGAGTATGAGGTCTACCATCTTCTTCCCAATTCCATGAATGGATGTATCCCTTCATTAAGATAATTCTATAAGGGAAACAAGTCATCTTCTGGAGTGATCAGATCAGTAACGCTCTTCATGAGCAATTGACAAAGGTTCCTACTACTTTGAAGTTCTATATGACTTCGTACTTAGTATATGTTGGGTGAATATTTTGTCGTCAACTAACTGATGACAAAATGGGGATATCAGCCACAGCATAAGGGAGATTTACACCACGAGGAGTGTGGCTTTACCAGATCTATACGAGGTAAATCTCTCCTCTCATCAAGGGGAGGTTCCCTATTGATATTTACGTGCCGGATATATAATTAAGCAGAAAATAACACATGGGGGTGGTATAACAGCATCTACTTCTCTTTTTTCAAAAGTAATGTATAAAGAACAAAAGGGAGAAAATCTTGGTCTAATGCTAACAACATTCCTCTTCTTTCAGGAATGGTGTCAAACGAAGAGCAAGAGATCACCTGAAGTAACAAAGTCACAAGAATGCTCACGCAAGCACAAAGTCTTTCGTAGCTTCTCCACAGATCCGGAACAAGTACAACCGTAGAGTAAAGTGAAGCACAAAGTCTTCACCTGAAACTACAAAAGATAAAAGAATCTCAAAGGTAAAAGTAGCACAAAGACTATTTTCTACCCTCAAGAAGTGCCCTCAGATAATAATAACACATCCACTTGCTTATTAAATCAGATAAACAAGATGTTACCAGGAAAAAGACATAAGAACTATTTCTTAAATAACACAGACAATCTCAACACAAAGTCTGAAATAACCTGCTTCTCATTCATTTAACAGAATATGATTTAAAAGTTTGAGCACAAAGTCTCAAAAGTTGCTTCAATTTCAGCAGAGTGTTTGCTATTAAATTTTTCAAGATCATTTACAAATGAGGTCTCCACTATATATAGGGAGAAAATCCTCAAAAATAGAAAATAATAAAATATATAAAATATCTTGGTCAAAGATGACTCATCTTTGACTTTTAGATATTTTTCCAAAAATTTACAAGTAATTACATATTTACAAAATTGCATGCATTCTGCACAAAATAGAAATGCATAAGGACAGAAGAAGAGAGAAAGGGGGGGATGGAGAGTCAATTCTTGCTGCCAGACTTCTTCAGATGAGCATCGTACGTGGCGATTGATGCCTGAATTCTTATGCTGCCTAGCGCAACTGCATTCTGGGAGACGACCCTCGCTCTGATAAGCACGTCCTTCAATACTGTGATGGCTTTAGCGTAGCCAATTAACCTGGATTTCAGATTCTCTAAAGTTAACTGAGCATCCAAAATGCTGTCCACCGAAGTCATTGAGAAAGATGCTTCTTCAAATTTCTCTGAATCATTTCCTTTGAAATTCTAAATTATCTCTTCTGGATTCTGAAGATCAGTGACTTCTTGACCTCAACATAGGAGTCCTTACTAGAGATGGCACCAACAGACATCAGAGTGTTCCTCTTGGGATTTTTTTAATTTCTTTCCATCTACTGAGATCTTTCTCTGAGCTGTCAGTCTTTATTTTCAGTCTTCTCCTTGGTCTTGGACTGCTTCAGGGAAACTTCAGTGACCTGGAAGAACTTCTGCTGAAAAGACGTCGATGAAGAGGGACCCTTCACAGAAACTGCAGTAGGAACCATGATTGTGCAATCAGAGGAAGAAAGGAGTGAGCTAGGAGTACTGCACGTTCGCTGGTCACGATCAACGAAATGCATTTGAAAGAGACGAGACGCGAGCAGGTTGAAAAGAGAAAGAAAAAGGGGAGCAGGTGCAGAAAATGAAAAGAATGAAGATTTCTCTAGAGCTGGAGAAAGGTGAGTTCCAGATGTAAGGGCAACAAAAATTGCCGCCACTGCATGGGCGGGAGAACGGAGACGAACACTGCCGACGATGGCAGACAACATAACCGACGTCGGCAATCCTGCCGACATCGGCAAAACCGTCGATGATGGCAGAAATCGGCCGACGATGGCAGCATCGGCAGTTGGTGACAAATTTACCGCCCACTGCAAGGGCAGCGAAAAGGGGACGTAGAACACGGGTAAGGGCGGCAAAATTTGCCGCCCTTGCAGGCAAAAGTGTAGGGGCGGCAAATTTAGCTGCCCTTTTAGGGAAAAGCACAGGGGCAGTAAATTTACCTACCTTTGCAGGGAAAATGAAGGAAAAATGCAGAGGCGGTGAAATTTGCCGCCCTTGCACAGAGGAAAAGGAAGAAAAGACCAACTCTAGAAGGAGTCCAAGAGGGGAAAAATTGGTAGGGACGACATGGTAACCAATTCTCATTCTGAGGCCAAGATGAGAGTGAATTCGAAATCCATTTTGAAGAACAAACTGAGGGGGACGAAAAGAAGAAACGGACAAGCTCTGAGGAGAGTTCCAAAAATAAGCACGGCTGATTTTGGAAACAACAGTATACACCATGGCTTCAATGCAAACCTTTCTAAGTTTGACAACAGAAGGAGATAGAAGAACCACCCTTATTTATTCATATTACCCTCAGTTAACACTAAAAGGATCAATTCGTCACTTTAGAAGGGTAAATGACACCTTCTTCATGATATTTTTATGCCTTTTCGATCCTCAGCTAAAATAGAAAAGAGTATCAGATGAAGTCTAGATGGTCATCAATGATTTTGGCTGCATGCTTTTATAATTCCCCTCTTTTTGCTATATACGAGTTGGCTTTTTCCAAGGCTATCCCTACATGCTCCCCAAATTTCCTTTTGACAAGTTAGTCCTAATGGAGATGTGTAGATAGATTGTTATCATACACACTAGGCAAATGGAACTTAAAAAGCCAGGTTTCAGGTTCCCAATAGAAATTGGTAGATACTCAATTTTGACCACCACCAAAGCAAGGGCAATGGAGATAGAAATGCAACTTGTCACCATGAAGTAGTTCAAAAGAAGATCCAATTTTGACTACAGGGGTGTCAAGGATATGATCAGAAGAAAGACTCAGTTTCATGAGCCTATGGTTGAAGACATCTAGGTAGACTTGAGAATAGCAGAAGAGATTAGAAGGATGGACTACATCAGACTAACTCTGGAGCAGATTGAATATCTAAGGCTTGCAGATATTCCCCCTAATTTGGTTGAGGATAAAAATATAATAAAAAACAAGTACCTGTTTGAAAAAGTCACTAACTCTCCTCTTCCTCCAATTCAGTGGTCCCAAAAGGAGTTGACTTCTTTAAGGAGGAGATTTGAACCAATATTGGCTAACACCAATGATTGGCTAGCGACCAAAGGAATCACATTGAAGGAATTCATCACATGATCTGAGGCCAAATTCTAAAAGGAAACAAGAAAGAAAGCATAGAACAGAACTAAGAATAAAGATGACGTTCCTTCTCTTTCAAGGCCTTACAAGCCCAGGATCATCTGTGTTGAGGAAATCAAAGGTTGTTGAGAAAGACCTAGAATCCACAGCTATGGATGTTGGAGGATAGAGCACTCAAGAACAAGTGGCAGAATAGATGGAGATGAATGACAGGGCTTCAGAGCAATAGAGAACTGAAACTCTATCTCCCCAAGAAGGGGCACAACCACTTGTAGGGGTTTCTTCTTCGCCACCCCAATCCCCTGTGGTAGCTCCTTCTCCTCTTTCTCCCATCAGCATTCCTTCCTCTGGAGCCACCTCTCCTTTTAGATTTATTTTTGGCAACCTTTAAGGCACTTCTGGAGATGTCCTTCGATCCTTAGGATCTATTCCTAGTCTCTCATCTCCTTTTAATATTGGAGATAGTTTCACCATCGACCAGCCAATGACTGATACAATTTCACCTACTACACCCACTGCGCCCGCTATTTCCACTGGTAGTGTAAACGTTACCCCAGTAACACCAACTGTAGGGACTGTTACCATGGTAAGTACTTTTTCTCTCCCACCTTGGTTATCAACTTTCACACCCAAAAGGAAGAAGTAAGCCATCTCTACAGATGACTTTGATTTTAGCAAAGTAGTGCCAGTGAAAGCTAAGACCCCCAAGAAACCAAGAATTCTTTCAAAAACGGTTGAGGAAAAGAGACACAAATTTTTGGAGATAACAAAACCTCCACAAGATGTAACCCTAGAGGATTTTGACATGAGAAGCTACTCTATTTCTCATGTTGAGTTGGGAAAAGTAACTCACGAGGGTGTAAAGAGTGACCTACAGTCTGCAATAAATATCATGATCCAAAAATTTGACAGGGAGAAAGAAATGAAAGACTATTACAAGACAAAGGCAAAACAATTGACCATGATAGTCAGGAGATTCACTTTTGCTCCTGAAGCAGTGACTCCAGAAGCCTTTTCCATAGATGATCTTGTTATCTAGAAAGCAGAGAAAACCTACATGAAAGGGAAGGTATTTGAGGATTATATAGAAAAGATGCATACACATGGAATTTCTTTGCTTAAAAAGGTTTTTGAGAAGACAGAGAAAATAAAAAAAATAAGGATAGATTTAGAAGACCTCATCTCTCTTATTTCTCAAGATATTGACATTACAAATAAATATCTTAGCAAGTGGGTAGAGATGAAAGCTCTGAAGAAATGCACCTTAGTGTCAATCAGCGTCATTTCCAACAAAGATTCCTATGTTGAAATCAAAGAATCACTGGTATACATAATCTAGGTACTTAAGGAGCTGATCTAAGATCTCAAGTCTACCAAGGATGCTAGTGAGAAAAGTGACACCAGCCTGTTGAACAGATTGGAGGAATTGCCTTGTGGACTCACCTCTAGAGATAATCGATTTCTTTCAGTAGAGGAGATGATTCAAGAATTCAAAGGTATGATCCAAAGGGATTTCAAAGAGAAAACATTTTCAAAGACTTTTGTGGATAACATTTTAGATACTCAGTTAACTCTGGATAATCTAAGAACTAGGTTAACTAGTCATGCCAAAGCAATCACAATGTTGAAAGATGCTATAATCAAATCCAAATTAATCTTCAAGAATACCATTGTGCTAGATAGTATAGGAATTCAAGCATCTATCGCCATGTACGATGTTCATCTAAAAAAGTCTGGCAGCAAGAGTTGAATTATTCCTCCATTCTCTCTTCTTTCTTTCTTCTCATGTACTTTTGTCATGTAAAAGTACATGCACTTCTGTAATATGTAATTACATGTAAAAAATTCAAAAAATATCCCAAAGTCAACACTGACTCAGCTTTGACTAGGTTTTCAATATTTTAATCTTTTTTCAATTTTGAAGGTTTCTCCCTATATATAGAGGGAACCTCTTTTGTAAATGGATCTCTGGATAATTGAGAGCCAAAACTCTACTGAAATTGAGACACTTCTTGAGACGTTGTGCTCAACTTGTAAATCATATTTTGTCGAATGAATGAGAAATAGGTTAATTTGAGACTTTGTGTTGAAGTAATTTGTGTTACTTAGGAAATAGTTTTTATGTTCTTTTTCCTGATAATCTCTCATCTGTTTGATTTAATAAGCAAAGTGTGTATATTGAAGTTATCTAAAGATGTTTCCAAAGGATAAAAGAAAGACTTTGAGCTAATTTTATCTTGGTAACCCTTTCATCCATTGTAGTTTTAGGTGAAGACTTTGGGCTTTGTTTTATTCTACTGTTACGTGTGTTCTGAATCAACTAAGGGAGGCAACGAAAGACTTTGTGCTTTCTTGGGTTTACTTGTGGACTTTATTACTACTTCAAGAGATTTTCTATTCTACATTGAATACCATTCCTGAAAGAAGAGGAATGCTTTCAACCATCGATCGGGACCTCCTTCTTTTGATCTTTAAACATTATTTCTGAAAAAAGAAAGATGGATGGTGTTATACTACCCTAAGTATTATTCTCTATTTATTTATATACATATATAGCATATAAGTGATTCATAGGGAACCTCCCCTTAATGAGAGGAGATATTTATCTCATTAAGATGTTGTAAATCTACACTTTTTTTTAGCATAAATCTCCTTGTACTATGGTTGATATACCCATTTCGTCACCAGTTAGTTGGCCGACAAAATATTTACCTAACAGTCATCACTTCACTACTGCCCATAAAACCCAACTCGTAGCGATGATGAACTTTTTCCAAAAAGGCTATGCAACTCCTGATAGACACCCATCTTCTAAAAATCATCTCTTAATGATAGATGCCATCACTATGATTATACCCTCACATAATTCTAGGAGGTGTCACCTCCTCAAAAAGACACCTCTTCTTTGGATTGGCTCCATTGATGAACATTTGTGGTGATTAGCATTGTGTTAACCTATTATTTATTCTCCCTTGCCCATCTATGTTTTCTCATCCTAATGCATGTGGGATCATTATGGTTACTGTTCATCAATCTTTGGCCACTATTCTCACCATTATGTAAACACCTTTTCCATATGCTCCCACCATTTTGTGAGCAATATAAGCCAAACACCCTCACTATCACCTTCACCAAAACCCATAGTCTCCATTTTAAAAACCTTCTCCATCAACCCATCTTAAACCCTATGGTACATCAAATTGGGACAACCTATTTAAACACCACTAACCAACCCTTGTTGAACTACATTGGCATGATGTCCATAGACTATGTAGGCATTGATTAACTTCTAAGGGCAACTTGGCCACTAACAACTACTTACCATCCCCTTTTTCTTCTCACTAATTTCCATCGGTAAGAGTGACATCTTGCTTAGGGCATCCTACATCAAGGAAGATTTCAATTTTTCTTAGCCTCCTATTTTAACATCATCTAATACTTCTTTATTTTTCCCCCATTTCTGGGAGAACTACATTGGCCTGAAGTCTTTTTGGACTATATAGGTAGTGCTTAGTTACTAAGGATAGCTCAACTGCATCCCTTATTTTCCTTTCTCACCTAAAATCTCTTTCTTCACTTCTCTACCTATCTCTTCACCATCTCCCTTCTTCCAGCTTGTCAATCTCTTTTAACCACTTTTCTAGCTTTTCAATCTCTTTTAACCACTTTTCCAACTTGTCAATCTCTTTTAAAACAAGGATTGATAGCCTTCCTCATCTACCTCTCTATCTCCTATCAAGCCACCATCTACTTTACTTCATTGGCCTCCCCGTCACATTTCTTTGCATTTCTTGTGCTTGCTTCATTGCTCACTCCCCCACCCACTTTTTATATTTCTTGTTTGTATCTCTACTTCTTACCAACCTTGCCCTCTATTTCCTTTATCTTATTTCTCCATACTCATCATTTCCCCTTGCCCTTGGAAATTTATCATACACTCTTCATCACTCTTTTTTCCTCACCAATTCTACATCATCATATTCCTTTGCACACTGATGGACACTTTTACCTCTTTCTCTTTGTTTCTACCACCTTCTTATGTCTCTTCCACTACTTCTAAACCAACTTCATTCCAATTCTCAGTTTTTGTCTTCATCTTTCCCATATTTTCCATCTTGCATGCTTTCTGTTTCTTCTATTTTTTTTTGCATCCCACCTTTTTTTCTTACATGTGCCACCATTTTATCTTGACTTGCCATGATTCCCACATTTTCCATATTCCATTCTTCTTATTTGGTTTATTTTCATCCTTTCATCCTTTTTGTCTTCTTTTTTCCTCCACAACTAGCTTCTCACTGGGTATTTATCCTTTGAGAAGCCTTTGATAATTACCCTTTTTTTCTTATCTATTCTAGCCTTTTGTATTTTGCATTCTCCTTTTCCTTTTCCCATCTCTATCCACACTTCTCTTTTTCACCTGTGTGAGTGTCCGTGCTTTATATCCTTACCAACCAAATTACGTCTTCCTTCCTTTTTTTCTTATCATCCCTAATCTTCATCTCTTATTTTCATCTCATTCCCTTTCATTGTGTTTCTCTATTACTTTGCTTATTCCCTTTCCTCTCATCCATTTTCCATTTTATCTCCCCTATTTCTTCACCACCTCACCTCTTTTCAGCTTGTCAATCTCTTCTAATCACATGTTTAGCTTGTAAATCTCTTCTAACAAGTTGATTTTCACCTACCTTATCTCTTCACCTTCTTGTCCACCCATCCTTTGCTTCCCCTCATTTTTATTAACCCCTTTCTAATCTTCCATCCCATTCTTATCTCCAACACCACTATCTAATTTACTTCATTGTTCCTCTCCTCGCCTATCATCATTTCTCCTATCCATGCTTACTTGGTCATGATACCACCTCCTTCTTCACTCTCCTATCATCCTTTTTGTGTCCTCATTCCACTCCTTTTTCCTCCTGTTTCCTTTTCTTCCATGTGTTTCCTTATTTTTCATTTTCATCACCAAACTATTTTCTCCTTGGTCTCTTTTAGACCTATTTTCAACTCTTTCTTGGCCTACCATATTTATAATCCTCCCCTTCCCCTTCATGTTTTCTCACCTTCTCTCACATTCCTTTCAAATTCCCTAATATATCATTTTTTAGTACATTCCTCAAACCCCCATCTTTTACCATTTATTTTTTCTTCTCATTTCTCCATTTCATTTCATTTTTCTCATCCTCCTTGATGCCATTGCTTGTGTTTCATGCTCTTTTTATATCTCCTTATCCATGTCTGGATCATTCCATCCTTATCCCACTTCATCTTTATCTATGACCTCACTATCTTATCACTCCTAATTCACCCATCTCCTTGTCTGCCTTCGCATCATCCCTTGTTAGATCTCCCTCATATTTTCCCATTCACACTCCAACTCTTCACTCATTAGAGTGTGGTACCTAATTTGTATTGCTTCTACGTACATATCTATGTCTGCTTCCTCATGTCCTCCACTCTCTTGCTTTAATTCATGAAATCTTGTCAGGTTTACTACTTAAAGTGCATCTATTTCTTCCTTTAATGTATTGCTATGTTGTGCATGGGTCCTCTTTTTGTATCTTGTCCCTCTCCAACTATTCCCTTCACACTACCTATCACCTATTTCCCCTTTAAACCCTCTACACATCAATAGATTTTGAGCTTCCTTGACACACTATGATCAAAACACCTTTTTTATCCATCAAAGCATGCTAATGCGATGCATTCAAATGACTTATGTTCCTTAGGCTAATCTATCCTCAAGTTTTATTTTGTTCTTACCAAATGAAGATGCACCATGTCTTTCATCTTATCCTCTCATCCGTGGTTCATGTAGACATATGTCTCTTGACTCTTATGTATATTACCACATCAAGTTTGATTCTAGCTTCATTTATGTGCTTCCAATCACGCATCATCACCATAATCACATCCATGCACCACCAAAAAACCAACCATTCGACCATGCCCACCTCAATGTTGGCCATTTTGTCTCGTACTATCATATATTTTTGTGACAACCTTGCATTGGTCCTTTTGATAGCACCAACCAATCTTTCCATGTTGACCATTTAAATTTGCACCATCTAGTGCTTGACCAGACCATTTGTGTTTTTCATGGGGGAACTTCTAAATTTGAATACCCACAAAAACATTGACCTTGTCTAAGAGGCTAATAGGTATATCTAGTTGTAAATGTAATCACATGGTACATTGGTCACTTATCTCTTAGAATTGACCCTTATTTTTACCAACATTGGAAACTTTTGTTTGTGTGTGATCTTGACTATTGCACTTAGTCATATTTTGTGCACATGTTTGCATTTCAAATACCTAACCTATTTTGTCAACACCTAGTGACTCACCACCAACTACTTATCAAACCCACACTCGATTATGCTTTCCCTCATCAACTCCTAGCTTGAGGGGGAACACCTCCTCCCATACTTGAGGCAACCTAACCTTCGACTAGAAATCTATTTTTATTTTTCAGCCTATTAATTCAAAAGATACATAACAAAAAGGGTAAAAATGTAAAACTAGAATGCTGCACACAAGTAGTTCTAGATGTCTTAATGCCATAGGCCCACCCTAGGGACCACCTAAACCTTATTGACCCTTAACCTAACCAAAAACACTATTCACATAGTACTATTCAAAAGTACTATTTAAAATTATTATTCATTGTCACTATTCATGGTGACATGACAAGTGACATGGCAAGTGACTTAGAAATGATATGTCAAGTGACATGGATTGAAAGTGAGGTGGTTTAAAGTGGGACATCATACCCCACTTGGAACTCATGCCAAAGGTGCTTAATGACATCATTAAGCACCACAGGGTCCCCCTCCAAAGTATGGTAAATTTCTCCATAAGCGACCATCATTCAACATCATCTTTTATCTTCATACATGAAAGTGGCACCAAAGTATGTGGGGCTCTTTGTTAAGTGCTTAGGTTAGGATAAAAGTGGGTGGTGGAAGGTATTTTGGACACATAGGCATGATATCCACTTATTTTGGACACACTTATAAAGTGGGAGACACACTTATGAAGAGGGAATCCCACCATCTTTGTCCTTCATAACCACTTACCAACCCATGGGAAAAAGATAGAAGTGGGTGGTGGAAAGTCTTTTGGACTCATGTGGGTCCATGGGCATTATCTCCACTCAATTTGGACACATGTGCAAGGTGGAAGACACATTAACCAAGTGGGAGACACACTTTTTGAAGTGGGAATCCTACCACCCTTATCCCTTTAACCCACTTATACACGCACTAGGAAAATGGTGCCACACTCCTACTATTTCAGCCTTTGTCATGTTTCTTGGCATGAAATTCTATAAATATGACCCCCCCTTTAATTCATGGGAGGTTAGAATTTGGTTAGTATCTATTGACGCAGTGGATTACACCCTTGATAGGAGGCTGAGCTCCTGTCTTCCATGCGTCAAAATGGAAACTCCCCTTTTGCCTGTGGGCCTAGCAAAACTAGGGGGAGAGTCTCTAGATAAGGGCTAGCTCCCTTTGATGTATCTCTGAGTTCCTGGATTTCCTACTACTAACAATGGGGGCAGTGAAAAGAGAGAAGGATGCTAAAAAATAGAACCTAAACTAAAATGCTAATACACCAAAAAGTTGATCTACTTAGCCTGAGCATACATTTTTCACCAAGAACAAGCTGATATACACTTCATTTGATAGGAGAAACTCTTCTACATTAGTGAGCTAGGGGTCCTTTGGAGATACAGGGAGGAAGGACTTCCAGAGGTGTTTGAAGACATGCTATGGTAGCCTGTTCACATGCACCTATACTCATGTTGTGTACACTTCTTGCTAACCTACAAAAGAAGAACTCACAATACACTAGACATGCTAGAATCGCTCTATGAAAGCATAAGGAAAATGAATGAACACAAAATAAAAACATAGATATATACAAAAATGTAAGCTCAAATAGAGGTAAAAATGTTATGTCTTGATTCAAGGTAAAATCCGGCAGAGCTCTGCCTTACAAGCCAAGAGATCCTTGGGTAGAGTTTTGCCTTACTAGTTAAGAGATATCTCCTCAAATGAGAAGTTTACAATATATAGAGAGAGAAGAAGTAAAGGTGCCCCTTTGGAAAATGCTTTGGTGCCTTTTCACAAGTTGGCCCATGTGCATTGAGAGCATCGAGAAGAGAAAATGTTAAAAGAGAATGATGTGTTAGCTGTCAGTCTTGTCTTTGGCATTCAAACATTAATGTGAAAGCATGAGCCGTGCCTCTTTTCCTGTAAACAAGACTGCTCCTTCAAGATATTCATGTAGTTTGTATGCTCATAAATGTAAAGTGGATAAAATAGGGTGTACCATTTACTATTTGTGCTCCTTGATGACCACTTGGCAGAGATTGTGTCAACCGCTGGAGTAATTCCTTGAGTCGACACCTTCCTTTACCACTTGGACTATTTTGTCTGTTTCTACACTTTGTCTTTTCTGGCTCCATGAGCACTCGGGGCTATCTCTTAGCCTTGTTGGTTCCTTGGGTTCTTCTCTCAGCAGCTCTTCCTTTTGTCCTTAAGGCCTTTGAATGTATTCGGGTCCACACTCAAGCCTTTAAAGATCAATGGCTATTTCATTGTCGTAAAGTTGATGTTCACGCAACTGTCACCATTTGAAAGCCAACAGCTAGTTCATGGTGCTTAATCTTGACGTCTTTGGGCCCGTCACCCTCCTTGGCAATTCCTTTGACTTTTTTTCCTTTGCTTCAGCTTTTTGCTTCCTTTCCTTTGGGCTTTTGAGAAAGGTCCTTTTGGCAGTCGAGAGTCCCCCGCAAGGGCACCTGCCCTTCGGGGTCCTTCAGCGGCCTTGCTCCTCAAATCCTTCAGACATTTTGTCTGAAAGATTTTTTCTTTTGTATTTCTTGCTTATTCTTTTTTCATCAGCTTTTCTTCCAGCCATTTTTCTCGTGGCTCTTTCTTTGAATTTCCTTCGAACAAAAGTCTGAAAGAAATCATTTCTTGCCTTTGCCTTTGCCTTAGTCTTTTTATTGTCATGGGATTTTCTTTCGAAGGATTTCTTCAGACAAAATGTCTGAAGGAATTCCTTTGGGTATTTTGTCTGAAGAAATTCTCCATCTCTTGCCTTGAACAAATCTGAAGGAATTCCATCTTTTCTACCTTGTTCACTTTTTTGAAGGAAAAATTACCCTTTCGGCCTTCTTTCCAAGTGCTTTCTTGCCCTCCACAAGAGCTATTTGGCCTCTAAAATTGCCTTTTAGAAAAGTTGAAAAGGTCCTTTTGTTGCCTAAGTGTTGGGAACTTGTTTCTTTCCTACAGAGTTCATAGAAATCAGCTTGCAGAGTCTGGAGAAATCAGCCTGTAGCAGAGTCCGTAAAAACAAGCCTACAGAGTCCATAGAAATTGGCCTGAAGAGTTCATAGAAAACAAGCCTACAAAGTCTGTAGAAACAAGCCTGTAGAGTCCATAGAAACAATCCTGTAGAGTTCATAGAAAACAAGCCTACAGTGTCTGTAGAAACAACCCTGCAGAGTCCGTAGAATATAAGCTTGTAGTGTCCATAGAAACAAGCCTGTAGAGTCCATAGAAAACAAGCCTATAGAGTCTGTAAAAATCAACCTGTAGAGTCTGTATAAAACAAGCCTTGTGCAAATCAAAATTGTACTAGCTCAAAACAACAGGGGAAAAGGGGGACTGATTTTGGCCTACATGACCAAAATGGTCAACAAATTGGTGACTCCCAGGGGAAGCACGTATGCTATGCTTAGAAGCCAGTTGCCTTAAAGTCCATTGGGGACAAAGTCAAAATGTAACTTGAAAAAGTTAGCAACAGCCCCGATAGATCCAAGAATCAATCATGAAGCTTTTACCCCAAACACAAAGGAAAACACACACAAGGCTAAAAACACTACTTGTGAAAATAGTACTTAGGGAAAATAGGAAAAGAAAACTACTATATACAGCGAACTAGGTATATTTGCGTCCCTCCTAGATCAAAGGGAAAATTTCTTAAGTCTCCTTCTTGGCAATAAAACTTATGATGCCAGACAAGTGGCTGAATGGAATGGAAAATTGGTGACCTGTTCCTCTTGCCTGCCACCTTGATTAGCTTGCATCTGAGTGGATCAAAATCAAACATGCTTCCAATATATATGTACTCTTCTTATTTTTGAAGCTTGTCAAATGCTGGCTCTTCATATTGGTGCATCTCATCAATAAATTGATGGCTGTTGGCTCATCACCATAAGCCCTTTGAAATGCATAGTCCCTTTGCAGTGCATCATGGTTTGACCCATTCCCTTCAACTCCATTGAAGACCCTGTCAAACTCATCTTCTACTCCTTCATGGCTTTCTTGAAGAAGGGTGACTATTGTGATGTCTAAAATGGAATCACAAACTAATTACTCATCCCATAGAACATCGCCTTTTTGTTCAAGGCTCTCTTCTTCAAAGTTGTTCTCAAGATGGACTAACCTCTCCTTTTCTTGCTCAAGGACCAGATTTTCTAGTTGTTCAAAGACATCCTCCTGATCCTCCTTCAACTCAGGCTCCATGGCATGATCATCTTCCTCATCAAAGCAACAAGGAAGTTTATCAAACAAGGGAGGAGAGAGCTCACCATGCTTATGTTCCTCTTCGTATTGTTGGAACATCCGCATGTATGCATGACCTGTGTCTTCCCCATTGTTGATGATGTCTTCAAAGGGAGCCTCCATGATGATTTCATCCTCGTTTTCACTCGTGATAGCCTCTTAGATATCTATAAATTAGATATTCTACTCTTCACTCACCTCTTGTAAAGCAGGTTCCTCTTTGAGAAGAGATGAAGTGGAAGGCTGATGATTAAAACCATGTGGAAGAGGAGGTAGTCCTTGAGCTAGAATCGAATGATTCTCCTCTGTCCATTTGGCTAGCACTTCATCTATATTAGATGTGGTCTGATATCTCTCTTGGAGGTGTGTAGATGGGGTGTGTTTAGACATGGAATTTATTGTTTGGTCTGAGCCATCCATCACACATTGGCTGAGGAATCTCACTCTAGACTTCAACTCTACAATTCTCCTAGCTATATTTTCTTAGAAGATCCTTTCTTGGAGGTCACAATCATCATCACGATGAGTAGGAGCATCTTCATCTTCTTCAAGGTTTTGACCAAAACCTTTCTCCCTGAGAGGTTGCTCTAATGCCCTTTGATGTTTGAAAGCTAGGTGCAAGGGGTTAAGAGCAAGAGTTATTAATGCATCAGATGAGCTAGAGTGAGCAAGTGATATCTGATAGAAAGGATTTGGTGCACAAGAGGGGGGTTTCTTTAGAATAAGAGGGGCACACAAGGCTGAGTACCTTGAATGAATGGACTCTTCTATTTTGCTACTTCTTCCTCCATGGATTGCAAGGCCTGAGCTTGCCTCAACAAACACTCCTCCTTGTACATAAGCTCTTACTGATATCTATACTACTCATCCAATCTATCTATTTCCATCACTTGCTTCTCAAACTCCAGTGCTACTTCCCTTATTATTGAAAGGCAACTAGGAGAGCTACTTGAGGTGATTCCATGAACACCCTGAGCTTGATCATAGTTAAATGAAGTAAAACAAGGTCCATGGTTCTAAGGAATGGAATTATACATACAAAAAATGTGATTTCTTGATGGCACCAGAACTGCTTAACTAGATGATTCAACTCAGAGTCACCATTGGTGTTGATGAAAAAAGCCTCCAAAAGCTAGTTAGTTGAAGAACACACCAAAATTCTTCAACACTTTAGATATAAACTAGTTAGTCCCACTGAGCATGCCAAAAACTGTTGACGTGGTGGAATGCACCCTTGACATGAGGCTGAGCTCCTATCTTCCATGCATCAAAATGGAAACTCCCATCTTGCCTGTGGGCCTGGCAAAACTGGGGGGAGAGTCTTTAGATAAGGGTTAGCTCCCTTTCATGTATCTCAGAGGTCCTGGATTTCCTACTGATAACAATGGGGGGGTGTGAAAAGAAAGAAGGATGCTAAAAAATAGAACCTAAACTAAAATGGTGATACACCAAAAAGTTGATTTACTTAGCCTGAGCATACACTTTTCACCAAGAAAAATCTGATATAAACTTCATTTGATAAGAGAAACTCTTCTACATTAGTGAGCTAGGGGTCCTCTAGAGATACAGGGAAGAAGGACTGCCAGAGGTGTTCTAAGACACACTATGGCAGCCTGTTCACATGCGCCTATGCTCTTGTTGTGGACACTTCTGGCTAACCTGCAAAAGAAGAACTCACGATACACTAGACGTGTTGGAATCACTTTGTGAAAGCATAAGGAAAATGACTTAACATAAAACAAAAACATAGACATATACAAAAGTGTAAGCTCAAATAGAGGTAAAAATGCTATGTCTTGATTCAAGGTAAAATTCGACAAAGCTCCACCTTACAAGCCAAGAGATCCTTGGGTAGAGTTTTCCCTTACCAGCTAAGAGATATCTCCTCAAATGAGAATTTTACAATATATAGAGAGAGAAGAAGTAAAGGCATCCCTTTGGAAAAGACTTTGGCACCTTTTTACAAGTTGGCCCATGTGCATTGAGAGCATCAGGAAGAGAAAATGTTGAAAGAGAATGATGTGTTAGCTATCAGTCTTATCTTTGGCATTCAAACATTAATGTGAAAGCATGAGCTGCACCTCTTTTTTTGCAAACAAGACTTCTCCTTCAAGATATTCACGCAGTTTGTCTACTCATAAATGTAAAGTGGAGAAAATAGGGTACGTTGTTTACTATTTGTGCTCCTTGATGACCACTTGGTGGAGACTGTGTCAACCACTGAAGTAACTCCTTGAGTCGACACCTTCCTTTGCTACTTGGACTGTTTTATCCAGTTTTGCACTTTGTCTTTTCTGGCTCCATGAGCACTCGGGGCTATCTTCCCAGCCTTGCTAGATCCTTGGGCTCTTCTCTTAGTGGCTCTTCCTTTTGGCCTTAAGTCCTTTGAATGTATTCATGTCCATGCTCAAGCCTTTAAAGATCAATAGCTATTTCATTGCCATAAAGTTGATGTTTGTGTGCCTATCACCATTTGAAATCCAACAGCTAGTTCATGGTGCTTAATCTTGAAGTCTTCAGGCCCGTTACCCTCCTTGGCAATTCCTTCGGCTTTCTTTCCTTTGCTTTGGCTTTTTGCTTCCTTTCCTTTAGGCTTTTGAGAAAGGTCCTTTTGGCAGCTGAGAGTCCCCCGCAAGGGCACCTGCCCTTCAGGGTCCTTTAGCGGCCTTTCTCCTCAAATCTTTCAGACAAAATGTCTGAAGGAATTCCTTCAGACATTTTGTCCAAAGGATTTTTTCTTTTGTCTTTCCCGCTTATTCTTTTTTCGTCGGCTTTTCTTTCAGCCATTTTTCTCGCGACTTTTTCTCTGAATTCCTTCGAACTTTTTGTCTGAAGGAAATCATTTCCTGCCTTTGCCTTTGCCTTAGTTTTTTTATTGCCACGGGATTTTCTTCCAAAGGATTTCTTTAGACAAAATTTCTGAAGGAATTCCTTTGGGCATTTTAGCTGAAGAAATTCTCCATCTCTTGCCTTGAACAAATCTGAAGGAATTCCAACTTTTCTGCCTTGTTCACTTTTTTGAAGGAAAACTTACCCTTTCAACCTTCTTTCCAAGTGCTTTCCTACCCTCCACAAGGGCTATTTGGCCTCTAAAATTGCCTTTCAAAAAATTTACAAAGGTCCTTTTGTCGCCTAAGTTTTGGGAACTTATTTCTTTCCTACAGAGTCTGTAGAAATCAGACTATACAGTCTATAGAAATTAGCCTGCAGAGTCTGTAGAAACAAGCCTACAGAGTCCATAGAAATCAATCTGTAGAGTTCGTATAAAATAAGCCTGTAGAGTCCATAGAAATAACCCTATAGAGTCCATAGAAATCAGCCTCCAGAGTCTGTAGAAAACAAGCCTGCAGAGTTCGTAGAAACAAGCCTACAGAGTTCATAGAAAACAAGCCGACAAAATCCGTAGAAATCAGCCTGCAGAGTCCGTAGAAAACAAGCCTTATGCAAAATCAAAATTTCACTGGCTTAGAACAACAGGGGAAAAGGGGGATCAATTTTGGCCTACAGGACCAAAATGGTCAACAGTATCATATTATCTTGCAAGTTGTCCACTTGTCCAGGAGGTCATCTATCTTGGAGGAGAGAAGTTAAATGTAGCCAGACTCTACCATAATTGCTCCAAGTTTCTTCAACAACACCTTCATCAACCATCTTAAACCATATTCAAGCATAAGGTATATTGTCATTTATGTAATTTCAATTTATTCACTTCTTGGCCTTCTTCTTCTCTTGACCTCTAAACCTCTACTCCTTGGCCTTCTTCTCTTGACCTACAAACCTCTACCCCTCGGCCTTCTTCTTCTCTTGACTTCTAAACCACAACCCCTTGGCCACCTTATTTTGTTGACCTCTAAACCTTTACCTTTCAACCTATTCATATTCTTGACCTCTTAACTTCTTAACCCTCTATAATTTACCCTCTTGACCATTTATCCCTATGCCTTCTTGACTATCATTTACCCTTTTACCATTTGCCATCTTGACTATTTACCAACCCAAACAAAATCTTATCTTCTTGGCCTTTGTTACAAGATAAACCAAAAACCACAACTTTGGAATTATTTTTGACCAATTATTACTTTATTTTAGTCATTTCATTAACAAGCATTCTTGTATTTAATTTTAGTTATTTAAATGCAAGTACCTTATTTTTTATTTATAAACTTAATTGTTTAAAGCAGGTGGATTGATAACCTCCTAGATAGCTCATGCTTTCTTAGATCTAGCTCATGCTAGGCAATCCACATTATTTCTTGTCTAAAAAATACGTTTTGTTTAATTGTTTTCTTATTGCAAGTCATTCTTCCCTAGCCAAAGAGGAGTTCTCACACTTCATTTGGATCAATGTACACACTTCTATCAGGTCCTCATAACCACAACCCTTCTTTTCAATTTTATCTCTTCTTCTTTAACATTAAGAAAAGTGAAAAATTAGAGTAAAACAATAGCTACGTACTTGAGTTTGTTGTATCAAATTATTCATGCCCCAAGGAAGTAGAGTACCAATTTTTATGCGACCCTAGAGGCATGTTTATGAAGGATTCAGGCATAAATCTTAAGAATCTAATGGTTGATTACAAGTTTGAAACCTTAGGGATGGAAGGTTAAAATCCTTTCACGCATGAGCTGTACAAAGGGGGAGAAGGGGATGTGTAGGTGAGGCGTAATGGAAGGGGATGAGCAAATTGACACCCAAGAGCTCAAAAGATAGGCCTATAATAAGATATGGCACTGACTAATGGAGGATCTGGAACTTGAAAGTGATGAGAGGACCCATAAAAAATGGGAAGGTCATGGGGAAGGATCTCTTGAAGGATAGTAGTGCAGAGATGAAAGATATAATGAAGCAATAGATCAAGCTTGACACTTAACAGGTGTGGAATTCAATGAGTTCCTATAGAAATTTTTGACTATAGATACGCTTGATATGCATACCCCCTTTAAACCTATAGTGCATGCTTATACGTCAAATCCCCTACTTGAAGATAGTACAAAATTGATTGTTGACCCTACTAACACCTCAAATCCTAGACATTTTTAGGCTTAGATTGTAACTTTTTTATTGAATAGATTATTCTAGATAATAAGGTGAGTGAAATTACCTATAAACCATTAAGTACTAGTTCACCATAACAAAATTTGAACATGAGCTTACCGACTATCTGATGTCAGCAATGCAAGGTAGGAAACAACCTACAAGTAGTGGTCCACTGTCACAAACAAGCAACACAACACCAATGGCATCAATTGTGCTAACAAGAATGATAGGAGTAACACCTACCTCTAGGGTTGGGGGTATTAGAGGATCACCACTAGGATAGGCACTAGGGGGATAAGTGCTTAAAATACTAGCTGCCCGCATAGAAAATCTAATATAAAATGGATATGCATTTGGTAGAGTATCATGGTATGGAAAATGTTGTATAACATGTGCTAAAATGTGAACTACAATGGCATGAATGAGGGATAACCCAATCGGAGCACAAGGCTACTTAGTTTACAACCACTTTACTTGATTGTACCCACACTTGGTACATAAAATCTGATCCCAACCAAGCCATGGTTGATTATGATACCCTAAAGGATGCATTCTTGAAGGAATTTGGCATTCCAGAGTTTAAATAATAGAGTATCATCATGCTAAAATTAATTACCCAAGGACTCTCAGAGAGTGTGCACTCGTATGATGCAAGGTTCAAAACTCTCCTATCAAATCTCTCGTATGATATTCACCCTTATTAACATGTGTAGTGGTTCATTGGGGGCTTACTCATTCCATTTTGAAAATCACTTTTCATGAAGACTTTTATAGACCCTCAAGAAGTGCTTAAAGTTGCACTCATAATTGAGGTAGTTAGAAGTGCATACATTGGGACCAACCCATTTATGGAGGCACAAATTACATATATGGCCTCTCAGTTTCAAAATCTTACTACTAGCTCTATGCATAATGCTTGAAGTGGAATGGTACACCAACTATGAAGTAGAAGTCCATAATTGAAATAACTACCCATGGAGGAATGTGTGCAACCTGCTTCTAAGTTGAGAATTCTATCGAGAAGTGTATAATGTCTAAAACTATCCTTTATTACAATGTGCCAGCCAAGTCAACACAACCATTTATTGTCATTTGAGAAATGCCTACACCCATACCACTATTAATTTCCAAGAGATTGATGAAATACGTGAAAACATGGAAAGGGGTACACGAAAGGCTACAACAGTTTTCAGAGGACAAGCAATCCAAGGGAATGATGGTTACAACTAATAGAATACAAGATTTGAGATACAACAAGGCACTAGGGGGAGAGGTAGAAGATGCAGTGGTGGAATGTTCCCACTATGCTCATGTTATAATTATGACTCAATAGAGAATTATTAATGCGACTAACCTACACATCCCATGTGTGGGTATTGTCAAGGGCCCCATTAGGTCAAAGAATACCCTGACCTTTACAAAAAGTTGACCCAAGGCAGGCCTAACGTAGATAAAGGCATAGGAATGACTAGGTGTAAGTAAAATATATAAAAATGGATGCCAAAGGTGCAACCTACACATGCCAATTTATTCAAGGTGCAAGTAACTACTCGTAGTAGATTCACCAGTCAATCGCTAGTTAGGCTACTACTTGAGTTACACCTCAAATATGGGGATAAAGGTCAAAATCAATGCATAATATGGCTTGAACTAAAAGTTATAGCATACCCAGACCCAATGTGCCAAAAAGACATACTATAATAGGCTATAAGTGTAATCCAAAACTTATAAGGGGAGCTCGAATTAACATGTTATCTAGAAGTGCAGGTTGTCACTTCTCAAAAGAAGCAGGATATATAAGAAGTTGAAGTACAAGAATTAACTAAGATCCTCTGCCTATTGTAGACTGAGGGTATGCTTCCCCTATTGAATAACTTACTCCTACAACACGCAAGTCAAAATTAAGTTGAGGTCACCACGCCACATATAGAAAGGGAATAATAATTTTGACATACTCAAAATGTTGAATATGACTAAAAACTCCTAGTGGATGTCACTATTGATGGATGGTCTATCTGTGAGGTTCTCTTAGACACAAGCATTGAGGTTAACATCTTGACAAAGACTACTTTAGAGAAAATGGGTAGACCAGCCTTGAGACCTTCCCCTCATGTACTCTTCATGGCCAATAAGACCCGAGTATAGCCAATCAAGATTATAAAGAGCATAGTTGTAGATATATGGGTGTCAAATTTCACATTGACTTTGAATTAATAGCGTTAGAAGATCAGGACAACTACCTAATGCTTCTAGGAAGACTATGGTGTTATCCAAACCATGCAGATATGCACTTTAAAAGTCACTATATGACCTTTGAGAATGGAAAGGAGAGTGTAGTTATACCTATTTCAAATGAGCAAGGACCCCCTATGTCTAGAGAATGGACATTGAGGATAAAATCAACCATATCTATAACATCACAATGCAAGGTGTCAAGACTCTCAAACTAAATGATCAAAGAATTCTCTCTTGGGAAGATGGATAGTTAGCCTCAGACACCACATTTGTTGTTTGCAATCGATGGGTTAAGGAAGCATATGAGACCACTAGTCCATGGTGCCATTTAGTGCAAGTAAAGGTACTAAATTCGGTAAAGATAGGCTGGAGATAGATTGATCACACTCCTAAAAGATGGGTCCCTTGCACCAAGAAAAGAGGAAAAAGAGTATTTCACCTCATTAAGGGCAAACTTGTTGTTCTCCCAAGATATGAAGGAAGTAATCCTATGGAGGACTATGTCTATGACATTGAGTCATGAATCCCAAAGAAGGTGGATAAAATGGGTGCACTAGTGTACACATTGAAAAACATTGCCACTCATTGGTGGGCAGTGTAGAAGCCTAGCTTACCAACTTGGCAGGATATAAATGCCACTATTTGTACTAGGTTTGGAAAAATAATAAGGACCTAAACATTTTAGCCTACTCGAATGACTCTGACCCCATCACAGATAAAGAAACATGAATTGTTTGTAGTGCTAATGCACCAAGAAATCTATGGGTGCATGCCTTCTATAAAACCTTAAAGACTTGGGTGTGGGAATAGTATGTAGTCAATGAGACGCACCATGAAACAATAGATTGGGATGCCCTTAAAGAGTGGTTTGCTCATACCTTATCCTTTTTTCACAAAATATTGAAATAATTAAACCATTATAAGTAGTCTGAAGCTCAGTATTTGAGGACACTTCTATATTGGAAGAGTGCCTAAGGGACATGTTTGGCAAAAAAGGGTTAGTGCTCCCAACCTTATTTGAAGAACAAATTTTGAATAGTGACTCTAGTGATGAAGATGATGACACATGGAATGTGCACAACTGGAAGAATTTGATAGGGAAAAGGAAGTTAGTGCACCAAGTTGAGGATAACACCATAGAATAAGAAGACCCTACCCATCTTTGAGGAGAAAAAACATAGGGTAAAAAACAAGTCAAGGATTGACACTAGGAGAAGCATGAACCCTGATCGGCACTATTAAAAACTACCAAGGTGGATATCAGTTCAGAGTGGGAACCCAAAATTGCCACTCTAGGTGCTTATTGGTCTAACATAGAATTGATGTATATTTTTGATCTCTTGAAATAATTCAAAGACCTAATGTTGTGAAACTATAAATATATGAAAGGTGCACACCCATCCCTTAGGAAGATGAGCATCAAACTAGTCAATGACATGAGACCCATCAAGAAATGGCCTTATAGGATGAACCCAAATCTTCGTGCCAAGGTCAAGATTGAGATCAATGGCATGATAATCATAGGAGTCATCTAACTCATGTAGGAATTTTAAGTGGTTAGCCCCACAGTCATCAACATCAAAAAGGGTGGGTGTATTCAAATTTATGTTGACTATAGACTGTTGAATGCCACCTACATGACCGACCCCTTCCCAACTCTATTCATCAATAAAGTATTGGATGGCATTGCAAGTTATGGGATAGACACATTTATTAATAGATTTTAAAGATACCATCAAGTCCAAATCAAGGAAGAGGACAAGCCTAAAACCACCTTTGTGACTGAATGGGGTTATTTTCATATAACATAATGCCCTTTGGGCTAAAAAATGCACCAACTATTTTATCCTCAGTGGTGATCATTGCATTCAAAGACTTCATTCAAAAGTTCCTCCAAGTATACTTAGGTGATTGGATAATGTATGGGTTAGTGAAGGATCACTATGACAATTTTTGCCTAATGTTTTAAAGGTACAGGGAGTTACAAATTTCGTTAAATCTCAAGAAGTGTGTTTTTGTAATGCCATTTAGCACATTGCTCGGGTACATCATCTGTAAAGATGGTCTATTTGTTGATCCAACCAAAATCATAATCATCCTTTAGCTTCAAACACAATCAACATAAAAAGATGTATGTGCCTTTTTTGGGCATTATGGGTATTACTATAACTTCATAATAAATTATACCAAGATTGCAGTGCCACTAGAGGAACTCTTGCAGAAAGATGGCCCATTCTATTGGGGTGTAGTGTAGGAGGATGATTTTGAGACCCTAATTCTAAAGCTAGTGAGTACACCAACACTACAATTTCCCAACTAGGCAACTCCTTTCCATGTCCACATCGATGCCTCTAGTACCGTAATTAGCACTATTCTTGCACAACTAGGTGAAGGGAAAATAAATCATCTTATTTTTTTCATAAGTAAGAAACTAACCAAGGTAGAACAAATTACAAAATGATTGAGCGCAAGGTTTTTGTCATGGTCTATGCCCTACAAAAGTTTAGATAGTATTTTTTTACTAACCCACTTCATCTTCTTCACTGATCATGAGGCACTTAAGTACCTGGTAAACAAGGCCATTTTGCATAGGTGCATTTGTCGATGGATTGTTTTATTTCAAGAATTACAATTTTTGTTGTAGTGAAGCTTGGAAAGTAGAAATCAGGCCCATACCATTTATCCGACAACAAAACTAGTTATACGGTAATGTTAATTAAAGATGATTTACCTAATGCATAACTTTATAGAATCCAATGCATTCCATAAGACTTATCATAAATCACTGCATTTCTAACCTCTGGATCTACACCTCAGGCCATGACAACTAAAAATAAGAAGCAACTCATAGTTCATGCTACCCCGTTTCAACTCATTGGTAGGGAACTATACAAGTTGAGCCACAATTAAATCTTGTGATGATGTGTCCTAGAGCATGAATGGGACTTTGCAAGAAGTGCATGAGGAGATTGTTGGAGGCCATTGTGTTGGAGATGCCATGGCATGAAAAGTGCTACAATCAGGCTTGTGGTGGCCAACTTTATTTCATGATGCAAATATTATGCCAAAGCATGTGACATCTACCAGCGCATGAGAAAACCAAACCATCAAGATGAGATGCCCCTCATCCCCATCCTTGCCTAGGTGCCCTTTGAAAAATGGGCCATTGATTTTGTTGGGCCTATTACTCCTGTTGCAAGGTGAACAGGCACAAGGTACATTCTGAATACCATAGATTACTTCACCAAGTGGGTTGAAGCAGTGCTAATGAAAAATTATACAGCCACTATAGTAGCAAGATTCATCTAGGAAAATATTATAAGTAGGTATGGATGCCCGTTTATCTTGACTAGTGACTGTGGCATACATTTCATCAATTAAACAATTCAGATCCTACTGTCTAAATATATAGGAGTGCACCATAAAATGACACCCTACCACCCATAAGTAAATGGAACCACATAATAATTCAATAAAATATTACGAACATACCTCACAAAAATATGTGACATTGGTTGCAAAGATTGGGATGATTATGTGTCAGCATCGTATAACATACAAGTGTTTGAACAAGGCTACACCATTCTAACTAATGTTTGGTGTAGAGACCATTTTACCTATGGAGTTCCTAGTGTCCTCATTATGCATCATGTGTATTGATCACTTGGATGACTAAGAGTCCTTAAGCTCATGCTTGGAAGATTTGGAGAGGCTGGATGAGACACGTGCCCAAGCATGATGGATCCAACAAATAAAGAAGGCCTGCCAAAATCTATGGCATGATAAGCACATCAATCACAAGGTATTTATAGAAGGTACATTGGTATTTTTATATGATATAAGTACCTCAGGCACCCAAGCAAGCTAAAAATTAAGTGGATGGGACCTTATGTCATCCAAAACATCTTGGAAATTGGCGCATGCAAGTTGTGCATGTTGATGGCTGAAATATTCCCTGGGCATTTCAACGACACCAAATTGAAAGTATACCATCACTAGGATGGTGCTTGCACCATCTCATGCTAGTTTTTTAGTCAAAATTAAATCACTTTGTTGTGTGACTATAATAAAATTGACACAAACGACATCTTTTCCTTATGTTTTGTTTCTTATGTTGTTTAAATAAGCATGGTAATTTTAGGCCTATAGTAAAACCTTTTTAGCACTTAAACCTGCATAAATATAGTCAAGTGAGTTGAGCCCAGTAATTTTTTTAGTGTTTGAGGCTAGACACCTAAGTCTATGGGCACATATGAAAACTATAAGTATGAATTGATGAAGGAAGGTACACAAGGTGTTCATGCGTAAGACACCAAGCAAAAATAATGAGGCATTAGAGGACCAGTGCAAGGATTTATATGGGGTAGGAGAGGTTGAAGTAAGAGATAGTAAAGCACAAAGAAATTAACCAAGAAAGAGAGGCACACTTGAAATAAAGTGTAGTACCAAGAAGAAATGGAACCTAGGAAGCTGAATTGTGCACATGTGAAGCGCTACACCTAGGTAACCATAAGAATGGTCAATGTTTTACCAAGTTGAAAAAATTTCAAGATAATGACCATTGTGATAGATGGCACCCACCCAATAGTCATCAAGAAGTGATCATTTGAATCATTGGTCACTTCACTGAAGAAACTGTTAGCAGAGTTAATGCTATGATAGTGAAAGAATAAAGATCTGCATTAAATGAGCAGTTAGTGATAGATTTTTCTAGATTTTACAAGTTTTATCATATTTCAAGAATCTAAATGTTTTTAGCCATCAATGTGGCAAATTAAATTAGCATATAAAAACCCAGATGGCAAAGGTAAAAGGGTTACTATCATTTTTAAGAGTTTAAAATAGAGCAACAAGCTGAAGTAACTGAGTGAGAAAATGCTACCAAAGAGAGAATAATTTCCCCACAGCCCCCACAAATGAGAATGAAAGATCACATAGAAGATTATGTTTTTACCTGAGGAGAAAAGGATGCAAGTAGAGGGAAGTTGATAGATAAATAAGAGAGAAGAGACTTCGGTAAAATAACCAAGTTTCCATGAACGGGGTAGGAAGCTCAATAGTTTAATTCACAATTGCATTTCCTATGACTGGAAAGCATGCTAGGTACAATTTTGGGCTTCGATAGAATTAATTAGACACACTTCAATAGTAGTAGGTTCATGATAGAAAATAAATGGCTAAGCATATGTCTACCACAAGTGTAATAACATGCGAAGAAAGTGTGAACAGTAATGGAAGCAACCACTATAAAATTGGAGGTGAAAATGGTGGAGGGAGTGAGTGTTGCAGATATTGATCCAAGTGCAAGAATCAAGATCAGCTATAGAGAGATGGAATACCTACTAGAGGTCATGGTGGGGGAGAAGTGGGTGTCCTTCATGCATGTTTTAAGCTTAAGGACTATAACCATAGGACAAGAAACAAAATGTAGGATTTAAACAAGGACTAGATGATATATATGAGAAATAAGACTAAGGTAAGCACCACACTCTTCAAGGTCTCCATCAAAGACAAATTTTAAACCACGGGCATCACACAACTATTTTAACTACCAAACTTCAGCAAGCCAAAAGACTTGGTGCATTTCTTCCTCTTGTGGGTGCATAGTGATCAGTTATACTTTGTTGGATGGTGCATGAGGATTTTTTTAAGACTCATTATTAGAATCATAGGGATAACTGGCATATGAACAGAGATATGAGAGAAGATGGAAGATAATGTGGAGCTAGATAGGGTTGTAAATCTCCTAGGATACTATAAGTCAAGATTTGCATTCCCCATCAAAGACATCTAAGACCCTGACATAAGGGAAACAACACACCTTGTAAGTACCAAACTTTACCATAGAAACTAATGGTTTGATATCAATAAAATATTCCTGTGCATTTCCCACCACATGGCACAAAGAGTAAGGTTTAACATCTCGAATTTCATTGTATAGGAGATAATCAAGAATGCACAAGAAATTCATCAGACGCACAAGACCTTATAGTGGGGATACATGTTGATCCTAATAGTGATGGAGGAAATAGGTGTGTCATATGGTGATGACAACCACCTATGGGTGTTCCCACCTAGTCACGAGTCCCCAGTGATGAAGTACTAGGACTTCATCTACCCCCCCATCTTCTCATAGAAATATAAGAATAGAGTGAAAAGGTGGTTTTAAAGGTATGTAGAGGCCTTTGGAGGGAGTGGTGCATCCCACAAGAACTCCCTCAACAACTAGTGGGAATGAAAACCTTTACCATGATACAACACTTTTGTGTGTTGTGCCTAGCACTCATAAATGGAAATTTGTCAGGATGGCTCCAATTACCTTACAAATTTTCAACCAAATACTTCATGATAGTGTTAAGGAGAATCCCCAATGCACAACAAATTGATATTTAGGTCAAGGTTGTGGATTATGATAAAAGAATGATGAGGCACCAATTTATGCACCCTGGAGCCAAGACCTATAAGGATGAGGAGGATGACAGTGACAGGCCTATCATCCATTCCCTCTAAATGGTAATAATAAATGAAATGATTTTTAACCTTTACTATGAGATGAATTTGCACAAGAAGGGTAGAGATCTTGGTAAGGATAATGATCTCCCCTTATTAGCTAGCAATGAAGGGAAGGATGTATCAAACCTACAATTGAAGTCACTCTAAAGGAATAGGGGTGAAAAATTAGAAGAGATCACAAATTGCATACAATTAAAAATAAACTCTAAAGAATAAAGTGCACCCCCTGCTCTAAAGAAGCACATGACACTTATGCAAGAGGGTGTTCCTTCCAACAAGCATCCAAAGAAAAAGACTATGGGACCTATAAAATTCCCTACCAAAACCCTTTTAGATATGGAGAGAGAGGCAACCCTCATGCCCATAATAGAGGAGCAGACTGAAGAAGATAGAGCAGGGATCTATATCCTACAAATAGGGGAAAGTGAAGAGGAGCTCAATGCCAAGAATGTGCAGAAGGCCTTACAAAGTAGCATGACCTCCATGCTAAAATTAATAAAGGAATTATCAATCCTCACATTTAGTGCCACCTCTTTATTGATCCCACCAAAGAAACTGACACTGACACCAAGGGATAAGGCCTCCCCAATGGCCCCTCAAATTGTCGAGGAGAAAAGAGTGGCTTGGAGGAAGATGGGAATAAGAGATGAAGATATCAACCAAGTTTGGCACTTGAAGAGAAGTGGAATATTGATTGGGAATAGAAGAAGGCCAAGTTGTAGAAAAGGGCCCCAAAAGTTACCTCAAGCATAGGACTAGTGGTAGAAGTGGTCAAAAAAGTAACAAGTGACCCTACTAGATAAGCAAAAAAAGCTACACAAGAGGCATGCCGAAGTAGTGAAGGGGTGTTTGAATAGAAACAAGGTGATACTAATGCCTCAGAGCAACAAACAAAGATAGTTAAGGAGCACCAATAGCAATAAAGTGACACTGGTGTCAAAGGGATAACCTTGGAGGTAAGTATTGAAAATCCCTAGGATAAAGAATCAGATATCAGACAAGGGGGAGAAGTTCAATGAAGCAACCCCCAAGGACCAAATAAGTGAATCCTCAGAGGAGCACACCAAAGAAAGTAATGGCATCAGTGAAGAAGAAGTACACATAGAGAAAGTTGTCATTTAGAAGCACAATAGAGAGCTTAACATAAGGGAGATGGTGTAGAAGAATTAGGGGGATGAATATCTATACACGTATGAAATTATGCCCCTCTAAGCCACCACAATAAGGACATGTAAACAAATAGCATTTTTGATAGACCACTATGTGTATGAACCCTAATATGATGCGCTTAGAGTGGCCACTTTGATTTTGGAAGATCTCAAGGAAGGGAAAGAATCCCTTCTTGTTAACCCATTCACCAAAAACATAGTCTAATCTGGGAATGTGCTAATAAGAATGACCACAGAAGTAATGCACTAGAAAATCATCAATGATGTCAAGGTGAGGAAATATAAAAAGCTCCTCAAGGAAGCCAATAAGGAGGCATAGGACAATAAGTTGAAGTTACAACATCTGTGTGAGCATGTGGAGGTGGTTGAACCATCTCTTCTAGTTTGTGTCAACACTTTAGACCTTTTAGAGGTCAACAAGATTTGTGTATTGGTGGAACAGATGCTCTAAATACTACAACATGAGCTAGCATAAGAAGAATAAGAAGAAGACCCCATCATCGCATTGAAGAAGGATGTTTTAGACAAGTTCCAAGTGTTAGAATATTTCTTCATGAAGTTAAAGGAGGGCACAAAATAGTAGATTTCATTTTTTAATCTTCTCCAGCCAAGCCTTAGTAATAGGTACGTGCCAAAAGTAAGTGAAGGATGAGGAGTAGTTGATGGCTCAAGTATACTTTGTAAGCAGGGCAGAATTGTCACAAATCATGGGCAGTGTGAATGCACTAAGTAATCAGATCAAGGACTAGGAGTGGACCTTATAATATCTCTTCCATGCTATACACACTAACGCATGTGAGTAAGGGGAGATCTTAGATGGAAGTGTGGTGAAGGTGAAATCTAACATAGAAGCCTTCTATAAGGAGATAGATAATATAAATACAATTATGCTCAGTGTTACATCATCCAAAATTGATAGTACTGCACAAAAAATCAAGCTAGCCATAAAGGGCTTTGAGGACTTTAATGCCAAACTCTAAGAGAATGCACTTGATTTCTATGCTCCCAAGAGTTTGATAGTTTAGTTTGAGGGTAGACTAGAATTTTTATATGAGGTAATGTTGGGCCCCTAATCCATTAGTAGATATTCATGCCAACACAACATCTACCTCGGTCTGAGAGGATATTTTTGGCAAATGGTTAGCCTAAAGGTTTTTTGCATACAACTAGAGGTTACAACACAAATCTTGTACCAGTTGGCTGGTGGCTAACCATCTCCTAGATTTTTAGGGCATCAATGAATATTTGTAAAAATGTGGCAAGTGCAGTGCAGGGATCACAGAGTCATGGATTCGATAGTTATGATGATGGAATTCTATCTCTACACTTAATGTGTAATTTCTACCCTAAAAAAGATGCTCCTAAAGGCTTATATAAGGAGCTTGAGCAAAAGAGCAAAGAGATCAAAGAACTATAATGAAGCTTTAGTAGAGTGACTATAAATCCATGCTCTATGAACCTTGCTCTAGCTATCATTAAGGCTTAGAAATAGTATGGAGGCCACTCTGGCTCTAATTGTATGTGCTCAAGCTTGTCTGTGAACCTTTGGGTTGTTAGCATTATGTTTTGAATACAAACTCTTGCCTATGGACTTTCAACAGTAACAATGGTGTTGCATTAAATGTGTTATGTGTCAGGTTTTCATATCTTCTAGTATTATTAATGTGATGTGAAGATTTATGATATCATACTTTCGATTGAATTATGTTAATTAATGTTCATGCATTTTACTGGTTTGCTACTCTAATGGAGTTTCTACAACTTTCATGATGTCATCTTTATTTTACATGGAGGATGAGTATAGATCTACACCAGTAACCTAATCCTTGTTTAAATTACATCTATTTAGTATGAGTAAAGGTAGTCTTATGACCCTCTAAGCACCTATAGGATCCCAGGCTTAATCCAAGAAAGGCCTACGCCTATGGATTTGCCTTAAGTTTTCATTGAATTACTTGAGTCCCCTTAGTGAAGTTCCATGCCATGGCACAACTAGCCAAACATAGGCCTTGGTTCCTTCTCACTTGCACTTTGGGTGAGTGCATAAGGCTTATGCCTTATGTGGATTGATGCCAGCACAACTGAGTGTTTAAATTTTAAGCATAAAGGAAGTATCCCATACTTGTGCCTGGTTGTAATAAACTGAAACACTAGACTTTTCACAACATGCATCTTTCCGCACCCTGATATCATCATATATCTCCTCCTACCCCTTCATCGTACCTTTTTTCCTTCTTATAATAATATTCTCCTTTTTTTAAGATTTTATTTTTATTTTTTTATCCACTAGTTCACCCCTTTTACCATAATAAATTTAGCTTATTGAAATATCCTGTTCTTTTTTATTTTCTTCTCTATTCATGTAAAAAATCTGTTTACTTTAGCGTTTTAAAAAAAATCCATTAATGTATTTTTAACTTCGAGCTTTCTTTAATTTTCTTTAGCCATGCATAAATCGACACTTAACTATTTTAGTTTTAATATCAATTCCCTTGACTTATCTTGAGCTTTATTACTTTCACAAGTCATGCATGTTTATTTTATTTTTGTTCAAGGTTAAGTTAATTACCACTTAAGTCCTCTTAAGTCATAATTAATTGCCTTCAAATCCCAACGGATCCATGCACTTACATTTAGCACTTAAGTTAAATTTTATTATAGTTAAATTTCCTAAATTTAAATGTAATGGTTAGTTATCTCTATAAAAGATAAAACAAATCAATTAATAATCCAATTATTTCAAGATAACTATTTTAATTAAATACTAATGTATATGGATTATATATATCTATCATTATTTAATCATAGACTTCTACTCATGCCTTGAATATTTTGTATATCTAGAGACATTAAATTAAGACAATGATATTTAATGAATATCATTTAAATTAGTCACTGTGTTTAGACAATCCTGTTTAGTGTAAAAATTGACAACATGATCATAACACAATATTGTATCAGTAAATCTATGTACTTACAATCATACATAAGATCACAAAATTCAAATCATCATAAGCATCAACCTAAACATGAACATAGCAAAAGTATATTAACACTCAAAAACAAGCTAACTATCTAAATCAAACAGAGAGCTTAAACAAGTTATTCTACTGTGGTGTGTGTGTTGGGTTACTAGCAGTTCCTCTATCATCCCCCAATCATCCCATCTATGCCATCCTCTCTAATGATGTTATCCTTCCATCATGCTTTGAGGGAAGAAACAATCTTGCTTCCACCTCGTGACAAGTAGTTAGTCTGAGTCATCATATATATCAAAAATTAATGATGCATAACTAATAAATATACATCTATAATGTACAAAAATAAGAAAGTACATATGTCACATAATTAATCCATTATGTAACTAATCAACATATCACTATTCTATTATCAGTATATATCATAAAGCTCAAATCAAAAATAAAAATTAAATGATAATTATAGTGATCCACTGATTCAAAGGTTATAAAACTTAAGGTGAAATCAGGATGTAACAAAGAGTATCTTCTCTAATACCTATGTGGGCTACTCCCATATGTGTACAACTTTCATCCTTTATTCCTTTTAGTAGAAATAAGTCCACCATATCTATATTCTTGCTTGCCTCTATGCCACATGAGTTACATTATTCATCTCTCCTTTGTCCAAATGATCTTTGGACCAACCTTCATTACCAAGCTATTAATTATTCCATCTACCATTCCACTCTATATCCATCTGTCAATATGGATTTTTGATGCATATCCTTATATACACCACTATCCTATTGAAAAATTCTTCTTCCTCTTTCCAAACTATTTTACTTGATTTTGAGAGAATTTTACCTCCCACCTCTAGCTATTGCAAATGAACTACCTCTTGTATATCCTCTTGAGAACATTATTCTACCCATAGTTTACCACTATCTCCTATCTCCATAATGACTTGAAGACAATATTTTATTGTTGGTATATATTTACCAATTAGTTCTTAAACTATTGTTATCATATTATCCTCTTGTTCCACTTCTTAACTTTGTTTCTCATACATATGAGCATACTTGACTGAACCAAACTATGTCCTCTTCTTTTCCATCTTCTCCATTGTTGGACCTACACATTGAGTAAAAATTACTCTTGGAACTCCATGGAAATTCTCTCTTTAGATGATTTTATTGTTAACTTGAATAGAAAGTAAGATAAGTTAATACAAATGGGTACATTGAATTCATAAAAACTACATGCTCTAATTGCTATAAATGAGAAAAAGAAGGCTTTAAATAACAAGGAGAAGAAATAGGATAAAAATGATCAAGAGGGAAAGGATCAAAATTACCCCACCTCCAAATAAACCAATGAGACCTCCTTTTTAAGTATTAATTTTAAGAAAGAGAGGATCAAATGTGGGTATTGCTCAAGAAATCATGATGAAAGTAAATATTTGAAAAAGTAGATTGACCACCTAACTAGCCTTATTGAGAAGAACAATATAGGTGTTCCTGAGTCTATCAAACCAAGTTCATCAACCCTAAAATCCTCCGAGGAAAATGATAATGGTAAATAATATGGTGAGGAGAAAGTAAAAGGTAGGGCCCCAGTTGTAGTTGTATCTCTGACTCCTACATGGGTTAAATTGAGTCTAGTGCATCACATCACATGGCTTCTTCACAAGTGGAATTCACTTTCTTAGAACTAGGTGACATGTCCACTATTCAACTAGGTGACAAGACTTCTACATAATTTTTTGGGAGAGGGTTTGTTGAAGTGAGTGGTGGAACATTTAATAATGTTCTAAGTATTCCCTCACTTTCAACTAATCTCCTATCAGTTTACCAGATCACTCACCTTGGTATGGGCATTTGAGTTGACTCCACTCTAAATTCAGTATATGTCAGAGAGTTGCACAGTGATACTACAGTGGAAGTAGGAATAGTTGATCATCATACTCGATTGTATATCTTCTCACACTTTTTCCCTGACTCTAATTCAAATTCTTCTTTATTGGACTCACTTTTACTTAATGACATTTATGAGATTGAGCACATCTCTGATGATGAAGACTCTACTTCTAGCATAAATGATTATAATAGTGATGGGTACACACCTCCACCATCTCCTTGTCATCTTCTAAATGTCAAGGAGTTATTTCTTGATCCACCTCCTTCTAGTCTACTTCAGACATTGTAAGGAGTAGATACATTGATCTAGGACTCATCATATATTGGATAGTCTAGTACATAGTTACAGGGCATTCCAATTTCTTCTTCACCTTTGCTTCTGATGCACCATTATTGCATGGAGCCATTGGTTTATATAATATGCATGAAAAGTAAAATCCATTGTATAAAAACCACACCTTGGTTGAAGTTCCCTCATGAACTTGGTACACACATTCAATGTTCTAGGGCGATCCATTCTTCATTGCATTTGATTTTGACCCATAATAACTCTAGAGAGCTCCTTTGGAGGATATAAGGTGGTTATAGGCAATTGTAGCTTCTAGTGGGGGTTTTTAGCCCTATATTCTTCTTTTCTCTCTTTGAGGGGGGTGGGGAAGGGGGGGAGGAGTTTTTCCTACGAGTTTTTTCCTTTTCTCTACTTTATGAGAGTTGTTTTGTACTTGGGTGCCTTATTAGGCCTAGTTGTTGAGACCCAATTCTTCTATCCATATAAGCTATGTTTAAGAAGGGTGTTAATGTAGATTTTTATTTTATTCAGTGGTTTTTTCCTACATATATTATTTAACTTGCTTAGGTGTTATTAGATCATTAGGAAAGATAATCCCACATGTATAAGCATATGGGTCATGTCTATCTTCCACTTATATATTCACCTTTATTAAAGCTATTATGATCAATTTGATCTTGCAAAGTTCTGAATACAAGCAAGGTTATCATTGCAACAAAATTATTGTGTGTTCATTCTACCAATGATCGACTATTGGCCAATTCTATCACACAATTATGGCTATATTTAAATGTCATATTTATGAATTTTTAATACATAAAATACAATTAAAATTTTGTACTTACACAAATTATATTTCACCAAAATTAATTTGATGGTATATATAGTTGTAAACATGATTAAATGCCACTCCACTACATTATCTAGATGTCAGGGTAGACGTATGAATGGATATCTAGTAAACACTAGAAGATTTTAATTTTTAATTGGAACCTTGATCTATGACATATTTATCATTCAATATTGACTATCGAGTTGATGTGGATGGAAGTTTTATTACTATGTGATCCTTAACTTCTCAAAACTCATGAACATTATAAAATCTACCTGTATCTAATACAAATATATTCCAAAATAATCATATGTGGAGACCTGTATATAAGTCACCCAATGACTTTTCAATTTCTTTGAATGTAGCTTCTATACATCTCAATGATTGTCACAATCACTTTAAAATATAATTATTGGCATGTTTCGCTTGGTATGGCTTGACTTTTGTATGACTGATATTGTACTATAGCGTGTTATATCAATAAAAGTACACTTATCATATATATATATATATATATATATATATATATATATATATATATATATATATATATATATATATATATATATATATATATTATAAGTGTACTTTTATTGATATAACACGCTATAGTACAATATCAGTCATACAAAAGTCAAGCCATACAAATATATTCCAAAATAATCATATGTGGAGACCTGTATATAAGTCACCCAATGACTTTTCAATTTCTTTGAATGTAGCTTCTATACATTTCAATGATTGTCACAATCACTTTAAAATATAATTATTGGCATGTTTCGCTTGGTATGGCTTGACTTTTGTATGGCTGATATTGTACTATAGCGTGTTATATCAATAAAAGTACACTTATTATATATATATATATATATATATATATATATATATATATATATATATATATATATATATATATATATATATAATCTAATACATGTATAATTTCGTCTACCCTATTTCAAGTTAACATTGTCCTTTTTTTTAGTTTTAAACTAGATGCAAGTTACATTCTGATTTAGTTTTTAACAAGTTGACAAATTATAGAAACTTAAAAATATTTTGTTAGTCCCTACCAAAGTAGGGATAATATAACTTTCACCCCAATTAATAATATTATGTTAAACCTGCATTACAAATTTATATACAAATTCAACAATAAATAATTTTCAGTACAAAGATAGGGACTAGCCATCACATGACCCTTATTTATTTTTATTGATGCTCTGAATTATTTGAAATACTTATATTAATATTATAAAATATTTATAATATATTTAACCATACATATATTTGGCTACTCTTATAAAATATAAACAATTATTATTTTAAATGTCTAATTTTTAATAATATTTTATTCGTATAAATTAAAGGCATTTAGAAATGACTTCCATAAATAATTGTTATTTTAATGTTTTTTTAATAAATATTAAGTAATAATAATATAAATCAACATCCATTTAAAACTGTAAAATTTTATTATTTTATCACATATATTTTTCTGCTTTTATTTATAAAAAAATATAATTACATATCTCCACTTCTTTTGCACAACAAAAGTAAGCTCTCCTCTTCATTAAATAGAGAATAATATTTTAAATTTAAGTGTAAACATTTCCAAAACACAACAAAAGTAAGCTCTCTTCTTCACTAAATAGAGGATAACATTTGAACAAGGAATTTAAATGTTTTGAAAAGAAGGAAAAACTAGTTAGTTGTTTGTCATAAATAAGTTTTCAGATAAATTTTTTTCAACAATATTTAAAAATATTATAGAAATAATTTATGTTTTAAAAAAATTGTGTCCACTACTCTAAAAACAATAAGTGATTATATAATATAATTTTAAATTTAAGATAATATATATTTAATAAATATTTAAATTTAATGTAAAGGAATGATAGATACATTATATATAAATAAAAGGTTTATAATGACATTCACACGTCTAAATTAATGTATTAGACAAATAAAAAATATTATTAATTTTGATAGTAAATTATTTAAAGATCTAATGTTTCCACAATCCATACAATAACAAATAATCTTCTGGAAGAAACTGTGTCATATTATTTGTCTGATGAAGGATCACATAAGTGGATCTAAAACGCGTCTATATTCAAATTTTGACACAGTTTCTCCCAGAAAATTATTTGTTATATTAAATTATTTATTTTTTTAATGTTTTCTTCTTTAAATATGGTAAGAATAAACTCTTTTAATGTCTTTTGTATGAGGTAGGTTTTATTTTTTCTTTGATAGCTATGAATTGGTATGGGATACAATCGGGGGCCCATTCCCCAGAACAAAAGAGAAGAAAAAAGGAGAAACAACAAACACAAAGGACACCACCTCTCAAGGAGGAGTACACTAAAAGAGAGGAGACACAAAAAAGGAAAACGGAAAGAATGGAAGAACATAAGCAGAAAAAAGAAGTTGAAGCCACAAGTCTTCAGCGAAACCCCAACAAAAAATAGAAAAACCAACAAAGATTCACCGAAAAAATCTCAAAGACGAGAGCGAAACAATTCATCACCGAAAGCCAAAACCAACCAATTGCCTACCAAAAGGGCTTAACCACAAGCCGAAACTGCTCATCGCCCATGCCTAGAAAGGAAATCTTCCAGGGTCCATTGAGAACCATTGCAAATAAGAGAGTGCACTTCTGCCCTCAACAGCTCTGCCTCCAATCTACATCCTTTTTGTTTGAAGAGGCACCATTATTCACATGATGCTTAGAAGGCTTGGTGGGGGGAGCCCAGGAAAGATCCTCTTGAAGAGGGGTCGATCGGGAGGTCAGAGCCTCCTGCGAGGGGTCTTTCGTGAAGAGAATGGTCCGGGGCGGGGAAGGTTGACCTCAACAAGTTGAGGGGAGAGACGAGGGGAGGCAAGAAGCATAGGTCTAGGACATCCCTCAGTGGTACCCATCTTCTCAACAAAGTGAGAGAAAGGGAAATGGTATAATTTATCATGATTATGCCACTTGAAATTTGGATCAAGTTCCCCTTCTTTCCTCTTCCAAACTTGCTACAGACGTTGATGGGGGTTGGAGGGACACCTAGTGATGCGATGACCAAGAAGGTGACAATGGAAGCAATAGAAAGGAAGGCCTTCATAATTGAGACACTGAGTCCACGAGTCACGTGAGGAGAGTAAATTAACTGAAAATGAGATCGACTTGGAGAGGTCAATATAAGCACAAATATGGACCGAGTTGAGGCTCTAGGAGACAACATCAATCTTCCCAACTGCCCTCAATTATAGGTCAGAGCCAACTGTAAGGGGTCTTTCGTGAAGAGAATGGTCCGGGGCAAGGAAGGGGGACCTCAACACGCTGAGGGGAAAGACGAGGGGAGGCAAGAAGCATAGGTCTAGGACATCCCTCAGTAGTACCCATCTTCTCAACAAAGTGAGAGAAAGGGGAATGGTATAATTTATCATGATTATGCCACTTGAAATTTGGATCAAGTTCCCCTTCTTTCCTCTTCCAAACTTGCTAAAGACGTTGATGGGGGTTGGAGGGACACCTAGTGATGCGATGACCAAGAAAATGACAATGGAAGCAATAGAAAGGAAGGCCTTCATAATTGAGACACTAAATCTACGAGTCATGTACGGAAAGCAAATTAACTGAAAATGAAATCGACTTGAAAAGATCAATATAAACACAAACATGGACTGCATTGAGGCTCTAAGAAACAACATCAATCTCCCCAACTGCCCTCAATTATAGTGCAGTAAAAGTCAGGCAGGTCGCATCAGCAGTTACTTTTTCCCTCAACTTTTAGAAAAAGCAAACACGAGCAAAGAAGATCGGCGCTCTCCCGAAAATTACGGACGTTGGGTCCCACTTTCCTAGACTATAACGCGGTATACAAATGGACTTTTATACCCCATGGGCCACGGCATTCAGGAATTATCTGGAAGCATTACGCTCTGTACTTGACTGGCAAAATTAATGGAACCTTACGTCAGTCTCATACAATTATCTATTATAAATATATCCTCTTGCCTTCGATGGTTTCAAAGCTTGATTACTAAACTAAGAGAAAAGAAAAATAAAAGATGGCAACTCAGAAAGCGTGGTTTTACAACAAATATGGGTCCGTAGACGAGCTGCAATTTGGGCAGTTTCCGGTTCCCAAGGCGGGGCCTGGTTTTGTTCTCGTTAAAATTCGGGCTGCTGCAATCAATCCTGTTGATTGCAAACGACGAGATGGAGTGTTCCAGCATAACGATTCCGAATTTCCGGTATGCTTCTAATCATTTTAATCTGTCATCCTCTCCTTATTACTGTGTATTAGGGTTTATTAATTTTCGGAACGGTGTGGTTTTATTGATGTCCCATGGCGAGTCCGGGATCAGCATTTATGGTCCATAGGATTGTTAAAAAACCACTACCACCACCACGACGTTGTTGTTATTCTTCTTCTAATTCTTGAATAAACCAAAGTATTTTTTTTTAAAACATTCTTCAAGATAGGAACGTGTATTAATAATTTGTTTCAGACCGTACCGTGCGGAGATATGAGTGGTGTGGTTGTGGAAGTGGGCGAGGGCGTGAAAAAGTTTAAGAAAGGCGATGAGGTATATGGAAACATTCAGGAATTAATGACGAAGCCTAAGCAATGCGGTACTTTAGCCGAGTACACTACCGCAGAAGAACACCTGGTTGCTGCCAAGCCTAAAAAATTATCCTTTGAGGAGGCTGCCAGTTTGGCCAGCGTGACTGTCACCGCCCAGCAGGCCTTCGAGACGGTTAAGTTTGCTCAGGGGCAGAGCGTGTTCATTGTGGGAGGCGCTGGCGGTGTGGGCAGCGTGGCCATCCAGCTAGCCAAGCACGTCTACGGAGCGTCCAAAGTGGTTGCCACTACCAGCACTGCCAAAGTGGGTTTGGTGAAAAGCCTGGGTGCCGATCTCGTGGTTGATTACACCAAGCAATCTTACGAACAAGTCGCCGAAAAATTTGATTTCGTTTTCGACACTGTTGGTACGCAATTTTTTTTATTGATCAAAATTTTCAAACACAACGTTAAGAATTGAGAAATATTTACTGTCATGCGTAATTTTCATTTGTATTGTACTTCAACTATTGTGAATGTTAAACGGACTGAATGCAGGGGATTCGAACAAGTCTCATGTGGTTGCCAAAGAAGGAGCTCCCATTATAGACATTGCAGCATTTCCACCTCACCCAAAAGCTCAAAATATGATGGCGTTACCCGGGGCTGCCAAGCTGGAAAAACTTAGCGAATATTTGGAGAGTGGAAAGGTGAAAGCCGTTTTAGATCCCAAAGGTCCGTTTCCATTTTCTAAGGTTTTGGAGGCTTTCAAGCACCAAGAAACTGGCCGAGCCACAGGAAAGATTGTCATTTCACCCATCCCATGAAAACAAAAATGAGGAAAGGACACATCTTTGGCTGGTAAATGAAACATATGATAAGGTTGTAGAAGTTGAGTATTATGAAATAAAATGAGACGTATATATTAGTCTTTTATAATAATTTTTTTTTATTGAATTAAGATAATATCACCTGGTTAATTGTGTGCACGCTAAAAGAATTCCACTTTTAAGGGTTGATATTGGGCTTTGGGATTGTAGATGTGAGTTAGCATACACTCTAAATAGTATTTCATTCTATTGTATCGGATCTATGATGTTCAATTTATTTCATATCATGAAAACCCAAATCAAATTAGCCTTTTTATTGCCTCCGTTTTGGATATGACTTCCTTTACTATTATGTTCAATGACTATTTTTTATTATTATTATAATTTATTAAAAAAAAATTGAAACGTTTTATTTTATATTATTAATTTTTTCATCAGGATAAAATGTTTTTGAACATAATTATGAATAAAAAGGATAGAGTTTTTATAGAAATTGGAGCTACGAACTAGATTCGGGATATAACAAGAGGTCTAGTGCTCTAAAAATATTAAGATGCAAGGATGAGACAATAGCCTCAACTAAAAAAGAAAATAACAACAAATAGACAAAATCTCCAAATAACACTAATTAAAAGTTGCTTATAAGTTATCTCAAAACTCGTGAACATTATAAAATCTATTTGTATCTAATACAAATCTATTTCAAAATAATCATATGTGGAGGCCTGTATACATGTCACCCAATGACTTTTCAATATCTTTGAATGTAGCTTCTATACATTTCAATGGGTGTCACAATCACTTTAAAATATAATTATTGGCATGTTCCGCTTGGTATGACTTGAATTTTGTATCACTGACATTGTACTATAGTTTGTTATATCAATAAAAGTACATTTTTCACTTTTCATATATATATATATATATATATATATATAATCATATGTGAAGCCTTATATACACGTCACCCAATGACTTTTCAATATTTTTGAATGTAGCTTCTATACATTTCAATGATTGTCACAATCACTTTAAAATATAATTATTGGCATGTTTTGCTTGGTATGGCTTGAATTTTGTATGACGGACATTGTACTATAGTTTGTTATATCAATAAAAATACACTTTTCAATATGTGTGTGTGTGTGTGTGTGTGTGTGTGTGTGTGTGTGTGTGGAGAGGCCTATATACACGTCACCCAATGACTTTTCAATATCTTTGAATGTAGCTTCTATACATTTCAATGATTGTCACAATCACTTTAAAATATAATTATTGGCATGTTTCACTTGGTATGGCTTGAATTTTGTATGACTAACATTGTACTATAGTTTGTTATATCAATAAAAATACACTTTTCACTTTTCAATTTTCATATATATATCACGTTTAGACTAATACATGTATAATTTCATCTACCCTATTTCAAGTTAACATTGTCCATTTTTTTAGTTTTAAACTAGATGCAAGTTACATTTTAATTTAGTTTTTAACAAGTTGACAAATTATAGAAAATTACAAACATTTTGTTAGTCCCTACCAAAGTAGAGATAATATAACTTTCACCTCAATTAATAATATTGTGTTAAACTTGCATTATAAATTTATATACAAATTGAACGATAATTTTCAGTACAAAGATAGGGACTAGCCACCACATGACCCTTATTTATATTTATTGATGCTCCAAATTATGTGAAATACTTATATTAATATTTATAAATATTATAAAATATTTATAATATATTTAACCATACATATATTTGGCTACTCTTATAAAATATAAACAATTATTATTTTAAATGTCTAATTTTTAATAAGATTTTATTCATATAAATTAAAGGCATTTAGAAATGACTTCCATAATTAATTGTTATTTTAATGTTTTTTTATAAATATTTAGTAATAATAATATAAATCAACATCCATTTAAAACTGTAAATTTTTATTATTTTATCACATATATTTTTCTTCTTTTATTTATAAAAATATATAATTACATATCTCCACTTCTTTTACACAACAAAAGTAAGCTCTCCTCTTCATCAAATAGAGAATAATATTTTAAATTTAAGTGTAAACATCTCCAAAAACACAATAAAAGTAAACTCTCTTCTTCATTAAGTAGAGGATAACATTCAAATAAAGAATTTAAATGTTTTGAAAAGAAGAAGGAAAAACTAGTTAGTTGTTTGTCATAAATAAGTTTTAAGATAAATTTTTTTCAACAATATTTAAAAATATTATAGAAATAATTTATGTTTTAAAAAAATTGTGTTCACTATTCTAAAAACAAGTGATTATATAATATATATTTAATAAATATTTAAATTTAATGTAAAGGAATGATTGATACATTATATATAAATAAAAGGTTTATAATGACATTCACACATCTAAATCAATGTATTAGACACAATAAAAAATAATATTAATTATGATAGTAAATTATTTAAAGATCTAATGTTTCCACAGTCCATACAATAAGAAATAATCTTCTGGAAAAAATTGTGTCATGTTATTTCTCTGATGAAAGATCACATAAGTGGATCTAAAACACGTTTATATTCAAAATTTGACATAATTTCTTCCGAAAGATTATTTGTTATAGTAAATTATTTATTTTTTAAATATTTTCTTCTTTAAATATGGTAAGAAATAAACTCTTTTAATGTCTTTTGTATGAGGTAGGTTTTATTTTTTATTTGATAAAGAAAAATGCTTTTGATCGATGCTATGAATTGTTATGGGATACAATCGGGGACCCATTCCCCACATCAAAAGAGAAAAAAAAAGGAAAAACAACAAACACAAAGGATACCACCTCCGAAGGAGGAGTGCACTAAAAGAGAGGAGACACAAGAAAGGAAAATTGAAAGAATGGAAGAACATAAGCAGAGAGAAGACGCTGAAGCCACAAGTCTTCAAGGAAACCCCAACAAAAAATAGAACAACCAACAAAGATTTACCGAAAAAATCCCAAAGACGAGAGCGAAACAAGTCATCATCGAAAGCCAAGACCAACCAATTGCCTACCAAAAGGGCTTAACCACAAGCTGAAACTGCTCATCGCCCATGCCTAGAAAGGAAATCTTCCATAATCCATTGAGAACCATTGCAAATAAGAGAGTGCACTTCTGCCCTCAGCAATTCTGCCTCCAATCTACGTCCTTGTTCTTTGAAGAGGCACCAACATTCACATGACACTTAGAAGGCTTGGTGGGGGGAGCCCAAGAAGATCCTCTTGAAGAGGGGTCGATCGGGAGGTCAGAGCCAACTGTAAGGGGTCTTTCGTGAAGAGAATTGTCCGAGGCGGGGAAGGGGGACCTCAACATGCTGAGGGGAAAGACGAGGGGAGGCAAGAAGCATAGGTCTAGGACATCCCTCAGTAGTACCCATCTTCTCAACAAAGTGAGAGAAAGGGGAATGGTATAATTTATCATGATTATGCCACTTGAAATTTGGATCAAGTTCCCCTTCTTTCCTCTTCCAAACTTGCTAAAGATGTTGATGGGGGTTGGAGGGACACCTAGTGATGTGATGACCAAGAAGGTGACAATGGAAGCAATAGAAAGGAAGGCCTTCATAATTGAGACACTGAGTCTACGAGTCACGTGAAGAGAGCAAATTAACTGAAAATGAGATCGACATGGAAAGATCAATATAAACACAAACATGGACTGCGTTGAGGCTCTAGGAGACAACATCAATCTTCACGAAAAATTCAACTTTATCCACACGGAGTTTGATGAAACTCTTATTCCTTATCATGAGAGGGAGAAAATGGAATCAAAGCCACATCAAAATGACATTAAGTTGAATCAAATCTGACGAAAAGAACGGGTTCCAAGGGCAAAAGAAAAGGCCAAAACTATTGAAGAACCACGGTCAAATGTAGACCGTTTTCTGTTTTATATTTACAAAATTTAGAATCTTACAACCTTGTCTTGAAAACAATGGGCTCTGAGTAAACCCCAACTTATCAGATAAGCCACCTTACGTTTCAGATATGCTCTTATGTTTAATTTTAATATTTAATTGGTAGACGTGGCAGGCTACGTGGCAGGCTGTCGCCGGTAACTCCTGTGACCGACATTACTTGAAAAGCGCTGTTTTATTCGTCGGTGGTTGTTGTCTGATGTCAAATACCGGCAACGCCCGTTCAAAACGGACTGTGTGACGGTATGACCGGCGTGTGGGGGTACAAAACGTTGATCGTGATGGGGGTACAAAACGTTGATCGTGATGGGTGCCGGTCACTGGCACGTGGAATGCGGCTTTCGTTATCTTGACAATGTGGAGTGATATTGACACTTTGCTTGTTTTTCGATTTGCCAACTCAACAATCACGGGGTTTAAACACCCCACCCAATACCAATTATTAATAAAATGAAATATAATACTTTTAATATATATATAAATAAAATGATTGTTTGGCACATTGTCATGTACTGAGAGGTTTCTATTTTGTCAAATTTATTTAAGAGTCGAATCCAATCTCATCTCTTTTTGGTAATTTTTACAATACATACCTTCAATAAAAAGTATGATATTGTACTTCTCCATCATCCATATCAATTAGACTACAACCCTTTTTAAAAATAAAAATAAAAATGTATATAATTAAAAATATAAAAAATAATACTTTTCAAATGATATATAATTTTGTCAAGCATAAATATATGATTAAGAGACTTGTTCTACAATCTTAAGTTTTGACTAACTGTGGTTTATTTTAGATCGTGAATACCAATTGATTACCTTTTTATTGTAAACTATCTTGTACTTCATTTATATTAGTTTTTATTAATAGATATGGTGATGTTTATTCAATAATTAAAAATATATAATAATTTTAATAACGTTCACAAGATTTAACTTTAAAATATAATCAAAGTTTTTTCTTAGGAGTGTATCACACATGTAAAGATTATGATAAATGAATAAAATGGCTCCTACGCATTTAATAATTGTTAAATTATATATTTATTTATTTTTGATAGATAATCACTTTTGACTGGAGCTACGAACTGGGTCTGGGACACAAGGGGGCCCAGTCCCTAATAACCAATAACCAACACAAATGGCCATCACCGACTACTAAAACAACAAACCCAACTTAAATGATATCTAGCCTACAAACCCCCTTTGAGATTCGACTCTAGGTGGGATTGGCAAAACCAACCCACTTTACCAACCATTCTACATCTTATCAGCCTAAAATATTGGATAACAAGGTTTATTTAACCATAACCCAAATCGACTATGAAGAGTAGCCCTAGCCATGGACTTGGACTTTCCTCGTCACATTGAACACATGTTTGAAGCCATGTACCGAACCCCATCGCATTGAACACTAAGTTGGTTAGTCCACCACATCGGATACCCTCACAACTGACCCACTGAAGCCTAGTGTGAGAACAACGCTATAGAGGTGGTTAGCCTAGGGAATGGACCCCAAGACCTCCCACTTCTAGCATTTAGTGCACACACCGCTAGGTTATCCCTAACGGGTCTAAATTACATAATTTTAGTATGCTTATGTATTTGTTTATTATCGATCAAATTTAGGTGTTATTGGCATGCTTTGTTGATTTGTAATGGTCTCAACATTCCCCAGCACCCCTTTTCTCTCTCCTCAAAATTCCCCTTGATTAGACCCATTTGTTTGGAGTGTGTGTATGCTCTTGGGATGCTCAAGACACTCTTTTGAGTGGCCCTTTTTGGTTTAAAGCCTTCATCCCTTATTCTCACCTTTTTTAAAATTTTAATCATTGTAAGACAATTTGGGCACCAATAGGGTGCTAATTTAAATTCAATTCATTTATAAATAAACAAGTATTCTAGTTCATTTAGGCATCTGTCATCTATCTAAGGAATTCGATAATCAATTAAGTAAAAATTATGATCGTAAGTGTGTCATCCTATCTTTTGGATAAATATATGCATCATGAGGAGGATGTGCATGGCTTGTGTTGGGAGGAAAAGCTCAACTGGTGAGGATTCCCCCTAGAGTTGATGCGGCTATGCCAAATGGATCACCAACAATATGTATGATGAAATTTAGAAGTATCCTTAGTTTATCTTTCCTCATACTTTGGAAATGGGTCATTAAATATTTTTAACTTATAGTTCCCATTGATTGTAGTCAAAAATCATATATGGGTGTGCTCAATTCAATAGTGTTTCCATCGATAAGATCTTGTATCTTGCGCCTTAACTTGAGCATCTATTTGTAGAATGTTTAGGACATTGGTGATAATTATAATAAGAATTTTGATCATGTCCACTAGGTAAAGGTTTTCTTGTATCAACCACAAGTGGTGGAGGGAGAGATAAAAGGTTGCACTCAAGTAACTTTTGTAGAAACTTATTAGGAGATGAGATAAGCATGAAAAATGCCTCTTCTATGGAGTGGGTAGGAAAAGCTTATTTGTAGGTTGTGATATAGTGTTGAATGTAAGCCTGCCTTCATTCTCATTCTCATTTGATTTACCCTTTTAATTTGGCATTCTTTGAAATTTGGCATTTGTAGTAGTAGTAGTAGTAGTGTCCTTAAGTTTATTCATTGCAAGGAGATTGACTTCATGATCTCTCATTGTATGGAATAAATCATCAAAATATTTGAATTTCTTAAATAATATGGATTCATGAATTGGTGCAAACAAGATTTGCTTGAATATATGTAACTCATTTCTTGCCATAGGATTGGTCATATTTTTTGGAATGGTCTTGTATCAAAGTACATATTCATTGATTGGCTCATTAGAACCTTGCTTAAGTTTGCAAACTTATACATAAGAGAGATTATCATCAATGTTGATAGGGAAATGTTCTATAAATATATTATCTTGAGGAAGGAAGGCACTAAGTGACTGAGGAGGGATATCATAGAACCATCTCAAAAATAATATTTGAGATTCTTTGAAAATAACTTGGTCAATAAATAGATGTTAGTTGTATAATCCAAGTGTGCCTCATGGAAGTATCAAAGGTGTTGTTCAGGATCACCTTTTCCATCATATAATGGGAGTTAAAAATTGTAAAGGTATGGGATAGATTGTTACCTTAAGAGCTAATGGATTATGGAGCAAGGTATGCAAATCTAGTGAATGACTAGCTTGATATGTACCTTCCTCTAATCATAACACTTTATCTTGCAGAGCTAAAATAGTCTCCTCAAAGGAACATGTAGTAGGTGAAGTAGATGATTTAATATGTATAGTCATCAAAGAATGGAAATAAGTCCCCTATGTAGGAATAGGCATGAAATATGTGAGAAGCCTTGTGTTGCCTCCATACCTTGGGTGGACATCACATGTGTAACTGGGGGTGTAGATATAGGAATAATATCAATAATAGTGGTCTAAACACATGGTTGTATTGCTAATAATTTTATAGGGTTCTTTTGCCTCATATGTGGAAACCTTAGCTTGGTGGTTGGCTTTGGACTCAAGGATTAACTTTAAGACACTATCTAAATCACTAGGGTTTCAATTGATTCGGTTTTAGAATTGAAATAAGACTTCAAGTTTCATATGATGTACCCCATTAAGGTCATTATGAGTAATTATATCTTGGTAATCTTAGTTATCTTGGTTATATTAATTATCATGTTATAGATTAGGCATGTATACATCATAATCCATTTGCACATATTCATTGATAATTGTAGCATCAAAAGAAGAAGAAGAAGAAGAAGGCATATTCATGGTACTTTCATTAACCATTTTATATGAATTAAGATAATTCTAATTGTGTTAAATTTTTAAACCACTTAGCCTAGAACTTTCCCCTAGAGGAACAAGGGAAATAGCCTTCTTGGCTCAAGATAGAAACATGCAAATATAAATAAGGTTAGGACCAAAATATGAATTATGATTAGTATAAAATAATTGCAAATTAAGTTGGAAAATTAGGGTTAAAAATAAAATTCTAAGGCAAAAAATATGAAACTCTAGAAAGAATAATGAAACCCTAAGGGCAACCTAGGGTTTGGCAATGTTCAAGAAAGATACATACTCAGCAATATTTTTCCCTATTCTTAGATTAATGTGAATCATAATAAGATAAACGAGAATAGTTGATTCAAATTATAATGTATGGAAATCAAGCATAAATTTGATTGTATAATACTAAAATTGACTTGATAATTGAAAATTCTATTTATGGAAAGTATAACAAACAATAAGATACTCGCCTTCATTATTAGACTGTTTGACTATGATTGTGTTCTAACAATATAAATAGATTTTAAGTAGGTATGTGAATTGCCCAGATCTGGGATTGTGTCTCTGTGCATGCAAGGTCGGTAATTTAAATATAGGCAAACCCATCAGACACAGTTTAATAATAAGGTTAAGTATCTTATCCTTTATTGTACTTTCCATAAATAGGAAATCTAATTATCAAGTCAATTCTAGTATCGTACATTTAGATTTATGCTTGATTGTTATATATTATAATTTGAATTAATTATTCTAGTTTATCATGATTCACATTAAAGGACAATTATCTAAATTATTCTATTTCAATGAAGCAAACTCGTAAAATATGATGCACCTACCTAATATGTCTTTATATGTGAAATATTTGATGTTGGATTATGTACACAACTTTAGAAATCAACTTCCTTCTCCTTGAAACCCTAGGTCTAATTGTAAAGGATAAAAACATGTAAAATTTAAGGAAATGTACTTGGATTAAGTTGAACCCAATTACCCTCTTAATGATTGACCATTGCCTACGTATCTAAATATTTCAAGAGGAAATTCAACCACACATAGTTCTTCTCCTTAGTGCGATTATGCATTTGTGTTATTTCACTATATGAATGCAATTAGAAATATATATTTAATCTTGACCAGGCTTGGTGTGCTTCAAAGTTGTTAGACAACTACTTTTGATGGTTGATTTACAATTGGGGAAGAATAAGGAAAATGTTCTAGATGTGCAATAGTGTATATATGTTTGATAAATAAGTGCTAGTTGATTAGTATGTTTTACCTTGATTTTTATTTCTATGATCTCAATTGAGTAATTTCCCATGCCACCAACATGTTAGGTGAATGGGACAACATATGGGAATGATTTTATTTTGATAAATATTCATTGCTATGCAAAGGACAATAATCTCAGCATGAGGATAATTCAGTTGACGCTAGTGTTTGAATTTGGCATTGTTATTAGGGAGATAAGAATGTAAATATGTTGATCTAGAAATGTATGAGTAGCATATTTAACTCATTTAGCATAGTGATGCAGGAGCATCAAGCTAAAAAACCTCATTTCTAAGTTGTTGTCAATAGGAGGTCAAAGTTGGTCAAATTTTTATGCTAATGTTTGTGAGGTACTTCTTTAGGTCCATTTATGTCATTGGATTCCATTTGGAGTCATAGGAGCGTGTCAAATAGTTTCTAGGAGTTTTCCCTTCAAAACATGGAATTTGAAAATTCAAATGTTGTAACAAGGTTAAGAGGGCCAAATACATGTGTTGGAGAGTTTAAGTGAGTAAGTGGGTTTAAGGGGGTCCAATAAGTAATTTAAGATTGGTTTGAACATATCTTATGATAAGTCATTAAGGAGTTAACACTTAATTAGTCATGTAAACAGACCTTAGGTGTTGAGTTGGATGTAATGAGAAGTTGATGTAACTACCTTGACAACAACATTGAAATGAAAATGAAAATCCATTATAGAAGAGTTGGTTGTCATAGAGGAGAGAGAGGAGAGATAATAGAGGTATCCAAGAAGGAGGAGGATCGGAGGAGATAACATACAAACCTCTCAAAGAAGGATCTCTAGTCCATGAAAGAACTATTATGTAACATGGAATAATATTATGAATAAAGGAATGTGTTTTGATGTGTGTTTCCATTCAATGTGTTTAATTTAAGAAAGTTATTATTGTCTTGGATAATCCCTTGAGATAATGAATATGTTGATTCTTGTATGAAGTTTCAGGTGATTAATTAGCTGATGATAACAATCAAGAAATGGTTATAGGTCACAACCTTAAAAGGAAGGTATTTGAGTCTTTCTCTATAGGTTAGTAACATGAAATTCATTATGACATGTATCCATTTATATGTTGGAATTATACAGACCTTTAGATGGTGATGAGACTCTATACAAATGGAAAAATCTAGTGAAAGATCCATGTTTAAGATTCTGTATGCATTTATATCATTATAAGGTTATGGAAGCCAGTTTGTTGTTTCTAGAGATAGAGAAGATAACATGTTGGAATTTATGATATAATCACAAGAACATGTTTTATGAGGATGTTTATTAAGTATTTTAATGCAATATGGCTTTATAAATACCCCTTGCTCAGTTAATCAAGGAATTAGACCATGTTTCATAAGAAACCATGTATGTGCAATCCAAACCCTATTTATAAGGGTATTAAGGAATGAAATTAAGGTGTGGTAGGAAGTATGAAGGTTTGGTAGAATGAGGAATGATATGGAATAAGGATAATTAAATTTTATCAATGTTCCTCAGGGGTTTGTGAGCTCTTTGGAAGAGGAACTAATCACTAAACGTAACACAATCATACACAACTATACCCTATTTACACAGTCAACAGACAAAGCAAAGTATAAATAATCAAATGAATATGAATGGATATCATTTGAAGTGATTTTGAGAGTTTAAAAAGGTTTAGGAACCTTTATAAATAACCCAAGGAAGTTTAGAAGGCTTGTGGAGAGACACAGACCTCAGGGGTCATTGCATAGTCAAGGAAAACATACACAGTCACCTAAGTTTCTATTGGTTTATACAAGAAATGGATGAAAAAAAGAGTTTAATCTATTGGAAAAGGTAGAGGTAATTGATACATACCTGTCAAAGGTCATTTTTACATTTGAAACACTATTAAAATCAAGATAAATAATTTGAAGACCTCTCAGCTTGTACAGGGTAGGAGAAACCCTATAATTAGGATTTTATGGATAAAAAGAGTTTAAATAGTAAAAATTTGATGAAATTTTGTGATATTGTCAAATTCAAGGTTACCTAAGAGATTATATTGGTTTCATAATTGTACGGACCTCCTAGGTATGGATTTGAGCAACTGTGTTGCAACTGGGGCTAATTAGGCATACTTTGGAGGACCTTAACAAAGGAAGTATGACCTAGAAGTGGATTCAGGTCATGAAAATTTAAAAAACCTCAAAGTTGATAGAGGGTTTCTATAAAGGTGTTTAATTCTTGAAAATAGTCCCTATATTTTGTTAACCAAGTGAAAACCTCCAAAAAAGGCTACAAGCCTTATAAGGCCATTGAGACCTTGGAAGGTGGAAATGAGTGATGAATTGGGTTTGATGAATTGAAAGGTATTATAAAATGTGTGTTATGAAAATATGATATCACCCATGCATTTAAATTTATTCCTTAATACCTATATCAAGAATTGATTCTTGAAACCTAAAGGGTAGTTGCCCAGTGAAAGCTAGTGAAGGTGTAAGAGTAAGTTTGTCAAGGAAATGAATGTAATGAGGGAGGGATTGAATGTGAGAGTCATGTGAAAGGTATAATAACATCATAATTTACTCTAATATCCCAAGGAATAGGAACTAAGCAAGTAAACCATCAAGCATAGTGAATAGAGAGAGGAAAACTAGATTGTGCAAAGTAGACTCAAGACAAGCCATACCAAGTGGTTGTGATCAAAAAAGTTTTGAAAGATTCTCCCCCTTACCTCTGCATAATTTGGTATCAAATCAAGGTTAGTTTTGTTTGATTTTTTTTTTGAGTTCTTTGAAAATTATTTATTTAACATTGACAAGCATGCTATGAGGTATGCATGAGATGACACTTGCAAGGTATTGAGGGAGAATAAGTGTGTTGCAGGTCTGATTTGTTGAGATTAGTACATAGTGATATAATATTTATAAATAAAAGGGATACAACCCCAAATTACTATGAGAGAGGACTAGAATCTAGTCAAGAAAGGACTAGAAAAGATAGATAAAAAAGAGAGCCTTGGAGCTCCAAGAGAGGAGAGAGAAAATAAAAGACTCCACAAGAGAGTCAAGGAAGGATAAGGAGAGGTCCTAGATAGAGGAAAAAGGAAGAAGAAAGGCCCAATATAGGTCTAAGAGCAAAGTTGATAAACTTGCTAAGAGGAAGGTCTAGATAGGCCTAGAAAATAAAGAAAATGAGAGAAGATGGGTATAGAAAGGGAAGTGGAAGACATGAGAAGACAATTGGGGAAAAGTATAGAGAGGATAAAAATTATGGTGAATCTCATGCGAAGACAAGAAAGCCAATGGATCGATTGGAATATGAGGAAAAGGGTGAAGTGGCCACTAGAGTCACTTGTGAAAGAGAGAAGACACAAGATGATTGTCTTGAAGAGTGAGAAGAAGAAAGAATAGGAAACCCAAAGAGGCATGAGGGATGAGATGTTGCCAAGTGAGCAATAATATAGAGAGATAGAGAAGAGATTTATCATCGAGGAGAAAAAGAAGGAGAGAGAAGTTTCAAGAAGATCACATGAGAATGAAGATAAGAAGAGAAGATGGAGAGTGTCTATGCCAAAGACATTCAAAGAGACTATGTGGTCTCTCATTTTGTATGCTAACATTGATTTTAAGTTTGTGTATGAAGTTATTAAGAAAATTTTGATGAAGGAAAAACATGTGGCCTCAAAGATGGTGAAGGATGGGCCAAGAACATCACCCATCAATTGGAAAGAGGGTGATAAAGAAAGAGAGTCTTTTGAAGAAGACAAAGTGAAGGAGATTGAAGACATTCCGCATGTTGAAGATGAAGAGAAAGAGGAATATTATGATGCATTTCAAAGTCTAGCATCTGAAACAAGAGAAGCATGCAAATAAGACATGGAGGTCACCCATGAAGACATTAATGAAGAACTAATCTTGCAGCAGTTACATTTGGAGGTAAATGAGTGTTTGAACTTTGATTTTGATTGCATATGTGATGGAGAAAAGGCTAATATGCAGATGGAAAGAAAGAAGGACAAAGGACAACCCTCAAGAAGAGAACAAGGGCATGGATATGTATGGCCTAAGTTGTTGAAACAAAAAGGTGATGAGAAGGGAGAGTTAAACCTCAAACAAGAGGTCAAACAATGCAAAATCATAGGTGGAAATCAAGCACAAGTGTAGAAGCAAAGCACAAAAGGCAAAGTACATCAATTTGGAATGGTAGATAACCAAATCAAGAATCAAGAAGGAGATCAAATGATAAGTAAATGGCAACCCAAGAAGGTACAAGGTAACAAGTGGATTGAAAAGAGCATATAAATAATACAAGAGGATCATATTGCAGGTGTATCCCAAGAAAGCATGAAGATTGAAGAAGATAACAAGCCGATAAAGCAAACAAGAGAGGTAGAGCAATCAAATCAAGACAATGAGATGAAGGTACAAGTGGTTGTGATCAACAAAGATTGGAACTAGATAATGATGTTTTGAAAGCTTCTCCCCTTACCAATGCATCACATAGACTAATAGGTTCATGTCATTTAATGATAGAAACTAAGGATAGATCAGGGTCATAACTAGCATGCAAGTTTGTGGGAATGATGAATAAGAGTTATTTGGAGACACACAAGTTATGTAGGATAAATTCAAGTTAAGATTGACATTGCCAAGTATCAAATACCATATTTTAATATATTGAAAGATTGAAATAAGAGTATAATATTAAAGTAAATGACTGATCCACTTTGAGGGAGAAACATCCACAACCTTACAATAAGAAACAAAGTTGTAATATGGAGGTCTTATACTAAGCACTACTCCCCATATACACCCTATTATAGACACCTAATTTGGTAGAAGACCATTTTATATTATGTCTTTATCATGATTTATACCACTTGGTTCACTAGTGTACATTTAGGTATTTTTTAACACTTTCACCCTACATTAGACTCTCTTTTCCTTGATTCATTTATATGTTCTTAGATACACCTCAGATATATCAGTTGTCATTACCATGATACCATATAATCATCCTTTATTCAACTTTGTCTCTATTCTAGTGCTTTTTTCCCTTTGGTTGAAAATCAATAGTCAATTGATTATGACCTTCATACTTTTGTAGGTCCAGTCTACCTTGGTTTTATCCCTGGGACTTTGAATTTATCTTATCACTATTCTCTACAGTCGAGCTATGTTCAAAGTGTTGTATGGAACCATATATATATAAATTTATCCTTATTCAATTGGGAAAGATCAAGATGTATCCTATAGAATGAATCACTTATAATTTATTTGTCTAATGGATAATCATCAACCACTATCAAGAGTTTTGCACATTCAACTAAGGAGTCTACGCATTGATCCTATATTGTGTCATTGTCATTCCAAGTCTTGTGCTTTAACATCTTATACCAAAAGAAGGTCGTAGAAAATCATATAATTAAATTTGATTATCTAGGGAGAGGAGGTAAATTTATGTCTCTCATTATGTTTGGATTTACTCACAAGAACTAAAACTACATTGGATTTGATTCCAAGCATACGAGATATGTAGTTGCAACTCCTCAAGAGTTTGCCCAAGCTATCTAACTTGCACATAATATTTTATGCATATATTTATTGAGGATAGGCCAAGATCAAAGGAGAATCAAATTGGAGAAATATGTCAATCACATTAATGACGTGAATCCATATTCCAACAAGGTCTCAAACTAAAAAGTGGCCCTAAAAAATATAGAGCCTACAAAATAAAATGGGGCGCAATTGGTCATAGAGAACACGATCAGCACCCTATCGATTCTAACCCATATACAAATCATAGTCAATTTCTCGGGTTGTAGTATAGTCACTTCCAAATCCTCTTTCTAATTCTAGAATTCAAAATTAATCACCCATGTGTATTTGTTTTAGTCTTCTTTCCCCTCTTCCATTTCTATTGCTTGTTTAATCGTTTCATTTTAACGTTGGCCTATTTTTAGGAATAATTAAAATCTGATTATTATTTATTATTTCATCAACCTAGATCTTCATTATAACTTAGTTTTACCTCTTAGACAAAGTGGCATTTCTCCCATTATTCACCATTTAGGTAAAATACTTGTCTAGGTTATGGCTATTCCGTATATTGATCTTAATACCAATATGAAGATATATAAATGATCATATGAATAAGTTAAAGGTTATGTTAGCCACAAGTCAACCAAACATATCCAAATACATGTGATAGGTTAAGGGTATAACATCTTATGGTGACTTTCAAAATTTTGAAACTCCTTTTATGCATTCCTATGCTAATCTCCATAACGGTTTTGAGTTTTTCCTATTACATGCCAAGATCATAAATGTGGTATTTTCATTTGTCATCATTTTAGAAGAGTTGGTTGGTGTAGAGGAGAGAGGAGAGACAAGAGAGGTCTCTAAGAAGAAGAAGGAGGATCAGAGGAGGAAAAACATACAAACCTCTCAAAGAAGGATCTCTAGTCCATGAAAGGACTATTACGTAACAAGGAATAATATTATGAATAAAGGAATGTGTTTTGATGTGTGTTTCCATTCACTGTGTGTGATTGAATCAAGTTATTATTTTCTTGGATAAGCCTTTTAGAGCATGAATATTTTTATTCTTGTATGAAGTTGAAGGTGAATGATTGGTTGATGATAATAGTCAAGGAATCACTATAGGTCATAACCTTAAAATGAAGGTATTTGAGTATTTCTCTATAGGTTAGTAAGATGAAATTCATTATAACATGTATCCCTATATATGTTGAAATTATATAGACATTTATACGGTGATGAGACCCTATAAAAATGGAGAAATCTAGTGAAAGACCCTTGTTTAAGATTCTATATACATTTATATCATTGTAAGGTTATGGAAACCAATTTGTTGTTTATTGAGATAGAGAAGATAACACACTGGAATTGATGATATAATCATAATCACATGTTTGAGGAGGATTTTTACTAAGTATTTGAATTCAATATGGTTTTATAAATTCCCCTTGCTTAGTCAATCAAGGAATTATACCTTGTTTCATAAGAAACCCTATATGTGTAGTCCAAACCCAGTTTGTAAGGGTATTAAGGAATGAAATTAAGGTGTGGTAGGAAGTATGAAGGTTTGGTATAATGAGGAATGATATGGAATAAGTAGAATTAAATTTTAACAATGTTCCTTAGGGGTTTGTGAGCACTTTTGAGGAGAAACGAATCACTAAACATAACACAGTCATACACAACTATACCCTGTTTACATCATCAACAGATAAACTAAAGTATAAATGATCAAATGAAGATGAATGGATCTCATGTGAATTGATTTTAAGAGTGTAAAAATTTTGAGGAACCTTTATAAATAACCCAGGTAAGTTTAGAAGGCTTGTGGAGAGACATAGACCTCAGGGGTCATTGCATAGTGAAGGAAAACATACACAGTCATATGAGTTTCTATTGGTTTATGCAAGAAATGGATGAAACAAAGAGTTTAATCTATTACAAAAGGTAGAGGGAATTGATACATACTTTAAAATTTTCATTTGGACCTTTGAAACACTATAAAACTTGAGATAAATAATTTTAAGACCTCTCGCCCTGTGCAGGGTATAAGAGAAACCCTAAAATTAGGGTTTTGTGGATAAAAGAGATTCAACCATCAAAATTTGATGAATTTTTTTAATATTTTAAAATTCAAGCTGAAATAAGAGATTATATTGGTTTCATAATTATATGAACCTCCTAGGTGCGGATTTGAGCAATTGTGTTATAATTAGGGCTAATTAGGCCTAGTTTGGAGGACCTTAACAAAAGAAGTATGACCTAGGAGTGGATTCAGGTCATGAAAATTTATAAAAACCTCAAAGGGGATAGAGGGTGTCTATAGATGTGTTTAATTATTGAAAATAGTACCTATATTTGGTTAACCAGATGAAAACCTCATAAAAAAGGCTACAACCCTCATAAGGCCATTGAGATCTTGGAAGGTGGAAATGAGTGATGAATTAGGTTTGATGACTTGAAAGGTATTAGAAAAAGTGTGATATGAAAATATGATATCATTCATGCATTTAAGTTGAGTCCTTAATACCTATATCAAGAATTGGTTCTTGAAACCTAAAGGGTGGTTACCCAGTGAAAGCTAGTGAAGGTGTAAGAGTAAGTTTGTCAAGGAAATGAATGTAATGAGGGAGAAAATGAATGTCAGAGTCATGTGAAAGGTATAATAATATCATAATTTCCTCTAATATCCCAATAAATAGGAACTAAGCAAGGATACCATTAATCATAGTGAATAGAGAGAGGAAAAATAGATTGTGCAAAGTAGATTCAAGACAAGCCATAGCAAGTGGTTGTGATCAATAATGTTTGGAACTAGATAATGATGTTTTAAAAGATTCTTACCTTACCTTTGCATCACATAGACTAATATGTTCATGTCGGTTATTGATAGAAACGAAGGATAGATCAGGGTCATAACTAGCATGCAAGTTTGTGGGAATGATGAATAAGAGTTATTTGGAGACACACATGTTATGTAGGATAAATGCAAGTTAAGATTGACATTGCCAAGTATCAAATACCATATTTTAATATATGCAAAGATTGAAAATAAAAGTATAACATTAAAGTAAATGACCGATCCACTTTGAGGGAGAAACATCCACAGCGTTACAATAAGAAACAAAGTTGTAATATGGAGGTCTTATACTAAGCACTACTCCCTATATATACCCTATTATAGACACCTAATTTGGTAGAAGACCATTTTATATTATGTCTTTATCATGATTTATACCACTTGGTCCACTGGTGTACATTTAGGTATTTTTTAACACTTTCACCCTACATTATACTCTCTTTGCCTTGATTCATTTATATGTTCTTAGATACACCTCAGATATATCAGTTGTCATTACCATGATACTATCTAATCATCCTTTATTCAACTTTGTCTCTGTTCTAGTGCTTTTTTCCCTTTGGTTCAAAATCAATAGTCAATTGATTATGACCTTCATACTTTTTTGGGTCCATGCTACCTTGGTTTGATGCATGGGACTTTGAATTTATCTTATCACTATTCTCTAAGGTTAACCTATGTTCAAAGTGTTGTATGGAATCCTATATATACAAATATATACTTATTCAATTGGGATAGATCAAGATGTACCTTATCGAATGAATCTCTTATAAGTTATTTGTCTAATGCACAATCATCAACCACTATCAAGAGTTTTGCACTTTCAACTAAGGAGTCTACACATTGATCCTATATTGTGTCACTGTCATTCCAAGTCTTGTGCTTTAACATCTTATACCAAAAAAAGGTCATAGAAAAGCATATAATTACATTTGATTATCTAGGGAGAGGAGGTAAATTCATGTCTCTCATTGGGTTTGGATTTACTCACAAGAACTAAAACTACATTGGATTTGATTCCAAGCATACGAGATATGTAGTTGCAACTCCTCAAGAGGTTGCCCAAGCTATCTAACTTGCACATAATATTTTATGCATATATTTATTGAGGATAGGCCAAGATCAAAGGAGAATCAAATTGGAGAAATATGTCAATCACATTAACGACGTGAATCCATATTCCAACAAGGTCTCAAACTAAAAAGTGGCCCTAAAAACTATAGAGCCTACAAAATAAAATGGGGCACAATTGGCCATAGAGAACACAATCGGCACCCTGTCGATTCTAACCCATATACAAATCATAGTCAATTTCTCGAGTTGTAGTATAGTCACTTCCAAATCCTCTTTCTAATTCTAGAATTCAAAATTAATCACCCATGTGTGTTTGTTTTAGTCTTCTTTTCCCTCTTCCATTTCTATTGCTTGTTTAATCGTTTCGGTTTAACATCAGCGTATTTTTAGAAATATTTCAAATCTGATTATTATTTATTATTTCATCAACCTAGATCTTCATTATAACATAGTTTTACCTCGTAGACAAAGTGCAATTTCTCCCATTATTCACCATTTTGGTAAAATACTTGTCAATGTTATGGATATTCCATATGTTGATCTTAATATCAATATGAAGATATATAAATGATCATATGAATAAGTTAAAGCTTATGTTAGCCACAAGTCAACCACACATATCCCAATACATGCGATGGGTTAAGGGCATAACATGTTATGGCGACTTTCAAAAGTTTGAAACTCCTTTTACGCATTCTCATGCTAATCTCCATAACGGTTTTGAGTTTTTCCTATTACATGCCAAGATCATATGTATGGTATTTTCATATGTCATCAATGTCCATATAGTCTAGGTTCCGTTGCTTCTGCGGATATTTTAAATGGATGAATTTATTCATCTATTTTCACATTTCTAATTTATAATTGTTGTAAATCGACATATGCACAAATCTCACCTAAATTTAAATTCAAATCACTTATAAAAATGATTAAAGTCATTTAATCATCAAATATAATCATAACCTTAACAAATATTAATTTTAGAACACTCTTGGTATATTTTAATGAAACTATTTTTATTATACAATTTCATTTATCAATATTTCGATTAAATTTAAGATATCTACGATTAATGTTAACAAATAACCGTGACATGAAGACCTCAAACCAGACTCTTATCCATTTCAGATTTATAAATTTTAAGATGACAGGGGTCAGAAATCACCAGATTAGGCGAATGAAAGCCCAAAAAACCATCAATTTAAAACCCTCTGCTCATCCACTCAAACTAAAGACGAATGAGATAAAGCAATTGACATTACAGACAAAAGGACAGAATAAAATGGACAATTAATTTATCGGTGGCTGACATGACAGGTTATCGCTGGAAACTCTCGTCGGTTGCTGCGCACATGGGGAGGTCATAAGGTTTTCAGACCAAAAATTGTACTGAAATAATAAGTTCGAGCTTCCTTAAAATTAATTAGGAAAAAAAAAAAATAGAATGTTATAAATATTTGTAGATACGAAAAGTTAAGCAGTTAAGGTTAAAATTGTGTCATGGGTGATTTTGGCGACATGAATGTCCTTTACTCATGGTTGTTTAGTCGAAGGAGTTTGTTCATTTAGATGTATGCTTACTCAGTATTGTAAATCCGCTATATATTTATTTCTGAAATATGGGTAGAAATACTAACATTCTATATAATTCAATGATTCCATGTAATGCCTTCAGGGATATAATAAAAAATAATAATAATCAGTGAATTTATTAATTATTAAGAAGAAAAACCCCAAAAGGTTGACGAAATAATGATTCCAAACACTCATTACCATGTTGCCAACAAAAGTTAGTATTGTCCACATATCTCTTCCACCATTTACTTTTGGTGTGGATAAGAGTGTAGAGCCCTATATTCAAAATTTTCTATGAAGAGGTTGGCTACTACTGAAGAAAGAGGTGAACCCATGGCCATGCCTTCAAATTGCTTATAGACAACTCCTTTAAAAGATAAAAAAGTGGAATTCAGGGATTAGGCAACTAACCTAGATATTTCTTCATTATTGATGGGCCTAATTATTTCCATAATATCACCAATAAGAACCTTAGTAAAGAGGGAAACTACATCAACGCTGACCAATAATTCATTGTCCTATACCTTTTTGTTTTTAACAAATTCCACAAATTTTGATGAGTCTTTGATAAATGAGTAAGTCCTGCCTCATAAAGTTTTCAATCTCTTTCCTAGAAAGGCTACAAAACCATAGGTCCGGGAGTTAGTGTGTCAACAATAGGTCTCAAAGGGTTATCTTCTTTGTGGATATTTGGAACATTATAAACCCTAGTGGTGATCTCTCTATTGGGTATTAACTTTTTTCTAACCCCCTCTTTTATAGAAGAGGATTTGATAGCCTTAGTTACATTCTTCAAAATAAGAGAAAGTTGGCGGCGATCAAGTTTCTTGTATCCACCACTATTATTTAGGTGATATTCCATTTTGGCATCATAGTCTCTTCTATGAGCAATGTGAAGGCATGGCGATACATTCACATCTTTTCCTGATATTAGCCAACCTCTTCATGTAAAAGTTTGAATATATGGCTCTACACTCCTATCCACACCAAACTAAATGGTGAAAGGGGTATGTGGATGATACCAACCTTTGTTGGAAACATGGGAAGCAGAGTTTGGAAAAATTTCACCACACCTTAATAGTTTGGTGCCTAGCATCAACCCCTTTCATGGAAAGGGGATGGATCACTTTATATGAAGGTTTATAGAAAAGGAACCCACACTAATCTATACTTGCATGTCATTTCGCATCATCACCTAACCTAAAAAGTAGGGGTGTTAAAAACTCGTGACTAGGGCTTTCAAGATTTGTGATGAAGACAACATAGATCAAGAAATTGAACACTTAAAAATAGTTTTTAAGAGGAATGGTTACAGGGGTAAGAAAATCATGAGGGCTATTAAGCAAGCCAATGATAATCTTAACAGGGCAGAAGCACCATCAAACGGTATCCCAACAACATTATTGCCTTATGTTGAAGGAGTCTACAATAATATTGTTAGAATCTTAAAATGCCAAAATATAAAGACTACCTTCTTACTTCTCAATAAGTTGAGAACGTCTTTAGGGTCTTTTAAAGATCATCTAGACCCTAACTTATGTAGCGGGGTATACTTAGTGGAATGCTCATGTGGGGTCCCATACATCATGGAGATGGGGAGGTCCATTCGTACTACAATTAAAAAGCAAGCCATTGATATTCATCTGGAAATAATTGAGAAGTTGGCTCTAGTTGAGCATTTATACAAATCCAACGTGTGATCTACATAAAAGAAGTACAAGTTATTAAGGTTTAGAATCATTATCAAAATAAAAAATTAAAAGAAGCTATTGAAATTGGTAAACACCCCCACAATCTTAATAGGGATGGAAGGTTAGGAATAGATCATATGTGGAGGCCCGTTATTAGCTCTCTTTATTGGTTAATCTTCTTTGCTATAGTCTTTTTTGGTTTCTAACTAATAATAATTAAATTTTTTAATACTTGGTCAACCTTTGTGTTTTTCTTCTTAATAATTAATTAATTCACTTATTTAATTTACTTAACAAATAAATCATTAACTTTCTAGGGTTCTATCTTTTTTTTTCTAATTAATATTATTAATTGGTAATAATTATTTAGTCTTAGGGTTTGCATATTAAAATTTATTTAATTCACATAATAAATAAATTATTAAGTTTGTGGGGATCTATTCATTAATTATTTTTATTCGTTAGTTTTGTGACCATTTGGGTGATCTCTTTCTCACATGGAGGTTCAATCTCTTAATATTAAATAAGAGAGGTAGGCACATTAACAAGCACTCTCACATTTGTTTCCTCTAGTGACCTATGTTGTTTAAGGAAGCTCGAGCTTGTTGTTCCACTATAATTTCTTATTCTCTTGACGATAAATCATAGTTGATGATTTGAAACGTCAAAATTTAAAATATAATGAACTAGAATACTATCAAGATAAATAAAAATCTAATAGGCCAATATTATAAACAATAACCAGTGTTTATTTGTATTGAATGATTCAAATAATTACAAACCATGCATAAATAAGCCTCAACTCAGAATTAGAGTTGACATACAAAATTCAAAACTCTAAAATAAATAAAACTTGACTTGCTATTTTTAATGACTTTCGCATGTAGGAATGCACAACTCTAAAAATATATAAAAATAAACTAAACGCTAAAATTAATCTATCGAATGAATTTCAACTGACGTTCAAGTCTGTTTACAAAAATAGATAATTTCTAAACTTAGAAAAAACTCGAAAATAATTTTAAACAATAATTTTGGTCCCTCAGATGGTCATGTATGGCCTTCAAATATATCAAAAACACCCCATAATTATAAGAGCAAGTTATGGCTGAATTTAACTTTTTGAATTGGTCATTTTGGCATAAACTCAAACGGAGCTACGGATCAAAAGTTACAACCTCTAAAAGTTTGGCCTCTTTTTCTACATCATTCTCCTCTGGTTGAAAATAACTCATCTCTTACGAGTTGTTTTGATTGTACTGTTTCCATTTGTTCATATCAATCTTCTTCAGCTCCCATTCTATAATCCAAGTGTTGTCTTGCTATTGTAATCCTTCTCACTGTACTAAATACCTGTCATAACTTCCTTGCCTTGTGTTTAATGTTTTCTTATCTAGAACCTGTACTCTCTTTTCTTTCTTCTTCTTTGCAACTTGTTACTTCCAATCTACTTAATCTTTTTCATATTCACCATTTTATCCATGGAAATCATATAAATTTGAAACATTAAATACTGGAGAGATAAAAATTTTGTGGTAAACTCTCCTCATAAGCATTGTCATTGATTTTCTTCACAATTTTGCATGGTTTAATTTTCTTGTACTTCAACTTGTTATATGTGCCTTTCAAAAATCTCTCTTTTCTCAAGTAAAACATCACTAAATATCATTCTTCAAATATTTTGACCTTATTCTAACATTTGCTTCTGCTTTCTAATTTCATTATGTTCCTGTAACTTTCTTCTTACTTATTATTGTAACTATTGTATATGTTCTACAAATGCTTCTGCATCATCATTAACTTGTTCTACAATTGGTAACTGTACTAAATCTAAAACACTCAGAGGATTTCTCCCATAAACAATCTAAAATGTTGATTTAGCGGTTGATTTATTTGTTGAACTATTATATGCAAACTTAGCGTATGGTAAATCCAAGTCCCATTGCTACTATGCATCTCAATAAATTTTCCAAGCTCCTATTTACAATTTCTAACTGTCCATTTATTTGGGGATGGTATGCACTACTAAAATGTCGCTTAGTCACCATCTTCCTTTTCAAAGTCTTCCAAAAATAACTTATAAATTTAATGTCCCTATTTGATGTAATGGTTTTTGAAACACCATGCAATCTCATAATATCCTTAAAAAATAGTTCTGCAACTCTCGTGGCATACTTGGTTTTCTTACATGCACTAAAATGAACCATCTTAGAAAACCTATTTACAACAACAAAAATTGAATCATTACCTTTTTATGTGTTTGATAATCCCAATACAAAGTTCATACTCATATCTATTCATGGCCCTCTTAGAACTGATAATGGCATGTACAACCCTGTACTCTGTGCATGTCCTTTAGCCACTTGACATATCTTGCACCTTGAAACATATTTTGGCACATCCCTCTTCATCTTTGGCTAGAAATGCTTCTCCTCCACCAAAGATATTGTCTTTGTCTTACCAAAGTGTCCAACCAATCCACCACTATGCAATTCTTGTACAATTTATCTCTTAGAGACCTAATTGGAATATATAATTATTTCCCTTTGAAGAGATAACCATCCTGCATAAGATACTCTTCATAAATATTGCTTGTATCATGTCATTAGATTCCTACATTGATCAACTATCTTGCCAAAATCTAGATCAATATCATATAATTCCTTAATAAATTCAAATCTAATTACTTCACTCACCAGAGTAGTTAACAACCCCACTCATCAACTCAAAACATCAGTTACGTAATTCTAGTTTTTTTTATTTGTGATTCAACACAAAAGTATAACCCTACAAGAAAGATCCACTTTGCATGCCTACTATTTAACTTTTTTTTAGTGTTCACATACTTCAAAGCCTCATGATCAATAAATAAGATAAACTCCTTAGGCACCAAATAATGCCTCCAATGTCTTAATGCAAGTGCTCTTCTTTAGTCTTACATAATGTTAAAATATCATCAAAATAAACCACCACAAACTTACCATTGTATTCTCATAGCACTGTGTTAATCACCCTCATAAATGTGTTAAGTGATTAGATAATTCGAATGGCATCACCATCCACTCATATCAACCATATCTAGTCTTGAATGCTATTTTACACTCATCTCCTTCACGAATTTGAATCTGATAGTAACCACTCCTTAGATCAATTTTGATAAAATACTTTGCTCCTACAAGAACATCCATCATATCATCTATACAAGGTATAGGAAACCTATATTTGATTGTAATTTTATTGATTGCTTTACTATCCACACACATCTTCCACCCTCCATATTTATTTGGAGTTACCAAAGATAGTGTTGCACAAGGACTCATGCTCTTCCTTACTACACCCTTCCTCACCAATTCAGTAACCTGCTTATTCAATTATGCATATTCTGTTGGACTCATCCTATAAGCTGCTTGATTGGGTAGAGTTGATCTTGGAATCAAATCAATATGATACTAAATATCTTTCGTTGGTAGTAAACTATCTTATAACTCATTATTCATAACATTTGCATATTCTTTCAACACTACTTCTATTTTTGCTAGTATTTGCACCACTTTTGTGTTTTCTTTCTTCGCTACTAATGCATAGCAACAACATGTCATCTTCATGTCTTTCATAAATTCTTTTGCAGTCAACATGCTTTCAACCTACCCTTCTTCTTTAAGAGGTAACAAAACTACCTTCATACCACTTTTCCAAAAGCTAGACATGTTCTTTGCTCCATCATGCACTGTTTTTTTATCAAACTATCATGGCCTTCCCAATAATACATGACATACATTCATTGGTATTACATCACAACATATTTCATCCTTGTCATTTTTACCTCTAGAAAACTTGATTAAACACCTCTTATCTACCATAACTTCATTCCATTACTTAAACCATGAAATATGATAAGGGTTAGGATGTTTTTTTACACTGCAAGCCTAGTTTCTTAATCATATCTTTAGAAACCAAATTTTCACAACTACCATAATCTATAATTACCTTACATATCTTACCTCCTGAATTACACCTTGTTCAAAGGATATTTATTCGCAACCATGTATCATCACCTTCTTTATTCTACACACATTCTTTTTTTGGAGAAATCATTATTCTTCTAATCATGATATTTTCTCTAATATCTGTTGTTGCAACTTCAGTATTTTGCTCTTCTATTTCAACTTCAACTAAATTCACTTTTGGGCGATCCTCTTGCCTCCTTTCTTGATCTTGGTAGTGTGGACTCTCGAATGGTCTATGACTTCTTCTCCACATCTATAACAAATATAAGTCCTACATTGATTTGAAAACCATCGTCTACCACCACCATAGCTTCATCCTATGTAAAGTCCTCTTCCTCTTTGCTAGTTTTGAAACCCTTATCTATTATTTTATTATCTTTCTAGACCACGTGATGATTCTCTTCTAGTGGTTTTAAACCCACTTTGCTTGTATTAAATCCACCTCATCCTCTTATTAGAGGGGATTATCCTCTTCTTGTCCCAATAGATGTTCTTCTGAAATTATGTCTATTTTATTTTTCTTCTACCTTCAAAGCTAATTGATAAGCTTCCTCTATGCAAAGTATTCTATGCATGCTTAATTCATATTGAATAGAAAACTTTAAACCATCTACATACCTTGTGGTCATATGTTCTTCTGTCTCATCATGTCCCATACATATTGAAAGCTTATAAAACTCATCTGTATACTCTTGTATACCGTGATCCTTGTACCTCAATTTTTGAAATCTTCTGTATAGGGTTTGTGCATAATGTACAAGAAGAAATTTATCCCTCAGCTTCTTCTCCATCTTTTTCTATGAGTTTCTCTTCTCTTTACCTTTTCTCTATCTTTCTTTCTTATGGTGATCCCACCAAATCATTGCATGACCCTTCAACTTCGTGCATGCAAACTTTACTTTAGTCTTCTCTCATAGTTCTCCATTTGAAAAAAATTTCCATGTTATTCATCCAATCTATCAACTCCTCTAGTTTTAAACTTCCACCATAATATGAAATGTCAACCTTGATTACTTCGTTCCTTCCTTATAAATCTCTAACCATATTCTCTTCCATTGATGATAGTTGTTCTTGCTACTCCTCTTGTGAAATTTCTTCTTCATGATCTGGGTCATCTTCTACTCTCCTTTGTCTTTGATTCATAACGATCTCAGTAAATTATTCTACTTACCTCTACAACTATTGCATAATACAACTCATTTGAGTGATTCTTCCTTGTCCTCTCACAATATCTTACACGTCCAAGATTCAAACTTGATTTGATGTCATATAATGAATTAGAATACTATCAAGACAAATAAAAATCCAATAGGCCAAGATTTTGAATAATAACAAGTATTGATTCATATTGAATGATTCAAAATTAATTAAAAACCATGCATAAATAAGCCTCAACTCGAAATTGAAGTTACCATGCAAATTTTGAAATTCTAAAAATAAATAAAACTTGACTTACCATTTTTACCTGCTGCTATTTATATTAGCATTCGCATGCAAGCACATACAACTCTAAAAATATCTAAAAATAAACTAAACACTAAAATTAACCTATTGGACAAATTTCAACTGAATTTCAATTTCGATTACAAAAATGGATAATTTTTAAATTTAGAAAAACCTCAAAAATAATTTTAAATGGTAATTTTGGACCCTCAGAAGGTCACATATAGCCTCCAAAAAATATTAAAAATGTTTCATAACTGAAAGAGTAGGTTATGGCTATATTAAAATTTTTGATCTGATCATTTTGGTGTGAATATGGCCTCAAACGAAACTACGGATCAAAATTTATGGCTTCTAAAAGTTTGATATCTTTTTTTGCATCAATAATTGTATACAATTTTTTCTATAAAAATTATCTAACTATTTTATCGAATATGAAAACATTAAATCTTTTAAAATATTAAATGTTAGACAACTACTTTACTGACCATAAAAATAAAATTAAAAACTATACATTTTATATTTTCAAATTTATTGTGTGGGAAATTTCTCCTAATACTATGGTTAAGGAGGATTGGTATACCCATTACGAGAATTTTATACCCTTATGAATATAAAAATAAAATGTATAACTATAAAATATAATTGGAGTTTTATAACAATTCGTTTACATCTGGATTTTCACTTTTCATAAAATTCCAACTATATTTGAAAGTTAAAAATCTTAAATTTATATTTATGATATCATAAAATTATTTATATATATAAAAGTTTCTTCCAAAAATTATTCTAAAAGTTTTAATATTGATTTGTGTGGAATATGAAAATATGAAATCATATATATATATATATATATATATATAGTTTCCTTATTTAAAGATGGTTTGTCCTAGTTTTTGAAAGATGATATTGAATGGATAACCATAATAAAACATTTCGTTGATAGATAAGGTCAATTGTGAAATTTAACCTTCCAATTATTCAACAATTGACCTTATCTATCAACGAAATGTTTTATTATGGTTATCCATTCAATATCATCTTTCAAAAACTAGGACAAACCATCTTTAAATAAGGAAACATCATATATATATATATATATGATGTTTCCTTATTTAAAGATGGTTTGTCCTAGTTTTTGAAAGATGATATTGAATGGATAACCATAATAAAACATTTCGTTGATAGATAAGGTCAATTGTGAAATTCAACCTTCCAATTATTCAACAATTAAAGATTTCCTCCTTCCCCCTACATGGCTTATGGGGTTTATCATAAAAATTCTACTTATTCCTATAGTAATTATCTTACAACTCATAACTTCTATCCCTATTAAGACACCACAAGCATATACCCAAATGGAATCAAATGTTGAATAAAAATGAGACAAGGTAATATGATGGGAGAGTTTGAGGAGGCACTCTGCGCCCTCCCACTTTTTATTGAAACCCTACGTTTAGGGCGTGTCCTGGAAGAGTATGGCGTTGGGGATACAAAATGTCAATGAAAAAGGGTTAGGATACCATAACTCCTCTATAGGATCACTTGGTTTTTCTCAACTCTGTGTTGGCATCCTTTCCCTAACTTGCATTCCTATGTTGGAAACAATCGCTCTTTTGTCTCCATAGCAAGGGTTCATAGTCCCTATTGGTAGTGATGGAGGTTATGGTGATAGAGAATATTTGGTGTTATGACCTATTCTTTGGTGGTTACAATGTTTTCCTAGGTATCGACCTAATGTTATGATAACAACTTTGTAATGCATTGTTTGGTTGTGTTTGCTTGTGAAGATGAATCTATGCTACATCCATTCTTCCATTCCTATGGATAATGCTACACTAGGGTTTGTACCTAGGGTTAAGTTAGGTTTTCCTAGGGTTTTATGTTTCATTTACTTGGTTTTCCCTAACTAATAGCAACGTTTTGAGGGCCATTATATTTCACTTGCTTGGTTATACCTAGTTAGTAAGGGAGTTCTGAGTACTATTTAGTTTAATTTGTTGTCCCTAATGTGAATTTTATTCTATCACTTATAGATTGTGGATAGCCCTAAACACCCTTAATATGTAAACAAACTATTTGTCATTAATATATGTGTTTCCAACAATAAATTAAATCTTATTTCTAAGACTCCAAACATCTTGTTTGGGAAAATTTGATCTCAAAAAACTTAGCTAATCATTATTCCATGACTCTTTTTTTTTTAAGATGGTGAGTTATGTTGCTATGTGATATAAAAACTAACAAGAGCCGTGCGATGGCTTTAGTACCTGTTGGTGGGTAGGAAAACAAGTTTTGATTGTTGTTTTTAAGTGCTTGCCATTTGTCATTGTGATAACTTTTTTCATGGGGTTAAGGTTTGTATTCATATTGTATACAACTTGGGCAAGCTATAAACATGTCATATGTCTCCATCCCTATGTTGACAAGGCCCATTGAAATGAGCTTTGCATGCACTGAGTCACCAAACCACATATAAAAATTGCTAATATCTATATAAATTGGATAGTCTAATGTCTTTCAAATCTTGGCCCCAACAACCTTTGAGAGGTCAAATATTGATTAATTTGCTTATAAGTAATAGTTAACTATGAGAAGTTTTTGCTAACATAACGTTAATATTTACATAGCTCTAATATTATTATTTTTTTGCACTATATCCATTTCATATAAAGGAAATCTGGTGTTCCTTGCACCTTTAGATATTAAATATATATTATTATAAATTATAATCAGTAATACATAATATATTATATGTAGTATAATAATATCATAAATTATATTATACATGTAGGCATAATGTTATTATGTATATTAAATATTATAAATTTAGATTATTTATTAAATAAGACAACTGACACAATTTGGAGTTGTTATGTGGCTAATAGATTAACATGTGTCTTTAATCCATGAAGAGACTTGCAAAATCTAGAAGCATATGCAAGTAGTAACAGGACTCTAAAAAGTTGTTTTTGCTTTGAAATTTTTTCTTAGTTTGGTAGGGTTTAAGGCATTTGGTGTCATTGTATCAAACTGTGATGAAAATCTCAAAGAACTAGAAGATAAAAAGTTTGAAACCCTAAAAGATGAAAATGTCATCAAATCAGAAGCAAAAATGTTTGAAACCCTAACAAAATGGTTGTTGCAAGACTTATGTAAATGCAATGTGCATAAGTGGTTCCATGCAATGCTAGTGTTGTAAGTCTAATGCATTTTTAATAGAAGTATTCAAGCTGAGTTTTTCAAATTAGCAAAGGATAGGTGGTGGTTGTACAATTGTATTTCTCCTTTTTTATTGTAGCAGCTAACCTATCATGAAGCTACGACTTCAACTATTTTTTATTTTGATCTAATTTGTTGTTGAATAGATGGAATATAATACAATAGTTAATGTGTTGATAAATATGGAAAATTTGTTCTATATGGCATATGTTATAAGTATTTGATTTGAGCTTTGTTGTTTAAATTTATTAAAAAAATCATTTTTTTGTTTGTATTGATGCATTAAGTAGTACTTATTTGTAAATACTTTGTTTTTATAATGGATATTTGTGATAAGGTTAACCATTATGTCATTTAACTCCTAAAAGAGTTTTGCAACTTTATTTGAGGTGCTCAGACACATATCATATGTGATGCTTCAGTTTAAATGTAGTCCTCCATCAACACCTAATTTAATTACTCTAAATGTTAATATATTTGTAGCATGGATGAATATAAGCTACAAGATAGACTATGGTAACTCAATTTCTTATGCGTACATATATAGTATTGTAATACTTACTCGAACCACTCATCGAACATGGAAACCTATCATAATGAAATCAATGCTCATGATGTCCTCATCAACCCTTAACAATTGAAAATAACCAATGTAATATGTTTCCACTTTGAAAACTACATACCCCTTTGTAACACAATGTGTATGTATCATATAAATCTAATAATTAGACTAAATCTATTTTAACATATTTTTTATGCCAATTTTATTTTATTAGATTAAGTCCCGTAATATCATCTTCCAATGAAGGATTGTCTCATCATTGTATTTTTAAACCCTTATTCTTCTCAACATGGTTCTATCAATGCAACCAATAGGTTTCTTGCATAATAATTTTGCACTTGCTAAGCATAGTTATAGCGTGTGCTATAATATGATCTGTGATTTAGGAAAGGGAGAGTTTTAGTTTGTTGAAGAGTAGCAGAGTTACAATCTAATTTAAATTAATCCTTATACCCTATTATCCTTTAGAATAATACTATAAATAATTTTTGGACTGATATTGACACTTTGGTTATCTTGACAATGTGGACTGGAGTTTGGCTTTCGTTATCTTGACAATGTGGACTGATATTGGCACTTTGGTTGATTTGTGAAAGTAAGTTTTGACCCACTGTCCTTTTTTTTTTGGATTGCCAATACCAACCAAAAACCTTTTTGTCCTTTTTGTTGTAAATTATCTTGTTATATATTTCCAATTAAAAAAAATTATATAATAATGTTTATAACATTTAAACATTTAAGTTTAAAATATTATATTAAGTTTTTGTAAGTTAATTTTGACCCACTTCTTGAGCTCTCTCTCAACTCCTTTTGATTCCCCTTTCTCTCTATTTAGATTTTTCATTTATTGGACTTGTTTATTGGGAGCATGCATAAGCTCTTGGGCTTTATTTGAAGCATCAATACGTTTTAGACATTCTTTTTGTGATCATTTTTGGTTTAAGTGTTTTCATTCTTTATGCTTGTCTATTTTATTTTTTATTGTTTTAGAATGAATTAGACACTAATAGGGTCTTAATTTGAATTCAATTTGTCTATAAATACACATACATTCTAGTTCATTTATGCATCCACCATCTATATAAGGAATTGAAGAATCATTTAAGTAAAATTCAAGATAATTTATTATTCACAAACATTTTAGAGAAGACACACATTCATTATAACATTTATTGAAACATTCAAATTCATGTTAAACATATTGCATGATACTGGTTTGTATATTTGAATTATTGTAATTATTGAGGTGTGTTGTTTTCAATATTGTTATTGATAAGGGACCTGACAAACATCAAGATAGTCAGACTATTCTCTGATATAACATAAGCCCCAAAACACTTTTTTTTTCTTTATGTTTTTGCAATTATTGTTGCCTAATTCGAACAATAAGAAGAAATTCTATTTTGCAGGCGATCATAGCAAGGTGTGAAATTTTGAGCAAGGTTTTTGAAAATTGAAACTAGACGAGAGTTGTCATAAAAAAATGTTTGGACTTATTTACAATTTTATCAAGAGTGTGCTTATGGTCTAAACATTTTCCAAAGCATTTGTATAATCAAGACAACATTCTCTATTCAACACCTTTTTTGGTTCAACATTGTCCTAATTTTGGATGTGCATTTTCATTTTCAGATCCTGGTGACTGACATCGAATCACATGATATTCAAGATAAATATATAAACCTTGCATGTCACCTTATTTTCTCTAGGTTTGTAAATTAATTAATTAGATTAATTATTGTTTTATGCATGTATTTAGCCTATATAAAGTTTGATATGTGTATAGCTTGTGCAGGTCATCAACTTTCTTAGTTGAACTTTGAATCTTTCACGTGCAACATCTTATGGCTCATGCACAAGTTTTTCCTACCTCCTAAAGTTGTTGCAATTTCTTGTTACTTACCATGTAAAATTATAATTTTATGTACACACTCCTGAACTATGTGTGCAACACATCCACCTACAACATGCATGTATTTGATTGCTTTGTCTCACAATACCTGGATAAGTTTCCACAACACCAAGTCACATGTTGTGTAGGTATATGTGTTGTAGCACTCACATGCACAATTAACATCCACATGTTAGGTTCCTTTTGCCTTTCAAAATGGTAGTTGACATCCTCCAAGTTTGTAACATGCCATAGAATTTGTTAGTGGAACCAAACATTGGGAGTTCAACTAAGCACCAGAGGATCAATTTTCACTCAACTAGAAGATGGACCGCCAATCATCATTTTTAAATACTTCTTGTGATGATTGTATTTATATTGTAATCATATATCCCACAACACAAAGATGAGAGAGATAAAACATAGACTCGAAAGGAGTTTGTTAGCACACTATTATGAACATACTTGAAAAAATCAACCAAAAAAAATAATATCTGAAAATGATGGATTACTCAATGAACTCAAAAATAATTTCAAACCTTGCTTATATTTAGATATCACAACCTCATTGAGGGGGAAACCTCCTTGACAACAAATTTGATTAGATTAAAAAATATAGATGGTGTTTTTCCTTCATTACAACACTCATATGTAAGCATTACAACCCTAACCCTAATACCTTGCAACCTTATTCTTAATACTCAAGGGTCAGCCTTACATACAAAATAGGCACCTAAGTTTATTAACTAACTATTATTATTAATTTCAAGGGTCCACCTTACATATAAATTGAAGCATGAGCTAATAAACTAACTAAAATTATTATATTACAAAAATAATAATAGATGGTTAGGACGTTAAGGTCCCAACATGCCCTCCCCTATAAAAAGATTTGTCTCTAAAGCTTTAGCTATGGAAATTGTTGTCAAAGCTTTTAGAGAGGCTCCCAAGTGGTGCCTTCTGGTTCAAAGCCTCACCCTTGAACTAGAACATCAGTGATGGTGCAATTGTAGAGTGAGTGAGTGTGTTTGTCTAAAATAACCTTAGGTTTAAGGATGATGGAACTCTCTTCATGAAACTTAATGATGCAAGAACAAAAAGAAGAACCAAGTAAGGATAGCTTTAAACCATGTGTTGCTTGGATAACACTCAAACATTGGACACACCTCAAGCATATTACTCTTAGACTTGACACAATTCAACACACTATTTTTATTGAATTCAACATGTTACTATGAATTGAATTCACATGCTCACTTACACTCTCACACATGCCTTGATAGGCTTACTACGTAACATTAAGAAAAAATAAAATCTCTCATATCCCATTATGGGTTTGAACCATATCTTTGTCATATTCTTGGAGGACTCATCCCCTCAAACTCTCTCCCTCTTTCCAACTTATTGGAGCTAGTTCAACTCCATGATTCTCATTTGCCATTTCCCTTATTCATTCAGATCTTCTATGAAATTATTTTTCTTATGGACTATCTCTTTAGATTCCTTAGCATATTAAAAATGCTCGAGATTCAACTATTCATCATTGTGGGTCATTACTTTTATTTTTCACTTTCATGAGGGCAAAAACACCATTATCTGCAGTCTAGCAGTTTCAAAAATGCCACTATATGCATTATAGAGATTATGAATCCACTATTATATGTAGAGTATAAGTTTCAAAACTACTCGGGTACTTTTACAACCACCACTAACACTTAAAAAAATGTCCTTCAATGCAAACATGTAGTTTCTTCATTGTGTTGAGTCTACCAACTTCTGGAGGCCATAACTTTTGCATACGAACTTGAAATGAGATAATTATTTTTTAAAATGTATAAATTGTTGAGATGAATCCAAATATGTAATCACATTCAGGTTTTATGGAAGTTATTAATATCATTTTTTCCTTTTTCACACAACCTATCCGTTTTAGGCCTTCAACGCATACAACCACTTCTTGACTTATACCGATGGTTGAAAAACTCAACCAACTTTCTTGGAACCATGTAGCTTCTTGAAATTTATCCTTTTATAATGTGCTTGATTTTATATATGTTTATGAGTATGGGTGCTTCTTATAGATCATCTTCACCATTCCAAAACAAAAACACACCAAGAAAAGTGCATGAACACATAACTATTATTTTTGGTTGATGCAAGATTTCTTATATGCCTTAGATGCTCTTACAAATCAAACACTCAAGGTTTTTTAAATGTGAGGTTCTACTCATATGGATGGATTAAGTGTTAAAACCAATATTTTTACAACTAAGATTGATGGCCATGGTATCCCCTTACAACACATCAAATACTTCTACTAATTGTCACACTTTTTTTTCCATTTCCAACTTCCTCTTGTTAGATTCAAATATGTCCTCGTCTTCTTATCTCTTCTTACTCCTTTCTATTTTGTGAGTTTAGACCCACCATAGTCCATCCTCCTCCAACAAAAGCTTCTCTTCTTATCTCTCCATCTTATTTTGGGTTGAAACCCACCTTCATCTGACCACCTCCCCCAAGATGCTCATTCTTGCATCTTACTTTCTCTTGTGGGCTTGTATCCACTACCATCACCTCTCCACCTTCACCAAGAGTCTTCCTAGATTAGTTAATTAATTATCTAACCCACTATTAGATCCTTCCACATTTCAATCTTCTCTATTTTTAGCCCCTATTTTATCATGGCTTCCATATCTTATTTTTCCACCATTATATTACTTATGGATTATTCATTTATAAGAATATTAAAATACTCTTATTCCTCCTTCACTTCTTCAAAACTTGTGAACTCAAGTTGATCACTCTCTTTACCTTGGAAGGCTTATTTGAATGCCTCATTTATCTCTATCTCTAGACCTATAATGCCATACTCTTTTCCACATGGTTGTTCTAATGATTGATTCAGATACACCACCTCATCCTTGTCACCTTCCATAATCAAACTCTTTAGATCATCTCTAGGTTGATTATAATCTCATTACTTCACCACAATCATGCCACGTGAAAATAAACTTGCAATCTCCTTGTCTATATGAGAACAATTCATACTTTGACTCATAAGAGTCTCTTCTCCAATACCTATGTGGGATACTCCCATATGTGCAACACCACTTTCATCCTTTATTCATTTTAGTAGAAATAATTCCACCATCTCTATCTTCTTTCTTTTCTCTATGCCACATGAGTGACAATATTCATCTATCCTTGTCCAAATTATCTCTTGACCAACCTCTATTACCAAGCTATTAACTATTCCATCCACCATTCCACTCTCTATCCATCTCTCAATATGGAGTTTTGATGCATATCCTTCTTTATCCACCACTATCTTATTGAGAAACTCTTCTTCCTATTTCCAATTTATTTCACTTGCTTTGTGAGAATTTTATCTGCCACCTCTAGCTGTTGCAAATGAAATCCCTCTTATATATCCTTTATAGAATATTATTTTATCCATAGTTTCCCACTCTCTCTTATCTCCATAATGAATTAAAGACAATATTATATTGCTAATTTATCCTTTCCAATTAGATCTTCAACTATTATTTCCATATTATTCTCGTGTTCCACTTCTTAACTTTGTTTCTCATACATATGAGCATACTGGACTGAACCAAACTTTATCCTCTTCTTTTCTCTTCTTCATTATTGGACCTGCACATTGAGCAAACACATTAAGGAAATAAAGAGTTCCCATAAACACTTATTCAACCTCTCCATCATGCCTCATAAACATGTTTTCCAAGTCTTCTTCATTGCTTGAAATCCCAACACAACTTGTGCTCATGTGTTGGGCCACCAAATTCCCATTCTTAATAACCTCAATGGTTGTCTTCTCCTCGTTCTTATTTATATTTTCTTATCTTTCACATGGTCTTCAACCATACTCTCCTTGAGTGTATTAACTTTGACTTCAACCACCTCTACTGCTTCTTTTATGGAAGCTTTCAACTCCTCATGGTTACCTTCATTCACCTCTATTACTTCTTTTAAATAAACATGTAGTTTTCCTTGGTTGTCCTCAACACTTTTTCCCTCGAAAAGAGAAAATAAAAATGCATTATCTTCATTCACCAATTATGATTCTTCCTCTTCCCACTTATGGGATACCATGAACTCCTTCCCATCATCAAATAATGGGTCTGCTTCTTTTTTTTCAAGAATTAACTCCTCTACATCTTCTTCTATGAGGATTCCTTCCTTTATAGGATGATCACAACTTTCCGCTTTGTTGTTTTTGAAATCAGATTTTTGATTCTCACATGGAAACCTCTTATCCTCACTCATATCCTTCTCCTTGATACTTCTCAGAATATATTTGAGAAACATGGAAATCTTCTTTTTCTTCTCTTCACTCTCAATCCTCAAGACATGAAGCGTATTCAACCACTCTATTTGCATTATTGGGTGCACAACATGACCCAACAACTTGGAAACCATATATTCCCAGCTCCTTACCTTATTATTTCCTTTTTATCATCTCTTATTTTGTATAAATCTTCAATAATTAGTTGTAACTCTACATAGTCTCTTACTTACAACCTTTACCCTCATAAGGTATTCAATACACGTATCTTCAAAAAAAAAATTTAACTCCACATTCAATTTCATGAGGTTATTTAGGATTAATTTACCATAAAAAATAATAACATTTCTATTGGTATTACCTCTTACCTTCAGCTTCATCAACCCAAGAATCCTCCAAGGTAAATGACAATGGTAAAGAAAAGGTAAATGACAATGGTAAGGAGAAAATAAATGATAGCAGTAAAGAAAAGGTAAAAGAATATGGTAAGGAGAAAGTAAAAGGTAGGGCCCCAATTGTAGTTATACCTCTGACTCCTACATGGGTCACTGATGTTGGTGAATCACATCACATGGCATCTTCTTAGGTAGAGTTCACTTCCTTATAACCATGTGACATGTCCACTATTCAACTAGGTCATGACACTTCTACATGGGTTTTTGGGAGAGGGTCTGTTGAAGTGAGTGGTGGAATAGTCAATAATGTTCTAAGTATTCCTTCACTTTCAAATAATCTCCTATCAGTCTACCAAATTACTTACCTTGGTCTAGGGGTGTGAGTTGAGTTCACTCTAAATTTAATGTATGTTAAAGAGTTGCATAGTGATACTACAGTGGTAGTGGGAATAGTCGATCGTCAGACTCAACTGTATACATAACCTTCTCACACTTTTTCCTTGACTCTCATTCATATCCTTCTTTATTAGACTCACTTGTACTTAATTATATTTCTGAGGTTGAGTACATCTTTGATGATGAGGACTCCTCTTCTATCACAAATGACTCTATAATAGTGATGGGGATATACCTCCACCATCTCCTTGTTACCTTCTAGATATTGAAGAATTATTTCTTGATTCACCTACTTTTGGTCCACTTCAGACATTGTAGGGAGTAGGTACATTGATCTAAGACTCATCAGATATTATGCAATCTAATATATAGTTACAGGGAATTCCACATTCCTTCTTTAACTCTATTTTTTATGTACCATCATTACATGGAGTCGTTGGCTTATCTACTATGCATGAGGAGTAAAATTCATTATATAGGAACCACACCTTGGATGGAGATCCATTAGGCACTTGACAGACACATTCAATGTTATAGGGTGATCCTCTCTTCATTGCATTTACTTTTGATCCAAAATCACTCCAGAGATGATTCGAGCAACAATTCAGGGGACAATTCGGGTGATGGTTCTACCCCAATTGATGACAGAACTTCTAGGAGCCATAACTTTTACACCATAGCTCTAATTGACTTCATATTTGAATCATTGGAAAGCTAAGAATGAGGAGAATGCAATGATATGGCACAAGATTTACTTGATGGGTTTTAACCCCCAAAAATCAGATGGAAGTGCCCTAAATTTTAATTTTAATATTGCAATCTAAAAATAGTAAGTTTCCTAAAATATTGATTCTTTGAATTTCATATTGTTGTAAATCATGGAAGTTGAACCACTTAATCTCCCTCAAGATTGGTGAGCTTCCACATCCTCCTCCTACCTTCAAAATATGTATAAATGAAGATGTAACCCAAAATAAAAATCAAACATATCTTCCCAGAGATAAGCATATGTTTGCATTTGCAATCTTGAGTAATAAAACATCTCTTCTTAGAGAAATCATTGTTACTGTGTTATTTTTGTGTTCTTGAAATATCTGTCAATCAAAACTTGAGTTTTGGATCAGTGGTATCAGAATGGTTTGTCTTGAGAGTGTATGATCCCAAGGATGAGGTTAGGCTACAAATAGCTTGGGGGGAAAATAATAGAGCTTCCAAACTATCCACCTATTCACTCTAAATGACCTCAAATGGTAGACAACATCAAGACATCCGATCCCTTTAAGGAAATAGTGAATGAATCCCTCCAACGGCAACAAGCATAAATGTTACAATAATTTGCCTAAATTCTCCAATAAATCTTGATGGGAAATTCTGGCTCCTCATCCATGGAACATCCTTTTAGTACCCCAACACCCTTCAAGGTTTAGGTGAATTTTGATATCCCTACATTTGAAGGTAAAATCAATGCTGATACAGTAAAAAATTGGTTGGGTCAATTGTCTTCCTAATTTTCTATAAATAAATTCATCGATGCAGAAAAGATCACTTTTACTCTTTTGAAAGCATCATTAACCATGAAAAATTGGTGGGAAGTGTACAAAAAGAGGTTCAGTATAGATGACATTAGCCTTGAGGTGGAATCTTCCTAGGATGATTTCATGGAAGTGGTAAAGGAAGAATACTATCCCATTGGAGCATATGATGATCTATACATACAGTGGGAACAACTTCACTAAGGTAAGGACCAATCTATTCAAGATTACACTGACATTTTTCATTCTCTATCTACGAGATTGGGCATCCGAGAAAGTGAGAAACATAAGACTCTCAAATATCATGGTGGACTATAATGGTACATATGGGGGAAATGGAACTCTTCAATTTGGAAACCCTTAGTGAGGCATACAAGTTTGTAGTAAAGATTGAGCAAAATCATGGAAGAAAGAATACGAAGAGTTAGTCTTTGAAATGGAAAAGTGACAAGGAAGGTCAAACATGAGGCCAAAATTGGAAGCAAGAGGACTTCCAAGATAATAAACCCTAGTAGGGGAAGATTGGAAAATTGTGTGATTACCACAAAATTGGAACTCACTCCAAAGAAGAATGTTGAGCCATTAAGTCACTGCTTTTTGAGTCATAATACTTGACATCTACTACTTTGCCTCATACACACCCTGTAGTTAAATAGGATGAATAATAAATTATAGATGATGAGCTTGATACCATCGTTGCTTCATCACAGAACCACGAGGAAAGGCTAGATGACAAGGAAAGGTTGTTTCACTCTAAATTATGGGTAAAAGGTAAGCCTATGCATTTCATTCTTGATAGTGGGAGTCAAAAGAATTTAATCTCTACTAAAGTTATGAAAAGTCTAAATCTATCCATGAAGCCTCACCCAAAGCCATTCAGTATTGGATGGTTGAGCCCAGGGAGAGACCTCCGTGTCACCCATCAGTGTCTTCTTTCATATGCAATAAAACCTTTTCGTGGTGAAGTCTTGTGTGATGTGGTCAATCTAGATGTTTGTGATGTACTCCTTGGTTAGCCATTCATGTATAATCGACATGGCATCTATGAATCATGAACCCAAGGAATCACCCTCACTCTTGGAATGTGGTGTTATAGTGTACTAGAGGTAGCACCTCCCACATCTGTCTCCCTAATTAGTGCCAAACATGTAAGAGATAGGTGGAGAAGATAAATCAATTCATTCTCATGGTGGTCAAACCAAAAAAATCCAAGAAAGCTGATGTTGCAGTCCTGACTACACAATCAACATAACAATAGAAATAGATGGGACAAATCATGGGAGAATATGATGACTTCTTCAAGTCACCCATGGGAGTTCCACTTCACTGCTAGGTAAAACATTTTATCAATTTGATCCTAGGATCACCTTTGCCTAACAGTCATGTGTATCATAGATCAATTTTGGAGAATGATGAGATAAAAAGGTAGATTCAAGAATTGATTCAAAAGGGTCACATCAGGCTAAGATCTTCACCCTGTGGTAGCCTGATTATCTTGGCACCAAAGAAAGATGGAACATGGAGGCTTTGCATTGACTATTAAGTCCTAAATAAATTCACTTTGAAGAATCACTACCCCCTCCCTAGGATTGATGACCTACTAGACCAACTCCATGGTGTGAATTTTTTCACCAAAATTGATCTCAAATCTGGCTATCACCAAATTCCCATCGATCCCATCGATGTCTGGAAGACTACATTTAAATCTGAGGGGCTCTTCGAATGGTTGGTTATGCCTTTTGGCTTGACTAACGCACTTGCAAACTTCATGAGGATGATGGATGACATCCTGTAACCCTTCACCAACTCATTCATGGTTGTCTACCTGGATGGCATACTCATCTATAGTAAAACATTTTGAGGAACATCTGCAACATGTTCATAATGTACTTCAAACTCTTTGAGAGCATAAATTATATGTAAATCTTGATAAATGCACATTCAAGATGAAAATGATTTAGTACCTAGGGTACGTTGTGAATGAGGAAGGGGTCCATGTCAATCCAGAGAAGATTTAGGTTATTCCAGAATGGCCTACACCAAGGACCCTCACAGAACTTTGCATCTTCTTAGGTCTTGAAAATTTCTATAACAAGTTTGTTCTTAGATTCTCACATGTTGCTTGGCCACTAACCCAAGTGATTAAAGGAAGAGCTAAAGCTACATTTTAGTGGGGCAAAATACAACAAAGGGCATTTGAAAATTTTAAGAACGTACTTTGCTCAACCCCTATTCTTGCCTTGTCAGACTTGCATCAACCTTTCAAGTTGATGGCATATGCATTTGAATATGCCATGGGAGTTGTCATTATGCAACATGGCAATCTTATTGCAAATTACAGTGAAACTTTCAATGATATAGTCAAGAAATACCTGACAAATGACAAGGAGTTCTATGTCATTGTGCAAGCCTACAAATAATGAAAACACTACATCTTAGGGAAAGAAATGATCATCCACACTGACCATAGACCATTGGAATTCATCCAGATGTAAAGCAAATTATGAAATGAGAGGCACCAAAAGTGGGCCACATATCTATAGTAATTCCATCTGATAATCGAACACAAAAAGGGGAGCTCAAATACAACCACACATTATCTAAGCCACCCACCAATTATTGCACTCACAATAGTTCTTGACCTATGCAGACATGAGACTGCCACTTGGGGTACTCTATATGAAGCAGATCCTACCTTTACTGATACATATTAGGCACTTCAAGAAGGTAAATAGTTTTGTGATTTTTATTTGCAAGATAATGTCCTCTATCACATGGGGTATGTTTGTGTTCTAGTTACATAGCAATAGAAGATGATATGGGAAGCACATTTCAATAAGATAGTTGGACACTTTGGTATCAAGAAGACATTGGTAGTTCTTTAAAAACACTTCTATTGGCCCCATATGTAGAAGGATGTGGAAATTTACCTCAAATCTTGTACCCCATATGCAATATCCAAGCCAACAAATAATAAGCAAGGATTGTACATGCTATTGTCATAACCAACCAGGCCTTGGGAATCTATCTCAATGGATTTTCTCTCAAGTTTTCCCACTTCAAAACATGGCAAGGACTGTATTTTTATTCTAGTTGATTATTTTTCAAAAATGGCTATCATGATTACTTGTAAGAAAAATATATCTACTAAAGAAACTACTCAACTATATTTTAGTCATATATGGCTCTATTTTGGTCTCCCCAAGTCTATTGTCTCAAACAAAGATAGCAAATTCTTAAGCATCTTTTGGTCCACTTTATGGAAGATGATGGATACCAAGCTGATGAAGTCCATAGCCTTCCATCCATAGATTGATGCTCAGACAAAAGTGGTGAAACCCCTGATTGTTCACATGATTCAGACGTATCACTCCAAACATCCATGCACATGGGATGAGGGGATTCTTTTCATATAACATGGATACAATCAGGCCTTACATAGCTCAACCAATCACAGTCCATTTCAAGTATGCTTCGAGTTATAGCCCATGGCACCAATTGATATATCCATTCCATTCTCCACCATGGAATACAAACCTCATGGGATATTTGAGGTAGTAAAAGCAACAAAGTTCATTGAACAAATGCAACACATCTAGCAACAGGTTCATGACACCTTGGAGAAGATGAATCAGAAGTATAAGCAACGTCATGATAAACATAGGATTGTACACCATTTTACTTTGGGTGACAAGGTTTGGTTGTGGCTTTAAAAGGAACAACTTGCAGGCCTACACATAAAAATTAGGCCTCTACGATATGGTCCCTACACCATCACCATAAAAGTTGGAGAAAATGCTTTTGAGTTAAACCTACCAACCTACCTTGGTTTGCATCTAATATTCAACGTGGAGCTCCTCAAACCATATCATCCACCTCTGTTGGACACTTTAGTCATAGAAGAATAACTGGACATTGATGAGCTTGATCTACAGAGTTTTAATCAAGTGGAGGAGGATCAAATTATGGACACCTGGATGAAGACAACAAGTGGACAATCTATTCCACTTTATTGGGTGGTCAAAAGGGGCCAACTTAGCCACCAAGGTGAGTGGCTCACAGAGAATCAAATTAAGACACAACTACCACCTAATGAGGAATATTGATGCAATGGGGACCATTACTTCTCAAGGAGGGAGGAATGATTTGGGTAACAATTCAGGTGATAATTCGGGTGACGGTTCTACCCCAGTTGATGATAGAACTTCTGGGAGCTATAATTTTTGCACCATAACTCTGATTGACTCCCCATTTGAACTGTTGGAAAGCTAAGAATGAGGAGAATGTGGTGACATGGCATAAGCTTTGATCGATGGTTTTCTACCCCAAAAAACCTAATGAAAGTGCCCCAAATTTCAATTTTAGTAGTGCAGTCTAAAAATAGTAAGTTTCTAAAAATAGTAATTCTTCAAATTTTGTATTGTTGTAAATCATGGAATTCAAACCACTTAATCTCCCTCAATATTGGTGACCTTCCATGTCCTCTTCCTACCTTCAAAATGTATATAAATGAATATGTAACTTGAAATATAAATCAAACATCTCTTCCTAGAGATAAGCATATGTTTGTATTTGCAATCTTGAGTAATAAAACATCTCTTCTCAAAGAAATCATTGTTACTGTGTTATTTTCATGTTATTGAAATATCTATCAATCAAAACTTCTGTGTTTTGGATCAAGAGATCTCATTTGGAGGATACAGGGTGGCTATAGGCAGTTGTAGCTTCTAGTGGGGATTTATAGCCTCTCTTCTTTTCTCTCTCTAAGGGGAGGGCGAAGGAGAGGGGATTTTTTTCTATAGGTTTCTTCTTTTATCCAATTTATGAGAGTTACTTTGTACTTGGGTACCTTATTAGACCTAGTTATCGGGACCCAATTCTTCTATCCATATAAGCTATGTTTAAGGGGGGTGTTAACGTAAGTTTTTATTCTATTTAATAGTTTTTCCATATATGTGTTATTTAGCTTATTTATGTGTTATTAGTTCATTGGAAAATATAATCCCACATGTATGGGGATTTGATTCATGTTTATCTTCCACTTTATTTATGTGCCTTTACTAAATCTATTATGATCAATTTGATCTCACAAAGTTATGAATATAAACAAGGTTATCATTGAAACATAATTTTTGTGTGTTCACTCTACCAATGATCAACTATTGGCTAATTTTGTCACACAATTCTTGTTATATTTAAATGTCATATTTATGTGTTTTTTACACATAAAATACAATTAAAATTTTGTACTTATGTAAATTATATTTCACCAAAATCAATTTGATCTAGTATGTACAGTTGCAAACGTGATTGAATGCCACTCCACTACATTACCTAGATTTCAGGGCAGACGAACAACATGAATATCTAATCAATGCCACAAGATTTTAATATTTAGTGGGAATCTCGATCTATGACATATTTATCATTCAATATTGACTATATAGCTGATGTGGATGGAAGTTTAACTATTATGTATCCTTAACTTCTCAAAACTTGCAAACATTATAAAATTTACCTATAACTAATACACATCTATTCCAAAATAATCATATGTGGAGGTATGTATACATGTCACCTAATTATTTTTTAATATCTTTGAATGTAACTTCTATACATTTCAATGATTGTCGCAATCACTTTAAAATATAATTCTTGATATGTTTTCCCTAGTGTGGCTTGGATTTTGTATGACTAGTGTCGTACTATAATTTGTTATATCAATAAAGGTACGCTTCACACACACACACACATCACGTTTAATCTAATACATTTATAATTTTGTCTACCCTATTTCAAGTTAATGTTGTCCATTTTTTAGTTTTAAACTAGATGCAAGTTACATTCTAATTTAATTTTTAACAAGTTGATAAATTACAAAAACTTAAAAACATTTTCTTAGTCCCTACCAAAGTAGGGATAGTATAACTTTCACTCAAACCAATAATATTGTGTTGAGCCTGCATTACAAATTTATGTATAAATTCAACTATAAATAATTACAATACAAAAATAGGGACTAGCCACTACACGACTCTTGTTTATATTTATTGACACTCCAAATTATTTGAAATATTATATTAATATTTATAGTTATTATAAAATATTTATAATATATTTAATCACACTTGTATATTTAGCTACACTCTTATATAATGTAAATAATTATTATTTTAAATTATCAATTTTCAATAATATTTTATTTATATAAATTAAAGACATTTAAAATGACTTCCATAAATAATTGTTATCTTAATAATATTTATTAATAATAATATAAAACAATGACACCCATTTAAAATTGTAAAATTTTATTATCTTTTTTTAAAATCGATACCAGGGATAAAAAGGGTCCTAGTCCCATTTCAACTTTTGACCAGAGACAAAACTAGTTCTGGAGCATAGGAAGAGGTCAAGTCTCCAAAAAATATGTGAAAACCAAGAGAGAAGAGTAAATATATTATTCTTCTAAAATCCCAACAAACCAGTAAGGATGAAAAAAAATGGCACTAAAAAAAATTTAAATAGCTAATCAAAGAGCCAAGAAACAGAATGCTTCAACATGAAATATAAAAACCACCCCTCCACCAATCTTTAATTCATCCATGTGCTACTTGTAACCATTTGCTTCAATTGGACAACAATGATTCCATGGTCCATTGCGTGTCATCATTAATAGATATTTGAGCATCCAACTGCAACCTTTATGCTTCTGTCTTCCTTCCTCTTTTCCCTTTGAGACCGAAGTTGGGGGGTGTTTAAAGTACTTTCTATCAAATATCTATTAATGATGACACGCAATGGACCATGGAATCATTGTTGTCCAATTGAAGCAAATGGTTCAAAGGCGGGTTCAATCAAGCGGTTCAATGCTTTGTTTTACTCTAGTTCATCTGATTTATTTTAGTTTCAACACTTTGATTCATCCTTTGGTTCAAACAAATAATTTGTTAATCAGTTTAAGGCTTTGTTTGAACCGTTGACTTGGTTCAACGGTTGGTTCAAAGGCAAGTTCAACGTTTGGTTCAACTGATTGGTAAAATGAAGTGGTTCAACAAGAGGCTCAAAGTCATGGCCCCGAAAGGGCAAGTCCAATCCAAAAAAGTGCCAAGCAAAAAATTGAAAGAAGAATAAGGGGTGATGTGCCTGAAGACGTCAAATTCAACACAGTGAATTAGCCATTGAAAACATAGTGACAGGCGTGCGAACATCAAAATTCAAGACAACAAAATAACTGTTGATCCTTTGAACCTACAGACCAGAATGCATTCAAAGAATTCAAGGCCAAGACTAGTAGAAAGTGAGGAAGGAACAGACAACAAACTGAATCCAGGACCTGATTCAATTAACCAGAAAATGAGGAATGATGAAGGTAAGATCAGATCGCCAGGTGGACATTGAAAGTTACAAACTTTCAATAAGCGTGACTTGTTTCCTTGCATTGATAAAATCAAATGGGTAAAATTCCCCTAAGTTATAGCCTATCTTCTTAACAGATTCCAATACAACATGATGTATTACTGTTCTCGAGTCCTTCTTGAAATGGCTATATAAGGAAATCTCTTCTATTGTAAAAGGATCTCTTTTTTGACAATTAAAACGAAACTCTGCCCAAATTGAAAGGCACTTCTGAGACTTTGAGCTCAATTTGTTTATCATATTTTGTTATTGGAATAAGAAAGCAAATGGTTTTTCAGACTGTGCTGTAATATCTTTGTTGTTGAGGAAACTGTTCTTATGTCTTTTTCTTCAATATATCTTTTGTTCCTTTAATTCAACAAGCAGAATGAGTGACAATAGTCAAGAAGGTGTCCTGAAGAGTCAACTATGGAGAGACTTTGTGCCCCCATAATTGCCTTTAGTGTGTTTTATTTTCATTTCTATGTAAAGGACCTTGGGGTGACTTTGTGCCCTCATTGTCCTTCGTATCTTACTCTTGATCAATACAGGTGAAGACTTTGTGCTGCATCTCAATTTGCTGGTTATTACATCCTTTGTTACATTTTGTTGTTACTACTTGGAGTATTCTTGTGGCTTGCTAAATAATACTTCTAAAAGAAGAGGAGTGATTTCTATCATTTTCCTTGAGTTTCTCCTTTGATCCGCACACATCATCTCTGAAAAAAGAGAGATGGATGGTTTATCCTACCCTTGAGTATTATTTTCTATTTATATATATATATATATATATATATATATATATATAGCCTATCTATAGGGAACCTCCCCTTGATGAGAGGAGAGATCAGTCCCCTTCTGATGTGATAAACCTACACATTTGGATGACTAATCTTCCTACTTTGGCTGATCAGACCTATTTTGTTTATCAATACGCTGATCGACAAAATATTCAACCAATAATTTTTGGTGACTCCGCTGGGGACTTGAACAAGCAGTCCCCACCCTTATCCATTTTAGAGTCTGGTGACTCCCATCTAGGTCTTACCCACTATCATTATAGCCTTACCATCTCCCTCCATCCTCCATATCCAATATATAATTTGGTCTGCAAATCAGATCCACTGGGAAAGAATGTGCAATTTGAAGCCTCAAGCTTTAAGCTAAAGCAGGGCCAATTCTTTTCCATTTTTTTCCTACCATCTGGCCATTCCACCCAGATGCGTTATCCCCATTTTTCATAATCCCATCATGGCAGTTTGAGGCCCCTGGGATAACTCATTTGGCCCACTTAATCTAAGTCCACTCCTGCATGAGCTACCACTCAGTTCAAGAAAGAATTTCCCCAAATTATTTGGTGATGGAAGAGTCCACCCTGATGAACACATTGCATCTTTCAGCATAGCCTGTGGTGTGATAGGAGTGGAATTTGAAGACATAACAGTCAGGCTATTCATGGAGACACTACAAGGTGCTACTACAGACTAGTTCTACCATATATAAGTTGGACCAGTGACTGGCTGGGACACTGTCAAAGCTAAATTTGAAGCCAGGTTCAAGCCAACAGAGGATGCACATGCTTTGCTGGCCTAGCTCACTCAGATGAAGAAGGAACCTCATGAGCCTATGAGAGATTTTATTTCCAAGTTCAACAAGCTGAGGCACAAGATTCCCATGATTGCCCAGCTAACACCTCAAAATCTCATGTGTTTCTTCATCAACTCACAGCTGCCTGAAGTGAGTTTTCTATTGAGAAAGGCTAGACACATAGACCTTGAGGCTACTTAAGACTTGGCTACTGGGCTAGAAGATGACCTTAGCTTGGTAGAAAAGATAAGGAGAAACTCAAATAGAGGTAAACCCTCTTCATCTTCTGAATACTCACCCACATCCACCATTGACCCAATGGTACAAACGTTGGCAAATGAACTGCTAGCCTTGAAAAGACAAGTGGCACATGGTATGTTTTCTACTCCTTCATACAGAGATGTACCCAGAAGGACATTCCCCAATTAGCCATATCAAGGCAACGCTGCCAAAAGTTAAGGGCAACCAAATCATCTTCCTCCCCCACAGAGGAACCTTGCCCTTGAAGCACTTCCAACCAACTCAGCAGTGGGATATCTAGAAACAGAACATGTTTTCTATTTCCAACCTAAGTTTGTGCAAGAAAATGATGTTGGTCTCTTCATGGAAGATCAAGAAGAATCAGTTGGTGATTCCCACATTGGTTTCCTAAATTATCAAGATGAACCCAAAAGTGAAGGTGAAGCAGATGAGGAATCATACGCAGTATTCACTCGATCTGAGAATCAATCAGCCCAGCAAGCTGATAAAGAAAGAATAGAGGAATGAACTCAGCGTACAATTTCAATTGCTAAGCGGGGAACCACTCTGCCTTTCCAGTCAAAGGACCCAGTGATTGCCAAGAAGGTTCGTACATCAAACATCTCTGCACCTTCTACTTCAACTTCGCAAATCAGTCCTACCCCTCCCAAAAACCAAAAGGATGAACTCTCATCCTCTCTTCCAAGTCCATCTCAATCATTTGACATGATTGATCATGTCAAGAAATCTAAAATTCAAATGACTGAGTTTGAATCCCTGCAAGCCAATCCTGAGCAATTAAACATTGGTGGAGAACCAAGTGCGGACCTGTCTGAGGCAAAGGTTGTGATTACCCAAACATCAGCCCTTGCTGCTCAAATTTTGTTTAAGCCTTTAGGCAGGGGTAATTACTTCTTGACCACAGAGGATGCTCATGTCTCAGCTGATGAAAGTCCTATAGCTGGCAATCCAAGATTTGATCCAAATAAGACATCAAAAGAATTGGTAGGGCATAGTACAAATTAAGAAGGATCTTCAATCTCCAATGAAGAGAAATCTGATAGAAGATCAACTTCTGATAATGCTTGGATCTTGGAATCTGATGGCAGCAATTCTTCCACAGCTGGATGGGGATCTTTGTTGCTTGGATTGAAAACTGCTCAGGGTGAAGAGGTCAAACTCCTTCACACCAAAGGAGATGTTGAGCTGATGGTTTATCAAAAGTTTGATGCTGACAATCAAAGCATGTGCTAGACTAAACCAACAGAACAACAAGTTATGATGTTGAACCATATTGTTGTATTTTGAAGTCAGCTAAAGGAACTCTTTGCAGAGAGAGCAAGGAGTTATGGTTTTCAGTTTGAAGACCACATCCCGCCATGGGGAAAGAAGATGAAAGAGGCAAGAGGAAGACGCAAAAATTGGTTTTTTGGTGGAGAGCTCCATTCACCCATCACTATTTTGGGGACATAATGGTTTCTTACTAGTTTATCAGGATGGCATCCCCTTTTCTTTGCCTCATAAGGAGTAGCCTCTGAAGTACTTCAATTCTTGAAGTATCAGATAAGTTCACCTGTACATATGTATATCTATATAGTCTTTAATTTTATTTTGTTTTATTTATTTCTATTTTTGGAGCGTTTCATTTTTGGGTAGCATGACTCCGTAACCCAATGGTACACATGAAGACACTGGAGATTCTAGATTCTACTCCTTTTAATTCTTTTTGCAATTGACAGAAGTTCCCCAATTGGAGCCAGTTGTTGTCCCCTAAAAGTATCAGCTATTTTTGGGACAACATTTGGACTATTTTGGTCCTACAGACCAAAATTATCTCTTCACTTTCCAAAATTTGTCTTGGGCATTCAAATTCCTCATTTTTCAAACTTTTCAAAAATCTACGGACTCTATAGGCTTAAATCTACAGACTCTACAGGCTTGAATCTATAGACTCAGCAAGAAGAAGAAATCTATGGACTCAACAGGTCAAGTTCAATGGGCTTCTACAGGTTGAAATTTATAGACTCTTTCAATGTTAGAGAAAACTACAAACTTGGTTTCTACGAACTCTGCAAATAGGCTCATTTCTACAAGTTCAACAGGCTTCATGACTTCTGCAGGTGGGTTCAATCAAAAGAATCAGTTTCTAACAATTGTTCATTTTTGGAATTGGTTCATTGCCTTGGTTTAAACAAAAATCTCCATCAACAAGCATCGACAACAGGTTCATTGTTTGGTTCGTCATTTGGTTCAACATCAAATGGTTCAAAGGCGGGTTCAATCAAGCGGTTTAACGCTTTGTTTTACTCTGGTTCATCTGCTTTGTTTCAGTTTCAATGCTTTGATTCATCTTTTGGTTCAAACAAAAAATTCATCAATCAGTTCAGGGCTTTGTTTGAACTGTTGAACCAATGGTTGGTTCAAACACATGGTTCAAAGGCAAGTTCAACGTTTGGTTCAAAGCTTGGTTCAACTGATCGGTTTAACAAAGTGGTTCAACAAGAGGTTCAAAGCCATGGCCCAAAAGGGAAAGTCTAATCTGAAAAAGTGCCAAGCAGAAAGCTAAAAGAAGACCAAGGGGTGACGTGCTCGAAGATGTCAAATTCAACACAGTGAATTAGCCGTTGAAAACATAGTGACGGGCGTGCGAATGTCAAAATTCAAGACAACAAAATAACTGTTGATCCTTTGAACCTACAGACCAGAATGCATTCATAGACTTTAAGGCCAAGACCAGCAAAAAGTGAGGAAGGAACAAAACAACAAACTGAATCCAGGACCCGATTCAATTAACCAAAAAAGGAGGAACGATGAATGTAAGATCAGATTGCCAGGTGGACATTGAAAGTTGCAAACTTTCAATAAGCACGACTTGTTTCCTTGTATTGATAAAATCAAATGGGTAAAATTCCCCTAAGTTCCAGTCTATCTTCTTAACAATTCCAATGCAACATGATGTATTACTGTTCCTGAGTCCTTGAAATGGCTATATAAGGAACTTTCTTCTATTATAAAAGGATCTCTTTTTTGACAATTAAAACGAAACTCTGCCCAAATTGAAAGGCACTTCTGAGACTTTGAGCTTAGTTTGTTTATCATATTTTTTTATTGGAATAAGAAAGCAAATGGTTTTTCAGACTTCGTGTTGTAATATCTTTGTTGTTGAGGAAACTGTTCTTATGTCTTTTTCTTCAATATATCTTTTGTTCCTTTAATTCAATAAGTAGAATTAGTGACATCAGTCAATAAGGTGTCCTAAAAATTCAATTGTGGAGAGACTTTGTGCCCCCATAATTGCCTTTAGTGTGTTTTCTTTTCATTTCTATGTAAAGGACCTTGGGGCGACTTTGTGCCCTCATTGTCTTTCGTATCTTACTCCTGAGCAATACAGGTGAAGACTTTTTGCTGCATCTCGATTTGCTGGTTATTACATCCTTTGTTACATTTTGTTGTTACTACTTGGAGTATTCTTGTGGCTTGCTGAATAGTACTTTTGAAAGAAGAGGAGTGATTTCTATCATTTTCTTTGAGTTTCTCCTTTGATCCGCACACATCATCTCTGAAAAAAGAGAGATGGATGGTTTATCCTACCCTTGAGTATTATTTTCTGTTTATATATATATATATATATATATATATATATATATAGCCTATCTATAGGGAACCTCCCCTTGATGAGAGGAGAGATCAGTCCCCTTTTGATGTGATAAACCTACACATTTGGACGACTAATCTTCCTACTTTGGCTGATTAGACCTATTTTGTTTATCAGTACTCTAATTGATAAAATATTCAACCAACACAATCGAAGCTTGAGAACCATTAAAAGTCTTCTTTGGACAAGCAACCATCTTATGATCTAATTTATTACATTTGAAGCATCTGAATGGGAGACCTTCAAAGTTGAAAATTTGAGACCAAACTCCATGGGAAGAAGAGATTTTAACCGAATGAAACAGAGGTTTAGATAAATCCACCAATAAACAAACACAAACAAAATTTTTCAGGGGAGACCTAGAACAACAAACATGCTCCGATGCCTACTTAGTCAGGATCTTGCTCTACCAATTAGAACACATGTGATTACTTCTTGTATTAGCAACTAAACACGGAATTATACCAGAATCAATAAGTAACTAGAAATATGAAACAACACAGGAATTGAGAGACAATGCACAATTGTATTAAATACATAGAAGAATATACAATAAGAAAGATGCCACTTCTTCCTCCACCTCAAAGGTTCGCCACACCTCAAGACCTCCTTCCCTCTCTCTCTTGGTCCCAACAATCAACTCCAATACAGAATTGATGTTCACCTCTCCAACCAGTTAGTAACATGCTGCCAGTTCACCAAGTACACAACCGTACTCCAAGTAGATCCCCTACTCTCTGCTGCTACCTGCAAATCACTAGACCTTACTCACCATGTAGATATCTCTACACCCCTGAAGAACCCTTGTCCTTGCCTCACCAAGTCCTTATGATTCCTCAACCAGTACCCCAATGGATTAGCTCCTTGACCTTGCAGACCTTGCAACTCTCCCTGATCATACACACTCAGCACCCCTTTGGAACTAGGAGGAGCTACACTAGCTCTCTGTAAAAGCTCTATGGCTTTCTAGCACACACTTACAATACAGCCCATGAGTCCATATATAGATCTCATGCTTACAATAATTAGACTAACCTAATTACAATAATTAGACACGTAACTTAAGACTAAGACTAGCCTTTAACATGCAAACTAATAGTCCAAAAATAAACTCTCCTGGAATCAGCATGTGAACTGCCTGTTCACGCACAGGCTATTGACGCCGGCACCTCTAAGACCGATGTCGGCCGACTGGTAATCGTCGCCGGTTGCTTCCTCACTACCTCTGACTTATCAGACCGATGTCGGTTTCCCTACAACTGATTCTGCACTCCTCGCAACTCTGCATCCTCCATAACTTCTCCTGTTTGCATCCTGGTGAAGCTTTTAGCTCCACAACCTAACAAAATTTTTATGGGCTTCAATGGAATCATCAATTTTGATAAAAACTCCCAATTTACTCACCAATTGATTAAAAAGACCAGGATCCCGCAAAGCTAAGGGTAGATTATAAAACCTTATCCACATTGAGGCTTGCAAAATGATCAATGAATCTAGTCAAAGAAAGGAGCCCATGGGCACAAAAGCATCACCTGATTACCTATGAACCAAGGGCCATTTAACCACACATAATCTCGGTCATCTGTCGACTGAAATTGAAGCAAAAAGAATCCATTAGACAACAAAGAGATGGTCAGAGGTTTCAATATTGGCCAAGAGCCTGCTACCCATTGCTGAAGCATTTCCCACAATGGTCGTTTCCCAACACATCTGGCAATCAATGATTTTTTGCCCTTCTTTAAACAAACCTACAATAGTTTAGAATCCAAAATATCTAGGATAGGTGAAGAATTAGAAAAAACTAAGGGGACATCAACAAGATGAGTTATTTATGGAGTGATAAACTGGGAACAATCTACTTGTGGCACCTCCTTAAAGCCTTCCTCCATTCTTTAGCTGAGGAATTATTTGAAGAAACCTGACTCCTTGGAACCAAAATAGGGTCAAAACCTGAATGAGCCTTGAGGATTGCTTCTTTGCAAAAATTTCCACAAGTATGAAATGGATTAGGGCTATTAATACATGCTAAAAAAATTAAAGCCTTTGAAACTGATCCAAAACTTAGAAGTTATGGTTGATAAATATTTCAATAGCATAGAAATAACACAGTAACAATTAATTCTCTGAGAAGAGATGTAGTATTACTCAAGATCGCAATACAAATATATGCTTATCTTTGAGAAGAGATGTTTGTCTTCACATTTCAGGTTACCTCTTCATTTATACACATTTTGAAAGCATGGGGAGGATGTGTAAGGTCACCAATCTCGAGTTAGATTAAGTGGTTCGACTTTCAAGATTTAAAATAATACATAATTCGAGGAATTACTATTTTTAGAAACTTACTATTTTTAGACTGCATTGCTAAAATTGAAATTTGGGGCACTTACGTTGGGTTTTTAGGGGTCAAACTTCATTGAGAAAAGATCCATGACACCTCATGATGTTCTCCTCATTCTTATCTTTCCAATGGTTCAAACGGCGAGTCAATTGGAGCTACAATGCAAAAGTTATGGCTCCCAGAAGTTTCGTCATCAATTGGGGTGGAACTGTCACCCGAATTGTCACCTAAATTATTGCCCGAATCATTCCTCCCGTCCTTAAAATCAATGTTCCCCATTGCATCAATGTTCCCCATTAGGTGTGGTAGTTGTTTCTTGATTTGATTCTTTGTGAGCCACTCACCTTGATAGCTAAGCTGGCCCCTTTTAACCACTCGATAAAGTGGAATAGAGCGTCCTCTTATTGTCTTCATCCAGGTATCCACAATATGATCCTCTTCCACTAGAGCAAAACTCTATGGATCAAGCTCATCAATGTCTAGTTGTTCTTCTATAACTGAAGTTTCTAATAGAGGTGGGTGATATGGTTTGAGGAGCTCCACATTGAATATTGGATGCAGACCAAGGTAGGCTGGTAGGTTCAACTCAAAATCATTTTCTCCAACTCTTTTGGTGATGGTGTAGGGACCATATCACAGAGGCCGAATATTTTTGTGTGGGCCCACAATTTGATCCTTCTGAAGTCACAACCAAACCTTGTCACCCAGAATAAAATGGTGTGCAATCCTATGTTTGTCATGGCATTGCTTATACTTCTGATTCATCTTCTCCAGGATGTCATGAACTTGTTGTTGGATGTGTTGCATTTGTTCAATAAATTTTTTTGCTTTTTCTACCTCAGATCTTCCATGAGGTGTGTATTCCATGGTTGAAAATGGAATAGCTATATCAATTGGTGCCATGGGTTGGAACCCAAAACATACTTAGAATGGACTGTGCTTGGTCGAGCTGTGCAGTGCCCGATTGTATCCATGTTGTATGAAAAGAAGTCCCTCATCCCATGTGTTTGGATGTTTGGAGTGATACATGCAAATCATGTGAACAATCAAGTAGTTTACCACCTCTTTCTGACCATCAGTTTGTGGATGGAAGGCTATGGACTTCATCAGCTTAGTATCCATCATCTTCCATAGAGTGGACCAGAAGATGCTCAGGAACTTGTTATCTCGATCTGAGACAATGGACTTGGGGAGACCAAAATGGAGCCATACATGACTAAAATATAGTTGAGCAGTTTCCTCAGCAAATATATTTTTCTTACAAGCAATCATGATAGCTATTTTTGAAAAATAATCAACTACCACAAAAATACAGTCCTTACCATGTTTTAAAGTGGGAAAACCTGAGAGAAAATCCATTGAGACGGATTCCCAAGGCCTGGTTGGTTCGGGCAATGGTGTGTACAATCGTTGCTTCTTATTTGTTGGCTTGGCTATTGCACATGGGGTGCAAGATTTGAGATATATTTTCACATCCTTTCACATATGGGGCCAATAAAAGTGTTTTTGAAGAACCGCCAATGTCTTTTCGATACCAAAGTGTCCAGCTGTCCTACTGAAGTGTGCTTCCCATATCATATTTTATTGCTCTACAAGTGGAACATAGATGTGCCCCATATGACAGAGGACATTATCTTGCAAATAGAAATCAGAAACATGTTTACCTTTTTGAAGTGCTTGATATGTATCAGCAAAGGTAGGATATGCTTCATACAGAGCACCCCAAGTGACAGTCTCATGTTCGCATAGGTCAAGAACTGTTGTGAGTGCAGTAATTGGTGGGTGGCTTAGATAAACTATAGTTGTATTTGAGCTCCCCTTTTTGTGTTTGATTATCAGGTGGAATTGCTGAAGATATGTGGCCCACTTTTGGTGCCTCTCATTTCATAGTTTGCTTTGCGTTTGGATGAATTCCAATGTTCTGTGGTTAGTGTGGATGACCTTCTCTTTTCCCAAGATGTAGTGTTTCTATTGTTTTTAGGCTTGCACAATGGCATAGAGCTTCTTATCATATGTTGGATATTTCCTAATTGTATCAGTGAAAGTTTCACTATGATATGCAACAGGATGGCCATGTTCAATGATGACAGCTCCCATGGCATATTTAGATGCATCTGTCATCAACTTAAAAGGTTGATGCAAATCTGGCAAGGCAAGAACAGGGGCTGAACAGAGTCTCTTCTTAAAATTCTCAAATGCCCTTTGTTGTATTTCACCCCACTAAAATGTAGCTTTAGCTCCTCCTTTAGTCACTTGGGTTAGTGACCAAGCAACATGTGAAAATCCAAGAATAAACCTGCGATAGAAATTTGCAAGACCCAAAAAGCTGTGAAGCTCTGTGAGGGTCCTAGGTGTGGACCATTCTCGAATAACCTGAATATTTTTTGTATCAACATGGACCCCTTCCTCATTCACAATGTACCCGAGGTACTAAATTGTTGTCATCCCGAATGTGCATTTGTCAAGATTTGCATACAACTTATGCTCCCAAAGATTTTGAAGCACCTTACGAACATCTTGCAAATGTTCTTCCCATGTTCTGCTATAGATGAGTATGTCATCTAAGTAGACAACCACGAATGAGTTGGTGAAGGGTTGTAGGATGTCATCCATCATCCTCATGAAGGTTGCAAGTGCGTTAGTTAAGCCAAAAGGCATAACCAACCATTCAAAGAACCCCTCCTTAAATTTTAATGCAGTCTTCCAAACATCAGTGGGATCAATGGGAATTTGGTGATAACCAAATTTGATATCAATTTTGGTGAAGAACTTCGAACCACGAAGCTGGTCCAGCAGGTCATCAATCCTAGGGAGAGGGTAGCGATTCTTCATAGAGATTTTATTCAGGGCTCGGTAGTCAATGCAAAGCCTCCATGTTCCATCTTTCTTTGGTGCCAAGACAATTGGGCTACCACAAGGTGAAGAGCTTGGCCTGATGTGACCCTTTTGGATCAATTCTTGAATCTATCTTTTTATCTCATCATTCTCCAAAACTGATTTGTGATACACAGGACTGTTAGGCAAAGGTGATCCTGAGATCAAATCAATAGAATGTTTTACCTAGTAATGCAATGGAACTCCTCTGGGTTACTTGAATAAGTCATCATAGTCTCCTGTGATTCATCCTATCTACTTTTGTTGTTGTGTTGATTGTGTAGTCAGGACTGCAACATCGGCCTTCTTGGATTTCTGTGGTTTGACCACCATGAGAACAAATTGCTTTGTCTTCTCCACCAATCTCTTGCATTGCTTTGCACTAATCAGGGAGATAGATGTGGGAGGTGGTACCTCTGGTACCCTATAGCACTGTGTTCTAAGAGTGAGGGTGATGGGTTCATGATTCATAGATGCCATGTCGCTCATACATGAACAGCTGACCAAGGAGTACACCACAAACATCTAGATTGACCACATCACACAAGACTTCATCTTGGAATGGTTTTATAACATATGAAAGAAGACACTGATTGGTGACACAGAGGTCTCTCCCTAGGCTCAACCATCCAATAATGTAGGGCTTTGGATGAGGCTTCATGGATAGATTTAGACTTTTCACAACTTTAGCAGAGATTAAATTCTTTTGACTCCCACTATCAAAAATGAAATGCAGAGGCTTACCTTTTACCCATAATTTGGAGTGAAACAATCTTTCCTTGTCATCTGGTCTTTCCTCACAGGTCTGTGATGAAGCGATGATGGTGTCAGGGTCAGCATCTACAATTTCATCTTCATCATCTTTGACTGTGGGTTGTGTATCAGGTAGAGTAGTAGATGTCGAGTATTGTGACTCAGAAAGCAGTGACTTGATGGCTCGACATTCTTCTTTCAAGTGAGTTCTAGTTTTGTGGTAATCACACCATTTTCTAGCCTTTCCCTTCTGGGATTTCTTATCCTGAAACTCCTTTTACTTCCAATTTTGGCCTCGTGTTTGACCTTCCTTGTCACTTTTCCATTTTGAGGTTTGACTCTTTGTATGCTTTCTGCCATGCTTCTATTCAATTTTCATTGTGAATTTGTATGCCTCACCGAGGGTTTCCAAATTGAAGAGTTCCATTCCCCCCATATGTACCATTGTAGTCCACCACGATATTTGAGAGTCTTATGTTTCTCACTTTCTTGAATGCCCAATCTTGCAAACAAAGAATGAAAAGTGTCTATGTAATCTTGAATAGATTGGTCCTTACCTTGGCAAAGTTATTGCCACTGTATGCACAGATCATCATATGCTCCGATGGGATAGTATTCTTCTTTCACCACTTCCACAAAATCATCCCAGGTAGGTTCCACCTCAAGGCCAATGTCATATGTACTGAACCTCTTTTTATACACTTCCCACCAATTTTTCACAAGCAATGATGATTTCAAAAGAGGAAAAGTAATATTGTTAGGGTGTGGAGCTAATAGCTTCAACTGTTTGCAGACACAAGAAAGAAGGATGCTGAAGAACCAGAGCCATCGGCAGCGGCAGTATGACCGACGTCGGTTAGATGCAGTGGAGAAGGAAACCGGCGACGGCAAAGAGTCGGCCAATGTCGGCAGCACTAGACAAGCAGGGACCGGCATCGGTTGCCTGTGCGGTCCAAAAATGTTGTTTACGAATAGTCAGTTAGTTAAACTGAGTGTTTGCATGCTAAGGGGCTAATTTAAGTCTCAAGCTGCGTGTCTAATTCCAGTAGTTAGATTTCTATTTTTGTAACCATGGGATTCTATTTAAAGACCCATGAGGCATGTATTGTAATTATCTATTTGATCAAGTGAAAGCATTGAAGCAAGCAAGGTCAAGGAGATCTACAGGTGTAAGGTCAAGGAGATCAGTTGAAGCATTTAAGGAGGGATAGTAACTCATGTTATAGAGTTGGTCTTGTGTTGAGCAAGAGAGAGAGGGAGGAAGGTCTTGAGGTGTGGCAAGCCTTTGAGGTGGAGGGAGAAGTGGCATCTTCCTTATTGTATTTTCTTCTAGTAATATTTAATACAAGAGTGTGTATTGTCTCTCAAATTCTTTGTTGTCTCTAGTTTCTAGTTATTTTATCATTCTGGTATTATTTCATGTTTAATTGCTCACAAATAAGTAATCAATTGTGCTTCCGTTGGATAAGGGGTCTCCTAACAGTTGGTATCAGAGCTACGGTTTGCAGGAAGCAGGTTAATTTTTGATTACAGGTCATTCACAGGGTTTTCTGATTGAGTGGGAGTTCAGCAATGGCAGAAGAAAGTAAGCTACGAATGGAGAGGTTTAACGGCAAGAATTATCAACACTGGAGGATGCAGATTGAGGACTATCTGTATCAGAAGGATTTGTACTTACCATTGGGTGGGGTTGCATGCAAGCCCACAGATATGAAAGATGAAGAATGGAGTGTTCTTGATCGGAAGGCTCTTGGTTCCATAAGATTGAGTCTTGGAGCGTCTGTGATTTCCAGCTTATCACAGTGTAAGACAACGAAAGAGTTGATAAAGTCCTTGGCAAATTTATACGAAAAGCCCTCAGCTTCTAATAAGGTATATCTTATGAAGCAGCTTTTTACTTTGCAAATGCAGGAAGGAGGATCGGTACATACTCATCTCAGTGATTTCCATGGTTTGGTAAACCAATTAGTTTCAGTCAATATTATTTTTGATGATGAGGTAAAGGCTCTCTTGATTTTATGTTCTTTGCCTGAAAGTTGGGACAGTTTGGTTATGGCAGTAAGTAATTCTTCATCTGCTTCTAAAATCTTAAAAGTTGATGATGTTGTGAGTGTGATCTTGAATGAGGAAATATGCAGGAGAAGCACAGGTGAATCATCAGGGAATGCTCTAAGTGCAGAAAGCAGGGGAAGGCAAAGGGAGAAGATTGAGCAAGGGAAATCATGGTCGGGAAGGAGATCCGAGTCCAAAGGTATTACCTGCTGGTTTTGTGGAAAGAAAGGACATACAAAGGAGTGTTGGTTGAGAGATAAAGAGAATCAACAAGCAGGTATTGAAGAAGCAAAAGATGCAAATATTGTGGTACAAGATGCTCTCATACTTTCTTTGGATAGTCAGGTAGGATCATGGATTTTAGATTCTGGTTCATCTTTTCATGCATCCCCAAACAGAGATTTGTTTCATGAGTATGAATAGGGAGACTTTGGAGTCCTTTATTTAGGGGATGGTACGCCTTGTCAGATAGTTGGCAAAGGGAAAGTGCAGCTGAGATTGTAGATTGACAACACATGGGTGTTGAAGGAGGTCATGCATGTTCCAATTCTAAAGCAAAGTTTGATTTCTATAGGAAGGTTGGGTGATGAGGGATGCACAATAACCCTCACAGCGGACTCTTGGAAGGTTACCAAGGGAGCACTTGTTTTAGCAAGAGGTAAGAAAGTAGGTACTCTTTATCTATCTACTTGTACTACTGATTCTAATTCTAGTACAGATTCGAAGATGTGGTCTAATAGGCAGGGTCACATGAATAGGAAGGGAATGGAAGTTCTTGATTCAAAAGGTATGTGTTCAAATTCAGAAAGCATAGATAGAGTTCATTGCAGGAAAAGGAAATTTGAGGCTTTTGACAAGAACAGGGATGTCTTGGTGTTTATGGAGGAGATGAAGGCTAGAGAACAGTTACAGGCACTAAATAAATCTGATCAGGGCAGTATGGACAGAGATTTGATCCAAGATGAGCTCACGGATGAAGAATTCATCACTCACAAGAACACACAGACACTGACATCGGTCACCTGGAACCGACGTCGGTCATCCAAACACCGGCTTCGATCATGTGCAGACCAACAGGGTCGGTAGGTCAGGCAGGAGAAGTCTGACATCGATCATCAGGACCGACGTTAGCAGGGGGGACACCGGCGTCGACCAGGGGTAACGACGTCGGCAGTCAGGGTCAGTGCAGGGAACCGACATCGGTTGGGAGCAGACTGGGAGATGGCCGAGATCGGTCACTGGAACGGATGATGGGTGGACAGTTAGTTGTCAAGGAGTCTCAAACACCTATATAGAGGTCAAAAAAGGTATGTGAACCTCATATTCGTTGTTCACCTTCTTTATATTGCTTACTGATAGTTAGGAATTAGGAAGACAGAAGAAGCAATGCAGGTAGAATCCAGAAACAGTGGGAGCTTGACATGGATAAGGAGTGTGAGTCCTTGGAGTAGAGCCAAACAGGTATTTGTTGGTAGAGTTGTCAGCTGGAAGTAAGCACTGGATAGAGGGATGGATTCTCATTTTAGAGAAGAGAGTGGATGGACACATGAGACAGAAGGCTATGGTATATGGTCTTGAGTTAGCTGCAGGTCAATGGAGGTTTGACCATTGTATTTTTTATCTTTACCAGGTTGGATAATATTAGCTACATTATCCTGTTACTGTATTGTGTTACTTTTTGCAGGGTTTTCATAGACAGGGAGTTTTTTGAGCTAAGGGTAGAGTTGGTTCAGAAGTATGTCATGAAGAATTTGGGAGCAACAAAATTCTTGTGGCATAAGTGATAGGTATAACATCACAGGTTTGTGTGGTGGTTGGTCTTCAAGGGTGACTTTGAAGAGGGATACAGGGCCTAAGGAACAAAATAGATGGTGTACAAGTACAGGTACAAGTTGCAGCTATTTATCTCCAAGTGGGAGATTGTTAGGGTGTGGAGCTAAAAGCTTCAACTGTTTGTAGACACAAGAAAGAAGGATGCTGAAGAACCAGAGCCACCGGCAGCGGCAGTATGACCGACATCGATTAAATGCAGTGGAGAAGGAAACTGGTGACGGCAGAGAGTTGGTCGACGTCGGCAGCACCAGACAAGCAGGGACCGGCGTCGGTCGCCTGTGCGGTCCAGAACTGCTGTTTACGAACAGTCAGTTAGTTAAACCGAGTGTTTGCATGCTAAGGGGCTAATTTAAGTCTCAAGCTGCGTGTCTAATTCCAGTAGTTAGATTTCTATTTTTGTAACCATGGGATTCTATTTAAAGACCCATGAGGCATGTATTGTAATTATCTATTTGATCAAGTGAAAGCATTGAAGCAAGCAAGGTCAAGGAGATCTACAGGTGTAAGGTCAAGGAGATCAGCTGAAGCATTCAAGGAGGGATAGTAACTCAGGTTATAGAGTTGGTCTTGTGTTGAGCAAGAGAGAGAGGGAAGAAGGTCTTGAGGTGTGGCAAGCCTTTGAGGTGGAGGGAGAAGTGGCATCTTCCTTATTGTATTTTCTTCTAGTAGTATTTAATACAAGAGTGTGTATTGTCTCTCAAATTCTTTGTTGTCTCTAGTTTCTAGTTATTTTATCATTCTGGTATTATTCCGTGTTTAATTGCTCACAAATAAGTACTCAATTGTGCTTCCGTTGGATAAGGGGTCTCCTAACAAATATTTTCTCCATCGGTGAACTTATTTACAAAGAAGTAGGAAGACAGTTGATCTAACGAATTTTCTACTGCATCAGCATTGATTTTGCCTTCAAATGTAAGAATATCAAAATTTACCTAAACCTTGAAGGGTGTTGGGGCACTGAAAGGACGTTCCCTAGATGAAGAGCCAGAAAGTGTAGCCGCGGAGCCAGGATTTCCCATCGAAAGTATTTAAAGAATTTGGGCAAATTATTGCAGCATCTACGCTTGTTGTCGTTGGAGGCCTTCATTCACCATTTCCTTGAAAGGATCAGATGTCTCGATGTTGTCCACCATTTGAAGTCGTTTGAAGTGAACATGTGGAAAATTTGGAAGCTCTGTTGTTTCCCACCCAAGCTTCTTGTAGCCTGACCTCGTCCTTGGGATCATACACTCTCAAGACAAATCGCTCTGATACCACTGATCCAAAACTCAAAAGTTCTGGTTGATATATATTTCAATAGCATAGAAATACCACAATAACAATGAATTCTCTGAGAAGAGATGTAGTATTACTCAAGATCGCAATACAAATATATGTTTATCTCTGAGAAGAGATGTCTGTCTTCACATTTCGGGTTACCTCTTCATTTATACACATTTTGAAAGCATGGAGAGGATGTGGAAGGTCACCAATCGTGAGGGAGATTAAGTGGTTTGACTTTTAGGATTTAAAACAATACATAATTTAAGGAATTACTATTTTTAGAAACTTACTATTTTTAGACTGCACTACTAAAAGTGAAATTTGGGGTACTTCCATTGGGTTTTTTGGGGTAAAACTTCATTGAGCAAATCTTCATGCCATCTCACGATGTTCTCCTCATTCTTAGCTTTCCAACGGTTCAAACGGCGAGTCAATTGGAGCTACGGTGCAAAAGTTATGGCTCTCGGAAGTTTCGTCATCAATTGGGGTGGAACTGTCACCCGAATTGTTGCCTAAATTGTTGCCCGGATCAGAAACCCTTTCTATTACTGATTTGTCTTCTCTCTTCTTTTGAGCGATGACTCCTATTGTCGGTCCAGGGTTATCTACTATCTCTTTTTGCCTTAACACAAACTTTGGAAGAACAAAACCTGATTCCTTATGCTCGGAGGGATAAACCTCATGGTCAAGAGCTTGTGTTTTGTGCATACCCTTTCCCCTGCCTTGCATAGCAGTTGACCCCCATTTCGCCATACTGGTCCTGACATCTACTCCTCCTTCCTTCTCTTCTACCTCACCATCTCCAACTTGATCATTGTGCAACTGATTGTCTTCTCTTAGTGTCCCCCTGCCTTCCACCGAATCGAATCCCACTACCTATGTTGAAAATAACTCCTTACCCTTTGACCTCGATCTCCCTTACCTATCGTGTTACGCTCCCACCATTATTTTTAAATTTTATTATCTTATCATATACCATTTTATTTCTTTATTTATAAAAAAATATAATTATATATCTCCACTTATTTTTCACAACAAAAATAAAATCTCCTCTTCATTAAATAAAGGATAACATTTTAAATTTAAAGAACATTTTAAATTTAAATGTAAACATCTCCAAAACATAACAAAAATAAAATCTCCTTATTGAAATTAGTTGTTTGTCATAAACAAGTTTTAAGTTACTTTTTCTTCCACAATATTTCATTTTTTAAAGGAAATAATTTATGTTGTAAAAAATTGTGCTCACTATTTTAAATACGATAAAAGATTATATAGTATAATTTTTAATTTAAGATAATATATTTTTAATATATATTTAAAAAAGTTTAAATTTATTTTAAAAATATATACATTATATATAAATAAAGGTTTATAATAATATTTACACGTTCAAATCAATGTATTAAATAAAAAATAGTATGAATTTTGATAGTAAATTATTTGTTTTTTTAAATGTTTTATTTTTTAAATATGGTAAGATATAAACTCTTTTCATGTCCTTATATAAGGGAGGTTTTATTGACAAGGTTTTGTATTAACAATAGAATCACCTTACATTTAATCTACCATTTTAAAAAATAGTAATTTATAGGAAAAAATAAAAAAATGGTCATACAGTTATAAGTTTAATCTCATTTTTTCATATATAAATTTTTTTGTTGCCTTCAAAGTTTATGAAAGGGTTAAAATTGTTGGTTAATTTTTTTGTCAAAGAAAAATTTTATGACTATTGAAAAAATAATTTTTTATAAAAATTGTGCAAATTTTTTATCACAAGTTTATATAATTTTCATCAAAATTTTTTTTTTTTTTAAAGATGAAATATATCCATATATAAACTTAACAAATTCCATAAACTATGAAAACATAAAATAGATGATAAAATGATTCATTTTTAAGATAAAAAATAAAAAAATCAAGTATATATTTAATATAATCTAAATAAATATATTTATAGGGGAAAAGTTCCCGTGATGCACCTTCCAATTGCAAAATAGTGCTTTTGTTAAAGTGTATTCTATTGATAAAACATATTGGTGTGTATAAATATATTCTAAAGGTTGAATTTTGGTCTCAAGTTTTTTTTTAAATTTTAATTATGACATTTTGTGATAAAATTAGTATATCATAAAATATATAATAAATTGGACCTTAAAACCTTAATTATAAGTAATTAAGATGACATATTAAAATATATAAACATTTCAAAATCTAATATGATATTACAACATTTTAATTCATTATTCAAAGTTTACCATATTACGACATCGTAATATGAATCACTACTAAAACCTTTCCCCAAAATTTTCCCATCATCCAATAATCTATTCAAAAAATTTCAACCGTATTTTGTGATTAAAAACTGAAAAACGTTCATACGGCCATCAAATGTAGACTGTTTCCTCTTTTATATTTTCAGAGTTTAGAATCTTACAACCTTCTCTTGAAAACAAATGGGCTCTCCGTAACCCAACTTATCAGATAAGCCACCGTACGTTTCAGATATGTTTTTATATTTAATTGGTAGACGGGACAGGCTACGTGGCAGGCTGTCGCCGGTAACTCCTGTGACCGACATTACTTGAAAAGCGCTGTTTTATTCGTCGGTGGTGGTTGTCTGACGTCAAATACCGGAAAAGCCCGTTCAAAACGGACTGTATGACGGTATGACCGGCGTGTGGGGGTAGAACGTTGATCGTGATGGGTGCCGGTCACTGGCACGTGGAGTGCGGCTTTCGTTATCTTGACAATGTGGAGTGATATTGACACTTTGCCAACTCAACAACAAACACCCCACCCAATACCAATAATAATAAAATGAAATATAATACTTTTAATATATATATAAATAAAATGATTGTTTGGCGTATTGTCATGTAATGACAGGTCTCTATTTTGTCAAATTTATTTAAGAGTCGAATCTAATTTCATCTTTTTTTGATAATTTTTACGATACATACCTTCAATAAAAAGAATGATATTGTACTTCCCCATCATCCATATCAATTAGACTACAACCCTTTTAAAAAAAAAAAAAAAAAGGTATATAATGAAAAATATAAAAAATAATACTTTTCAAAAGATATATAATCTTGTCAAGCATAAAGATATGATTAAGAGACTTGTTCTACAATCTTAAGTTTTGACTAACTCTGGTTTGTTTTAGAACATGAATACCAATTGATTACCTTTTTATTGTAAACCATCTTGTACTTCATTTCTATAAGTTTTTATTAATAGATATAGTGAGGTGTATCCAATAATAAAAAATATATAATAATTTTAATAATCATCAAAATATTTTGAAAAAACAAGTAGAATATTTCATAAAGATCCCCTGCATGGAATCTCCGAACATTTTACCTGCAATAAAACCCTGAGATTGTGTGTTCCTTTATACGATGTGGCAATGAGTTGTGCACGTAGGAGACATTTTGCTTCCCAAAGAGCTTGAGCAATGGTGAGGTGGTGGGGAAGGGCTAGGCAATACAAAACATGCAAGTGGTGAAATATTCCCAAGTGAGTTAGGTGGTGATGGTGAAGGGCAATGACAGGTAATTTCATGTGATATCAGAGACCATATATCCTATATCATATATCATACCTAGATTTAGGGCAGCGATTGGATTTACATGACTTACATTGCAAAGGAGTATGAAGCGTACAAGGTGGCAACATCTTTGATTGGCCATTTTCTATTGTTAAGGGTCAACAAGGAGATCATGAGCATTGATTTGATTGTAATAGGGCTTCACATCCAATGATTGGCTTGAACCTATATTACAATGTTGTGTATGTGTGGACAAGACATTAAGGTATCATAATCTATCTTGTAGCTTATGTTTGTCCATGTTGCGAATATATTAATATCTGCAGCAATAAAATCAAGCTTAGCAATATATATAAACACCAAACTCGAACCCATGGAAAAAAGTGCAAGGCAATAAAGAACATGCAAGTGGTGAAAACTTTCAATGTGCACTAGACGGTGATGGTGGATGGCAATGATAGGCTGTATCGGTAATACCATATGCCAAGGAACTTATATTGTACACCAAACCTAGATTCAAGATGATGGTTAGATTTACATAATTTACATCACCTATTATAAAAAAAATTATAACTTATAAAGTGATGATATCTTTAATTTGTCATTTTCTATTATCAAAAATGAAAGAAGATATCATAAATAGAACTCTACATGTAATATACGACTCGAATCAACAATACAAATGTGAAACCATAAAATGTAAACCATCAACCATTTCGTATTTGAGAGGGTGAGAAACTATAACGTAAACCGCAACTTACCAGATAAGCGAGATTATGTTTCATATAAGTTCAAATGTTTTATTAATTTTTCATTGGCAGACGTGACAGGCTGTCGCCGGTAACTCCCGTGACTGACATTACTTGAAATCGGCTCTTTTGATCGTCGGTAGTTGTTGTCTGATTTCAGAAATCGTTGATCGTGATGGGTGGCGAAGAGATGTCATTTGCACGTGGAGTGCAGCTTTCGTTATCTTCACAAAGTGGAGTGATATTGACATTTTGGTTGATTTGTGAAGGTAAGTTTTGACCCACTGTCCTCCGTTTTGGATTGCTAATACCAACTAAACACATTTTTATCCCTTTTATTGTAAATTATCTTCTACTTTGTCTTTATATAATTATATATTTCCAATTAAAAATTATTATATAATAATGTTTATAGCATTCATATATTTAATTTTAAAATATTATATTAAGTTTTTGTAAGTTAGTTTTGATCCACTTTGTGATCCCTCTCTCAATTCTTTTAATGTCTCTTTCTCTTTATTTAGATTTCTTCTTTTTTAGCTCTTTATTGGGAGCATGTGTATGTTTTTGGGCTTTGTTCGGAGTGTCAGTGCATTTCGGACACTTTTCTAAGTAATTATTTTTGGTTTAAGTGCCTTCATCTTTTATTCTTATTTATTTTATTTTTAGTTGTTATAGGATGAATTGGACACTAATAGGATCTTAATTTGAATTTGATTTATCTATAAATAGACACACATTCTAGTTTATTTAAGTATCTACAATCTATCTAAGGAATTGAAGAATTATTTAAATAAATTTCAAGATAATTTATTATTCACAAATATTCATTGAACAAGTACAACCATTTTAGAGAAGATACACATTCATTATAACATTTATCGAAGCACTCAAATTCATGTTAGACACATTGCATGACATTGGTTTGCATATTTGAATTATTATAATTATTGAGGTGTGTTGTTTTCAATATTGTTATCGATGTGGGACCTGACAAACATCAAGATAATCAGATTATTCTTTGATGTAACAAAAGCCCCAAAATACATTTTGTTTTCCTTATGTTTTTGCAACTATTATTGCCTAATTAGCACAATAAGAAAAAATTCTATTTTGCAGGTGATCATAACAAGGTGTGAAATTTTGAGCAAAGTTTTTGAAAATTGAAACTAGACGAGAGTTGTCATAAAAAAATGTTTGGACTTATTTGCAATTTTATAAAGAGTATGTTTATGGTCCAAACATTGTCCAAAGCATTCGTATAATCAAGACAACATTCTCTATTCAACGCCTTTTTTGGTTCAACATTGTCTTAATTTTGGATGTGCATTTTCATTGTTAGACCCTGGTGACTGACATCGAATCACATGATATTCAAGATAAATATATAAACCTTGCATGTCACCTTCTTTTCTCTAGGTTTGGAAATTAATTAATTAGATTAATTATTATTTTATGAATGTATTTAGCCTATATAAAATTTCCATTTCACGATTCTCATTTTCCATTTCCCTTATTAATTCAGATCTTCTATGAAATTATTTCTCTTATGGACTATCTCTTTACCTTAGCATAATAAAAATGCTCAAGATTAAACTATTCATCATTGTGGGTCATTGCTTTTGTTTTTCACTTTCACGATGGCAAAAACACCATTATCTACAGTCTAACAGTTTCTAAAATGCCACTATATGCATTATGGAGATTATGAATCCACTATTATATGTAGAGTATAAGTTTCAAAACTACTGGGGTACTTTTACAACCACCACTAACACTTGAAAAATTGTCCTTTAATGCAAACATGTAGTTTCTTCACTGTCTTGAGTCTACCAACTTCTAGAGGCCATAACTTTTGCATACGAACTTGAAATGAGATAATTATTTTTAAAAATGCATAAATTATTAAGATGAATCCAAATATGTAATCACATTCAAGTTTCAAGGAAGTTATTAATATCATTTTTTATTTTTTCACACAACCTATCCATTTCAGGCCTTCAATGCATGTAACCACTTCTTGGCTTATATCGATGGTTGAAAAACTCAACCAACTTTCTTGGAACCATGTACCTTCTTGAAATTGATCCTTTTATGATGTTCTTTATTTTATAGATGTTTAGGAGTATGGGTTCTTCTTATAGATCATCTTCACCATTCCAAAACAAAAACACACCAAAAAAAGCACATGAACACACAACTATTATTTTTGGTTGATGCAAGATTTCTTATATGCCTTGGATGCTCTTGTAGATCAGACACTCAAGGTTTTTAAAATGTGAGATTCTACTCACATGGATGGATTAAGTGTTAAAACCACTATTTTTACAACTAAGATTGATGGCCATGGTATCCCCTTACAACACATTAAATACTTCCACTGATTGTCACACTTTTTTTTTTCATTTCCAACTTCCTCTTGTTAGATTCAAATATGTCCTCTTCTTCTTATCTCTTCTTACTCCTTCCTATTTTGTGGGTTTCGACCCACCATAGTCCATGCTCCTCCAACAAAATCTTCTCTTCTTATCTCTCCATCTTATTTTGGGTTGAAATCCACCTTCATCTGACCACCTTCGCCAAGATGCTTCTTCTTGCATCTTACTTTCTCTTGTGGGCTTGTACCCACTACCATCACCTCTCCACCTCCACCAAGAGTCTTCCTAGATTAGTTCATTAATTATCCAACCCACTATTGGATCCTTCCACATTTCAATCTTCTCTATTTGTAGCTCCTATTTTATCATGGCTTCCATATCTTATCTTTCCACCATTATATTACTTATGGATTATTCATTTATAAGAATCTTAAAATACTCTTATTCCTCCTTCACTTCTTCAAAACTTGTGAACTTAAGTTGATCACTCTATTTGCCTTGGAAGGCCTATTTGAATGCCTCCTTTATCTCTATCTCTAGTCCTACAATGCCATACTCTTCTCCGCATGGTTGTTCTAATGATTGATTCAGATGCACCACCTCATCCTTGTCACCTTCCATCATCAAAATATTTACATCATCTCCATGTTGATTATAATCTCATTACTTCACCACAATCATGCCATCTAAAAATAAACTTGCACTCTCCTTGTCCATATGAGAACAATTCATACTTTGACTCATAAGAGTCTCTTCTCCAATACCTATGTGGGATACTCCCATATGTGCAACACCACTTTCATCCTTTATTCATTTTAGTAGAAATAATTCCACCATCTCTATCTTCTTTCTTTCCTCTATGCCACATGAGTGACAATATTCATCTATCCTTGTCCAAATTATCTTTGGACAAACCTCTATTACCAAGCTATCAACTATTCCATCCACCATTTCACTCTATATCCATCTCTCAATATGGATTTTTAATGCATATCCTTCTTTATCCACCACTATCTTATTAAGAAATTCTTCTTCCTATTTCCAATTTATTTCACTTGCTTTGTGAGAATTTTATCTCCCACCTCTAGCTATTGCAAATGAAATCCCTCTTATATATCATTTTTACAATATTATTTTATCCATAGTTTCCCACTCTCTCTTATCTCCATAATGAATTGAAGACAATATTATATTGCTAGTATATCCTTACCAATCAGATCTTCAACTATTATTTCCCTATTATTCTCGTGTTCCAATTCTTGACTTTGTTTCTCATACATATGAGCATACTAGACTAAACCAAACTTTATCCTCTTCTTTTCCATCTTCTCCATTGTTAGACCTGCATATTGAGCAAACACATAAAGGAAATAAAGAGTTCCCATAAGCACTTATTCAACCTCTCCATCATGCCTCATAAACATATTTTCCAAGTCTTCTTCATTGCTTGAATTCCCAACACAACTTGTGCTCATGTGTTGGGCCACCAAATTCCCATTCTTAACAACCTTAATGGTTGTCTTCTCCTCGTTCTTATTTATGTTTTATTACCTTTCACATTGTTGGTCTTCAACCATACTCTCCTCATGTGTCTGAGCTTGCAATTCAACCACATTTATTGCTTCTTTTATGTAAGCTTTCAACTCCACATGGTTACCTTCATTCACCTCTATTACTTCTTTCAAATAAACATATAGTTTTCCTTGTTTGTCTTGAACACTTCTTCCCTCCAAAAGAGAAAAGAAATATGCATTGTCTTCATTCACCAATTACGATTCTTCCTCTTCCCACTTATGGGATACTATAGACTCCTTCTCATCATCAAATAATGGGTCTCCTTTTTGTTCAACAATTAAATCCTCTACATCTTCTTCCACGAGGATTCCTATCTCTATTTGATGCTCACAACTTTCCTCTTTGTTGTTTTTGAAATTAGATATTGGATTCTCACATGGAAACCTCTTATCCTCACTCATATCCTTCTCCTTGATAGTTCTCAAAATATATTTGAGAAACATGGAAATCTTCTTTTTCTTCTCTTCGTTCTCAATCCTCAAGACATGAAGCCTATTTAACCACTCTATTTGCATTCTTGGGTGCACAACATGACCCAACAACTTGGAAACCATATATTCCTAGCTCCTTACCTTCTTATTTCATTTTTATCATCTCTTATTCTGTATAACTCTTCAATACTCAGTTGTAACTCTACATAGTCTCTTACTTAAAACCTTTACCCTCATAGGGTATTCAATACACTTATCTTCAAATAATTTTTGCAATTCCATGTTCAATTTCATGAGGTTATTTAGGATCAATTTACCTTTAAAAACACTAACATTTCTATTAGGATTAACTCTTACCTTCACCTTCATCAACCCAAGAATCCTCCAAGGTAAATGACAATAGTAAGGAGAAAATATATGATAGTGGTAAAGAAAAGGTAAAAGAATATTGTAAGGATAAAGTAAAAGGTAGGTCAACACCTTGGATGGAGATCCATTAGACACTTGGCAGACACATTCAATGCTCTAGGGTGATCCTCTCTTTATTGCATTTACTTTTGATCCATAATCACTCCAGAGATGATCCGGGCAACAATTCAAGTGACAATTCAGGTGACAATTCTACCCTAATTGATGACAGAACTTCTGGGAGCCATAACTTTTGCACCATAGCTACGATTGACTTCCTGTTGGAAAGATAAGAATGAAGAGAATGTGGTGAGATGTCATGATATTTTCTTGGTGGGTTTTGACTCCCAAAAACCCAATGGAAGTGCCCCAAATTTTAATTTTAGTAGTATAGTCTAAAAGTAGTCATTATTTAAATTTTGTATTGTTGTAAATCATGGAAGTCAAACCACTTAATATCCCTCAAGATTAGTGACCTTCCACATCCTCATCCTACCTTCAAAATGTGTATAAATGAAGATATAACCCAAAATTAAAATCAGACATCTCTTCCTAGAGATAAGCATATGTTTGTATTTGCAATCTTGAGTAATAAAACATCTCTTCTCAGAAAAATCATTGTTACTATGTTATTTTTGTGTTCTTGAAATATCTATCAATCAAAACTTCTAAGTTTTAGATCAGTGGTATCAGAACAGTTTGTCTTGAGATTGTATGATCTCAAGGATGAGGTTAGGCTACAAGAAGCTTGGGTGGTAAACACCAGAGCTTCCAAACTATCCACCTATTCACTCCAAATGACCTCAAATGGTGGATGACAATGAGACATCCAATCCCTTCAAGGAAATGGTGAATGAAGCCCTCCAACGGCAACAAGCATAGATGCTACAATAATTTTCCCAAATTCTCCAACAAATCTCAATGGGAAATTCTGGCTCCTCATCCATGGAACGTCCTTTCAGTACCCCAACACCCTTCAAGGTTTAGGTGAATTTTGATATCCCCACATTTGAAGGCAAAATCAATGCTGATATAGTAGAAAATTAGTTGGATCAATTATCTTCCTACTTTTCTATAAATAAATTCACCGATGGAGAAAAGATCACTTTTGCTCTTTTGAAAGCATCATTGCCTATGAAATATTGGTGGGAAGTGTACAAAAAGAGGTTCAGTATAGATGACATTGGCCTTGAGGTGGAACCTACCTGGGATTATTTCATGGAAGTGATAAATGAAGAATACTATCCCATTAGAGTATATGATGATCTGTACATACAGTGGCAACAACTTCACCAAGGTAAGGACCAATCTATTCAAGATTACACTGACATTTTTTATTCTCTATTTACAAGATTGGGCATCCAAGAAAGTGAGAAACATAAGACTCTCAAATATCATGGTGGAATAAAATGGTACATACGAGGGGAAATAGAACTCTTCAATTTGGAAACCCTCAGTGAGGCATACAAGTTCGCAGTAAAGATTGAGCAGAAGCATGGAAGAAAGAATACGAAGAGTCAGCCTTCAAAATGGAAAAGTGAAAAGGAAGGTCAAACACGAGGCCAAAATTGGAAGTAAAAGGAGTTCCAAGATAATAAACCCCAGAAGGGGAAGACTGGAAAATGGTCTGATCGCTACAAAATTAGAACTCACTCCAAAGATGAATGTTGAGCCATCAAGTCACTACTTTCTAAGTCACAATACTCGACATCTACTACTCTGCCTCATACACAGCCTTCAACTGAAGAGGATGAAGAAGAGATTATAGATGCTAAACCTGATACCATCATTACTTCATCATAGATCCATGAGGAAAGGCCAAATGATAAGGAAAGGTTGATTCTGTCAGGATACGAAACACCGAAAGCACACAATTGATTACTAAGCAACTTAATATGCAAAAATAACCAGAATCACAAGTAACTAGAATTCAAAAATAACACATGATATGAGAGACAATACACAACTTGTATTAAAACTCTTAAAGAAAAGAATACAATAAAGAAGATGCCACTTCTTCTCCACCACCTCTTCAGAGGCTTCCCACACCTCAATTGAACAGTACTTCTCTCCTCAAAGCTCTCTCTTAGGTCCCAACACCCAACTCAAACTCTGAGTTGGTGTTCACCTTATACCCGTGCTCCACGCACACCACAAGTGCTCCACGCACTCCACAAGTACTCAACGTACTTCAAGTAGATCTCCCATGAACCTGCAATAACTTGCACCTCAACAGACCATACTTATGGAAGGAACTCCCTTGCCTTCCTCTTTGCTCTATCTGAGTACACACCTGTACTCCAAGTAGATCTTGCCTGATTTTGCTCCCTGTTGTGTTGCTGTCCTATCTGATCTTTCACACCTACAAATCAACTTGGTTCTACACACCTGTGAACCTTGACCTTGCACACACATACACCTGCAAATCAATGATCTTACTTACCATGCAGATCTCCTATAAAGGGCCATGCTCACCTGATGACCAAGATCATACATACATGAAAAACCCTACTGATTCTCCAATCCAGCACCCACACACCTGGTACTGTAGCACTAGGAGGAACACACCATAGCTCTACCTCACACACAGAAGGAGCTTATAATTTTGCTCTCTTACTCTCTAGCACAAGTTTCTAATACAACCATGAGTCTATTATATAGATCTCATCCAAACAATAATTAGACATCTAATTACAATAATTAGATCTGCAGCTCTCAGTCTAAAAATAGCTCTCATCATGCAAACACTTGGTTCGTCAACTGATTGCCCGTAATAAACTCGCAGTCGAACCACACAGGCGACCGACGCCGACCGATCTCTGACTGACATCGATTGCCTTCTTGTCTAATCATGCCGACGTCAGTTGGCCAGACCAATGCCAGTGTCTGTGACACTCTGCAACCTCCTCCATGTCTACATCAGTGAAGCTTTTAGCTCCACAACCTAACAATCTCCCACTTGGAGATAAACAACTGCACTGTACCTATACCTATACCCCATCTAATATGTTTCTTGGTTTGTATCCCTCTTCAAGCTCAATCCTAAAGACAACCCACCACACACACTATGATGTACCTCCTGTCATCTGAGTACCTTGCCGCATCCGTATCTACAAATCCATGTAGTGAAGTCCTGACCCTGAATAGCATGAATCCCTGCTGTTGGTCCCTCTCAAATACCTGAGAACCCACTTCTCAGAATTGGCTCCTAACTCTCTGACAGCTCCCACTGCATGGGAATACTCAGGTCTATACTAGACCTCATGTGATTTTGAACACTGTACCTGTCCAGCCCTTAGTGTGCTTCGGCTCTGCATCCTGAACCTCGCCAACACCTGATTCACATTAGCTCCCACTGGAGACAAAATCAACCTGTGATCTCCATGTCTCCCCATGCCAAAGAATTTCGCTGCTCCAAATTCTTCATAGCAAACCACTGAACTAATCTTACCCTTAGCTCAGCAAAACCCTGTATGTACAATCCTGCTAGCAAACATACCATCCACATACAACAATAGAATGATGTCATGACTCATCATCCACCTGGTAAGGCAAACCACAGTAGTTACCTGACATTGACTAAAGCCATGCTTCGTCCTCCACCTGTCAAAACCTGTACCACTATCCTGCAGCTCCCTCAAGACCACATACCTGGTCTTTCGTCTCACGTATCCATTCTCTCTATTCTTCAACTAAGGTATCCATTCATCTCTGTGCTTTCTCACTGGCTGGCAACCCTACCAAAACTCCCATTTGGTTCTGCATCATATCCCTACCATGCTCCCACCTGTTTCCTAGATCCTTCCTGCTCTACAATCAGCAACGAGTATAAAGAAGAGGAACAACAAATTTGAGGGCCTACTTACGTCTTCAGTCCTCCGTATGGGTGTTTGAGACTCCTTGACAGCGTGTTCTCCACCCAAAATTCGTTACAGTGACCGACCTCGGCCACTCCACAGTCTGCATCCGACCGACGTCGATTCTAATGCGTCTGTCCCTGACTACCAACCTTGCTGCCGTCAGTGTCTCCTGCTGCCGACGTCGGTCCTCGTGACCGATGTCAGTTTTCTTGCCGATGCTGGTACCTGTGTTTCTTGTGAGTGACGACTTTTTACCCACGAGCTCCTTTGAATCAATCCCCATGTCCAAACTGCCCCGCTCAGAAGTATCCAGCCCCATCCACTGGTTTTTGTCTGTCATCTCCTCCAAGTACACCAAGGCTTTCCAGTTCTTAAGCCTATCAAATATATATGTCTTCCGCTTAAGAACATGCATCTCCTTCCTGCTCATGTGACCAAGCCTATGAAGCCACGTCTCCACAACAAAAGAAGAATCAGTAATATAAACAAGTAGATAAAGAGTACCTATTTTCTTACCACCAGCTAATTCAAGTGCATCCACTGTGAGAGCTCTCGTACATCTCTCATCACCCAACCTTTCTAAAGAAATTAGCCATATCTCCAAACCTGGGACCTGCATGACCTTCATCAACACCTGTGTGTTGGCTGCCTGCAATTTCAGCTTCACTTCCCCTTTGCCAATTCTTTGGCAAGGCTCACTAGCTCCTCTACCTGGGGCTTCATGGAAAGAGGCAACCGAATCTTTTATCCAAGATTCAACTTTATCCAAGAAACCTCCCAAAGCATCCTGTGCAACAACACCTGCTACATCTACATCTTCAGTTCCTTCATGCTGATCTGCTACCAACCAACAATATTTTTTTACCTGCTCTTTCTTTCCATATGATCTTTGGTGACCATCTGTGCTTTTCAACTCCTCCATTCTTAGCTTACTTTGATCTGCCATTGCTCTACTCCCACTCGATCAGAAACCCCTGAGAGTGACCTGTAACCAAACACAAAACTTGCTCCCTGCAACCTTAGCTCTGATACCACGTGTCAGGATATATAAAACACCAAAAGCACACAATTGATTACTGAGCAACTTAATATGTGAAAATAACCAGAATCACAAGTAACTAGAATTCAAAAATAACACATGATATGAGAGACAATACACAACTTGTATTAAAACTCTTGAAGAAAAGAATACAATAAAGAAGATGCCACTTCTTCTCCACCACCTCTTCAAAGGCTTCCCACACCTCAAGTGAACAGTACTTCTCTCCTCAAAGCTCTCTCTTAGGTCCCAACACCCAACTCAAACTCTGAGTTGGTGTTCACCTTATACCCGTGCTCCAGGCACACCACAATTGCTCCACGCACTCCACAAGTACTCAACGTACTTTAAGTAGATCTCCCATGAACTTGCAATAACCTGTACCTCAACAGACCATACTTATGGAAGGAACTCCCTTGCCTTCCTCTTTGCTCTATCTGAGTACACACCTGTACTCCAAGTAGATCCTACCTGATTCTGCTCCTTGTTGTGTTGCTATCTTATCTGATCTTACACACCTGCAAATCAACCTGGTTCTGCACACCTGTGAACCTTGACCTTGCACACACATACACCTGCAAATCAACGATCTTACTTACCATGCAGATCTCCTATAAAGGGCCATGCTCACCTGATGACCAAGATCATACATACATGAAGAACCCTGCTGATTCTCCAATCCAACACCCACACACCTGGTACTGTGGCACTAGGAGGAACACACCATAGCTCTATCTCACACACAGAAGGAGCTTATAATTTTGCTCTCTTACTCTCTAGCACAAGTTTCCAATACAACCATGAGTCTACTATATAGATCTCATCCAAACAATAATTAGACATCTAATTACAATAATTAGATCCGCAGCTCTCAGTCTAAAAATAGCTCTCATCATGCAAACACTTGGTTCGTCAACTGACTACCCGTAATAAACTCACAGTCAAACCACACAGGTGACCGACGTTGGTCCCTGTCCGCCTGGGGGTCATCGACACCGGCCGATCTCTGACCAACGTCGGTTGCCTTCTTGTCTAATCCTGCTGACGTCGGTTGGCCAGACCAACTCCAGTGTCTGTGACACTCTATAACTCCTCTGCAACCTCCTCCATGTCTGCATCAATGAAGCTTTTAGCTCCATAACCTAACAGATTCACTCCAAATTATGGGTAAAAGGTAAGCCTCTACATTTCATTCTTGATTGTAGGAGTCAAAATAATTTAATCTCTACTAAATCTATGAAAAGTCTAAATCTATCCATGAAGCCTCACCGATAGCTATCCAATATTGGATGGTTGAGCCTAGGGAGAGACTTTCGTGTCACCCATTAGTGTCTTGTTTCATATGTAATAAAACCTTTCCAATATGAAGTCTTGTGTGATGTGGTCAATCTAGATGTTTGTGACGTAATCCTTGGTCAGACATTCATGCATGATCGACATGGCATATATGAATCATGAACCCAAAGAATCACCCTCACTCTTAAAATGTGGTACTACAGGGTACCAGAGGTACCACCTCCCACATCTATCTCCCTAATTAGTGCCAAGTAATGTAAGAGATTAATGGAGAAGATAAAGCAATTCATTTTCATGGTGGTCAAACCATAGAAATCCAAAAAGGCCAATGTTGCAGTCTTGACTACATAATCAACACAATAATAGAAGCATATGGGACAAATAATTGGAGAATATGATGACTTATTCAAGTCACTCATGGAAGTTCCACTTCATTGCCAGGTAAAACATTCTATCAATTTGATCCCAGGATCACCTTTCCCTAACAATCTTGTGTATCATAGATCACTTTTGGAGAATGATGAGATAAAAAGGTAGATTAAAGAATTGATTCAAAAGGGTCACATTAGGCCAAGATCTTCACCTTGTGGTAGCTTGATTGTCCTTAACACCAAAGAAAGATGGAACATAGAGGCTTTGCATTGACTATCAAGCCCTAAATAAAATCATTGTTAAGAGTCACTACCTCCTCCCCATGATTGATGACTTGCTAGACCAAATCCATTGTGCAAAGTTCTTCACCAAAATTGATCTCAAATCTAGCTATCACCAAATTCCCATCGATCCCATCGATGTCTGGAAGACTGCATTCAAATCTAAGGAGGGGCTCTTTGAATGGTTGGTTATGCCTTTTGGCTTGACTAACACACTTTTAACCTTCATGAGGATGATGGATGACATCATGTGACCCTTCACCAACTCATTCATGATTGTCTACCTAGATGACATACTCATCTACAACAAAACATGGGAGGTGCATCTTCAACATGTTCGTAGCATACTTCAAACTCTTTGAGAACACAAGTTGTACGTAAATCTTGATAAATACACATTTGGAATGAAAATGATTCAGTGCCTAGGGTACGTTATGAATGAGTAAGGGGTCCATGTCAATCTAGAGAAGATTCAGGTTATTCAAAAATGGCCTACACCAAAGACCCTCACAAAACTTCACAACTTCTTAGGTCTTACAAATTTATATCATAGGTTTGTTCTTCGATTATCACATCTTACTTGGCCACTAACCCAAGTGACTAAAGGAGGAGCTAAAGCTACATTTCAGTGGGGTGAAATACAATAAAGGGCATTTGAGAATTTAAAGAACAAACTTTGCTTAGCCCCTATTTTTGCCTTGCCAGACTTGCATCAACCTTTCAAGTTGATGATAGATGCATCTGAATATGTCATGGAAGCTGTCATCATGAAACATGGCCATCCTATTGCATATCACAGTGAAAATTTTAATGATACAGCCAATAAATACTGAACATATGATAAGGAGCTCTATGCCATTATGCAAGCCTATAAATAATGGAAAAACTACATCTTGGGGAAAGAAACGATCATCCACACTAACCATAGACCATTGGAATTTATCCAGACACAAAGAAAATTATGAAATGAGAGGCACCAAAAGTGGGCCACATACATACAGTAATTCCATATGATAATCAAACACAAAAAGGGGAGCTCAAATATAGCCATAGATTGTCTGAGCTGCCCACCAATTATTGCACTTATAATAGTTCTTGACCTATGTAGACATGAGGCTGCCACTTAGGGTGCTTTGTATAAAGCAGATCCTGCCTTTGTTGATACATATTAGGCACTTAGAGAAGATAAACATGTTCTTGATTTATATTTTCAAGATAATGTCCTTTATTGTGTTCCAGCTGTAGAGCAATAGAAGATGATATGGGAAGCACATTTCAGTAGGACAATTGGACACTTTGGTATAGAGAAGACATTGGTGGTACTTCCAAAACACTTCTACTGGCCCCATGTGTGGAAGGATGTGGAAAGGTGCCACAAATCTTGCACCCTATGTGCAATAGCCAAGCCAATAAATAAGAAGAAAGGATTGTACACACCATTTCTAAAACCAACCAGGCCTTGGGAATTTATCTCAATGGATTTTCTCTCAAATTTTCCCACTTCAAAACATGGGAAGGACTATATTTTTATTGTAGTTAATCATTTTTCAAAAATGGCTATCATGATTGCTTGTAATAAAAATATATCTACTGAAAAAAATGCTCAACTATATTTTAGTCATGTATGGCTCCATTTTGGTCTCCCAAAGTCCATTATCTTAGATAGAGATATAAAATTCCTGAGCAGCTTTTGGTTCACTCTATGGAAGATGATGGATACCAAGCTAATAAAGTCCACAATGTTCCATCCATAGATTGATGGTTAGACAGAAGTGGTGAACCACCTAATTATTTACATGATTTAGATGTATCACTCTAAACATCCATGCACATGGGATGAGGCGCTTCTTTTCATACAAAATGGATACAATCAGGCCCTGCATAGCTCGACCAAGCATAGTCCATTTCAAGTATGATTCAGGTTTTAACCCATGACACCAATTGATATATCCATTACATTATCCACCATAAAATACACACCTCATGGGAGATCTAAGGTAGTAAAACCAATAAAGTTCATTGAAAAAATGCAACACATCCAGTAGCAGGTTCATGACATCTTAGAGAAGATGAATCAAAAGTATAAGCAACACCATGACAAACATAGGATTACACACCTTTTTTCTGTAGGTGACAAGGTTTGGTTGTAGCTTCAAAAGGACCAACTTGCAAGCCCACACAAAAAAAATTGGCCTCTACGATATGGTCCCTACACCATCACCATAAAATTCAGAGAAAATGCTTTTGAGTTGAACCTACCAGCCTACCTTGGTTTGCATCTAATATTCAATGTGGAGCTCTTCAAACCATATCATCCACCTCTATTGGACACTTTAGTCATAGAATAAAAATAAGGCATTGATGAGATTGATCTGTAGATTTTTGCTCTAGTAGAGGAGGATCAGATTATGAACACCTGAATGTAGACAACAAGAGGATGATCTATTTTGCTTTATTGGGTGGTCAAAAGGGGCCAACTTAGCCACCAAGGTGAGTGGCTCACAAAGAATCAAATTAAGACATAAATGCCACACCTGATGAGGAATATTGATGTAATGGGGACCATTACTTCTCAAGGAGGGAGGAATGATCTGGGTAACAATTCAGGTGACAATTCGGGTGATGGTTCTACTCCAATTGACGATGAAATTTTTGGGAGCCATAACTTTTGCACCATAGCTCCAATTGGCTCCCCGTTTGAACCATTAGAAAGATAAAAATGAAGAAAATGTGGTGAGATGACACAAGATTTGGTCAGTAGGTTTTGACCCTCGAAAACCCAATAAAACTGCCCCAAATTTCAATTTTAGTAGTGCAATCTAAAAATAGTAAGTTTCTAAAAATAGTAATTCTTCGAATTCTGTATTGTTGTAAATTATGGAAGTTGAACCACTTAATCTCCCTCAAGATTGGTGACCTTCCACATCCTCTTCCTACCTTCAAAATGTATATAAATAAAGATGTAACCCAAAATAGAAATCAGACATCTCTTCCCAGAGGTAAGCATATGTTTGTATTTGAAATCTTGAGTAATAAAACATCTCTTCTCAGAGAAATCATTGTTACTATGTTGTTTTCTTGTTCTTAAAATATCTGTCAATCAAAAATTTTGAGTTTTGGAACAAGATAGCTCATTTGGAGGATACAGCGTGGCTATAGGCAGTTATAGCTTCTAGTGGGGATTTATAGGCTCTCTTCTTCTTTTCTCTCTCTGAGGGGAGGGCGAAGGAGAGGGGATTTTTTTCTATAGGTTTTCTTCTTTTATTCACTTTATGAGAGTTGCTTTGTACTTGGGTACCTTATTAGGCCTAGTTATCGGGACCCAATTCTTTTAACCATTAAGCTATGTTTAAGGGGGGTGTTAGCATAAGTTTTTATTCTATTTAATAGTTTTTCCATATATGTGTTATTTAGCTTACTTATGTGTTATTAGGTCATTGGAAAATATAATCCCACATGTATGGGGATTTGAATCATGCTTATCTTCCACTTTATATATGTACCTTTACTAAATCTATTACGATCAATCTGATCTTACAAAGTTATGAATACAAACAAGGTTGTCATTGAAACAAAATTATTGTGTGTTCACTCTACTAATGATCAAATATTGGCTAATTTTGTCACATAATTGTGGTTATATTTAAATGTTATATTTATGAGTTTTTTACACATAAAATACAATTAAAATTTTGTATTTATGTGAATTATATTTCACCAAAATCAATTTGATCTAGTATGTATAGTTGCAAACATGATTGAATGCCACTCCACTACATTACCTAGATGTCAGTGTAAACAAACAACATGAATATCTAATCAATGCCACAAGATTTTAATTTTTAGTGGGAAGCTCAATCTATAACATATTTATCATTCAATATTGACTATATAGCTGATGTGGATGGAAGTTTAATTATTATGTGATCCTTAAATTCTCAAAACTTGCAAACATTATAAAATTTACCTATAACTAATACAAATCTATTCTAAAATAATCATATATGGAGGCATGTATACACGTCACCTAATGATTTTTCAATATCTTTGAATGTAACTTCTATACATTTTGATGATTGTCACAATCACTTTAAAATATAATTCTTGATATGTTTTCCCTAGTGTGGCTTGGATTTTGTATGACTAGTGTCATACTATAATTACACACACACACACACACACACACACACCACGTTTAGTCTAATACATGTATAATTTTGTCTACCCTATTTCAAGTTAATATTATCCATTTTTTTAAATTTTAAACTAGATGCAAGTTACATTCTAATTTAAATTTTAACAAGTTGATAAATTACAAAAACTTAGAAACATTTTGTTAGTCCCTACCAAAGTAGGGATAGTATAAATTTCACCCCAACCAATAATATTGTGTTGAGCCTGCATTACAAATTTATGTACAAATTCAACTATAAATAATTACAATACAAAAATAGGGACTAGCCACTACACAACCCTTGTTTATATTTATTGACAATCCAAATTATTTAAAATATTATATTAATATTTATAGTTATTATAAAATATTTATAATATATTTAATCACACTTGTATATTTAGCTACACTCTTATATAATGTAAATAATTATTATTTTAAATTATCAATTTTTAATAATATTTTATCTATATAAATTAAAGACATTTAAAAATGACTTCCATAAATAATTTTTATCTTAATAATATTTTAAAAATATTTATTAACAATAATATAAAACAATAATACCCATTTAAAAATGTAAAATTTTATTATCTTTTTTTAAAATCGACACTAGGGATAAAAAAGGGTCCCAGTCCCAATTCAGCTTTTGATCGGAGCTAAAATTGGTTCTCAAGCACAGCAAGAGGTCGAGTCTCCAAAAAATATGTGAAAACCAAGAGAGAAGAGTAAATATATTATTCTTCTAAAATCCCAAAAAAGTCGTAAGGTTTAAAAAAAATGGCACTCAAAAAAATTTAAACAGTTAATCAAAGAGCCAAGAAATAGAAAGCTTCAACATGAAATAGAAAAACCACCCCTCCACCAATCTTTAATTCATCCATGTGGTACTTCTAAGCATCTACTTTGATTGGACAATAATGATTACATGGTCCACTGCAGGCCACCATTAATAGAAATTTGAGCATCCAGCTGTAGCTTTTATGCTTTTATCTTCCTTCCTCTTTTCCCTTTGAGACTGAAGTTGGGGGTCTTTAAAGTACTTTCAATATGAGAAATAGACAAAACAACCTTACTTACAAACTCTTCTTCTTCTTCTTCCCAATCTTCTTCTTCTGAGCTTTCTTGCGCTATGGGACTATTCTCACTTGGAGAAAATTTGTCCAAATCATCTTGTCCATAATTCGAAACATTTTTTGTCTTATCCTGCTTATGTAAAAGACGCTGCCCTGACTCCAAAACATCCTGATTCTCTGTAGCTTCCATAAACTCATTATTTTGAGGAGAATGTTGAACCGCTGTAGTGGCTACCAAAGGTATATCCTCAACTGATTTTAGTTTGGCTGTCCCATACAAACTATAAACTAGATCACGATTTAGGCATCTAATCTTTCTAATCCTTTTTTGAACAATCGAAGCTTGAGAACCATTAAAAGTCTTCTTTGGACAAGCAACCATATTATGATCCAATTTATTACATTTGAAGCACCCAAATGGGAGACCTTCAAAGTGGAAAAATTGAGACCAAACTCCATGGGAAGAAGAGATTTTAACTAAATGAAACAAAGGTTTAGATAAATCGACCAATAAACAAACATAGACAAAATTTCGATGGGCTTCAATGGAATCATAAATTTTGATAAAAACTCCCAATTTACTCACCAGTTGATTAAAAAGACCAGGATCTCACAAAACTAAGGGTAGATTATAAAACCTTATCCACACTGAGGCTTGCAAAATGATCGATGAATCTAGATCAAAGAAAGGAGCCCATGGGCACAAAAACACCCCCTGATTACCTACAAACCAAGGGCCATTTGACCACACATAATCTATGTCATCTATCGACTAAAATTGAAGCATAAAGAATCGATTAGACAACAAAGAGATGGTCAGAGGTTTCAATGTTGGTTAAGAGCATGATACCCATTGCTAAAGCGTTTCCCACAACAGTCATTTCCCAACACATCTGGCAATCAATGATTTGTTGCCCTTCTTTAAATAAACCTACAATAGTTTAGAATCCATAATATCTAGGATAGGTGAAGAATTAGAAAATACTAAGGGGACATCAACAATATGAGACATTTATAGACCTATAAACTAGGAACAATCTACTTGTGGCACCTCCTTAAAGCCTTCCTCCACTGCAATTTCTTTAGTCGAGGAATTATTTGAAGAAACCTGACTTCTTGAAACCAAAATAGGGTCAGAACTTGGATGAGCCTTGAGGATTGCTTCTTTGTAGAAATTTCCACAAGTATGAAATGGATTAGGGTTATTAATATAGGATAAAAAACTAATGCCTTTGAAACCCTAGCTTTTTTAATTATTGATTTGTCTTCTCTCTCCTTTTGAGTGATGACTCCTATTATCGGGCCAGGGTTATCTACTATCTCCTTCTGCCCTAACAAAAACTTTGGAAGAACAAAACTTGATTCCTAATGCTTAGAGGGATAAACCTCATGGTTAGGAGCTTGTGTTTTATACATACCCTTTCTCCTACCTCACATAGTAGTTGACCCCCATTTCTCCATACTGGTCCTGACCTCTACTCCTCCTTTCTCTTTTGCCTCACCATCTCCAACCTGATCATTGTGCAACTCGTTGTCTTCTCCTAGTGTCCCCTTGCCTTCCACCGAATCGGATCCTACTACCTATGTTAAAAATAACTCCTTGCCCTTTGACCTCGATCTGTCGTACCTATCATATTGCGCTCCTGCCATCACTTTTAAATTTTATTATCTTATCATATACTATTTTCTTTCTTTATTTATAAAAATATATAATTATATATCTCCACTTATTTTTCACAACAAAAATAAAATCTCCTCTTCATTAAATAGAGGATAACATTTTAAATTTAAATAAAATTTCAAATTTAAATGTAAACATCTCCAAAACATAACAAAAATAAATTCTCCTTACTAAAAATAACATTCGATTAAAGAATTTAAATGTCTCAATAAATATATATATATATATATATATATATATATATATATATATATATATATATATATATATATATATATATAAAATTATTATGCTGGTTAGTTGTTTGTCATAATCAAGTTTTAAGTTACTTTTTCTCAAAAAAAATAAAATATATATATATATATATATATATATATATATATATATATATATATAATTTCGTTTTTTAAGAAAAATAACTTATGTTTTAAAAAATTGTACTCACTATTTTAAATACGATAAGAGATTATATAATATAATTTAAAATAATATATTTTCAATATATATTTTTAAAAGTTTAAATTTATTATAAAAAAATATACATACATTATATATAAATAAAGGTTTATAATAATATTTACACATTCAAATCAATGTATTAAATAAACAATAGTATGAATTTTGATAGCAAATTATTTGCTTCTTTTAGTGTTTTATTTTTCAAATATGGTAAGATATAAACTCTTTTAATGTCTTTTATATAAGGGAGGTTTTATTGACAAGGTTTTGTATTAACAATAAAATCACTTTACATTTATCTTATATATAAAAATGGTCATACAACTATCAAGTTTAATCTCATTTTTTCATATATAAATTTTTTTGGTTGCCTTCAAAGCTTATGAAAGGCTTTGATAGTTAAATTTTTTGTCAAAGAAAAATTTTATGACTATTAAAAAAATATTTTTTTATAAAAATTGTGTAAATTTTTTTATCACAAGTTTATATAATTTTTACCAATTTTTTTTTTTTTTTAAAATATGAAATATATCCATATATTAACTTAACAAATTTCATAAACTATGAAAACATAAAATAGATGATTGAACGATTCATTTTTTTTTGGAGTGCAACTTTTGTTATCTTGACAATGTGGAGTGATATTGACACTTTGCTTGTTTTTCGATTTGCCAACTCAACAACCACCCCACCCCAAAATGGAGTGGAGTGGGCCTTTTTGGTTTAAGGCCTTCATCCCTTATTTTCGTCTTTTTTCAATTTTTGATCGTTGTAGGATAATTTAGGCAATAATAGAGTCTTAATTTAAATTTAATTTATCTATAAAGAAATAAGGATTCTAGTTCATTTAGACATCTGTCATCTATCTAAGAAATTCAATAATCAATTAAGTAAAAATCATGATCGTAAGTGTGTCATCTTATCTTTTGGATGATTATATACATCATGAGGGTGATATGCATGGTCTATGTTGGGAGGAAAAGCTCAACTGGTGAAGATTCCCCCTAGAGTTAGTGCAGTTGTGCCAGATGGACCACCAATAGTATGTATGATGAAATTTAGAAGTATCCTTAGTTTATCTCTCCTCATACTTTGGAAATGGGCCATTACTTATAATTCCTATTTGATTGTAGTCCAAAATCATATGTGGGTGTGCTTAATTCAATAGTGTTTCCATCTATAAGATCTTGTATCTTGTGCCTTAAATTGAAGCATATGTTTGTAGAATGTTTAAGACATTGGTGATAATTGTAATAAGAATTTTGATCGTGTCCACTAGGTAAAGGTTTTCTTGTATCAACCACAAGTTGTGGAGGGAGAGATAAAAGGTTGCACTCAAGTAACTTTTGTAGAAACTTATAAGGAGATGAGGTAAGTGTGAAAATGCCTCTTTTATAGAGCGGGTAAGAGAAGCCTACTTGTATGTTATGATCATTCTTAATTTCATTTGATTTACCCTTTTAATTTGGCTTGCTTTGAACTTGGCATTTGTAATAGTAGTAGTAGTGGTAGTAGTAGTGGTAGTAGTAGTAGTAGTAGTAGTAGTAGTAGTAGTAGTAGTAGTAGTAGTAGTAGCAGTAGCAGCAGCAGTAGTAGTAGTAGTAGTAGTAGTAGTAGTGTACTTAAGCTTATTCAGTGCAAGGAGATTGACTTCATGATCTCTCATTATATGGAATAAATCATCAAAATATTTGAATTTATTGAATACTATGGATTCATGAAGTGGTGCAAGAAAGATTTGTTTGAATATATGTAACTCATTTCTTGCCATATGATTGGTCATATTTTTTAGAACGGTCTTGTATCAAAGTACATATTCATTGATTGGCTCATTAGAACCTTGCTTGAGTTTGGAAATTTACACATAAGAGATATTATCATCAATGTTGATAAAGAAATGTGCTATAAATATACTATCTAGAAGAAGGAAGGCACTAAGTGATTGAGGAGGGATGTCATAGAACCATCTCAAAAATAATATTTGAGACTCTTTGAAAATAACTTGGTCAATAAATAGATGCTAGTTGGATAATCCAAACATGTTGCATGGAAGGATCAAAGGTGTTGTTCAAGATCACCTTTTCCATCATATAATGGGAGCTATAAACCCTAAAGGTGTGGGATAGATTTTTATCTTAAGATCTAATGGATTATGGAGCAAGGTATACAAATCTAGTGAATGACTAGCTTGATATGTACCTCTCTCTAACCGTAACACCTTATCTTGTAGAGTTAAAATAGTCTGCTCAAGGGAACATGTAGTAGGTGAGGTGGATGATGTAATATGTGCAGTCATCAAAGAATGGAAATAAGTCCCCTATGTGAAATATGCATGAAAATATGTGAGAAGCTTTGTGTTGCCTCCACACCTTGGGTGGACATCACATGTGTAACTAGGGGTGTAGATATAGGAATAATATCACTAGTAGTGCTCTAAACACATGTGGTTGTATTGGTAGTAATTGTACAAGGTTATTTTGCCTTAGATGTGGAAACCTCAGTTTGGTGGTTGGCTTAGAATTCTAGGGTTAACTTTAAGACACTATCCAAATCACTAGGGTTTCGACTGATGCAGTTTTGGAATTGAAATAAGGCTTGAAGTTTCTTATGATGTACCCCATTAAGGTCATTATGAGTAATTATATCTTGGTAATTTTAGTTATCTTGGTTATATTGATTATCATGTTATAGATTAGGCATGTAAACATCATCCATTTGCACATATTCATTGATAATTGTAGCATCAAAAGAAGACAAAGAAGGCATATTCATGGTACTTTAATTAACCATTTTGTATGAATTAAGAGAATTCTGATTGTGTTCAATATTTAAACCACTTAGCCTAGCACTTTACCTTAGAGGAACAAGGGAAATAACCTTCTTGGCTTAGGATAAAAACATGCAAGTAGAAATAAGGTTAAGGCCAAAATATGAATTATGATTAGCTTAGAATAATCACAAATCAATTTGGAAAATCAAGATTAAAATGATATGCTAAGGCAAAAAATATGAAACTCTAGAAAGAATAATGAAACCCTAAGGGAAACCTAGGGTTTGGCAATGTTCAAGAAAGACACATACTCACCAATATTTTCCCCTATTCTTAGATTGATGTGAATCATAATAGGATAAACTATAATAGTTAATTCAAATTATAATGTATGGAAATCAAGCATAAATCTGAATGTATAAGATTGGAATTGACTTGATAATTGAATTTTCTATTTATGGAAAGTATAAAAAAGGATAAGATACTTAGCTTCATTGTTAGACCATTTGACTATGACTATGTTTTGACAATGTGAATAGATTGAAAGTATGTATGTGAATTGTCAAGATTTGGAACTGTGTCTCTGTGCATGTAAGGTCGGTACTTTAAATAGAATCAAACTCATCAAACACAATCTAATAATAAAGTTTAGTATCTTATCCTTTATTGTACTTTCCATAAATAGAAGATCTAATTATCAATTCAATTCCAGTATTATACATTCAAATTTATGCTTAATTGCTATATATTATAATCTAAATTAATTATTCCAATTTACCTTGATTCAAATTAAAGGATAATTATCTAGACTATCCTATTTTAATGAAGCAAACTCCTAAAATATGATGCACCTACCTAATACATCTTTATATGTGTGATATTTGATGTTGGATTGTGTGCACAAATTTAGAAATCAACTTCCTTCTCTTTGAAACCCTAGGTCTACTTGTGAAGGATACAAGCATGTAAAATTTGAGGAAATGTACTCGGATTGAGTTGACCCCAATTACCCCCTTGATGATTGATGATTGGGCCTATGTATCTAATTGTCTCAAGAGGGAAGTTAACCACACATAGTTCTCTCCTTAGTGTGATTGTGCATTTGTGTTCTTTCACTATATGAATGCAATTATAAATATATTTAATCTTGACAATGTTGAATCTTGACTTGGCTTGGTGTGCTTCAATATTGGTAGATGACTACTCCTAGTGATTGATTTACAATTTGGGAAGAATATAATTTTTTTTCAATGTGTAGTAGTGTATAGATGCTTGATAAATAAGTGCCAGTTGATAGATATGTTTTACTTGGACTTGTATATTTATGCACTCAATTGGGTAACTTCCCATGCCTCCAACATGCTAGGTGAATGGGATGACCTATGGGAATGATTTTTTTTGATAAAAATTCATTGCTAGTCAAAGGATAATAATGTCGATCTTAGGATAGTTTAGTTGATGCTAGTGTTTGAATTTGTCATCGTTATTTGGGAGATAAGAATGTAAATCTAGTGATCTAGAAATGTATGAGTAGGATATTTAACTTATTTAGCATAGACCAAAAGGTTCATGTAGATTATTGATAGCAACTAAGGATACATCAGGCTCATAACTAGCATGCAAATTTGTGGGAATGACGAATAAGAGTTGTTTGGAGACACACAAACCATGTAGGATAAATGCAAGTTAAGATTGACATTGCCAAGTCTCAAATACCATATTTTAATATTTGTAAAGATTGAAATAAGAGTAGAATATTAAAGTAAAGGATAAATCCACTTCGAGGGAGAAACATCCACAACCTTACAATAAGATTTTGTTTTGTAATATAGCAGTCTTATACTAACTGCTACTCCCTATATATACTCTATTATAGACACCTAATTTGGTAGAAGACCATTTTATATCATGTCTTTGTCATGCTTTATATCACTTCGTCCACGTGTGTACATTCAACTATTTTTTAACACTTTCACCCTACATTAGACTCTCATTAGCCTTGATTCATCTGTGTTTTCTTAGATACACTTCAAATATGTCAGTTGTCAGCACCATGATATCATCTAATCATCCTTTGTTCAACTTTGTCTTTGTTCTAATACTTTTTTCCCTCTGCTTCAAAATCAATAGTTAATTGATTATGACCCTCATACTTTTGTGGGGTCCATTCTACCTTGGTTTGATGCCTTGGACTTTGAATTTCTCTTATCAATATTCTCTAGGGTCAACTATGTTCAAAGTGTTCTATGGAGTCCTACATATACAAATATGTCCTTATTCATTTGGGATAGATCAAGACGTATCCGATCAAATGAATCTCTTACAAGTTATTTTTCTAATGCACCATCATCAATCGTTATTAAGAGTTTTGCACATTCAGCTAAGGAGTGTACACGTTGAGCCTATATTGTGTCACTATCATTTCAAGTCTTGTGATTTCACATCTTGTACCAAAATAAGGTCATAGAAATGCATATAATTACATTTGATTATATAGAGAGAGGAGGTTAATGCATGTCTCTCATTGGGTCCGAATTCACTCACAAGCACTAAAACTACATTGGATTTGATTCCAAGGATATGAGATATGTAATTACAACTCCTCAAGAGGTTACCTAAGTTATCTAACTTGCACATAATATTTTATGCATACATTTATTGAGGATAGGCCAAGATCAAAGGAGAATCAAATTGGGAAAATATGTCGATAACATGTTACAGTGACTTTTAAATGTTTGAAACTCCTTTCACATATTCTCATGCTAATATTCATAACTATTTTGAGTTTTCCCTATCACATGCCAAGATCATATGTATAGTATTTTCATTTGTCATGACTATTCATATGGCCAGGCATCTGTTGCTTATACCTACCTTTTAAATGGGTGGGCCTATTCAACTATTTTTGCATTTCTCATTAATAAATTTAAAAAAGATAATATTAACATGAAAACCTCAAAACAAACCCTTATCCATTTCAAATTTATAAATTTTAATAGGACAAGAGCTAGAAATCACCAAAATTAGGCCAACAAAACCAAAAAAAAACCATCAAATTTGAATTGTCTACTCAGCCACTCAAACTAAATAACTAATGAGCTAAGGTGGTTGACATTGTAGATAAAAGGATAGAATAAAAAGGACATTTAATTTATTGGTGGCTGACATGACAGACGATCTCTGAAAACTCATCAGTTGCTACACACACGGGGCGGTCGGGGCGGTCAGCAGTTAGTCATTTTAAGTGGGGGGAGGATGATGATGTGCGCTGTATGACTGGTGCTTTCAGGAATTTAGAATCTAATAAGACACTAGAATTTATGGAGACATCACTATTACATGGAATTTATTAATTATTAAGAATTAAAACTCCCAAAGGTTGACTAAGTATTGTAATTTTTAATTCTTATTGGTTAGAAACCAAAAATTACTATAATATAGAATATTGATGAATGTCACTTGCATTCTCTTTAATTATAGTACAGATGGACCCCTCCCTTCTCCCTGATATAAGGGACCTCACACAAACATTCCACTAGGCACACCCCGTTATGTAAATTAGGGTTTAGAGGGTCTTTAATAGACCTTAAAGACATTCCTAACTTATTGACATGTAAGTAGACAGTCTTTATATTTTGGCATTTTAAGGTTCTAGCAATTTTATTGGATACTCCTTCAACATAAGGAAAGATTATTGTTGGGCTACCATTTGACGGCTCTTTGGGCCTATTGAGATTATCCTTGGCTTGCTTAATAACCCTCATGGTTTGCTTACCCTTATAACCATTCCTCCTAAAAACTATTTATAAGTGCACAATTTCTTGCTCTATGTTGTCTTCATCACAAATCTTGAAAGCCCTAGTGACAAGAGTTTTTAACACCCCTGCTTTCGAGGTTGGGTGATGATGTAAAATGGCATGTAGGTATAGATCAATGTGGATTGTTTTTATATAAACCTTCATACAAAGTGATCCATCCCCTTGCCATGAAAGGATGTCATCCAAGAAAGGTAGCTTACTTTTTGTCTCAATTTCCTTAGTGAACTTGATGATAGGCACCAAACTATTGAGGTGTGAGTGAAATTTTTCCAAACACTCATTACCATGTTACCAAAAAAGGTTGGTATCATCCACATATCTATTCCACCATTTAGTTTGGTGTGGATAGGAGTGTAGAGCCCTATCTTCAAAATTTTCCATGAAGAGGTTGGCGACGATCGAAGAAAGAGGTGAACCCATGGCCATGCCTTCACATTGCTCATAGAAAACTCCTTTAAATAAGAAAAAAGTGGAATTCAGGAACAAGGCAACTAACCTAGATTTTCTTCATTAGTGGTGGACCTGATTACTTCCACAACATAATCAATAGGAACCTTAGTAAAGAGGGAAACTATATCAAAGCTTACGAATAATTCATTGTCCTCTACTTTTTTATTTTTCAAAAATTTCGTTGTCTTTGATAAATGAGGAAGTCCTACCTACTAAAGGCTTCAATCTCTTTCCCAAAATAGCTACAAGACCATAGGTTAGGGAGTCAATGTGTCAACAATAGGTCTTAAAGGGTTACTTTCTTTATGGATATTTGGAGCACTGTAGACCCTAGGGTTGACCTCTCTATTGGGTATTAACTTTTTATTAACCCTCTCTTGTAGAAAAGAAGATTTGATAGTCTTAGTTACATTCTTCAAAATAAAAGAAAGTGGGTTGCAGTCAAGTTTCTTCTAGCTACCACTATTATTTAGGTGGTATTCCATTTTGGCATCATAGTCTCTTCTATGATAGATTTGAAGGCATGGTGATGGATTCATCTCTTTCCCTAGTAGTATCCAACCTATTCATGTAAAAGTTTGAATATATGGCTCTACACTCCTATCCACACCAAACTAAATGGTGGAAGGGGTATGTGGATGATACCAACCTTTGTTGGAAACATGGGAAGGAGAGTTTGGAAAAATTTCACCACACCTTAATAGTCTAGTGCCTAGCATCAAGTTCATTAAGGAAATTAAGATGAAAAGTAAGATACCTTTCTTGGATGTCTTCCTTTCATGGGAAGGGGATGGATCACTTAATATGAAGGTTTATAAAAATTGAACCCACACTAATATATACCTACATGTCACTTCACATCATCACCTAACACATAAATTAGGGGTGTTAAAAACTCATCACAAATGCTTTCAAGATTTGTGATGAAGACAACATAGAGAAAAACATTGAATGCTTAAAAATAGTTTTTAAGAGGAATGGTTACATAGGTAAGCAAATCACAAGGGATATTAAGCAAGCCAAGGATAATCTTAACAGGCCCAAAGAACCATCAAATGACAACCCAATAACATTCTTGCCTTATGTTGAAGGAGTCTCCTAAAATTGCTAGAATCTTAAAATGCCAAAATATAAAGACAACCTTATTACCTATCAATAAGTTGAAAACATATTTAAGGTTTGTTAAAGACCATCTAGACCCTAAATTATGTAATAGGTTGTACTTAGTGGAATGCCCATATGGGGTCCCATACATCATAAAGACGAGGAGGTCCATTCGTACTATAATTAAAGAGCAAGCCACTAACATTCATACTGGAAATAATTCAAAATTTGGCTCTAGCTGAGCATTCGTACAAATCCAACATGTAATCTGCATAAAAGAAGTAAAAGTTATTAAGGTTGAGAATCATTATCAAAATCAAAAATTAAGGGCAGCCATTGAAATTGGTAAACACCCCCACAATTAAGGCTTACAAATATATCATACATGGAGGCCCATTATTAGCTCTATTTATGGTTAATCTTATTTGTTATAGTCTTTTTTGGTTTTTGACCAATAATAATTAAATTTTACAACACTTGGTCAACCTTTGTATTTTTCTTCTTAATAATTAATTAATTCGCTTATTTAATTTACTTAACAAATAAATTATAAACTTTTTAGGGTTCTATATTTTTGTTTTGTAACTAATATTATTAATTGATAATAATTGTTCAACCTTAGGGTTTGTGAATTTAAAATTTATTTAATAAATAAATTATTAATTTTGTGGGGTTTTATTCATTAATTATTTTTATCTGTTAGTCTTATAACCATTTGGGTAATTTCTTTGTGACATGGAGGTTTGAGCTCTTAATATTAAATAAGAGTGGTAGGCATATTAACGGTCATTCTCACATTTATTGCCTCCAATGACCTATTTTATTTAAAGAAGCTCAATCTTGTTATTCCACTACAATTTCTTGTTCTCTTAATGATAGATCACAGTTGGTGATTTGAAACATGAAGATTTAAAATATTGGTACATAATTTTTTTTAAAATATTTTTTGACTATTTTATGGACTATGAAAACATCAAATCTTTTAAAATATTAATTGTCTGCCCTTGCCCTTGTGAAATTTTATAGACCAGCTTATCAAGCCATTGGGAAGCTTCATTTGCTATGAGTAGTCTAAATTTTATGCTGTTCATCCCCAATGAAGGGTCTATATTGAGATCAACCTTGGTAAGGATCTCAAAGATTTTATTGATATTCAAGTTGGTGACAACTATTTATGCAATGAGTGTTGTATATAAATTTGCCAAATACCTGCTTTCATTGCTAGTCATCTTCCCACATGATTAGGGAATGTCCCCTCATGGTCGTCATGTCTGCCATGCCCCAAGAACGTAATGGGTCTGACCCAAAGCCCTCAACTAGAAATTTTGATGGGTGGACCATGATCACTAACCAAAAAAATGGCCTTGCTAGAGTGTCAAATAAGAACAATGCTTCACACCCTTCGCATGCCTCTATCACTGCCTCTAGGTCAACCAAGTTCCTTCCATCTCTGTAACTTCAACCACCTAATCCGATTTCATGGTTGTCAAAGGTAGTCATTGCTATAGCCCCTCCATCGATCTCTACTACCCCTAACTATAGTTCTCCATACTAGTGTATTCATGAAATGTTAGAGTTCTTATTGATTCAACACGTAAGTATATAGTTAGGAATAGTTATCAACTCTTTTCAAACATGAAGATATTATGCCTTCAAGAAGTCAAGATTTTTGACTTCATGCTTCATTCTATGAGACACATTATTTGGCCTGGGGCCATCTTTTAGGCCACTCATCATGAGTCTAGCAGAGGAGGAGTTATCATTTTATTTTCTTTAAAATTTTCCCAACACACCATTTCATGGGGGTTTGACCCCTCAAATCATGTGGTTTTGAATGATTTTTTATTTTGAAAAGATAATAATTAGGTTAGTGAACCTTTATGCTTCTAATGATGCTATTGAATGTACCTTATTATGGAGATGGCTAGTTAACTCACTTTTAGATGTTCACTGGATTCTTTGTGGTGATTTCAATATGGTAGAATCATTAGAAGACAAAGAAGGGAAGCTTATTATGAGGTGGTGTGTAGGAGAACGTGAGGCATGGTTCTATCTATGGAAAAAATTTAGGGTTTTTGACCCTAATTACCACTGATAGAAAGATTCTCACTCACCTTGGTTCACTTGGTCTAATTTTCATCAAGGTGAGGATAGGGTGCTCAAAAGGCTCGATCAAGCTCTGTTAGCCAAATAAGATATTTTTTATTTTGCACATATACAAGGCTAACCTATCTTGGCTATACCAGACATCTATTTGAACATCACCCAATTTGCTTTAATTTTGAGTGGACTACTCCTCAAGTGTAGGTGCATATCACCCAATTTTACCTCAACATTGTCCATCTCAAGCATAAGTGTACCTTGATTCACATTGGTCATATCTGGAACTTTGCTCCAAGACGCACTAGGTCCACTAGATGGATTATGTGGTGGTATGATGCTATCAAACATACTACCACTTTCATTAGCATATATGGCAAATAGGCTACCTCTTTTAGATGGTGTATTCATCATGCCACCAATTAAGAATTTATTAGAGCCTCCTAGGAGCTTGAAGCCTCACCTTTAAATGTGCAATTATAGGCTCATACCGCTATCTAAGGGCACAAAATCCAAGTTTATAGAGATTATAATGCCAAAGGAGCTCAATTACATGCCATAATGCATTGGCTCAAAGAGGGTGATAAAGTGACCAAGGAATTTTTTACCCTACTTTGGTCTAGACAAGCGATCAATATGATCAAGGCCATTAAAAGTGTAGCTAAGCGCCTGACCAAATTTCCTAAGTTGCTTCAAGAGATTTTTTCTCACTACCAAGAGGTGTTCACCCCTCAGCTAAATACTACTTCCAGATAAGATACTCTCACCCATTATTTGGGTGTTGTTCCTTGTAAGCTTTTAGAGGCACAGAGAGTTGCTTTTGATTGACCTCTTAGTCTTAATGATCTTAATGAAGTTGTTTTATAGATCGCCATTGACAAGGATCCTATAATTGATGGGTTCCCTTATGAGTTTTATCATTCTTAATGGGACACTATGGGCCCTAACCTTATAAGGTTTATCTTGAAGCTTTCCATACCAATTCTTTGGGGACTCTCATAAATCAAGGCAATATTAAGTTCATACCCAAAGTTGGAGACCCAAAAGTGCTGACCAATTAGAGGCCTATTAATTTATTAAATGTATCCTATAAGATCATTTCCAAAGCTTTAACCCTTAATATTAAATAATCCTTCCTCTAGTTGTGAGGAGTGAACAAATGGGTTTCATTCAGAATCGTTATATCCTGGACAATGTGATAGTTATTTCGAAAGGCATGGAGTAGGCTAGAAATTCCAATAAAAAATCTCTTTTTATCAAGATTGACTTTGAGAAAGCCTATGACCACATAGAATGGCCCTTTATCATGGCCATGTTACAGGCTCTTGGCTTTGGATTGAAATTTGTGCACACTATTAACATGCTCTTTCAATATGCTGGAGCTTGTATCACCATAAATGGTGCAAAGTCTCATAGATTTGAGCTACACAGATCAATCAAACATGGATGCTTACTTACCCTTGCCCTTTATGTGCTTGCTTCAGAAGTTTTTAATTACCTTTTAGATGACTATACTTCTATGGGTCTGGTTAAAGGTATCTCTCTTCCTACCTTGGTTCGTCAATTGGTTAATGGTCACTTTGTAGATGACTCCTTTCTTACTCTTCAAGAAGATGAAGAGTCAGTCAGGAATGCCATGCAATGCTTAGATATTTTTTTTTTGGCTTTAGGATCTTCCATTCAATGGAAGAAGACCCAATGCTATAGATAGTCTCTATCTTCTAAACCCCCTTGGCTTGAAAAAATTTACAGGTACATTAATGGAGGAGAGATAAATTTGAATAGGTTAATTCAGAGCTTCTCAAACATTGAAAATTTTCACAAGTCCTTATATTTAAAATACTAAATGAATAAAACTTTTAGAAAGTAATTTGATGCACAGAAACCCAAGTTTTAATTTTTTAAAGTGTTAAAATCATACAATGGCATCCAATTTCTCAAGCTTTGAATAAATTGAAATATCAATTTAATATCATACCTATAGGACTCTCTTCAAGATCACTTATGAGTTTCTTTCTTGGAGCTCTCATTGGCTCTTTTCCTCTTTTCTTTCTTTAAGCCTTTTTAGCTAAGGGTTATTCCACTCCTTCTTTTCTTACAATTATATTTTTGCCTCTACTTCACATTCACCTACAACCTCTTTACCTCATTCATGCAATCTTTGTTAGCTTCTCATAACCACCTTCAAAAAATCTTTCAATATCTTTTCAAACCAATATTCAACATGCATTCAACAAAATCTTTTTGCATATGAAATCAATAATATAAAAACTAGAAATCATACTGGCCACAAAATCTTTCGGCTCTGATACCAAAATGATGTAGAGGATACACATTTCTCCTCTATCCTCTGCTTAAATCCACCATGGTTTGTCTTATCTTGTCTTTTTTGTCTTCAAAGTATTTTCTCCTATTGTCTAAGTAAACCTGCCACTTCCTCGCTTTGTTCCCTGCTTTATTTTCACCCTTTTCTTATACCTCACAAAAAACTTTCAATGTAAACTCTGTTATCCTTGAATTTAGTAGGCTCAATTCATGGGATAACCCCTATGAAATTTGTCTATTTTGTAGTCCATGGGATCTAAGCAAGTAGAACAAGGCCAATCATTGCCTTATTATGTTAGTTTTTCCTAAAAATTTTAGATTTTTTGAGGGAGTTTTTCTACCTCATACAACTCAAAGAATTTTCTACAAACTACACTAAGTTCATTTTGGTGAAAATCAGAGAATTTCCTTTGAACTGCACCATTACGTGCATAAGTGAATAATTTCTCTGACATTGCATGTGGAAGGTTGGAGAAATTTTGCAACCCTGCACTAAGGGCCCACCACCCAACCTAGTAATTAATAGGCATTAATTATCGAGTATATATATAATCACCCTATAATTTTTATTTTTTACCTTTGTTTTCTCCATCGTTTTCATGCATGTTTGCTCCTCCTCCACTATTTTTGTGCTCTTGTGCATTTCTCATTGCCATTTTTTGTGCTCATGTGCATTCATTACTACCTTCATGTTTGATCTCCTCATCTCCATTTACAGAGCTCATCTTCATTACAGGCAATTTTTGTTTGTTTTCCTTTCATTTTTATTTTTCCTCCTTAAGCTGGCCCTAATTTATTTTATTTTTGTTGTTATTATCTTTAGATTTATTCCATTTCTATTTCATGATTATTACTATTTGGAAATAACTTGTAACTCGTCGCTTTTCATGTGTTTGAATGATGTTTTACACATTCAAAACCCTAGTTCTTCCTACATGCTTCAAAGAATTTTCTCCATAAAGCATGTTATGATTTTGCCTAACTCGAGTGCATGTCAGAGAAAATTCTTTGACATGCACCCCAACGAACCAACCTTCCATGCCCCATGTTCCTCAAAGAATTTTCTCTGAGTTGCGTACTTTCAATCTTCTAATGGTGCACGTTGGAGAAAAATATTTGAGGTGCACGTAACCTGATGCATATCAGAGAATTTTCTCTAAAGTGCATCTTTTTTCCAAATTCCATGGTGCAAGATAGTAATTTTTTACCGACCTACACCAATCTCGGTGCACCTTGAGTTCTAAACCAAAGGGGTAAGTTGGATAAAATTATCTAACCTACACTGATGCAGGTCAGAGAAAATTCTCCAACTTACATGAAAACTTATACGTTTAAAACCTAAGCCAGGTTCAGGTTAGAGAAAATTCAATGACCTATCCCTAAAACATACCCAGGTTTGGTGCAATTCAAATAATTCTCTCTGACTTACACCTTACCCCAAAATTTTACAAACTCTTGTGCAATTCATAGAATTTTCTTTAGATTGCATCAAAGACCAGTTTTATCCATATCTTGTGCAGGAACATAGATTTAATCCACTCTTGCATTTTTTCCAAGAAGAATGAAAATGCTAACTCTTAAAACAATGAAAATGTCTTACAGTTACTTGATCAATGTCAGATGATTCACCTATCAAAAAAATAATGAAGTACAAATTCCAAGGTGTGTTTCCTGCATCTGCAGTTGAGTTTAATATGGACCGGATCAAAGACACTGAGATTGGCCATGTTGACACAATAAAGTTCTTATATAGACTAAGGAAGTACCCTATTGCTTCACACATGCATGCTATTTTAAATAGTGAGATTCATTTGGTAGCTACATTTCTTGTCTCAACACAAGATCTAAAATTTGGGATACAATTGGGAAGGTGATCATTTGGCTAGATGATGATTACTTTGATAAAATATTTCATCTCTCAAACATTGAAAAGTACTCAAATATAAGTATGAAATCAGGTTAGGAATACTATGATAAGAATACTGATAAGTATAAAAAACATATCAATACTCATTAAAATTTTATCATCAAGAAGGACAAACAAATAATTTATTGGGGAAGTCAAATTAGCAATGCAATATGTCACCAGCTCTCAGAGGTGACCTCTTCTCTAAAATTTTATATGACTTCTTATCCTGTATATGCTACAACCAACATGAGAGCCTTCCTGGGATTGACTAGCAATGGTGAGAGAAAAAATGTTCTTGTTTAGGAATATTATCCATAGTTAACTCTCAAAGAAAGCATCAAACATTACAAGAGAGTCAATGATGCTTTCTTCTACAAATTTATTTGCATCTATGAATAAGACCTTGAGAAAAAGAGAGTTTTAGATCAAGCATGGGTAAAAGTTGATAATATTGGTTGTATCTTTCTATAGTTCCCAACCTTCACCTAAATTAGGGTTAGAGGATTTGATGAGTAACCATACATGCTACCAAGGTATCCAAGTGATAAATTGATATTGATGGAGATGTGAAGGAAAGTAATGAGAGTGCATAAGAAGCAGTTAGATCCTCAAAAATGATGTTTTAAGTTTCTAATTAGTATTGGGTGGTATACTATTGTAACCACTCCAAAGTTTAAAACCATATAAACTAAATTATAGTGGATAAATCTTAAGAGATTTAAAAATAGAGAAGACTTTGATTATAAGCTAATGAAGGAGATGGTCAAGTATAATTTCACTCACATACATAGGATTGAAGACATTTGGGCAAAATGTAGAACTGATGAAGGTGTAAGGAAACTTGATTACAATCATCTTATCATTGACCCAATTAAAAATCTAAAGTTGGCTAATATTTCAATACATTTGTCATATGATGAGAATGTATTGGACCCATCATATGAGGGTAATTAGGTAGCTTCCACTCCTCTCCCTCTAATATAATGGTCTATCAAAGAATCCACATCAATTAGAGATAGATTTCAACCCATTCTTGCAAGGGCTAAAGCTTGGTTGGAGTCCAAAGGTATCAAGTTGAAACATTTCAAAACTAGTTTTGAGAAAGAATCTGATGAAGACACTATCAAAAATGAGAGGAGTTGAGAACAAAGAACAAGGAAGATGCCTCCACTTCCAAATAGAAAGCAAAGTTTGTGTTTGTGAGTAAACGCAATAGAAAAGACAAAGAAGCTAGTACAAATGAAAGTGATCAAACAGAAAAGGAGGAAAACCCATCCATGAGTGAGGCACCACCTCAACCAACAATTTAAAAATTACCTTAACCAGCGATTTAACAATCTTCGCATTCAGAAACTACACAGTCAGAGGTTCCTTTGGTTGAAAATTCTCAAACTATAGTTTCACAAGCAACATTTTCCATAATTCCCCCTATAAATACAACTATACCAATTGATTTCATTCCTCCTCAAGTTGTTCTTTCATCTCCACCTTCACCTCCTAATGCTACGCTCTTTCAAGATCCCTTACAAGGTACACTAGATCAAGTTTTTGATTCATTGTCAAATTTGCCTAGTCCTACAAAGTCATTGGGGTCTTCAACTAATTTGTATCTTACCTAATAGGATATGGATAAATTTATGTCCACATATTCTTCCAAAATAAAAAATCAAGCCCCTATTACCCCAGTATCTAACTTGTCATTAGAAACCAAAGTATCATTCACGCTAACCCAAACCCCACCAATTGTAACCACTATCCCATTGATGTCAACTCCACCACCAGTTACCTCCACCACCTCACTTTCCATTCCACTTAATTCACGAACCATTGGTCTTCCTCAAACTTCACAATCCTTGGCATCCCCTATCCCAAGAGATACATATCTTCTTCCTCCATGGCTGATGACTCAAACACCTAAGAGGAAGAAGCAAGTTGTTTCTCTTGATGATTTTGATTTTGGTCAACTTGTGCCAATAAAGTCCAAAACAACAAAAATGGCTAAAACCATGTCAAGGGTAATTTTTTAGTCTAGACACAGTATGCCAAGGTTGTTATGACTCCCCGAGATAGAAAAATTGAATATATCCAAGTGTTTGAATATGTGATTACATGAATAAATCTGGGTAACAGACGCATAAAGGTGCAAAGGAGGATTTACAGAGAATTATGGTATCCTCACTAGAAACATATGATAAGGATAAGAAAATTAAAAATCAACTCAAAGTATAAGTAGAATAGCTAACCTTTGTTATACTAAAGATCATACAATATTTTGAGTTCGTTGAACTCATTGAGCATGAGAACATAGAAAAATCAATTTAGTAAGAAGATAAAATTGGATCTCAAGGTTAAGCAGTCAATTCCTGGATTGAAATGTTGACATCACAAGTTACTCAATGGTTGCATTCTATCATTGAATTTTTGAATAAATTGAGTGAAGTGATAGTGGAAATTCATCAAACACTTAAGACACTCACTCAAGATTTAGAATTGACTGAAAAAGATATTGATACATAGACTCAACTACGTTAGTTCAAGCTAGAACTCTTAGTTGAGGAAAAGGTCATTCTAAACAAAAAAATATTCATTGAGTACACGGAACCAATAAAGAATAAAAGATAAGTTCTTGAGAATCTAATTAAATATCTTGAATAAGATGAATATATATGTATTGATAAGATGTTATATCTCATAGATAAAATTAGAGAGCTTCCTTGTCAGGTTAGAGATGATTCCCAAGAAATTCTTCCTATGGAGACAGTAGCTCAAGAGTTCTCATCTCTGATTCAGATAAAGATTGAGACATGAACATTCACGCTTGACTCCATCGATAAATTGGTTGAGTTTCAAATCATAATGGATAAGTTACAAAGAATTTTGGACAAAAGCAAGGACTTGCCAGTTTATCTAGAAGATTCCATCATAAGTGTCCTTGCCATCTACAAGAGCACATCGGGGCCAGACAACAATTAAATCTAGGCCACCTTGAAGAGATATGAAGCATTCTTGGAGAAAAATAAAAAGGAATAAATTACCGTGTCTACGGACACTTAGCTTATCTTCATAGTTGTTTTTATGTAATTTTGTTTGGTGTAATTTGCACATAGAAAAAGTACATAGTCCTAAGTCAAATAGGACTCTGTCAATAAATAAGTCAATGTATTTATGTATTTCCTTTTTTTTTTCATAGATCCTCTCTATAAATAATATGATGCTCTTTGTAAAAATGATCATCGAGATATATAGAAGGGAAATGCTACTGAATTTAGAAATAATTTTGAAACTTTGTGTTCATATTATAAATCTTGAATTTCATTCAATATAAGAAAATCATGTGATCTTTCAATCTTTGTGTTGAGATAAACTTGTGTGTTGGAGATGTTCTTATGTCTTTTCCATTACATTTTCTTATGCTTTTATTGGATTGTGGTGTGAGATTTCTATGAAATGAAAGGTGCTAGGAAGCTGATTTTGGAGTCTTTCAGCTACATTTTAGTTATTGAGTTTGTGCTAATCATTGAAAGTGACTTACTATGGAGATTTTGAGCTACAAGTTATTCTTCTTTGGTGATTTTAATCTTTGTTGGAAATAAGGTGAAGACATTGGGCTAAACTCTATTCCATCTATTTACATTACTTTGTTGGTATCATTTTAGTTACTCTTTTGGCTAGCTAATCTGAATATTGGTATTCATTGTTTCATCAAATAGTTTTACATTTTCACAATACATTGTAAAGAATGGAAGAAAGTTTGTAAGAAAACATCAATTCTAAAAAAGAGGATTGGATGATATGAAACACCCACTGTTATAAAATTAGTGTAAATAAGTGTAAATAATAACTTGTTTTAATTAAAAATAAGAAGGGAGCCTCCCCTTTTCTTGAGGAGAGATTTTATCTCATCAAAATGTGGATGAAATAACCATTTTGTTGATAACAAAATATTCACCCAACAATTTTTGGTGACTCTACTGGGAAAACGAACACACAACCAAGCTCTTCACTCATTCGATTGAAATAAGATTAACACCTTATTATTTGTTATTGTTTTCCTAAAGTTAATCTCTTTTCTTTTTTAGATACTTTCATGATCTGGTGGAACAAAGCTACACTCATGGTAGAAGGGTAGTGGGACACATTGATCCTACATTTGAGTTGTTACAAGATCATAACTTCGATCTTTTGACTGCATGTGTAAGGTCACCTCTTCAATGTACAATAAGTTTTCTACCTACCAATACAAGACCTCCTATACCAGGGGAGGCTTCCAACGTTCATAAGATCTTGCCTATTTTTCTTTTGCAAAGATTTATTATTCCTCTGTACAATCCACACAAAATGGCTACTCAAGGTCTATAAGAGACTGGTTTTGGTCCATTAAAATTGACACCTCCATCTCATGAACTTCCTCATGGTTCATAGAAAAATTTACAAAAGTTCTATGGTGATGACAAGCAACATCTGAATGAACATATTGTTGCATTCTAAATTACATGTAGAGTTCTTTGAGTGAAACATGAATATGTTTCTATAAGATTGTTTATAGAAACACTCCAAGGTGTTGTTGATTGATTTTACCATCTAACAATTGGAACCATCACAAGTTGGGCAAAACTTAAGGCTAAGCTTGAGGTAAGGTTCAAGCTTACAGAATATGCTCATGCCTTGTTGGCTCGACTTACATAAATGAAGAAATAAACACATGAACCCATGCACGAGTTTTTAGCAAAGTTTAACAAGTTGAAGAATAGGATTCCAACCGTTGCTCAACCTGTACCTAAGAGCTTGAAGTGCTTCTTCATTAATTATTAGTTGTCGAAAGTGAGTTTTACTTTGTGAAAAGCATCTCCAGTTGATCTTGATGTTGCTCAAATCTTGGCCACTGAATTAGAATATGATTTAATTTTAGAAGGAAAAGTGGGAAATAATTCTATCAAGTTTAGAGGGCAACCCTCTACAACTTCATATTCTACTAGCACCATTGATCCTATGGTTTAAAAGATAGAAAATGAATTGCTAGTACTCAAGAAGTAAATGTCTCAAGGTATGTCTTTTTCTCTATACAAGGATGCTCCAAGGAGGACATACCCAAACACTTCTAATTATTCCAACAATACTGCAAGGAATCAAAATCAGAATAAGATTCCTCCATCACAATCAAGTCTTGTATTAGAATCACCATCGAATAATGCAGTAGTTAAATGGTTAGAACCTAAAAATGATGATGTTTCAGAGCTAGAATATGTTCCAAAAGATGAGGCTAATCCCTTCATAAGACATGAAGAAGGAGAAGTTGGTGACTCCAACATCAATTTTCTAAACTTTGAAGAAGAAGAAGTTGAACAAGAGGAAGACAAGCATGGTGAGTCCTATATCATCTTCACCCATTCTTAAAGTCAATTTAATCAACAAAAGATGGTTGATAAATCCAAGACAAGTGATGAACCATGTAAGGATGCTAATATTGATAAAAGAGGAACTCCTTTTCCAGTTCAACCAAAGGATATAGTGATGGATAAACAAGTACCCCTCCCCATTCTACTTCTTCTCCTTCTATGTCTAGACCCAGTGCCCAAAACTTGAAACCTAAAAATGAAAATATTTTGTCTTCCTCGGCTGCCCCATATCTAGATTTTGATATCATAGACCATGTCAAGAAGACAAAAATTCAAATTTTTGAGGTTGAGTACCTCCAATCCAATCCCAATCAATTCAAAAGATTGGAAAAGTTTGTAAAAATCAAAGGGATCAATCTTGATTAGACCTCATCTAAGAGTGTGTTGATTGACCCTAAACCAAGACCAAAGTAAAATAACTTGGATTTAACTCTTGCATCTAACTCTAGAAAAATAGAACCTTTATATATTTTCGTTTTTGTCAATGGTTACAAGCTCAATAATTATGTTATTGATTTGGGTGCTTTCAATAATGTGATGCCAACCAAGGTAGCTAGAACCTTGGGATTAGCCTTATTATTAGGTATGGATGTTGTAAAAAATAAGGGAATTAAAAACCTTAATGCTCAAGGTGATGTTGAGCTAGTCATTTGTCACGTCAGGAATCTATATCAAACAAAGAATGAAAGGCTAAGGCATTATCACAATTGAGTTTGGGATTGCATGGAATATTTTGATGCATTTAATATATCAACGGTTCCAAGATAATACAATGATAGAATAGATTCATTATCCATTTCAACTACTCTCCTAATTCTTCATAAATATTTCTAAGGAAACAAGTATAAGATTGAGTTGGTATTCTGACCTAATGTTACTGATAATATAAATCATTGGCAAGTTTTCAACAATGATGAGCAAGTCATCACCTTCTTGGAGAAGACAAATTTTTTTAGTGAATTATACTTTGAGGGGAGTGACTCTACTGCTCAAGAATCAATTTTTGAGTTTAATGAGGAAACTTGTAAATAAATTTTGTAGTTAAAAGGGAATAGGATTCCGAAAGGGTTGGTAGCTTTGGAGAGGCTTTTTGATAAACATGATCGAGTCATTAAACATCAACAGTCTGAATTATATTCAACTATAGAAATTGAGCAAGTTAATATAGGAACAGAGGATGACCCCAAGATGATAAATATTGAGAAATATTGCTCATTAGAGGAAAGAGAGAAGTTAGTGATACTTCTACACCAGTACATTGATGTATTAACATATTTGTATTATTATATTTGTATGATACTTCTACACTAGTACAGTGATACTTCAACCCAAAGAAGTGTAGCATGATTCCTCTCAAACCTTGGTTCCAACCTCACAAGCAAAAATAATGATAGTATAATCTCAAATCTTAGGTACCATCCTCACTAAAATTCAAAAGATGTTGAATGCTATGATCATTTTTCCTATACATCATTCCGCATGGATAGCTAATATTGTTCCTATGAGGAAAAAGAATGGAGAAATCCACATCTGTGTTAATTTTCATAATCTAAACCAATTATCACTTAAGGATAATTACCCATTATTGGTAATGTATCAAGTACTACAAATTGTGGTAGGTTCAAAAATGTTATCTATGCTAGATGGCTTCTTAGGATACAATCAAGTAGAGGTTCATGATGAAGATCAACACAAAACAACCTTCACTACTCTATAGGGCACTTTTACATATCGTTGAACGCCTTTTTGATTGATTGATGTTGATGCTATCTTTCAGAGGGCTATAGATTTCACTTTTTGAGATATTATTGATAAGTTCATTGTCATCTATCTCGATGATTTAACTATTTTCTCAAAAAAGCATCAAGATCATTGTGATCATTTACATCAAGTGCTTGAATGATGTCATGAATATGGGATATCCCTCAATCCCAAGAATTTTAGTTTTGGGGTTACTGAAGGTAAGCTCCTTGGACATATTGTATCCAAGGAAGGAATCAAGATTCATTCTAAATGGGTCAAGTCAATTCAGAATCTTACTCTGCCATCAAGTAAGAAAAAAGTGCATTCTTTCTTTGGGAAAGTTAATTTATTGCATATATTTATTCCTGATTTTGTTGAGAAGACACATCACATTATCAATATGATGAAAGGAAAATAAATTTTTTGTTGGAATGCAGATGGGAGAGCTTCCTCTCATGAAATTAAAGAAGTAATTGCACTTACTCCTATCTTATTCTAATTCAACTATACCAATAACTTCATAATGTATAGTTATTCTTCAGAGCATACCTTATCTATAATCATGGTGCAACCAAATGAAGAGAGGATTGAATCTCCCATAGCTTTCATGAGCTGCCCTCTAAAGGCTCATGTGCTCAATTATTCATCCATGGAAAAATATACTTATGCTATGGTGAAAGTAGTTAAACATTTCTAATATTACATCCTCAACTCTCACACCATTGCACTAGTATCAGATTCTATAGTCAAGTCCATTTTGAATCATCAAGAATTTGGAGGAAAAAGAGGAAATTGGATTTCTAAAATCCAAGAGTATGATATGGAGATAAAGCCTACAAAACTTGTGAGTGGAAAAGGTTTGTGTCAACTCATTGCAAAGACTAACCCAAAAAAGGTACCCAGTAATGAAGGAGATATAGAAGAACTTCCAATGGTCTTGATCATGTGCACAATGAATGAATGGTATTTTGATATTGCTCATTTCCTCACATATGGAGAATGTCCAGAGCATTTATCTCGCAAGGAGAAGAGGACAATCATGCTTAAAGTTGAAAACTTCATCCTTTGGGACAATGGTTTGTATAAGTGAAACATTGAAGAAATATTTCTATGATATGTAAGTAAAGCACAACAAGGCAAGTTGTTAGAATCTTTTCATGACTTAGAATTTGGGAGACATTTTTTAGCTCCAGTCACATCTCACAAAATTTTGTGGGCAAGATAAATTCCTTCCAATACTTTTTAAAGACACTGATGTTTAGGTGCATAAATGTGAGAAGTGCCAATAATTTGTGGGTAAACCCAAGTTAGAAACTTTATCTCTTAAGCCAGTAGTTAGTATAGAACCTTTTCAATAATGGGGTATTTACTTCATTGGCATGGTGAACCCACTATCAAGTGCAGGTCATAGTTATGTTCTTATGGCTACAGATTACTTCACCAAGTGGGTGGAGGCAATTCCAACCAAACATGCCGCTTCAGAGGTTGTTTGCAAATTCTTCAAAGAAAATATCATCACAAGATTTGGTGTACCAAACAAAATTGTAACCGATAATGATGCCTGCTTCACATCCTAGGAGATGACTCAATTCTATTTTAAATATGGAATCTTTCTATCTCACACCTCAGACTACTTCCCTCAAGGAAATGGTCAAGCTGAGTCAAGTAATAAGAACTTGGTAACTATCATCAAGAAGTTGGTAGAGAACAATCAGAGAACTTGGCATAAGGCATTGTATGATGCATTGTGGGTTAATTGCATCACTCCCAAGTGAGTAATTGGTATGTCTCCTTTCCAACTTTTATATGGAATAAATTCAGAACTACCTAACACATTGGAGTTTCCTGCACTAAAATTGGAAAAGGCAATTGAAGACGAAACATTTAAAAGTTCTTTAGACAAACGTATTATGTACCTTGATGAGATAGAGTAATGTACAAAGGTCGTAGATTGCATTGCTAAACATCAAAGTCACGTCAATGAACTTTTTGACAAGAAAGCCAAATCATGAGAGTTTTATGTTGGAGATATAGTTATTTTATGGGACAAGAGAAGAGAACCAAAAGGGATGCATGGAAAATTTGATTCTCTATGAAGGGGTCCTTTTCTCATTCACCAACTTAGTGGAGAACATAGTTTCCTCTTGGCATACTTGGATGGAACACCAGTACCATACCCTACAATGGGCAACATCTAAAGCTTTTCACTCAGTGAGGTTCTAGATAAGTTTGTACATCTTGTAAATATTTATATATATACATATTTTTTATTTTATTGTCTATTTTAGTCTAGTCAGTCTCCTGACTTCATGAACCAATGAAGAAGGACGCTTTCTAAGATTCTCTTTCCTTCAAGCTTTTCAAATATTGCTTGAAGGAAATTACCCAATCAGAGCCAATTGTTATCCTTGAATTTAATAGGCTTAATTCATGGGATAACCCCTATGAAATTTATCCATTTTGTAGCCCATGGGCTCTAAGCACGTAGAATAAAGACAATCATTTCCTTATTGCGTTAGGCTATCCTCAAAAAGTTAGACTTTTTAAGGGAGTTTCTCTAGTGTAAATCAAAGAATTTATTTTGAACTACACCATGGTGTGTAGGAGTGAAGAATTTCTTTGACATTGCATGTGCAAGGTCAGAGAAATTATTTGACCCTACACTAAGGGCCCACCACCCAATCTAGTAATTAATAGGCATTAATTACTAAGTTAATTTATAATCACCCCATATTTTTTATTTTTTACCTTTGTCTTCTCTACCATTTTCACATCTGTTTGCTCCTCCTCCATCATTTTTGTGCCCCTATGCATTTCTCATCACCATTTTTTGTGCTCATGTGCATTCATTTCTGCCTTTGCGTTCAATCTCCTCATCTCCATTTGTAGACCTCATCTTCATTATAGGTAATTTTTGTTTATTTTACCTTCAATTTTCCTTTTCCTCCTAAAGTTTGCCTTCATTTCTTTTGTTTTTGTTGTTATTGTCTTTCCATTGATTCATTTCTGTTTCAAAATTATTTTTGTTTGGAAATAACTTGTAACTTGCCATTTTTCATGTGTTTGAATGATGTTTTAAACATTTAAAACCCTAGCTCTTCCTACATGCTTCAAAGAGTTTTCTTCGTAAAGCATGTTATGAAATTACCTACTTCGGGTGTATGTCGAAGAAAATTCTATGGCATGCATCCAAACCAACCAACATTCTATGCCCCATGCTCCTCAAATAATTTAATCCAAGTTGCATACTTGGAATCTTCCAATGGTGCGCATTAGATAAAAATATATGAAGTACACATAACCCGATGCACATCAAGAAAAATTCTCTGAAGTGCACCCTTTTTCTAAATCCCATGATGTATGTCAGATATTTTTCTATGACCTACACCAATCTTGATGCACCCTGAGATCTAAACCAAAGGTGTAAGTCAAAGAAAATTCTATGACCTACACCAATGTGATACAAGGTGTAGGTCAGAAAAAATTCTTTGACTTACACTAAAATTTGCATGTTTGAAACCCAAGTAAGGAGTAGGTCAGAGAAAATTCTCTGACCTACACCTAAAACATACCCAAGTTTGGTGCAAGTTGGATAATTTTATTTAACTTACACCTTACCCCAAAATTTCACCAACTCCTTACAATTTAGAGAATTTTCTCAAGATTGCATCAAAGACCAGTTTTATCCATATCTTATGTAGGAGAGTGAACTTTTTCCATTCTTGCATTTTCTCCAAGATGAATGAAAATGCTAACTCTGAAATAATGAAAATTTCTTTCAATTTCTTGATCAATATCAAATAATTCCCCTATCAAGAAAATAGTGAAGTACAAGTTCCAAGGTGTGTTTCCTGCATTTATATTTGAATCTAACATGGATTAGATTAGAGACACCAAGATTGGCCATGTTGACATGATAGAGTTATTGCATAGACTAGGGAGGGAACCCATTGCTTCACACATGCAGGTTATTTTAAATAGTGAGATTCATTTGGCAGCTATATTTCCTATCTCAGACCAAGATCCAAAATTTGTTTCAATAGTTGCTACCCACTTGGATGATGAAACGAGATCAGTTAGGGATACAAGTGGGAAGGTGATCATTCGATGAGATGATGAGTAATTTGATAAAATATTTCATCTCTCAGACATTGAAGAGTACTCAAACATAAGTATGAATTCAGCTCAGGAATACAATGATAAGAATTATGACAAGTGTAAAAAACACATCAATACTCATTGGCTTAAGAATCCTAGACATTCAATTGTAAGATGGTCTAAGTACTTATAGTTGACATTGTGGAATGCACCCTTGATAGAAGGCTGAGCCTTCTATCCTCCACACGGCACAATGGAGACTTCTCTCTTGCCCATGGGTCTGGCAAAACTGAGGGGAGAATCTCTAGATAAGGGCTAGCTCCCTTTGATGCATCTCTCTGGTCCTATATTTTCTACTACTAACAATGGTGGGGGATGAAAAGAGAGAAGGATTACTGAAAATAGAACCTAAACTAAATGGTGATGCACCAAAAATGGTTGATCTAGTTAGCTTGAACATACACTTTCCACTAAGAACAAGCTGATATACACTTCATTTTATATGAGAAATTCTTCTGCATCAGTGAGCTAGGGATCCTCTAGAGATACAGGGAGGAAGAACTACCGAAGGTGTTCTAAGACACACTATGGCAGCCTGTTCACATGTGCCTATACTCTGCTGTGGACACTTTTGGCTAACTTGCAAAAGAAGAACTCATAATATAGTAGACATGTTGGAATCATTCTATGAAAGCATGAAGGAAAATGACTTAACACAAGACAAAGCCATAGACATATGCAAAAGTGCAAGCTCAAATGGAGGCCAAAATGCTTCTTTTTTATTCAAGGTAAAATCCTATAGGGCTTTGCTATACACGCTGAGAGATCCCTTTTACAAAAATGAGAGATTACAATATATAGCCTTTATGAAAAGACTTTGGCACTTTTTGGAAAATAAATGACCCATGTTACATTGAATACCTTGGGAAGAGGAAGTCGTTGATGCTGATATCATCCTTTTAGAAATGGTCTGACAAAACCATGTTGTATAGTCACCAGTCTTGACTTTAGCACTTAAAACATATTAAATGCTATAGCAGAAGCATGGGTCGCTTGATTGTTTTAATGACAAGGCCGTCCCTCTTGAAGAATTATGCGATTGTCTACTCATTAATGTAATATGAGAAAAAATGGGCCATGTCATTCACTATTTACGCTCCTTGATGACCACTTGGCAGAGACTATTTCAACCGCTAGAATAACTCCTTGTGATGACACCTTTTTTTGCCACCTAGACTGTTCCCATCTTTCCTTGTTATTTTTGTCTCTTCTTGGCTTTGTCTTTTTCTAACTTTGTGAGCACTTAAGGATATCTTCTTAGTGGGTTACTGAGTTCACTTGCGGCCTGTCCTTAAGCATTTCAAAATCAATGGCTATTTTACTGCCTTAAATTTGATGTTCACGCAGGTGTCACTAGGCGTTTGAACCTTCAACGACTAGTTTGCCATGCTAGATTTTGACATCTGTGGGCCCGTCACCCCCCTTTGGCAATTTCTTCAGCTTTCTTAACTTTAGCTTTTTCCTTTTATCCTTTTTGTTCCTTCGGATTTTTCCTTTTGTTCAGGCCTTTGTCTTTTAACCCTTCCAAAGGGAAGGTGTCCCTTAGGGGCTTGGAGAAAGGTCCCTTTTGGTAGCTGAGAGTCCCCTGCAAGGGCACCTACCCTTCGAGGTCCTTCAAGCTCCTTCTGGTTCTCACATTCTTCATACAAAATATTTGAAGGAAATGTTCCTTCATGTTTTAACGCTTACTTTCAATTGGCTTTCTCTTCAGGCAAATTTCTATGGACAAAAGTCTGAAGGATTTGCCTTATTATTTTTGCCACATAATTCCTTCCAAAAGAATTTGCCTTGTTTGGTGACTTGCCTTGTGAATTTCTTCAGACAAAATGTCCAAAGGAATTCCTTCAAACTTCTTGTCTGAATAAATTCAACCTTTGTTTTTCTTCTATCTTTGCCTTGTCTTTTTTTCGAAGGGCAAGTCCATTTTGGGCTCCTTGACCAGCTGTCCTCCACAAGGGCTGCTTAACCTTTGAGCTTTGTAAGAGACTTGCACTCCTTTGAAAATGAGTGATTTCCTTTGCTGAAAAGGCTTATGTGATTGACTGCCCAAAGAGAAAATGTCTTATACCAAACCGAAACCTGCAGGTCCTTAGATCTTTCAATGTTTTATAAGAATAGGAATTATTGCAAAGAAAAGGGGATTTTATTGAAGATGGGTACATGACCAGACTGATGGTTTAGAATAGTAGGGAAAGAAGGAGACTGACTTTTGGCCTACAAGACTAAAATGGTTAATAAATTGGTGATTCCCAAGGGAAGCATGCCTGATATGCTTAAGAAACCAGTAGCCTCAAAGTCCGTTGGGCACAGAGTCAGAACGTAGTTTGAAAAAAATTAGCAACAGATTTCTAAAGACCTATGAACCAACAAAGCTTTACCTCAAACACAAAGGAAAACACACACAACAAAGGCTAAAAAACACTACACTTGTGCAAACAACACTTAGGGAAAATAGGGAAAGAAAAAATGAAAGCAAAATACTATGTACAACTAACCAGGTATATGTGCCTCCCTCCTGGATCAAAGGGAAAAATTTTGAAGTCTCCTTCATGGCAAGAAAACTTATGGTGCCAGACAAGTGGCTGAATAGAATGAAGATTTGGTTACTTGCTCTTCTTCCCTGCCACCTTGATTGGCTCGTATCCAAATGAATTGGGGGAAAACATGCTTCCAACATATATGTATTCTTCTTATTCTTGGAAGCTTACCTCCTGTTGGTTCTTCATGCTGGTGTGTTTCATCAAGAAATAAATAGCTGCTAGCTTATCACCATAAGCCTCATTTAGCTCATAGCCCCCTTGACATGCATCATGGATTGACTTGTTCCCTTCTGCCTCATTCAAGATCTTGTCAAACTGATCTTCTACTTCATCATGGATTTATTGAAGAAGAGTGACTGTTGTGATGTCTAAAATGAGATCACAAACTGCTTTCTCATCCCATAAAACATCACCTTCTTGTGCAAGGCTCTCTTTTTCAAAGCTTTCCTCAAAATGGACAAGCCTCTCCTTTTCCTGCTCAAAGACCAGAGTCTCTAGTTGTTCAAAGACATCCTCTTGATCCTCCTCCAACTCGAGTTTCATGGCATGGTCATCCTCCTTGATGACTTTTAAAATATCATCTTCAGATTCACTGACCTCTTGAAAGGATAAATCTGAAAGCTTGCAACCCCTTTGCATACTTATTTGAGTCCCAATGCTACCTTCTCCACCCTTAGCTAGCTCATAGCCTCCTTGAAGAAGAGTGTAACCTGCCCCAATGACTTCAAACAAATCATTCAAAACATGATCAAGAATCTGTCCATGCTCCTCCATGACGTCTTGCAAAGTGAGAGAAGAGTCAAAGATCATCTCTTCTTCATCAGAGATAGAGGCAAAAGTTTGTGACTTGTCTTCTTGTTCATCAAAGGGGGTACTTATGGTGATCTCCTCCTCATCTGCACTCATGAAGTCTCCCTAATCAATCATGAACTGAGCATAATCCTCCTCACTTGCTTCCTTTAAGATGGATTCCTCAACACAAGAGAAACATTCTTCATTTACTAGGCAAGGAGGTAGAACACAAGGATTGTGAAAATTAGGTTGGGAATGGAAAGCAGGGGATCTTTTTGAAAATGGGGGCATACCTTGGGCCAAAATCACTTGATTTTCATCTCTCCAATTGACCAACACTTCTAAAATATTGAAATTATCTTGAGGATTGGTAGAATGGGTGTCTTTTGGTGTAGGCTCCTCTCTAAGGTCTGAAACTTCCATCTCTCTTTCACTAAGCAAATTCACCTTTGCCTCTAATTCCTCAATTTGCTTAGCTAGATTTTCTTGAAAGAGCCTTTCTTGGAGCTCAATGGAATCATCATCGAAATGGGGAGTGCATGAACGCTGCCATGGAGTACAAGAAGCTTCTTGAGGAAGGGTGGGAGGGACTTGAAAAGGACTAGCCTCATTTTGTACCTCACACTCTCAGATAATGTCTTTCTCCTCGTTGTTCCATGACTCAATGACTTTACTCCAACTCATGATATTAGGACTGGAAATCTCCTTTTGGGGTGATGGGGATACAATGTGAGAGGGTAGTGAGGGTTTGGATTCCACTTCCCTTGCTGTCGACATAGACTACTGCATTTAAAGATTTACCAATTCAATCTGCTTATCAAGATTGGCCTTAAAAACAAGATTTACAATTTCAGAACCCTCCTCAACATGATTGGGGAAAGGACTTTGACAGGTTTGACTTGGCTCATGAGTAGGGGCTGCATATGTCTGATATAAAACTTGGGGCAATGGGTATGTAGGTTGATAGAGTTGGTAAGGCTGCCCCTCATGAATACTCAGCTTCTCTTCCAAAGATGAAATCAAACCACTCACATCTAACATCTCATTTGTAAGCCTTTGCCAATTGGCTCTTTCAATAGGAGTCCATTCACTCTTAACCAGATCTAATGCATTTCTCACTTGATGGATGAAATGATCAGGAATTTCTTAGCCACATCTCCTTCTAGTGTTAAGCTCCACTACATACTTTTCATATCCCATCAATGCTTGTTTGAAGGTGGAAATGGGTTGATTGGAAAAATGACTAAGTTGAGTAGGAGAAGTAACACATTGAGAAGACTGGGCATAAGACTGATATAGCTCATGATAGGGCTGAGATTGGTTGTATTAGACCCGATAAGGAACAACACAACGCTGGTAAGGATCATATCCAGGCTAGCCAAGGACTTGCTTAAACTAAGGAGGAAGAGGTAGAGCTCAAAATGTTTCACCAACCTGCAAAGGGCAAAACTCATAATTGTATGCATCCTTGTTGCTTGAGATGATTCCATAAACAACCTGAACTTGATCAAAACTATATGAAGGGACATACAACCCATGGTTCTGAGCAATGGAATTATAGATATCAAAATATGATTTGTTGATGGCACCAGGACTGCTTAACCAGTTGATTCAACTCAGAGTCGCCATTGGTGTTAATGAAAAAGGCTCCAAAGGCTAGTTGGTTGAAGAACACACCAAAATTAATCAACTCTTTGGATAAAAACTAGTTAGTCCCACCAAGCATGCCAAAAATTGTTGACGCTATGGAATTCACCCTTGACAAAATGTTGAGCCTTCTGTCCTCCACATGGCACAATGGAGACACCTCTCTTACCTGTGGGTCTAGCAAAATTGAGGGGAGAATCTCTAGATAAGCGCTAGCTCCCTTTGATGCATCTCTCTGGTCCTAGATTTTCTATTGCTAACAATGGGGGGGATGAAAAGAGAGAATGATTACTGAAAATAGAACCTAAACTAAACGGTGATGCACCAAAAATGGTTGATCTACTTAGCTTGAACATACACTTTCCACCAAGAACAAGCTGATATACATTTCATTTGATATGAGAAATTCTTCTGCATCAGTGAGCTAGGGATCCTCTAGAGATACAGGGAGGAAGAACTACCAGAGGTGTTCTAAAACACACTATGGTAGCCTATTCACATGCACCTATACTCTACTGTGGACACTTCTAGCTAACCTACAAAGAAGAACTCACAATATAGTAGACATGCTAGAATCATTCTATGAAAGCATGAAAGAAAATGACTTAACACAAGACAAAGCCATTGACATATGCAAAAGTGCAAACTCAAATGGAGGCAAAAATGCTTCTTTTTTATTCAAGGTAAAATCTTGTAGGGCTTCGCCATACAAGCTGAGAGATCCCTTTTACAAAAATGAGAGATTACAATATATAGCCTTTAGGAAAAGACTTTGGCACTTTTTCGAAAATAAATGACCCATGCTATGTTGAATGCCTTGGGAAGAGGAAGTCACTGATGCTGATATCATCCTTCTAGAAATGGCCTGATAGAACCATGCTATGTAGTTGCTAGTCTTGACTTTAGCGCTTAAAACATATTAAACGCTACTATAGAAGCATGGGTCACTCAATTGTTTTAATGACAAGGCCGCCCCTCTTTAAGACTTATGCAATTGTCTACTCATTAATGTAAAATGAGAACAAAATGGGCTGCATCATTCACTATTTGCACTCCTTGATGACCACTTGGCAGAGACTGTTTCAACCACTAGAACAACTCCTTATGCCGACACCTTCTTTTGCCACCTATGTTTTTCCCGTCTTTCCTTGTTATTTTTGTCTCTTCTTGGCTTTGTCTTTTTTTGGCTTTGTGAGTACTCGGGGCTATCTTCTCGGTGGGTCGTTGAGTTCACTTACAACCTGTCCTGAAGCATTTCAAAATCAATGGCTATTTCACCACCTTAAATTTGACATTTACATGGGCGTCACTGGGCGTTTGAACCTCCAACGGCTAGTTCACCATGCTAGAATTTGATGTCTACAGGCCCGTCACCTCACTTTGGGAATTTCTTCAGATTTCTTTCCTTCAACTTTTTCCTTTTGTCCTTTTTATTCCTTAGGCTTTTTCCTTTTGTCTGGGCCTTTATCTTTTAACCCTCCCAAAGGGAAGGTGTCCCTTCGAGGCTTGGAGAAAGGTCCCTTTTGGCCTCTGAGAGTCCGCCGCAAGGGCACCTGCCCTTCGGGGTCCTTTAGGCTCCTTTTGGTTCTCACATTCTTTAGACATTTTATTTGAAGGAAATGTTCCTTCATGTTTTAATGCTTGCTTTCAGTTGGCTTTCTCTTTAGGCAAATTCCTGCGGACAAAAGTCTGAAGGAATTCCTTCAGACATTTTGTCCGAAGGATTTGCTTTGTTATTTTCACTACGGAATTCCTTTCGAAAGAATTTTCCTTGTTTGGCAACTTGCCTTGTGAATTTCTTCAGACAAAATGTCTGAAGGAATTCCTTTAGACTTTTTATCTGAAGAAATTCAACCTTTATTTTTCTTCTATCTTTGCCTTGTCTTTTTCCTGAAGGGCAAGTCCCTTTTGAGCTCCTTGACCAGCTGTCCTCCGCAAGGGCTGCTTAACCTTTGAGCTTTGTAAGAGACTTGCACTCCTTTGAAAATAAGCGATTTCCTTTGCCGAAAAGGCTTATGTGATTGACTGCCCAAAGAGAAAAGGTCTTATACCAAACCGAAACTTGCATGTCCTTAGATCTTTCAATGTTTTATAAGAATAGGACTTATTGCAAAGAAAAGGGGATTTTGTAGAAGATGGGTACATGACCTCACTGACAATTCAGAATAGTAGGGAAAGAAGGAGACTGACTTTTGTCTACAGGACCAAAATGGTCAACACTTATATCGTAGTGAATTCTTTGTATTTCACCCAATAAGATATAGATAAATTTATGTCCACATCTTCCTCCAAAATAACAACTCAAGCCCCTACTACCCTAGTATCCAACTTTCCATTAGAAACCAAAGTATCATTCACACTAACCCAAACCCCACCAATAGTAACCACTATCCCATTGGTGTCAACTCCACCCCTAGTTACCTCCACTGCCTCACTTTTCATTCCACCCACTTCACAAACCATTGGTCTTCCCAAAACTTCACAATCCTTGGCGTCCTCCATCCTAGAAGATACATCTCCTCTTCCTCCATGGCCGATGACTCAAACACCTAAGAGGAAGAAGCAAGTTGTTTCTCCTAATGATTGTGATTTTGGTCAACTTGTGCCAATAAAACCCAAAACAACAAAAAAAGCTAAAACCATGTCAAGGATAATTTTTTATTTTGGACACAAGTATGTCAAGGTTTTTGTGCCTCCTTAAGATAGAAACATTGAAGATATCCAAGTCTCTAAATATGAAATTGCACAGATAAATCTGGGTAAACAAATGCACAAAGGTGCAAAGGAGGATTTATAGGTAGCTATGTATCCTTGCTAGAAAGATGTGATAAGGATAGGAAAATTAAAGATCAACTCAAATACAAGTAGAACAGTTGACCTCTGTTCTACTAAAGATCACACAATCTTCTAAGTCTGTTGAACCTGTTGAGCATGAGAACATAGAAAAAACAATGCAACAGGTAGAGAAATTGGATCTCAAGGTTGAGTGATTGATGCCTTGATTGAAATAATGACATCACAAGGTACTCAATAGTTGCATTCTACCATTGAATTTTTGAAGAACTTGAGTGAAGTGAAAGTGGAAATTCAACAAACTCTTAAGACACTCACTCAATATTTAAAATTCACTGAAAAGGATATTGATACATGGACTCAACTACATCAGTTCAAGTTGGAACTCTTAGTTGAGTAAAATGTCATTCCAAATAGAAAAATATTCATTGAGTACATGGAAGTAATGAAGAATAAAATAGAAGTTCTTGAGAATCTAATTAAAGATCTCAAAGAAGCTGAAGATATGTGTAATGATAAGATGTTAGATCTCACAGATAAAATTGGAGAGCTTCTTTGTCAGGTTAGAGATGATTCCAAAGAAATTCTTCCTATGGAGACAGTAGCTCAAGAGTTCTCATCTTTGATTCAGACAAAGATTGAGAAAGGAATGTTCACGCTTGACTCCATCGATAAATTAGTTGAGTTTTAAATCATAATGAATAAGTTACAAATAATCTTGGATGAAAGCAAGGACTTTCTAGTTAATTTTGAAGATTCCATTACAAGGGTCATTGCCATATTTAGGAGTACATCGGGGCTAGACAACAGTGAGGTCCAGGCCACCTTGAAGAGATATGAAGCATTACTAGAGAAAAATAAAAAGGAAGAAATTCATGTGTCTACGGACACTTACCTTATCTTTATAGTTATTTTTATGTAATTTTGTTTGGTGTAATTTGCACATAGAAAAAGTACACAGTCCTAAATCAAATAGGACTCTGTCAATGAATAAGTTAATGTATTTATGTATTTTCTATATTTGTTCATAATTATCTCTATAAATAAGAGGATGCTCTTTGTAAAAAGGATCAATAAGAGATATAGAAGGGAAATGTTACTAAATTGGGAAACAATTTTAAAATTTTGTGTTCATATTGTAAATCTTGAATTTCATTCAATATATGAAAATCAAGTGATCTTTCAATCTTTGTGTTGAGATAAACTTGTAGTGTGTTGGAGATGTTCTTATGTCTTTTCCATTACATTTTCTTATGCTTTGATTGGATTGTGGTGTGAGATTTAAATAAAACGAAAGGTGCCAGGAAGCTGATTTTGAAGTCTTTGAGCTACATTTTAGTTATTGGGTTTGTGCTCACCATTGAAAGTGACTTACCATGGAGACTTTGAGCTACAAGTTATTCTTCTTTGATGATTGTAATCTTTGTTGAAAATAAGGTGAAGACTTTGGGCTATACTTTGTTTCATCTATTCAAGTTACTTTGTTGGTATCATTTTAATTACTCTTTCAGCTAACTAATCTGAATATCAGTTGTCCTTGTTTCATCAAATAGTTTTACGTTTTCACAAAACATTGTAAAGAATGAAAGAAAATTTGTAAGAAAACATCAATTCTTAAAAAAGAGGATTGGATGATATGACAACACCCACTTTGATAAAATTAGTGTAAATAAGAGTAAATAATAACTTATTTTAGTTAGCAATAAGAAGGGAGCCTCTCCTTTTTTTGAGGAGAGATTTTATCTCATCACACTGTGGCTGAAATAACCATTTTGTTAGTAACAAAATATTTGCCCAACAAACTTGGTTTCACTTTCTTTTATTGACGTTTTAATTTTCAACCTGGTATAAATGATTTAATCGAACATTATCAATATAATAATGATCAACCTATAATAGCCATTTAGATCTTGTTACATCATCTCAATAACTCATCACATACTTTGTTTAAGCTCTATCTTGGCTGTGTTTAAAGACACAATGTTACAAACCCGATTATAATCCTTCCATGAGATACTTATTTAAAATGACTTGAAAACAATGTAAACACCATGTAAACACCATAAGGACCATCAAACAACAAAACTTGCCTACCACTTATATCACTCACATTCGTGGAAAGTTTACTTGTCATTAATCTATCTCTCTACATAGGTACTCGAACTCCTCACCATTTCCAGTGTCTTAACTCCGATCACACAATGCACTTTTAATGGAATTGTGCCTACCTTATAGACATCTGTTCACATTATATTTACATACTATCATTTTTACCTGTGTACATACTCAGAACCCTATTCACCCACTGATGGTTTCTCACTTTCTACGTAGATTCCTTACGCCTTTCCAAAATCCATTTTGTAATACCCTTTTTAAAGCAACAAGCTAAACTTATTTAGAGCTTGAGCTGCATGCACCTTCAACACAGGACTCTACGTACCATTCCAGATCTCTTTTAATAATCAGTCAATCTCCTATCGACCTCTGTGATGCCTCTCAAAGAAGAGCTCATGTTGACTGTGCATACCCGTGAGAATCACAGGTTGTTCTACGGTGCTAGAGAGACCTTGAACCTGTGTGAAATATTCTTAACCCTGCCCACTCTCCTTATACCACATACACCATCTTTGTGTCGCTTTTCTAGTGAATTCTTTCTTGACTGTGTTAACATCGAATTAGAAAACTTTACAAATTCAATACTACGGATTTCATGAATTATTGTTTACCCGATGGATTCGAATTACTCATAACACCTTTTATATCACCATCAAATTACTTACCAAATGGAAAGGAGTGATTAAAGGTCATCAGCACTCGATATCCTACTTACTACACAACTTTTATGCAATTGTTTACAAACTGGCCTGTTGCCTTGTGGACTACACAAATCATCAAACACTTAGTACCATATTAACAACATTATGAGAATGGAACGTGGCATATTTCAAACACATTTCTAATGTCGATTAGTTTATATATAGGTTTTTTCTCAATGCAAATACGTCCAATACTCTAACTCATTGAATATCCTCTTGAACTAAGACTTTCACTCGGTCTCACAACATAAGGTATGACTAACACGGGCATGTAGTAATTATGGATTTCAATCTGAACAGTCTCATGAAACACACACTTATGACCTTGTTTTGAAATCTTCACACTAATTTTAGGATCATTAACTAATATTAAGGAGTGATTTTTCTAACCTACCTAGCACCTTGCTCAACATAAACAGAAACTCAGTCCAAATACAAAATAATAATCAAAACAGGGAGCGACAGATTTGTTTCCTTTGATCAACTCAAAGCAATTGAAGCTATTATGCTTTATATTTGAAACACCAAAATAAATCCAATATTTACTTACCAAAAGACAAGAGTCATCATAAACTTATTGTCGTTCAATTTCCTTTCAGCCTTCAAGGCACAGTTTACAAATACACCAAATAGACTGGTCTGTAACAAGTATATTCAAAAGACTTTGAACTCTATTCACAAATGCTTGTAATCACAACCCAAAAACACATTTCATCTTACCAAAAATACACAGGGATCAATAGAAATTGCTTCTACTCGCATTTTATCATTGAATATGATTATAATCAACAGTCATTGCACTCGTATATAAGAAATTATGGTGTCTGTCATACGTCCCATCTCAGTAGATGATAAAAATTCCTCTCTATTCTTTTCAATAGGGTTTATTTACATTCATTCTTTCAAATCCTAACCCTTTACACCTTGACTCCTTCCTCAAATGACACATACAAACAAAATAATTACCTTTCTTTTAATATCAAAACTAATGTAACTAACTGTGTAACTCCCCTTGAACATTGGGAGTGCATAACTACCTATCCTATTCACTAAAGTGACTCATCATGTGAGTCTTTTATGTAATTATATATTACTAACCACTATTATGGACTTATATGGACTTAAAAAGACTGGAAAAACTTTCCAAATGACTCTAGACAATCAAATTAGACCAAGATGTACATTGGGTAGTGATGTTCCTGCATCACTTACTCAATCATCAATGGAAAAAGTACATGAAAGTAAGAATAGACTCAGGTGTCTACAGAAAGATTATTACAACAATGAAAAGTTATAAAAGAAAGAAATGCACATTTAGACATGTAGAGCCATTTTATAAAGAAAATAATCCATAATCACTCAAACATATTATTTGGTTCTAAAGATAGATAAAATTAAAACAAAGCAGTGTTAGCATGTTTTTAAGATATGAAGAAGAGGGAATATATAAGAAGGAAAAACATATTTAAAATCACACTTGCCTGTCAAGGGGTGAAATGAAATGGTGGAGAGGAGAATGAAGGAAAAATCAAAGTAAAAGAACTTTTTATCAATGTCAAGACACTCAAATTAAGTTGGTCAAAACAAGAGGACTTTCAACATTCAAGACTCTGAAGAACTTCTCCTAGCCATACAAATCTTAGGTTAACAAATGAAGTGTGTAGATCATCCCATTTAAGTTATATGCATAAAAATTAAAATGGACCTACCTTCCCACAATGTGTTCCCTATTTTTCAGGATCCCTTACAGATCCATCAGTCTAATATGAAGATTGGGTACTTGCGTGAGAAAGTATGTAGCACCATATAGTTTGTTGAATTATCTTATCTCAATCTTCTTGCCTACCACACCCCAATGGACCTTGGCTCTATCATGAGGTCAAATATAGAGTTTGAGCTTCCATTGGAGATAGGAGATGTGTTTGTAATCATGACTTTTGGTGCGATTTTAATTTTTTAAATTTGGATGTTGCCTTTTGTATATCATTGCCTTTTGTTTCAAATGATTTGGATTTGAAAATTTTTTATTGATTTTTCTATTCCTCTTCCATATGGATTTAGAAAACTAAACATGGATGTTAAAGATGACTTTCATTAGAATACTTTGGACTTGGTTGCTAAGAAAGATAACTTAGAGAGCATGGTGTCTAAGAGTCTTGTTAATACAAGTAAAATAAAAGTGTTATCTTGAATTCGACCTTGGTTTATCCAATGTGTAATGAAAGGAAAGGAAATCAAGAGGAATAAAACATGAAACAATTTGAATTACTTCAAATTGCAAAAAAATTGACAAAGGGTGAAAAAGGATATAATGATAGTAAAAGCGTGATGCCTAATCATACGAATGAGGGAAGTGTAAGAAAACATGTTAATATTAGTTTATTGTGTAAATTTTATCTACAAAAGATGCAAAAGCTAAAGTTGAGAGCAAGGATCAAAAACTCATAACCATTGTTGAACACAGTAAAAAAAAAGAACACTGATTGAAATATGGTGATTTTATGAGGAAGGTTTGGTCCTATCCATGGTCTTACACTATAAATCATAAAATAAAAACCCAAGAGGGTGCACAAAGCATGTGAAAATTAAATGAGAAAGATTTGTTTTGTGATTAAGGCCAGGTCTTATCCATGGTTTTACACTGCAACTCACAAAAAAGAAAAACCTAAGGGGAGCCAAAAATTATTGGAAAACAAATAAATAATGAGAACAAAAGGAAATCGTGAGGAATATTGGGTCCTATTTGTGGTTTTACAATGCAACTCATGAGAAAAGAGAAACCAAAGGACCAAAAGGAAGGACTAAGCTTTTTAGAAAAAGAGAGAACTATTATAGAGGGTGAGACTCGTGTAAGAATGTTACAAAAAGTGTTAGTAGAATATCATATAGAAAGCATGATAGGAAGGGAAGGATCTAGGAAAAATACATTTTTATGAATTGTGCATTGTAGGATCTTTGAAAATATGGCCTTCATTAGTTTGATGGTGATATGTGCTAGGACTGAGAATGTCTTTGACTAAATAAGGGACCCATCATTTTTGGGTGTATTTACCTTCTTTGTCATGAGTGTAGTCTAGTTTAAGGACAAGATAACCAACATTAAAAGTGTGAACTTTAACTCTTTTGTTATGTTGTTTGGAAATACGGGCCTTGTAGTGACAATTATATTGTAGGGCAGAAAGATGGTGTTCATCAAGAAAATCAAAAGCATGAAGGCTAGATTCACATAATTATTCATCAGGTATGATACTATGAAGAGAGATACAGAGAAAGAGAAGCTCAAATTCTAATGGGAGGATTGAATCAGAACCATAGACTATCAAAAACGAAATTGCCCCAGTAGCAGTGCATATGCTAGTGTGATAGGCCCAAAGAGTGGAATGTAAATGAAGATACCAATCTATGCAGGTTTCACAGATTATCTTTTAGAGAATTTTATTAATAATTTTGTTGGTGGCCTCGGCTTGGCCATTGCATTGGGTATGATAAGATATGAAAAAAATTGTGATTGATTTTAAATTTAACACATAGTTGTTTGACGTCTTTATTTTTGAAGTTACTACCATAATCTGAAATGAGAGTATGAGAAACACCAAAGTGGTAAATGATGTGATTGAGGATGAATTTGGAAATGGTGGTATCGGTGATATTAACTAGGGGGATAGCCTTGACCCATTTGGTAAAATAATCAATAGTTGTGATAATAAAGACAAGCCCATCTTAAGATCTAAGTAATTCACCTATGAGACCTAATCCCCACATGGAGAATGGCCAGGGAGACTCAATAGTTTAAAGATCGACTAGAGGTGAATGAATGAGATCATCATGAAGTTGTCAAGGAGTACACTTTTTAAAGAATTTGATGGCATCCTTTTCAAGAGTGGGCCAAGAGTGGAATGTAAATGAAGATACCAATCTGTGCAGGTTTCACAAATTATCTTTTGGAGAATTTTATTAATAATTTTGTTGGTGGCCTCAGCTTGGCCATTGCATTGGGTATGATAAGACATGAAAAAATTGTGATCGATTTGAAATTTAACACATAGTTGTTTGACGTCTTTATTTTTAAAGTTACCACTATTATTTGAAATGAGAGTATGAAACACCAAAGCGGTAAATGATGTGATTGAAGATGAATTTGGAAATGGTGGTATCGGTGATATTGACTAGGGGCATAGCCTTGACCCATTTGGTAAAATAATCAATGGTTGTGATAATAAAGACAAGCCCATCTTAATATCTAAGTAATTTACCTATGAGACCTAATCCCCACATGGAGAATGGCCAGGGAGACTCAACAATTTAAAGATCGACTAGAGGTTAATGAATGAGATCATCATGAAGTTGTCAAGGAGTACATTTTTTAAAGAATTTGATGGCATCCTTTTCAAGAGTGGGCCAAGAGTGGAATGTAAATGAAGATACCAATCTATGCAAGTTTCACAGATTATCTTTTGGAGAATTTTATTAATAATGTTGTTGGTGGCCTCAGCTTGGCCATTGTATTGGGTATGATAAGACATGAAAAAATTGTGATTGAATTTAAATTTAACGCATAGTTGTTTGACGTCTTTATTTTTGAAGTTACCACCATTATCTGAAATGAGAGTATGAGGAACACCAAAGCGGTAAATGATGTGATTGAGGATGAATTTGGAAATGGTGGTATCGGTGATATTGACTAGGGGCATAACCTTGACCCATTTTGTAAAATAATCAATGGTTGTGATAATAAAGACAAGCCCATCTTAAGATCTAAGTAATTTACCTATGAGACCTAATCCCCACATGGAGAATGGCTAGGGAGACTCAATAATTTAAAGATCGACTGGAGGTGAATGAATGAGATCATCATGAAGTTGTGGAGTACACTTTTTAAAGAATTTGATGGCATCCTTTTAAAGAGTGGGCCAAGAGTGGAATGTAAATGAAGATACCGATTTGTGCAGGTTTCACATATTATCTTTTGGAGAATTTTATTAATAATTTTGTTGGTGGCCTCAGCTTGGCCATTGCATTGGGTATGATAAGACAAGAAAAAATTGTGATTGATTTGAAATTTAACACATAGTTGTTTGACGTCTTTATTTTTGAAGTTACCACCATTATCTGAAATGAGAGTATGAGGAACACCAAAGCGGTAAATGATGTGATTGAGGATGAATTTGGAAATGGTGGTATCGGTGATATTGATTAGGGGCATAGGCTTGACCCATTTCGTAAAATAATCAATGGTTGTGATAATAAAGACAAGCCCATCTTAAGATCTAAGTAATTTACCTATGAGACCTAATCCCCACATGGAGAATGGCCAGGGAGACTCAACAATTTAAAGATCAACTAGAGGTGAATGAATGAGATCATCATGAAGTTGTCAAGGATTACACTTTTTAAAGAATTTGATGGCATCCTTTTCAAGAGTGGGCCAAAAGTATCCCATACGTAAACATTTTTGAGTTTTAGCATGTTTACTACACTGGCCACTGCAAAAGCCTCCATGTGTTTGTTCAATAAGAGGAGGAAATTCTTATTTCATAACATAGTAGAGAAGGGTACCTTTATCATTATGATAATAAAGGATGTTATATCAAAAGACATACTTGAAATCTTGTTTGTGAATTTGAGTTTTCTCGTAGGAATCAATATTTAGAAGATAGTTTTGGTGTTCCAGAAATTGAATAATGTCTTTATACCATGGGTTTTGTCAAATGGTGACAGCCTCAACATGAAAGATGAGTGAATCTTGTGGTTGAATGGAAGATGGGGACTTTATTATTTGGATAAGAAAGGTGGAATTGGTAAAAATTTGGTGTGGATGTAAAAGAGATTTAAAGAAGTGAATCAGTAATAGAATTTTTATCTCAAGGGATAGGTTCGATGGTAAAATAAGTTGAGTCTTTGGCAAGGGTAGTGGCTATTTGATAATAAGCAATGAGATTTTTACTTGTGCACTGATAATCACCATTAAATTGGTAGCAAGTGAGTTGTGAGTCACTCAAAGCATGCAAATATGTGATATATAAATCAAGGGCTTCTCTCATGATTAAGATTAAGGCTTTGTATTCTACCATGTTATTAGTGACATTGAATGTAAGGCAAAATGCCAAAGGGATCATTTTACCAAGAGGCCTAATTAAGATACAACCTACCCCAACTCTTTGAAGGTATTTAGCACCATCAAATGAAGGGTCCAAGTATCTTCATATAAATCGATAGTAATTTCAGGAAGTTCTTTGATAACTACTTTTGGTTTAGTAGTGTCAGGGAATATAGAGGAGTCGTTAAGATTACTTGCTTGAAGATCAACAATGATGTTATGGAAGGAATATTTAAGAGATATGGCTTGATTAAAACCTTCAATATAGAAAATTCCAATACAATAGATCATATTCAAATACTCAAAAAATAAAGACAATAGCAAGGCAAAACACTCCAATAAGTGTATAAAGGAAAATCATAAGAAACCAGCATAAACATGTCATATTGACCCATAGATCAAATATGTTAGAAAAAAACATCAAGTAACATGTGCAAGATATAAGCATAGATAAGGCATGTATAAGTACATATGTAAGCTCAAACATGATAATGTAGAGTGATCATTGAATCATATAACCTATGTGTATCAAGATCATAGAAGATGGATACCCCCAACATCTTGTTGATGTGAGCAGAGGGAATCCTAACACTGATAGGTGTATCATGTATTTGTGTATGCATATGTGTGTGTATATAGGAATAAATGATATGCTATCCCTTAACATGAAGCTAACACATAGATGCCCAGGAGCCAATAGAACATGTAGCTGCCGAAAATGTTTTTGGTTTTCTTAATATTTTTTATTTTTTTAGTAATTTGTAATTTTTGAAGATAACGAAAAATCATCCTATGATGCCATCCAATGGATGGTCATAGATATCTTCCCCCAGTGTGAACCTTACAACCTTAAGTTGGATCTTTTACATTATTTTCATCATGATTGGCTAGGTTGAAAACATACATAACATATTCCTCCTCATGTCTTACATGTGTAGTATAAGATTTAATGTTGTCATTTGAAACATGTATTAATTTGCCTTCATTAGAAAATAAGATGCCTTGTTGATTTTGGTCAATTTTTACTTCCATTTGGTATAACCAAAGAGTTCTGAGTGTAAATTCATATGGAGATGTGGTAGGCATAACCCAAACTCATGTTTGAATTACTTTAGGACCACAAACAATTGGTATTTTTATGTTGCCCAAGTAGTCTTTTCAAGTGACCTTCTTTTACAAATCTTGTAAGTTAAAATTGAGTTGTTGAAATTGTTTTATGATGTAAGTGGTTTTGGTTTATATTTTGTAAAATTTGAAAGGTTTATCATCGATAGGCATTGTTAATAAATTCCCATCATGTATGTATTTTACAAATTCATAAAGTGTATATGGGACTGCTTCTATTGAATGCATCGAAGGTCTACCCAAAAGTATATTATAATGGAATGATTGAGACATTACTTGAAAAGTGGTTGAAATAGTTTTTTATCCCAATGTCACATCGAATGTAATTTGACAAACTGGAGGACTATGTAAATCATAAAACCCTTTAATATGCATAATTAACTTCTGAAGTATATTGTTATTAATTCTCATGATGATTATAAAGTGAATACTACAGATGTTTAGGATCGATCCATTATCAATGAACACCCTTTTGATGCTCGTATTTTGTATTTGCATTTTTATGAACAAAGGTAACTCTTGATCAATAATATCTTTGGATGGTAAGTCATTTAGATCAAAGGTAATAAGTTTGGCATTATTCTTGAGATCTTTCATGATATCTACAAAATAAGCAGGCTTAATGTCATTTAGAACTTGAGTTTCACGTAATGTATCATATATGATGTCCTTGTAAGCATAAGATTGTTTTAGGAACTCAAGTATTGAAATTTTAGCATGTGTATTACTCAATTAGTCACGTTGGCATTTGAATACCATATTTATAGCATTGCAAGAGGAATTATGAAGAGATATCAAATGGTGTCTCTGTTTTAACACTCCCTCATTATGCATATGAATTCGTTTATCAAATTTTACAAGAAAATTAATGTATAAAACCATAGAAACTATAAGGTATTGGACCATGAAATAATTTACAGAGGTGTCCAAGACAAACATGATTGCAAAATTTATCAATCAGGGCTCAATAATAAGAAAAGAAATCAAAAAACCCTAGCTAGCCTAAGGTTTTATGTTCAAAGATCATGTTCACCAAATGTTTAACCCCAATTTGAATTTTGGAATCTTTATTTGGGTAGATAAGGTTAAGGATATAGAAATGATAGGGCACAAGGGTGAATATTATATCTACAGAAGGCCAATTAATGTGTTAAACTCATATGTACCATACACTAAATTTATTAAAATGAGATAAACTATAAATGAAAAGTACCACTATGATAGATATAGAAATGACATAAAAGAGAAGTACTTGGTTATGATGTTAATGCATAGAAATGTGACGATAGCATCTGAAACGCTCGTTCGTGTTGTGGATGTGGTTTCGTTCGTTTTAATGCGCAACTGCAGACATTCGTTGCTTTTCTGGCAACATAGCATGTATGTTAGATCCCGTACAAGTAGCAAGTAGGCAAGAAGATAGTTTTGGAACAAGTTTCATATTTTGGATCTAGTGTCTCTGGCTCTCTGGATAGTTGCATCACCCTGGGATGGTTGTGTCAATACTAGTGTTTTATTTTGATGATGGTTTCCTATATATAATATCAGTTGAAATAAGATGCAACCACTTAGATGCATTTGAATTTTACTTTGTATTTACTTTGGTGTATTCAGATCTGGGTCATAGACTATTGCTCCTAGTGAAATGATAAAGCCCTAGCTTTCTCTCTTCAATGTGACCTTGGAGAAAGATAGGTTAGTAGGCACATAATTATGAGATAACCTACAATGACCTCATTATCAAAGGGCCCTACCTACTTAGCCAATACTCCATAATATGGCCTCAAACTCATGTAGTTCTCCCCTACGTGTTGTCTTGTATGTGAATCATGTAATGTGTGTAAATCAAGTACAATAGTGATGTAAATTGTAACTTAGAAAATATGAAATTATGATTGCTCCTTTATTACTTCAGACCTATAGTTAGGCTATTCTTTTGATTGATATTAAAATAGGGTAGAATAGGAAATCTTTTGGTAACTTGAGTGCTTCTTGAATGTTCTTTTTGGTCAGATTGCTAGGTAAGGAAGGAATGAGGGTTGATATTGTATTTATACCAATCCTATCAGGAGATGACCACATTAAATCACTTAGGCTAACCATTGAAATATGTTTTATTATTAATTTGGATGAATTTGGGGTATTGGACACTTACATCAAGGTAGGATAATAATATTGATGTTATTGTTTGTTCTGGATGTTAGTGTTTAGAGAGAAGGAGAGCAAGTACAGGCTCAAAAATTGCAAAGATGTAAGATAAATATATTTTAAGAATTTTGAGCAAGATTATATGTATGCGTCATCAATATAAGGCCAATCAGACTAATATATAGGCCAAGGGGCACAAGATAGAGTAGATGAAAGGCTTGAGAAAATAAGACATGTGTAGAACTAAGAGGAACAACCAAGGTTTAAGTTTACCAAGTGTACAAGATTGAGGTGATACATAATCATAAAATATCATCTACAAGAAGCTAAATGTGATGAGAGGTCATAAATTAGGGAATGAACTCATTAGCTTAAGTTCTGATAGTTTTAACACCCAACTGGATTTCTTCATCAAGTTTAAGCCTTTAAGATTGTAGTTAAAATAATGTGGAATAAATAAATGATCAACTTATCCTTTCTATACTATCCAAACTAGGTCTAGACTATTATGTGTTTTTCTCTACTTTCCATGCCACAAAAAGTGCTCTTGGATCCACATGGAAAATGCACTCTTTAGGTGATTTTTTTATTGACTTGACTCAGAAATAAGATAAGTTAATACAAATGGGTACATTAAATTCATCAAAAACACATGCTCTAATTGTTGGAAATGGAAAACCTAAGGCTTCAAATAACAATGAGAAGAAACAAAATAAAAATAATTAAGAGGAAAAGGATCAAAATCCTCCTGCCTTCAAATCAACCAATGAGACCTCCTCTTTTATTGTTAAGCCTAAGAAAGAGAGGATCAAATGTGGGTATTTCTTGGGAAATGATGATGAAAGTAAATGTTTGAAAAAATAGATTAACCACCTAAGTATCCTTCTTGATAAGAACAATATAGGTGTTCCTGAGTCTATCAAACCAAGTTCATCAACCCTAGAATCCTCCAAGACAAATGACAATGGTAAATAAAAGGCCAAAGAATATGGTAAGGAGAAAGTAAAAGGTAGGGCCCTAGTTGCAGTTATACCTCTAACTCCTATATGGGTTATTAACTTTGGTGCATCACATCACATGAATTTTTCATACGTAGAGTTCACTTCCTTCGAGCCATGTGACATGTCCACTATTCAATTGAGTGACGACACTTCTACATAGGTTTTCAAGAGAGGATCTATTAAAGAATGTGGTGAAACATTCAAAAATGTTCTAAGCATTCCCTCACTTTCAACTAATACTCTATCAATATACCAAATTACTCACCTTGGTCTGGACATACAAGTTGAGTTCACTCCAGATTCAATGTATGTCAGAGAGTTGCAAAATGATACTACAATGGTAGTGGGAATAGTTGATCATTAGACTTGATTGTATACCTTCTCACCTTTATCCTTGATGCTCATTTAGATTATTATTATATGGACTCACCTGAGCACATCTTTGATGATGAGGACTCCTCTTCTATCATATATGACTACAATAGTGATGGGAACACACTTCCCCCATCTCCTTGTTACATGCCAGACATTGAGGAGTTATTTCTTGATCCACCTACTTTTGGTTCACTTTAGATGTTATAGGGTGAAGGTATATTGACCTAGGACTCATCATATATTGTTAGTCTAATACATAGTTACAGGGCATTCCAAATTCTTTCTTCACCTATGCTTCTAATGCAACATCATTACATAGAGCATTTGCTTTATCTACTATGCATGAGGAGTACAATTCCTTATATAAGAACTGCATATTGGTTGGAGATCCATCAGGCACTTGGCAGACACATTCACTATTCTAGGGTGATCGACTCTTTAATGCATCTACTTTTGATCCACAATCACTCGAAAGAGCTCCTTTGGAGGATACATGATGGCTTTCAAACAATTGTAGCTTCTAGTAGCTTTTTTTAACCCCTCGCTTCTTTTTCTCTTGTTTTTAGGGGGAGAGTTTTTCCTATGGGTTTTCTTCTTTTCTCCACTTTATGAGAGTTGATTTGTACTTGGGTACCTTATAAAGCCCAATTGTCGAGACCTGATTTTTCTACCCACCTAAGCTATGCTTAAGGGGGGTGTTAGTGTAAATTTTTATTTCATTTAATAGTTTTTTCCTACACATGTTATTTAGCTCGTTTAAGTGTTGTTAGGTCATTAGGGCAAATAATCCCACATGCACGAGGATATTGATTCATCCCTATCTTCCACTTATATATGAACCTTTACTAAAGCTAGTGTGACTAATCTGATCTTGTACAGTTTTGAATACAAGTAAGGTTATCCTTACAACATGATTCTTGTGTGTTCACTCTACCAATGATAAACTATTGGCCAATTTTATCATATAATAGTGGCTATATTTAAATGTCATATTTATGTGTTTTTTACACATAAAACACAATTAGAATTTTGTACTTATGCAAATTATATTTCACCAAAATCAATTTGATGGTCTGCACAACTATAAACATGATCGAATGCCACTACACTAAATTACATTGATGTTAGGGTAGACAAACAACATGAATATCTAGTCAACACCACAAGATTCTAATTTTTAGTGGGAATCTCGATCTATGACCAAAATCAATTTGATGGTATGTACAACTATAAACATGATTGAATGCCACTCCACTACAATACCTAGATGTCAGGGCAAGCGAACAACATGAATATCTAGTCAATGTTACAAGATTCTAATTTTTAGTGGGAATCTCAATCTATGACATATTTATCATTTAATATTTTGCCTATCTAGTTGACTTGGATGGAAGTTTCATTATTATGTGATCCTTATTTTTTCAAAACTCATGAACATTATAAAATATACCTATAACTAATACAAATATATTGTAGAATAATCATATGTGGAGATCTGTATACATGTCACCCAATAATTATCCAATATCTTTGAATGTGGCCTCTATACATTTGAACAATTGTCATAATCACTTTCAAATATAATTATTATTATCACGTTTAGTCCAATACATATATAATTTCAACCACCCTATTTCAAGTTAACGTTGTTTAATTTATTTAGTTTTAATTTAGATGCGGATTACATGCGAATTTAATTTCTAGCAAACTGACAAGTTACAAAAGCTTAGAAACATTTTACTAGTCCCTACTTTGATATAACTTTCACCTCAACCAATAATATTTTGGCTCTAACTAATCGTAATTAATCCATGTGTATCATTCACTATTGTGTTGAGCTTACATTGCAAATTTATATATAAATTCAACCATAAATAATTTTTAATACAAAAATATGAATTAACCACTATACAACCTTTATTTATATTTATTGACGCTCCAAATTATTTGAAATATTATAAAATATTTGATCACACTTGTATATTTAACTACATTCTTATATAATGTAAACAATTATTATTTTAAGTTATTAATTTTAAATAAAATTTTATTTGTATAAATTAAATATATTTAAAAATAACTTCTATAAATAATTGTTACTTTAATAATATATATTTTTAAAATATTTATTAATAATAATATAAAACAATTACACCTATTTAAAATTTAAAAAAATATATATATATATTATATATATATTTTCTTTTATTTAAAAAGAAAAAATTGCATATCTCCACTTTGTTGGATAACATTTTAAAATTAAATGTAAACATCTCTAAAACACTAACAAAAGTAAGCTCTACTCTTCATTGAATAGAGGATAACATTCGAATAAATAATTTAAATGTCTTAAATAAAAAGAAAACCCTAACTTATCAGATAAGCCCGATGACGTTTCAGATACGTTTTGTGTTTAATTTTAATTTTTAATTGGTAGACGTGGCAGGCTACCTGACAGGCTGTCGCCGGTAACTCCAGTGACCGACATTACTTGAAAAGCACTGTTTTTCTCGTCGGTGGATGTTGTCTGATGTTCAAAATGGACCTTATGACGGTATGACCGGCGTGTTGGGGTAGAAAACGTTGATCGTGATGGGTGACGGTCAGTGGCACGTGGAGTGCGGCTTTCGTTATCTTGACACTGTGGAGTGATATTGACACTATGCTTGTTTTTCGATTTGCCAACTCAACAACTAATAATAATATAATACTAATAGTGATATTTAATAATAATAATAATATGAAATATAATACTTTTAATATATAAAATGATTGTTTGGCGCATTGTCATGTAATAAGAGGTCTTTATTTTGTCAAATTTATTTAAGAGTCGAATCTAATCTCATCTCTTTTTGGTAATTTTTACGATACATATCTTCAATAAAAAATATGATATAGTACTTCTCCATCATCCATAACAATTAGACTACAACCCTTTCAAAAAAAAAATGTATATATTTAAAGATATAAAAAATAATACTTTTCAAAAGATATATAATCTTGTCAAACATAAATAAATGATTAAGAGACTTGTTCTACAATCTTAAGTTTTGATTAACTGTGGTTTATTTTAGATCGTGAATCCCAATTGATTACCTTTTTATTGTAAACCATTTTGTACTTCATTTCTATAAGTTTTTATTAATAGATATAGTGAGGTGCATCCAATAATAAAAAATATATAATAATTTTAATAATCATCAAAATATTTTGAAAAAATTAGTGGAATATTTCATAAAGATCCCCTGCACGAAATCCCCAAACATTTTCCCTGCAATAACAACCCTAAGATTGTGTTCCTTTATACGATGTGGCAATGAGTTGTGCAGGTAGGGGACATTTTGCTTCCCAAAGAGCTTGAACAATGGCGATGTGGTGGGGAAGGGGTAGGCAATGCAAAACATGCAAGTTGTAAAATATTTCAAGGTGAGTTAGGTGGTGATGGTGAAGGGCAATGACAGGGTATTTCATGTGATATCAGACACCATATATCCTATATCATATATCATACCTAGATTTAGGGCAGCGATTGGCTTTACATGACTTACATTGCAAAGGGGTATGTAGTTTACAAGGTGGCAATATCTTTGATTGGCCATTTTCTATTGTTAAAGGTCAACAAGGACATCATGAGCATTGATTTGATGGCAATAGGGCTCCACATCCGATAGTTGGCTTGAACCTATATTACAATGTTGTTTATGTGTGGGTAAGACATTAAAGTATCATAATCTATCTTGTAGCTTATGTTTGTCCATGTTGCAAATGTATTAACATCTGGAGCAATAAAATCAAGCTTAGCAATATATATAAACACCAAAACTCGAACCCATGGAAAAAAGTGCAAGGCAATAAAGAATATGCAAGTGGTGAAAACTTTCAATGTCCATTGGACGGTGATGGTGGGTGGCTATGATAGAGTGTAACGGTGATACCGTATGCCAAAGAGCTCATATCGTACACCAAACCTGGATTTAAGGTGGTGGTTGGATTTACATAATTTACATCACCTATTATTAAAGGGTCTATAGTTTGTAAAATAATGATATCTTTAATTTGTCATTTTCTATTATCGAAAATGGAAAAAAAATCATAAATAAGACTCCACATGTAAGATATGACTCGAATCAACAATACAATATTATTGATGTGAGACCATAAAATGTAAACCATCAACCATTTCATATTTGAGAGGGTTAGAAACTATAGCGTTTTTTTTAAAACTATGTGCTTTAAGTAAACCGCAACTTCCCAGATAAGCGAGATTATGTTTCATATAAGTTCCTATGTTTTATTAATTTTTTATGGCAGACGTGACAGGCTGTCGCCGGTAACTCCCGTGACTGGCATTACTTGAAATCGGCTCTTTTGATCATCGGTAGTTGTTGTCTGATGGACTGTGTGTGGGTAGAAATCGTTGATCGTGATGAGTGGCGAAGAGATGTCACTGGCACGTGGAGTGCAGCTTTCGTTATCTTAACAATGCGGAGCGATATTGACATTTTGCTTCACTTGTGAAGGTAAGTTTTGACCCACTCTCCTTTCTTTTGGATTGCTAATACCAACTAAACACATTTTTATCCTTTTTATTGTAAATTATCTTCTACTTTGTTTTTATATGATTATATATTTTCAATTAAAAATAATTATATAATAATGTTTATAACTTTCATAGATTTAATTTTAAAATATTATATTAAGTTTTTGTAAGTTAGTTTTGATCCATTTTGTGATCCCTTTCTCAATTCTTTTTAATATATATATATATATTTTTAATTTAGATTTTTTTTTTTTTTAATTTAGATTTATTCTTTTTTTAGGTTAATTATTATTTTATGCATGTATTTAGTTTAGATAAAATTTGATGTGGATAGCTTGCGTAAGTCATTAAATTTTTTAGTTGAAATTTAGATATTTCACGCGCAACGTCTCATGGATCATGCACAAGCTTATCATACCTCTTAAAGTTGTTGCAATGTCTTGTCCCTTGCAGCATAAAACTCTAATTCTATGCACACACACCCCTGAACTATGTGTGCAACACATCCACCTACAACATGTGTGCATTGTTTGTTTTGTCTCACAATACCTGTGTAAGTTTCCACAAGACCAAGTCACATGTTACATAGGTAGATGTGATGTATCACACACACGCACAATTAACATCCACATGTCAGGTTCCTTCTGCCTTTCATCATGGTAATTGGCATTTTCCAAGTTTGTGACATGTCATAGAATCTGTTAGTGGAATTATACAACTAGAATTCTAACTATGCACCAGATGCTCAATTATCACTCAATTAGACGATGGACCACCACCCTTCTATAACTATCATCATTTTTAAATGCTTATTCTGATGATTGTATTTATATTATAATTGTCTATCCCACAACACAAAGATGAGAGAGATAACACACATACTAGAAAGGAATTTGTTAGCACACCATTATGAACATGCAAATATCAACCAAAAAAATGATAATATCTGAAAATGATGGATAACTCAATGAACTCAAAAATAATTTCAAACATTGTTTATATTAATATATCATGACCTCGTTGAGGGGGCAACCTCCTTGAGAGCAAAGTTGATTAAATTAAAAAAAAATAGATGGTGTTTTTCCTTCATTACAACATTCATATGTAAGTTTTACAACCCTAACCCTATTATCCTTGCAATCCTAACCTTAATACTCAAGGGTCAACTTTACATATAAAATAGGCACCCAAGTTTATTAGCAAACTGTGATTATTAAGTTCAAGGGTCAACCTTACATATAATTCGAAGCATAAGCTAATAAACTAAGACTATTATAATGCAAAAATATTAATAGATGGTTAGGAAGTTAAGGTCCTAACACGCCCTCCCCTGCAAAAAGATTTATCTTTAAATATTTAGCTATGGAAATTGTTGTCAAAGCTTTCCGATAGGCTCCCAAGTGGTGCCTTCTAATTGAAATCCTCACCCTTGAACTAGAACATTTGTGATGGTGCAATAACAGAGTGAGTGCGTGTGTTTTTCTAAAATAACCTTAGGTTCAAGGATGATAGAGCTTGCTTCATGAAACTTAATGATGTAAGAACAAAAAAGAGAACAAGTAAGGATAGCCTTTAACTCCATGTTACTTAGATAACACTCAGCTATGGACACACCTCAAGCATATTACTCTTAGACTTGACACATTTCAACACACTATATTTATTGAATTCAACAAGATGTTATGACAAATTAAATGCGCACACACTCTCACACAAGCCTCGATAGGCTTACTACATAACATGAAGACAAAATAAAATGTCTCATAGTCCATTTTGTATTTGAACCATCTCTTTGTCCTATTCTTAGAGGACTCAACCCCTCAAACTCTCTCTCTATCTCTTTCCAACTTCTTGGAGCTAGTTCCACTCCATGAATCTCATTTTCCATTTCACTTGTTAATTCAGATATTCTATGAAATCATTTTCCTTGTGGATTGTCTCTTTACCTTCCTTAACATCTTAAAAATTATCTTTATTCAACTATTCATCATTATGAGTCATTACTTTTGTTTTTCACTTTCATAAGGGTGAAAACACCATTATATGCAATCCAACAGTTTCAAAAATGCCACTATATGCATTCTGGGGATTGTGAATCTGCCACTATATGCAAATTGGTGGTTTTAAAACCACTGGGGAACTTTTACAACCACCACTAACACTTAAAATTGACTTTTAATGCATATAGGCAGATTCTTCACTGTGTTGAGTCTACTAACTTCTGAAGGCCATAACATTTACATACGAATTCGAAATGAGATAACTATTTTTTGAAAGTGCTTAACTTTTTGAGAATAATTCAAGTATGTAATCACATTTAGGTTTTAGGGAAGTTATTAATGTAATTTTTTACTTTCCCCACAACCTATCCATTTTAGGCCTTCAACTCACACAAGCAGTTCCTGGATTATATCGATGGTTGAAAAACTCAACCAACTTGCTTGGAATCATATAGCTTCTTAAAATTGATCCTTTTATGATGTGTTTTATTTCATAGAAGTTTAGGATTATGGGTGCTTCCCATGGATCATATTCACCATGCCAAAATAGAAACACACTAACAAGGCCATAACATCTACATACAGATTCAAAATGAGATAGTTATTTTTTGAAAGAGCATAAATTTTTGATAATAATTCAAATATGTAATCATATTTAGGTTTTAGTGAATTTATTAACGTAATTTTTTATTTTCCCCACAACCTATCCATTTTAGGCTTTCAACGCACACAAGCAATTCCTAGATTATATCGATGGTTGAAAAACTCAACCAACTTCCTTGGAATCATGTAGCTTCTTGAAATTCATCCTTTTATAATGTGATTGATTTCATATAAGTTTAGTACTGTGGGTGCTTCCCATGGACCATATTCACCATGCCAAAATAAAAACACACCAATAAGACCACATGAATACGCAACTACTATTTTTGGTTGATGCAAAATTTCTTACATGCCTTGGATGCTCCTACATCAGACACCCAATGTATTTAATATGTGAGATACTACTCACATGGATGGATTAAGTTTTAAAACCATTATTTTTACAACTAAGCTTGATGGCCATGGTGTCCCCTTCCAACACACCATATACTTCTATTGATTGTCACACTTTTTTTTTCCGTTTCTAACTTTATCTTGCTGGATTCAAACATGTCCTCTTTTTCTTAACTGTTCTTACTGCTTCCTATTTTGTGGGTTTAAACCCACCATAGTTCATCCTCATCCAATAAAATCTTCTCTTCTTCTATCTCCATCTTTTTTTGGGTTGAAACCCACCTTCATCTGACCACCTCCCCCAAGATGATCCTTCATGCATCTTAATTTCTTTTGTGGGATTGTACCCACTACCATCACCTCTCCACCTCCGCCAAGAGCCTTCTTGGCTTTATTCATTAATTATCCAACCCACTATTGGATCCTTCCACATTTAAATATTCTCTATTTGTAGTTCCTATTTTATCATGACTTCCATCTCTTGTCTTTCCACCATAATATTACTTGTGGATTCTTCATTTATAAGAGTCTTAAAATATTCTTCTTCTTCCTTTGCTTCTTCAAAACTTGTGAACTCAAGTGGCTCACTCTCTTTGCCTTGGAATTCCTATTTAAATGTCTCCTTTCTTTCAATATCTAGACCTACAATGTCATAGTCTTCTCCACATGGTTCTTCTAATGATTGACTGAAATGCACCACCTCATCCTTGTCACCATCCATCATCAAAATCTTTACATCATCTCTAAGCTAATTATAATATTATTCCTTCACCACAACCATGCCATGTGAAAATAAACTTGCACTCTCATTTCACATATGAGAACAATTCATACTTTGACTCAAAAGAGTATCTTCTCCAATACCTATGTGGGCTACTCCCATATGTGCAACACTTTCATCCTTTATTCCTTTTAGTAGAAATAAGTCCACCATATTTATCTTCTTGCTTACCTCAATACCACATGATTGACAACATTCATCTCTCCTTGTCCAAATACTCTTTAGACCAACCTTTATTATTAAGTTATTAACTATTCCATCTAGCATTCTACTCTCTATCCATCTATCAATATGCAGTTTTGATGCATATCCTTCTATCTATCACTGTCCTATTGAGAAAGTCTTCTTCCTCTTTCCAACATATTTTACTTAATTTTGTGATGATTTTACCTCCCACCTCTAGCTACTGGAAATGAACTCCCTCTTGTATATCCTCTTGAGAACATTGTTTTACCCATAGTTTACCACTCTCTCTTGTGTCCATAATGACTTGAAGACAATATTTTATTTCTAGTATATCCTTACCAATTATTTCTTCAACTATTGTTTCCATATTATCCTCTTGTTCTACTTCTTGACTTTGTTTCTCATACATATGAGCATACTTGACTAAACCAAACTATGCCCTCTTCTATTCCATCTTCTCCATCTGCACATTGAGCAAAAATTAATCTTAGAGCTACATGGAAAATTCTCTCTTTAGATGATTTTACTATTTACTTGACTCAAAATCAAGATAAGTTAATACAAATGGATACATTGAAATCATCAAAACCACATGCTCTAATTGATATAAATGAGGAACAGAAGGATTTAAATAATAGGGAGAAGAAATAGAATAGAAAGGATCAAGAGGGAAAGGATCAAAATCCCCCAACCTCCAAATAAACCAATGATACCTCCTTTTTCAATGTTAATTTTAAGAAAGAGAGGATCAAATGTGGGTATTTCTCAAGAAAGCATGATGAAAGCAAATATTTGAAAAAGTTGATTGACCACCTAACTAGCCTTATTGAGAAGAATAATACAGGTGTTCAAACCAAGTTCTAAGTGTTCCCTCACTTTCAACTAATCTCCTATCAATTTACCAAATTACTCACCTTGGTTTGGGCATGCGAGTTGAGTTCACTCTAAATTTAGTATATGTCAAAGAGTTGCATAGTGACACTATAGTGGAAGTCGGAATAGTCAATCATCAAACTCGACTATATACCTTACCACACTTTTTTCCTAACTCTCATTCATATTCTTCTGTATTGGACTCAGTTGTACTTAATAACATTTATGAGCTTGAGCACATCTTTGATGATGAAGACTCCTCTTCTAGCAAAAATGATTATAATAGTGATGGGGACACACCTCCACCATCTCCTTGTCACCTTCCAAATATCGAGGAGTTATTTCTTGATCCACCTACTTCTGGTCCACTTCAAACATTGTAGGGAGTAGGTATATTGATCCAGGATTCATAAGATATTAGGCAGTCTAGTACATAGTTACAGGTCATTCCAATTCCTTCTTCACCTCTATTTTTGATGCACCGTTATTGCATGGAACTATTGGCTTATCTACTATGCATGAGAAGTAAAATTCATTGTATAGGAATCACACCTTGGTTGGAGATCTATCAGAAACTTGGTAGACACATTTAATATTCTAGGGTGATCCATTCTTCACTGCATTTGCTTTTGATCCATAATAACTCCAAAGAGCTCCTTTGGAGGATACAAGGTGGCCGTAGACAATTGTAGCTTCTAGTAGAGTGTTTTAGCTCTATATTCTTATTTTCTCTCTTTGAATGGGAGGGGAGTTTTTTCTCTGAGTTTTTTCATTTTCTCCACTTTATGAGAGCTATTTTGTACTTGGGTACCTTATTAGGCCTAGTTGTCGGGACCCAATTCTTCTACACATATAAACTATGTTTAAGGGGGTGTTAGTGTAGGTTTTTATTCTATTTAATAGTTTTTCCATACATATGTTATTGAGCTTGCTTAGGTGTTATTAAGTCATTAAGAAAGATAATCCCACATGTATAAGGATTTGAGTCATGCCTATCTTCCACTTATATATGTACCTTTATTAAAGCTATTGTGATCAATATGATCTTGCAAAGTTCTGAATACAAGTAGGGTTATCATTGCACTAGAATTATTTTGTGTTCGTTCTACCAATGATCAACTATTCGCTGACTCTATCTCACAATTGTGGCTATATTTATGAGTTTTTTATACATAAAATATAATTAAAATTTTGTACTTACGTAAATTATATTACACCAAAAGCAATTTGATGGTATGTATAATTGTAAACGTGATTAAATGCCACTCCACTACATTACCTAGATGTCAAGGTAGACGGACAACATGAATATCTAGTAAACACCACAACATTTTAATTTTTAATGAGAATCTTGATCTATGACATATTTATCATTTAATATTGCCTATCTAGCTGACGTCGTTGGGAGTTTCATTATTATGCGATCCTTAACTTCTCAAAACCTATGAACATTATAAAATTTACCTATAACTAATACAAATCTATTCTAGAATAATCATATGTGGAGGCTTGTATACACGTCACCCAATGATTTTTCAATATATATGTGGAGGCTTGTATACACGTCACCCAATGATTTTTCAATATCTTTGAATGCAACTTCTATACATTTTAATGATTGTCACAATCACTTTAAAATGTAATTTTTGATCTATTTCCCCTGATGTAACTTGAAATTTGTATGACTGATATTGTACTATAATTTATTATATCAATAAAAGTACACTTTTCACTTTTCATTCATACATATACATATACATATACATATACATATACATATACATATACATATATATATATATATATATATATATATATATATATATATATATATATATATATATATATATGTATGTATATGTATATATATGTATATATGTATATATATATATGTATATATGTATATATGTATATATATATATATATGTATATATATATGTATATATATATATATGTATGTATATATATATATATATATGTATATATATATGTATATATGTATATATATATGTATATATATATATATATATATATATATATATATATATATATGTATATATATATATATATGTATATATATATATATATATATACATATATATATATATATATATATATATATATACATATATATATATATATATATATATATATACATATATATATATATATATATATATATATATATATATATATATATATATATACATATACATATACATATATATATACATATACATATATATACATATACATACATATTAGTATATATATTTACTTTTAGTTTCATAAGAGATATTGTGATATTGTCAAATTCAAGGTTACCTAAGAGATTATATTGGTTTCATAACTGTACGGACCTCCTAGGTATGGATTTGAGCAACTGTGTTGTAACTAGGGCTAATTAGGCCTAGTTTGGAGGACCTTAACAAAGGAAGTATGACGTAGAAGTGGTTTCAGGTCATGAAACTTTAAAAAACCTCAAAATTTATAGAGGGTGTCTATAAAGGTGTTTAATTCTTGAAAATAGTCCCTATATTTTGTTAACCAAGTGAAAACCTCAGAAAAAGGCTACAAGCCTTATAAGGCCATTGAGACCTTGGAAGGTGGAAATGAGTGATGAATTGGGTTTGATGAATTGAAAGGTATTATGAAAGGTGTGATATGAAAATATGATATCACCCATGCATTTAAATTTGTTCCTTAATACCTATATCAATAATTGATTCTTGAAACCTAAAGGGTGTTTGCCCAGTGAAAGCTAGTGAAGGTGTAAGAGTAAGTTTGTCAAGGAAATGAATGTAATGAGGGAGGAATTGAATGTGAGAGTCATGTGAAAGGTATAATAACATAATAATTTACTCTAGTATCCCAAGGAATAGGAACTAAGCAAGTAAACCATCAAGCATAGTGAATAGAGAGAGGAAAACTAGATTATGCAAAGTAGGCTCAAGACAAGCCATAACAAGTGGTTGTGATCAGAAAAGTTTTGAAAGCTTCTCCCCCTTACCTTTGCATAATTTGGTATCAAATCAAGGTTAGTTTTGTTTGATTTTTTTTTTGAGTTCTTTGAAAATTATTTATATAACATTGACAAGCATGCTATGAGGTATGCATGAGATGACACTTGCAAGGCATTGAGGGAGAATAAGTGTGTTGCATGTCTGATTTGTTGAGATTAGTACATAGTAATATAATATTTATAAATAAAAGGGATACAACCCCAAATTACTATGAGAGAGGACTAGAATCTAGTCAAGAAAAGACTAGAAAAGATAGATAGAAAAGAGAGCCTTAGAGCTCCAAGAGAGAAGAGAGAAAATAAAAGATTCCATAAGAGAGTCAAGGAAGGATAAGGAGAGGTCCTAGATAGAGGAAAAAGGAAGAGGAAAGGCCCAATATAGGTCTAAGAGGCAAGGTTGATAAACTTGCTAAGAGGAAGGTCTAGATAGGCCTAGAAAATAAAGAAAGTGAGAGAAGATGGGTATAAAAAGGGAAGTGGAAGACATGAGAAGACAATTGGGGAAAAGTATAGAGAGGATAAAAATTATGGTGAATCTCATGAGAAGACAAGAAATCCAATGGATCGATTGGAATATGAGGAAAAGGGTGAAGTGGCCACTAGAGTCACTTGTGAAAGAGAGAAGACACAAGATGATTGTCTTGAAGAGTGAGAAGAAGAAAGAATAGGAAACCCAAAGAGGCATGAGGGATGAGATGTTGCCAAGTGAGCAACAATATAGAGAGATAGAGAAGAGATTTATCATCGAGGAGAATAAGAAGGAGAGAGAAGTTCCAGGAAGAGCACATGAGAATGAAGATAAGAAGAGAAGATGGAGAGCGTCTATGCCAAAGACATTCAAAGAGACTATGTGATCTCTCATTTTGTATGCTAACATTGATTTTAAGTTTGTGTATGAAGCTATTAAGAAAATTTTGATGAAGGAAAAACATGTGGCCTCAAAGATTGTTAGGGTGTGGAGCTAAAACCTTCACCAAGGAGCATACTTTAGCAGGTTCGGGTCTACACAGACACCGGCATCGGTCAGGAGCGACCGACGTCGGTCAGGTGCAGTTGCAGAGACACCGACGTCGGCAGTAGGTCGGCCGGTGGCGGTCACATGCAAGCAGCAAGAACCGACGTCGGTTACCTGTGCGTCCAGAAAGCTATTTTTGAGGACAGAAGCGAGTGTTTGCATGATGAGTTTGAGTTGTAGTCTTAAGCTCACGTCTCTATTATTAGTAATATTATTTTTAGAGCGCTTGTTCAAGTGGCTTAACTGTTTGTTGTAAGTGCATGCTCAAGTTTCCTAATTCTATATGTAGAATTAGATCTTCTTAGCTTTGTAGTGGATTATTGTAGTAGTTGTTGAAGAACAGTACAGAATTGAATCAATCCAGGCTTGTTGGAGTTGATTGTTCTTGAGAGAGATAGCTCTTGAGGAATAGAGATCTATTGAGAGATCTATACATCTAGGAGAGGTGTGGAAGAAAGAAGTTTCTTCAATTGTATTCCTTTTGTAAAGAGTTTGTTAATACAAGTTTTCAGGGTGGTTTCTTGTATCTCTTGTTCTTGCTATTATCTCATTCAGTTACTTATCTATCTGATTTAATTCCGCATTTATTGCTTTCACAAGTGTAATCTATTGTTGGTTGATCCCCAACAAGTGGTATCAGAGCTCAGGTTCACTAACAGGTGGTTCAAATCTGTATAGTGTGTATTGATTACAGGTTCTCACAGGTGTTTTTGCAGGGATTTATGTTTGAGTGGGAGAAGCAATGGCAGATGAAAGTAAATTGAGAATAGAAAAGTTCAATGGCAAAAATTACCAACATTGGAGAATGCAGATAGAGGATTATCTGTATCAGAAAGATCTCTACTTACCGTTAGGTGGGGTTGTAAAGAAGCCCAAAGACATGGAGGATGAAGAATGGGAAGTTCTTGACAGAAAGGCTCTGGGGTCTATAAGACTGAGTCTAGCATCCACTGTGATATCTAATTTATCACAGGCAAAGTCTACGGTAGAGTTGATGACTACGTTAGCAAATTTGTATGAAAAACCCTCAGCTTCTAATAAGGTATATCTTATGAAGCAGTTATTTAATTTGCATATGAATGAAGGTGGATCTGTTTCTACTCATCTGAATGATTTCAATGGAATTGTGAATCAATTGAGTTCAGTCAATATAGTGTTTGATGATGAAATAAAAACTCTTTTAATATTATGTTCTTTGCCTGAAAGCTGGCATGGCTTAGTAATGGCAGTAAGTAATACTGCATCTGCATCAAATATTTTGAAAGTAGAGGATGTTGTTAGTGTTATCTTGAATGAGGAAATACGCAAGAAAAGCACAGAAGAGACATCTGGGAACGCTTTAAGTTTTGAGAGCAGGGGAAGGCAGAAAGAGAAGAGCAAGAAAGGCAGATCAAGGTCCAAATCTAAGGGGAAAGGCAGATCTAAATCCAGAAATGGCAAAAGGCCACAATGCTGGAATTGTGAAAAGATGGGGCACATCAGCAGAGATTGTTGGTCAAAGCCTAATGAGGACAATCAGCACGAAGGAAAGGAAGAAGCCAAGGTTGCAGGTATTGCACAAGATGCTTTAATTTTCTCTCTGCATAATAATATAGAATCTTGGGTGTTAGATTCTGGTGCATCTTTTCATGCTACCCCTAACAGGGAATATTTTAGTGACTATATCCATGGAGATTTTGGAATAGTGTATCTAGGGGATGATGAGCCCTGTAAAATAATTGGCAAAGGTAAAGTGCAGCTGAAGATGCAGAATAGCAACACATGGGTGTTGAGAGATGTGATGCATGTTCCTAGCTTGAAGAGAAATTTGATTTCTGTAGGAAAGTTAGGGGATGAGGGTTGTACAGTAACTCTCACAGCAGAATCTTTGAAGGTGACCAAGGGTGCACTTGTTATGGCCAGAGGTAAGAGAGAAGGTACTCTCTATTTGTGTAATTGTGTTACTAATAAATCTCCTTCTGTATTATCTACTTCAGATGTAGATGCTAAATTGTGGCACTCAAGGCTTAGCCACATGAGTGAGAAGGGGATGTCAATTCTTAAGTCCAAAGGTATGCTTTCAGATTTAAAAGGCATAGATCTAGAGTTTTGTGAGCACTGTGTATTTGGAAAACAGAAAAGGGTTAGTTTTCTCAAGACTGGGTCTACTAAGAAGAGGCATAAGTTGCAGCTTGTTCACACAGACGTGTGGGGACCGGCTCAGGTTGCTTCCATTGGAGGATCACAGTACTATGTATCTTTCATAAATGATGCTACAAGGAAGGTATGGATCTATTGTATTAGAAGAAAATCTGATGTATTTGAGACTTTTAAGATTTGGAAAGCTATGGTTGAGAATGAAATAGGTGAAAGATTAAAGTGCCTGAGATCTGACAATGGCGGTGAGTTCTGCAGTCATAAGTTCAGAGATTATTGTTATATGCATGGAATCCGTAGGCAAAGGACGGTTCCAAGGACACCTCAGCAAAATGGAATTGCAGAAAGGATGAACAGGACAATAATGGAGCGTGCAAGATGTATGAGATTGCATGTCGATTTGCCCTTACAGTTTTGGGCACAAGCTGTTGACACTGTAGTGTACCTGATTAACAGAGGACCCTCTACAGCTCTGGATGGTGGTATTCCAGAAGAGGCATGGACAGGTAAAAAGGTAGATCTCTCATATCTCAAAGTTTTTGGTTGTGAAGCCTTTGTGCACATAGATAAAGAAAATAGAAAGAAGATTGATGTTAAGTCTATGAGGTGCACGTTTATTGGCTATGGCTCAGATGATTCTGGTTACAGATTATGGAATCTAGAAACTAACAAGGTAATCAAGAGTCATGATGTTGTTTTCAATGAAAGAGTGATGTATTGTGATCAGCTAAGGAAGCTGAATCAATCTGAGTAGAGCAATGGTGAATTGGATGAGGTGAAAGTCCAATATGAGCTCACGGGAAAAGGAAATAATCACTTGCAGGAAAACACAGAGACTGACGTCGGCAGGGTAGGAACTGGCGTCGGCAGGACAGAAACTGGCGTCAGCCGTACAGAGACCGACGTCGGTAGTATAGGCACCGAGGTCAGTCAGACAGAACCAACGTCGGCCAGTAACAGGTCTGGAGGTGACCGAGGTCGGTCACTGTCAGAGAATTTGGGTGGACAACGTGTTATGAACGAGTCTCAGACACCCATCAGGAAGTCAGAAAGGGTAAGTCTCCAATTAGATATTCTCCTTCTTTATTTTATCTATTGCTAACTGATGGTGGAGAACCAGAGAGTTTTGAAGAAGCAATACAGGTGGAGTCCAAGAGTCAGTGGGAGCGTGGCATGGTTGAGGAGTTGGAGTCCTTAATAGAGAACCAAACATGGGATTTGGTTGAATTGCCAGCTGGTAAGAGAACACTCAAGAACAGATGGACCTACAGGTTGAAAGAAGGCGAGAATGGATAGAGGAGATATAAGGCCAGATTGGTAGTTAAAGGATTTGCACAAAAGCCAGGTATTGACTTTGGTGAGATTTTTTCTCCTGTTGTTAAAATGACTTCTATAAGGGTTGTATTGTCTTTAGTTGCTTTTGAAGATTTCCATCTTGAGCAGCTAGATGTTAAGACAGCATTTCTTCATGGAGATTTGGATGAGGAAATATATATGGAATAGTCAGAAGGATTTGAGGTCAAAGGCAAAGAGAAGTTAGTGTGCAGATTGAAAAAAAGCTTGTATGGCCTCAAGCAAGCTCCTAGGCAATGGTATTTAAAATTTGACAGGTTTATGACTGAGCATGGCTACAATAGGTGTCAATTTGACCATTGCGTGTATTTCAAAAGATTTGATAATGGTAGATATATTATTCCATTGTTGTATGTAGATGATATGCTGGTTGCAGGATCTCACATGCAGGATATCTCTGAGCTTAAAGTGAAATTAGCTCAAACGTTTGCTATGAAGGATTTGGGAGCAGCAAAGAAAATCCTTGGCATGAGCATTAAGAGAGACAAGAAAAATCACAGGTTGATATTGTCTCAAAAAGATTATGTGGACAAGGTGTTGAAACGGTTCAATATGCAGGATGCTAAACCGGTAAGCACACCTTTGGCTGGACATTTTAAGTTGAGTAAAGAACAATGTCCTAATTCATATGATGAGGTAGAGTACATGAGTAAGGTTCCATATTCTTTCGCAGTAGGGAGTTTGATGTATGCAATGGTGTGTACTAGACCGGATATTGCCCAAGCAGTGGGAGTTGTAAGTAAGTATATGGCCAATCCAGGTAAGGAACATTGGAAAGCAGTTCAGTGGATCCTTAGATATCTGAGAGGAACCAGCAGTAGGCACTTTTTCTATGGAGGTTCAGATACTTCTCTACATGGTTATGTAGATTCAGATATGGCAGGGGATTTGGATGGCAGGAGAAGCACTACAGGTTACGTTTTCACTGTAGGTGGAACGGCGGTTAGCTGGATATCTAAGTTGCAGAAGGTTGTTGCCTTGTCAACTACAGAAGCAGAGTATATTGCAGCCACAGAGGCTAGCAAAGAGATGATATGGATGACACGGTTCATGGATGAGCTTGGTAGGGAGCATGAGAATTGCAGATTGTATAGTGACAGTCAGAGTGCAATCCATTTGGCTAAGAATTCAGCCTTTCATTCAAGAACAAAGCACATACAGCTAAGGTATCACTTCATACGATAGGTATTGGAAGATGGTGAGTTGAAGCTGGAGAAGATCCATACGGATAGGAATCCTGCTGATATGTTAACCAAGCCGGTTACAAAGGAGAAGTTGAATCTTCATTCAACTTTTGTTGGTATTCATGATTGAGTTGAAGATGGAGGAGCTAGAAGATGTTGTTGTACAGGTACTGGTGCAGCTGTTTATCTCCAAGTGGGAGATTGTTAGGGTGTGGAGCTAAAACCTTCACCAAGGAGCATACTTTAGCAGGTTCGGGTCTACACAGACACCGGCGTCGGTCAGGAGCGACCGACGTCAGTCAGGTGCAGTTGCAGAGACGCCGACGTCGGTAGTAGGTCGGCCGGCGGCGGTCACAGGCAAGCAGCAGGAATCGACGTCGATTACCTGTGCGTCCAGAAAGCTATTTTTGAGGACAGAAGCGAGTGTTTGCATGATGAGTTTGAGTTGTAGTCTTAAGCTCGCATCTCTATTGTTAGTAATATTATTTTTAGAGCCCTTGTTCAAGTGGCTTAACTGTTTGTTGTAAGTGCATGCTCAAGTTTCCTAATTCTATATGTAGAATTAGATCTTCTTAGCTTTGTAGTGGATTATTGTAGTAGTTGTTGAAGAACAGTACAGAATTGAATCAATCCAGGCTTGTTGGAGTTGATTGTTCTTGAGAGAGATAGCTCTTGAGGAATAGAGATCTATTGAGAGATCTATACATCTAGGAGAGGTGTGGAAGAAAGAAGTTTCTTCAATTGTATTCCTTTTGTAAAGAGTTTGTTAATACAAGTTTTCAGGGTGGTTTCTTGTATATCTTGTTCTTGCTATTATCTCATTCAGTTACTTATCTATCTGATTTAATTCCATGTTTATTGCTTTCACAAGTGTAATCTATTATTGGTTGATCCCCAACAAAGATGGTGAACGATGGGCCAAGAACATCACCAATCAATTCGAAAGAGGATGATAAAAAAAGAGAGTCTCTTGAAGAAGACAAAGTGAAGGAGATTGAAGACATTCCACATGTTGAAGATGAAGAGAAAGAGGAATATTATGATGCATTTCAAAGTCTAGCATCTGAAACAAGAGAAGAAGCATCCAAATAAGACATGGAGGTCACCCATGAAGACATTAATGAAGAACTAATCTTGCAGGAGTTACATTTGGAGGTAAATGAGTGTTTGAACTTTGATTTTGATTGCATATGTGATGGAGAAAAGGCTAATATGCAGATGGAAAGAAAGAAGGACAAAGCATAACCCTCAATAAGAGAACAAGGGCATGGATATGTATGGCGTAAGTTGTTGAAAAAAAAAGGTGATGAGAAGGGAGAGTTAAACCTCAAACAAGAGGTCAAACAATGCAAAATCATAGGTGGAAATCAAGCACAAGTGTAGAGCAAAGCATAAAAGGCAAAATACATCAATTTGGCATGGTAGATAACCAAATCAAGAATCAAGGAGATTAAATGATAAGTAAATGGCAACCCAAGAAGGTACAAGGTAAAAAGTGTATTGAAAATAGCATATAAATAATACAAGAGGATCATATTGCAGGTGTATCCCAAGAAAGCATGAAGATTGAAGAAGATAACAAGCCTACAAAGCAAACAAGAGAGGTAGAGCAATCAAATCAAGACAATGAGATGAAGGTATAAGTGGTTGTGATCAACAAAGATTGGAACTAGATAATGATGTTTTGAAAGCTTCTCCCCTTACCAATGCATCACATAGACTAATAGGTTCCTGTCGTTTATTAATAGAAACTAAGGATAGATCAGGGTCATAACTAGCATGCAAGTTTGTGGGAATGATGAATAAGAGTTATTTGGAGACACACAAGTTATGTAGGATAAATGCAAGTTAAGATTGACATTGCCAAGTATCAAATACCATATTTTAATATATTCAAAGATTGAAATACGAGTATAATATTAAAGTAAATGACCGATCCACTTTGAGGGAGAAACATCCACAACCTTACAATAAGAAACAAAGTTGTAATATGGAGGTCTTATACTAACCACTACTCCCTATATATACCCTATTATAGACACCTAATTTGGTAGAAGACCATTTTATATTATGTCTTTATCATGATTTATACCACTTGGTCCAATGGTGTACATTTAGGTATTTTTTAACACTTTCACCCTACATTAGACTCTCTTTGCCTTGATTCATTTATATGTTCTTAGATACACCTCAGATATATTAGTTGTCATTACCATGATACCATATAATCATCCTTTATTCAACTTTGTCTCTATTCTAGTGCTTTTTTCCCTTTGGTTCAAAATCAATAGTCAATTGATTATGACCTTCATACTTTTGTGGGTCCATTCTACCTTGGTTTTATCCCTAGGACTTTGAATTTATCTTATCACTATTCTCTACGGTTGACCTATATTCAAAGTGTTATATGGAACCCTATATATACAAATATATCCTTATTCAATTGGGATAGATCAAGATGTATCCTATCGAATGAATCTCTTATAATTTATTTGTCTAATGGATAATCATCAACCACTATCAAGAGTTTTGCACATTCAACTAAGGAGTCTACGCATTGATCCTATATTGTGTCACTGTCATTCCAAGTCTTGTGCTTTAACATCTTATACCAAAAGAAGGTCGTAGAAAATCATATAATTACATTTGATTATCTAGGGAGAGGAGGGAAATTTATGTCTCTCATTATGTTTGGATTTACTCACAAGAACTAAAACTACATTGGATTTGATTACAAGCATATGAGATATGTAGTTGCAACTCCTCAAGAGGTTGCCCAAGCTATCTAACTTGCACACAATATTTTATGCATATATTTATTGAGGATAGGCCAAGATCAAAAGAGAATTAAATTGGATAAATATGTCAATCACATTAATGACGTGAATCCATATTCCAACAAGGTCTCAAACTAAAAAGTAGCCCTAAAAACTATAGAGCTTACAAAATAAAATGGGGCACAATTGGCCATAGAGGACACAATGGGCACCCTATTGATTCTAACCCATATACAAATCATAGTCAATTTCTTGGGTTGTAGTATAGTCACTTCCAAATCCTCTTTCTAATTCTAGAATTCAAAATTAATCACCCATGTGTATTTGTTTCAGTCTTCTTTCAAAGTTAAAGGTTATGTTAGCCACAAGTAAACCACACATATCCAAATACATGTGATAGGTTAAGGGTATAACATCTTATGGTGACTTTCAAAATTTTGAAACTCCTTTTACGCATTCCCATGCTAATCTCCATAACGGTTTTGAGTTTTTCCTATTACATGCCAAGATCATATATATGGTATTTTCATTTGTCATCATTTTAGAAGAGTTGGTTGGTGTAGAGGAGAGAGAGGAGAGACAAGAGAGGTCTCCAAGAAGAAGGAGGATTAGAGGAGGAAAAAACATACAAACCTCTCAAAGAAGGATCTCTTGTCCATGAAAGGACTATTACGTAACAGGGAATAATATTATGAATAAAGGAATGTGTTTTGATGTGTGTTTCCATTCAATGTGTGTGATTGAATCAAGTTATTGTTTTCTTAGATAAGCCTTTGAGAGCATGAATATTTTGATTCTTGTATGAAGTTGAACGTGATTGATTGGCTAATGATAATAGTCAAGGAATGGCTGTAGGTCATAACCTTAAAATGAAGGTATTTGAGTATTTCTCTATAGGTTAGTAAGATGAAATTCATTATGACATGTATCCCTATATATTTTGAAATTGTACAGACATTTATACGGTGATGAGACCCTATAAAAATGGAGAAATCTAGTGAAAGACCCTTGTTTAAGATTCTATATACATTTATATCATTGTAAGGTTATGGAAACCAATTTGTTGTTTATTGAGATAGAGAAGATAACACATTGGAATTGATGATATAATCATAATCACATGTTTGAGGAGGATTGGTAAAAAATTATTGGTAAAAAATTAAAAATATATTTAATATAATTTAAATAGATATATTTCTAGGGAAAAAATTCTATTAGTGATACACTTTTTAATTACGTTTTGTTAAAGTATGTTCTTTTAACAAAACATACTTTATAAAAAATAGTAGACCATCCCTAAGAAAATATACCGGATGTTGAACATGTAATATCTAATACTTGTTCAATATTTATTTTATAAAATTAAAAGTAATTAATCATATTTTGACTAGTAAAATTTAAGTATTGATATTCTAATGTATAATTATTGGTACTCCAAAAATTAAGTTTTGGTCATAGATTTTAAAAAATGTATTTTATAGTTTCTCATGATAATATCAATTATATCATAAAATGTATAATGAGTAAGACCTTAAAATTTTAATTATAAATAGTTAAGACGATATATTAAAATAGGTAAAAATTTCAAAATCTATTATAATATTATGACATCTTAATTCAGTGTCCAAAATTAAAATGCACCATTACTGATACCTTTCTTTTAATTATACCAAAAATTTGATGGTATACCAAAATTTTCCCCATCATTGAATAAACGCTTAAAAAAATTTCAACCATATTTTACAGTTAAAAACTGAAAACGTTCATACGGCCGTCAAATGTAGACCATCTTCTGAGTAAACCCCCACTTATCAGATAAGCGCTTTTTTTATATTTAATTTTAATTTTTCATTGGTAGACGTGGCAGTGACCGACATCATTTTGATCGTCGGTGGTTGTTGTCTGATGTCAAATACCGGCAACGCCCGTTCAAAATGTACGGCCTGAGAGACGTCACTGGCACGTGGAGTGCAGCTTTCGTTATCTTCACAATGTGGCCTGATATTGACACACTGCTTGTTTTTCGATTAAAACACCCCCCCCAACCCCCCACCAAAAAAAAAACAAAAAAATTAAAAAAAAATATATATAAATAAAATGATTAATTTGTAATCTTCGAAATAGTGTCATGTAATAAGGAATATTTATTTTGTCAAATTTATTTAGGAACCGAATCTAACTTCATTTTTTAAAAATAATTATGAGGATATATACATTTTGGTAGAAGGTGTGATATTGTATTTTTCCATCATCCGTACCAATTAGATCATAACCCTTTCAAATATATATATTCAAAAATATAAAAAATAATACTTTTCAAAAGATATAGAATCTTGTCAAGCACAAATATATGATACCCTGTTCTACAATTGTAAGTTATGACCAACTGTGATTTATTTTAGATCGTGAATACCAATTGATTACCTTTTTATTGTAAACCATCTTATACTTTATTTCTATAAGTTTTTATTAATAGATATGGTGGTGTGTACCCAATAATAAAATCTATATAATAATTTTAGTAACGTTTATGAGATTTAACTCTAAAATATAATCAACATTTTTTCTTAAGAGTGTATCATGCATGTAAAGATTATGATAGATGAATCAAATAACTCCTAAGCATTTATTAGTCGTTAAATTACATATTTATTTATTTTTAATAGATAATCACTTTTGACTGGAGCTACGAATTGGATCTGGGGTATAACAAGGGGGCCCAATCTTCGTTAACCACTAAACCAACACAAGTGACTATCACCAACCACTAAAACTACTAACCCAACTCAAACGACCACATCCATCCTACAAACACCATGTGAGATTCAAACTTGGGTGGGGTTAGCACCACCAACCCACTTTACCAACCATTCTACATCTCATTAGCCTAAAATGTTGGATAACAATTTTTATTTAACTGGAACTAGAATCGACTATGAAGATTAATCTTAGCCATGGACTATGGACTTGCATCCTCACATGGAACACAAGTTTCAAGCCACATACTGACCCCCATCGCATTGAATACCGAGCTGATTAATCTACTGCATCAGGTACCTTCACGATTGGCCTGCCAAAGCTTAGTTTGGGAACGACGCTATAGAGGTGGTTAGCCTAGGGAATGGGCCCCAATACCTCCCACTTATAACACTCAACTCACATACCACTAGGCTATCCCTGATGGGTTTAAATTACATAGTTTTAGTATTCTTATGTATTTGTTTATTATTGGTCAAATTTAGGTGTTATTGGCATGCTTTATTGATTTGTAATGGTCTCAACATCCTCCAATACCATCTCAAAAACAATATTTGAGACTCTTTGAAAATAACTTGGTCAATAAACAAATGTTAGTTGGATAATCTAAGCATGTTGCATGGAAGGATCAAAGGTGTTGTTCAGGATCACCTTTTCCATCATATAATGGGAGCTAGAAACCCTAAAGGTATGGGATAAATTTTTATCTTAAGATCTAATGGATTATGGAGCAAGGTATGCAAATCTAGTGAATGACTAGCTTGATATGTACCTCTCTCTAACCATAACACCTTATCTTGCAGAGTTAAAATAGTTTGCTTAAGGGAACATGTAGTAGGTGAGGTAGATGATGTAATATGTGCAGTCATCAAAGAATGGGAATAAGTCCCCTAGCAAAATATGCATGAAAATATGTGAGAAGCCTTGTGTTGCCTCTACACCTTGAGTGGACATCACATGTGTAACTAGGGGTGTAGATATAGGAATAATATCACTAGTAGTGGTCTAAACACATGTGGGTGTATTGGTAGTAATGGTACAAGGTTATTTTGCCTTAGATGTGGAAATCTTAGCTTGGTGGTTGGCTTAGGATTCTAGGGTTAACTTTAAGACACTATCCAAATCACTAGGGTTTCGATTGATGCAGTTTTGGAATTGAAATAAGGCTTGAAGTTTCTTATGATGTACCCCATTAAGGTCAATATGAGCAATTATATCTTGGTAATTTTAGTTATCTTGGTTATATTGATTATCATGTTATAGATTAGGCATGTAAACATCATCCATTTACACATATTTATTGATAATTGTAGAATCAACAGAGGATGAAAAAGCAGGCATATTCATGGTAATTTAATGAACCATTTTATATGAATTAAGAGAATTATGATCATGTTCAATATTTAAACCACTTAGCCTAGCACTTTGCCTTAGAGGAACAAGGGAAATAACCTTCTTGGCTATGGATAAAAACATGCAAGTAGAAATAAGGTTAAGGCCAAAATATGAATTATGATTAGCTTAGAATAATCACAAATCAAATTGGAAAATTAGGCTTAAAATGATATCCTAAGGCAAAAAATACGAAACTCTAGAAAGAAAAATGAAACCTTAAGGGAAACCTAAGGTTTGGCAATGTTCAAGAATGACACATACTCACCAATATTTTCCCCTATTCTTAGATTAATGCGAATCATAATAAGATAAAATAGAATAGTTAATTCAAATTATAATTTATGGAAATCAAGCATAAATCTGAATGTATAATATTGGAATTGACTTGATAATTGAATTTTCTATTTATGGAAAGTATAAAAAAGGATAAGATACTTAGCTTCATTGTTAGACTATTTGACTATGACTGTGTTTTGACAATGTGAATAGATTGAAAGTAGGTATGTGAATTGTCAAGATTTGGAACTGTGTCTATGCATGCAAGGTCGGTACTTTAAATAGAATCAAACTGATCAAAAACAGTCTAACAATAAAGTTAAGTATATTATCCTTTATTGTACTTTCCATAAATAGGAAATCTAATTATCAATTCAATTCTAGTATTATACATTCAAATTTATGCTTAATTGTTATATATAATAATATGAATTAATTATTCTAGTTTACCTTGATTCACCTTAAAGGATAATTATCTAGACTATTCTATTTTAATGAAGCATACTCGTAAAATACGATGCACGTACCTAATACATCTTTGTATGTGTGATATTTGATGTTGGATTGTGTGCACAACTTTAGAAATCAACTTCCTTCTCTTTGAAACCCTAGGTCTACTTGTGAAGGATACAAACATGTAAAATTTGAGAAAATGTACTTAGATTGAGTTGACCCCAATTACCCCCTTGATGATTGATCATTGGGCCTATGTATCTAATTGTCTCAAGAGGGAAGTCAACCACACATAGTTCTTCTCCTTAGTGTGATTGTGCATTTGTGTTCTTTCATTATATGAATGCAATTAGAAATATATATTTAATCTTGACAATGTTGAATCTTGACTTGGCTTGGTGTGCTTCAAACTTGGTAGATGAATACTCCTGGTGATTGATTTACAATTGGGGAAGAATAATGTTTTTTTTCAATGTGTAGTAGTGTATAGATGCTTGATAAATAAGTGCCAATTGATAGATATGTTTTACCTTGACTTGTATTTCTATGCACTCAATTGGGTAATTTTCCATGCCACCAACATGCTAGGTGAATGGGACGACCTATGGGAATGATTTTATTTTGATAAATATTCATTGCTAGTCAAAGGATAATAATGTTGGTCTTAGGACAGTTTAGTTGATGCTAGTGTTCAAATTTGTCATCGTTATTTCTAAGATAAGAATGTAAATCTAGTGATCTAGAAATGTATGAGTAAGATATTTAACTTATTTAGCACAAACTAAGAGGTTTATGTCAAGTATTGATAGAACCTAAGGATAGATCAGGCTCATAACTAGCATGCAAGTTTGTGGGAATGACAAATAAGAGTTGTTTGGAGACACAAGTCATGTTGGATAAATACAAGTTAAGATTGACATTGCCAAGTCTCAAATACCATATTTTAATATTTGCAAAGATTGAAATAAGAGTAGAATATTAAAGTAAAGGACATATCCACTTCGAGGGAGAAATATCCACAACCTTGCAATACGATTTTTTTTTTTAATATAGTAGTCTTATACTAACCGCTACTCCTTATATACACTCTACTATAGACACCTAATTTGGTAGAAGACCATTTTCTATTATGTCTTTGTCATGCTTTATACCACTTGGTCCACTTGTGTACATTCAACTATTTTTTAACACTTTCACCCTACACTAGACTCTCATTAGCCTTGATTCATCTATATTTTCTTAAATACACCTCAAATATGTCAGTTGTCAGCATTATGATACCATCTAATCATCGTTTGTTCAACTTTGTTTTTGTTCTAATACTTTTTTCCCTCTGGTTCAAAATCAATAGTTAATTAATTACGACCCTCATACTTTTCTGGGGTCCATTCTACCTTAATTTGATGCCTTGGACTTTGAATTTCTTTTATCACTATTCTCTTAGGTCGACTATGTTCAAAGTATTCTATGGAATCCTACATATACAAATATATCCTTATTCATTTGGAATAGATCAAAACGTCTCCTATCAAAAGAATCTCTTAGAAATTATTTTTCTAATACACAATCATCAATCGTTATCAAAAGTTTTGCACATTCAACTAAAGAGTCTACACATTGAGCCAATAAAACACTTAAAAAAAACAACCATCAACTTTATAGTGTCCACTCACCGACTCAAACGAAATAACCAATGACATTGCAGACATGACAGACGATCGCTGAACTCTCACCGGTTGCTACACACACGGGGCGGTCAGAAGTCAGTCATTTTAAGTGGGGGGAGGATGACGACGTGCATTCGGGAATTTAGAATCTAATAAGACACTAGAATTTATGGAGACGTGGAGGATGAAACTTTTGTCTTGACCCCTCCCTTCTCCCCGATATAAGGGACCCCACACGAACATTCCACTAGAGGGTCTTTAGCAGAGCTTAAAGACATTCCTAACTTATTGACATGTAAGTAGACACTCTTTATATTTTGGCATTTTAAGGTTTTGGGAATTTTATTGGATACTCCTTCAACATAAGGTAAGAATGTTGTTGACCTGCCATTTGATGTTTCTTTGGGCCTATTGAGATTATCCTTGGCTTGCTTAATAGCCCTCATGGTTTGCTTACCCTTATAACCATTCCTCAAAATTATTTATAAGTGCACAATTTCTTGCTCTATGTTGTCTTCATCACAAATCTTGAAAGCCCTAGTGATAAGAGTTTTTAACACCCCTACTTTCTAGGCTGGGTGATGATGTAAAATGGCATGTAGGTATAGATCAATGTGGATTGTTTTTCTATAAACCTTCATAGAAAGTGATCCATCCCCTTACCATGAAAGGATGTCATCCAAGAAAGGTAGCTTACTTTTGTCTCAATTTCCTTAGTGAACTTGATGATAGGCACCAAACTATTGAGGTGTGAGTGAAGTTTTTCCAAACACTCATTACCATGTTGCCAACAAAGGTTTGGTTTGGTGTGGATAGGAGTGTAGAGCCCTATCTTCAAAATTTTCCATGAAGAGGTTGGCTACTATCGAAGAAAGAGGTGAAACCATGGCTATGCCTTCACATTGCTCATAGACAACTCCTTTAAATAAGAAAAAAGTGGAATTCAAGAACAAGGCAACTAACCTATATTTTCTTCATTAGTGGTGGACCTAATTACTTCCACAACATAATCAATAGGAACCTTAGTAAAGAGGGAAACTACATCAAAGCTGACCAATAATTCATTGTCCTCTACTTTTTTATTTTTCACAAATTTCGTTGTCTTTGATAAATGAGGAAGTCCTACCTACTAAAGGCTTCAATCTCTTTCCCAAAATGGCTACAAGACCATAGGTCAGGGAGTCAGTGTGTCAACAATAGGTCTTAAAGGGTTACTTTCTTTATGGATATTTGGAGCACCGTAGAACCTAATGTTGACCTCTCTATTGGGTATTAACTTTTTATTAACCCTCTCTTGTAGAAAAGAGGATTTGATAGTCTTAGTTACATTCTTCAAAATAAGATAAAGTGGGTTGCAATCAAGTTTCTTCTAGCTGCCACTGTTATTTAGGTGGTATTCCATTTTGGCATCATAGTCTCTTTTATGATAAATGTGAAGGCATGGTGATGGATTCATCTCTTTCCCTAGTAGTATCTAACCTATTCATGTAAAAGTTTGAATATATGGCTTTACACTCCTATCCACACCAAACTAAATGGTGGAAGGGGTATGTGGATGATACCAACCTTTGTTGGAAACATGGGAAGGAGAGTTTGGAAAAATTTCACCACACCTCAATAGTCTGGTGCCTAGCATAAGTTCATTAAGGAAATTAAGATGAAAAGTAAGCTACCTTTCTTGGATGTCTTCCTTTCATGGAAAAGGGATGGATCACTTAATAGGAAGGTTTATAAAAAATGAACCCACACTAATATATACCTACATATCACTTCACATCATCACTCAACACATAAAGTAGGGGTGTTAAAAACTTATCACAAAGGCTTTCAGGATTTGTGATGAAGACAACATAGAGAAAAACATTGAACGCTTAAAAATAGTTTTCAAGAGGAATGGTTACATAGGTAAGAAAACCACAAGGGATATTAAGCAAGCCAAGGATAATCTTAACAGGCCCAAAGAACCATGAAACGACAACCCAATAACAGTCTTGCCTTATGTTGAAGGAGTCTCCTAAAATTGCTAGAATCTTAAAATGCCAAAATATAAAGACTACCTTATTACCTATCAATAAGTTGAAAACATCTTTAAGGTTTGTTAACGACCATCTAGACCCTAACTTATGTAATAGGCTGTACTTAGTGGAATGCTCATATGGGGTCTCATACATCATGGAGACGAGGAGGTCCATTAGTACTATAATTAAAGAGCAAGCCACTAACATTCATTTGGAAATAATTGAGAAGTTGACTCTAGCTAAGCATTCATACAAATCTAACATGTGATCTGCATAAAAGAAGCAAAAGTTATTAAGGTTGACAATCATTATCAAAATAAAAAATTAAGGGAAGCCATTGAAATTGGTAAACACCCCCACAATTAAGGCTTACAAATAGATCATACATGGAGGCCCTTTATTAGCTCTATTTATGGTTAATCTTATTTGTTATAGTCTTTTTTGGTTTCTGACCAATAATAATTAAATTTTGCAATACTTGGTCAACCTTTGTATTTTTCTTCTTAATAATTAATTAATTCACTTATTTAATTTACTTAACAAATAAATTATAAACTTTTTAGGGTTCTATATTTTTATTTTCTACCAAATATTATTAATTGATAATACTTGTTCAACCTTAGGGTTTGCACATTAAAATTTATTTAATAAATAAATTATTAAATTTGTGGGGTTTTATTCATTAATTATTTGTATCTGTTAGTCTTATAACCATTTGGGTAATTTCTTTGTGACATGGAGGTTTGAGCTATTACTATTAAATAAGAGAGGTAGGCATATTATAGGTCATTCTCACATTTATTGCCTCCAATGACCTATTTTATTTAAAGAAGCTCGATCTTGTTGTTCCACTACAATTTCTTGTTCTCTTAACGATAGATCACAGTTGGTGATTTGAAACATGAAGATTTAAAATATTGGTACATAATTTTTAAAAAAAAACATTTTTTGACTATTTTATGGACTATGAAAACATCAAATCTTTTAAAATATTAATTGTCTACCCTTGCCCTTGTGGAATTTTATAGACCAACTTATCAAGCCATTGGGGAGCTTCATTTGCCATGAGTAGTCTAAATTTTATGCTGCTCGCCCCCAACAAAGTGTCTGTGTTGAGATCGACCTTGGTAAGGATCTCAAAGATTCTATTGATATTCAAGTTGGTGACAACTATTTCATGTAACGAGTGTTGTATATAATTTTTCCAAATACCTGCTTTCATTGCTAGTTATCTTCCCACATGATTAGGGAATGTCCCCTCATGGTCCCCATGTCTGCCATGCCCTAAGAATGTAATGGGTTTGACCCAAAGCGCTCAACTGGCACTTCTGATGGGTGGATCATGGTCACTAACAAAAAAAAATGCCCTTGCTAGAGTGTCAAATAAGAACAATGCTTCACGCCCTTTGCATGCCTCTATCGCTGCCTCTGGTTTGACCAAATTCCTTCCATCTCTATAACTTCAGCCACCTAAACCCATTTCATGCTTGTCACAAGTAGCTGTTGTTCTAGCCCCTCCATCGGTCTCTACTACCCCTAAGTATAGTTCTCCATGCTAGTCTATTCATGAAATGTTATAGGTCTTATTGATTTGACACGTAAGTATACAGTTAGGAACAATTGTCAACTCTTTTCAAACATGAAGATATTATGCCTTCAAGAAGTCAATATTTTTGACTTCATGCTTCATTCTACGACACATATTATCTGCCCTAGGGCCATCTGTTAGGCCACTCATCATGAGTCTAGCAGAGGAGGAGTTATCATTTTATTTGCATCAAAATTTTCCCAACACATCATTTCATGGGGGTTTGACCCCTTAAATCATGTGGTTTGGATGCTTTTTGATTTTAACAATTGAATAATTGGGTTAGTGAACCTTTATGCTTCTAATGATGTTATAGAACGTACCTTATTATTGATATGGCTAGTTAACTCGCTTTTAGATGCTCACTGGATTCTTTGTGGTGATTTCAATATGGTAGAATCACTAGAAGACAAAGAAGGGTAGCTTCTTATGAGGTGGTGTGCAGCAGAACGTGAGGCATGGTTCTATCTATGGAAAAAACTCAGGGTGTGTTTGACCCTAATTACCACTGATAAAAAGATTCTCACTTACCTTGGTTCACTTGGTCTAATTTTAACCAAGGTGAGGATAGGGTGCTCAAAAGGCTCGATCAGGCTCTGTTAGCCAAACAAGATCTTTTTTATTTTCCACCTATATAACGCTGACCTATCTTGGCTATACTAGACACATTTTTATTTGACCATCACCCAATTTGCTTCAATGTTGAGTGGACTACTCCTCAAGTTTAGGTGCATATCACCCAATTTTACCTCAACATTGTCCATCTCAAGCATAAGCGTACCTTGATTCACACTGGTCGTATCTGGAACCTTGCTCCAAGACCTATTGGGTCCACCGGATGGATTATGTGGTGGTTTGATGTTATCAAATAGACTACCACTTGCATTAGAATATATGAAAAATAGGCTACCTCTTTTAGATGGCGTATTCATCATGCCACCAATCAAGAATTTATCAGAGCGTCCTAGGAGCTTGAAGCCTCACCTTTCAATGTGCAATTACAGGCTTATATCGCTAGCTAGAGGCACAAAATCCAAGTTGATAGAGATTATAATGCCAAAGGAGCTCAATTGCATGCCAAAATGCATTGGCTCAAAGTGGGTGATAAAGTGACAAAGGAATTTTTTACCCTACTTTGGTCTAGACAAGTGATTGATAGGATCAAGGCCATTAAAAGTGCAGCTGGGTGCCTAACCAAATTTCTTGAGGTGCTTCAAGAATTTGTTGCTCACTACAAAGAGGTGTTCACCTCTCTACCAGATACTACTACCATACAAGATACTCTCACCCATTATTTGGGTGTTGTTCCTTGTAATCTTTTAGAGGTCTAGAGAGTTGCTTGTGATTGACCTCTTATTCTTAATGATCTTAAGGAAGTTGTTTCATAGATGGCCATTGACACGGCTCCTATAATTGATGGGTTCCCTTGTGAGTTTTATCATTCTTAATGGGACACTATGGGCCCTAACCTTCATAAGGTTTATCTTGAAGCTTTGCATACCAATTCTTTTGGGACTCTCATAAATCAAGGCAATATTAAGTTCATACCCAAAGTTGGAGACCCAAATTAAACAACATATGCGAAAATTGGTAACATGTAAATGCTAATTAATTTTTTATTTATTTAATTTTTTTTATTTTTTTATTATTTGATTCATTTTTTTTAAGTTTTTTTTAATTTTAGGATTGAGAAGGCTAGCCAATGATCCCATCTAAGGGATGCTCATAGGGTGATCTAGACTTCATATGGGGTATAACAAATTGGCCATTTTGCCAAGGATCATGGATAAGTGTCGAATCTAGAACTGTGAAATCTGTGATACTTTATCTATGCCTCATAAGACTCTGTGGTCATGAGTATAAGATGTAGTGGTTCATGAAAACCATTGCTTAGCGCTCTATGAATTTTTTGATGTAACTATAATTTTAGGTCTTTGTACCCTCTCTGAAACATGTTGATATTCTCTCAACAACTAGTTGGGTCATGTAGGTATAAATGATAGCTATATGGATTCCACTATGTACCTATCATGCAACGACCTCTCCAGTATCAGTCACCTAGGAAAGTGAATTTTCTTTTGCTTACCTGTTTTCTCATGATTAATTTGAATAGGTTTTATAATTATTTGACTTAGAATAAATTCATCTTATTGTATAAGATGCTCATATACTCAAGATATTTATACATTATGGAGGGTATTGTATGGATCTTGTGAATGAAAGGTCGTCCTAGTAACATATCAAAGACTCCCATATGTGGTATAATTTAAAAAGTGGCGGTCATATGTGTTGGACCAACCTATAAAGGTAAATCAATATTACCAAAAACCTATTGCATTTTTCCATTGAATATTTTGATGTTTTGGTTGAACGGTATAAATCATCATGTGTATATCAAAAATATATGAGTAATTTCAGAGTACATAAATTATAACTAGAACCATTATCAACCATAACACTACATTTAGGTTGATGATCAATATGTGCTCTAACAAATAATGAGTGAAGATATGAGTCATCATACACAATTTCACTATCATCAAAAGTAATAGAATGCCTATCAACCATAGGAGATATCTCATGTGTAAGTGTGCCAATAATCCCATATAATGTGTGCCCATAATATGATGGATGAGGATGTGTATTATATTCCATTTTTACTTTTGGTGCTTCATTATAATGATTTTATAATAGATTTTTGAATATCTTCTAGTTCTAATGGTTACCATGTTGTGATCCTGAGTCCTTTGGAAAATAATCAAATTTAATCTTTTCATTATCAATATGGTATTGCATCTTGTGCTTCAAAATGTAACATATGTTTATATAATTCCCAACACATTGGTTATAGTCACAATAAGCTTCTACATCATATCCTTTTGGTATAGGACAACTCATATCAACCTCTAAGGGAGGAGGGAGAGATATGAAATGACACTCCACTAGCTTCTTAAGGAGTGAAGCTAGAGACTCGAGTAATTATGTAAATTATCTCCTAGGTGCATTGTGTATGCAAAAGAAAATCCAACTGATCTATAAATTAATACTAACTTGAAGAAGATAAATCTTACTTATACTTTCCGATTGTTGATACATTAGATATTTGGGGTCATGATCAATATGGATCCACTAGACCTATCAAATGGATATCTTAGCATATTAATATCTATAAGAAGGGTTATAAAGCCTCCAATCAAGCAAAACTATGTAATAACCCTAACTACATCCTATGTTTTCATATTCAATAAAGTAAAAGTCTAATCTAGTGTTCACCAAAGCTTTTGGCACAAAATGTGGTTAGTAAACATAAAAATAAACATGCATAATAGAATCCTATTTAAGCTATGTATAGGTAAGAACCTAATGCATCGAGTGAGCAATATATTCAAAATCCATTACTTATGCTACTTCTATCTACTAAAGAGAGGAGCAAAGTTAGAGATATTTACCTTGAAGATAAACCCGTCGAGAGTCAATCTCTCCCTTGGCCAAAGGTGATTTGCAAGAGGCTATTGTGGTTTGTAAGGATCACTAAGAGAGGCCTAAGCATCCAAAACTTTTACACAAGACAAGATTATTCTCTAAGTAGAAACCCTAAGCTAAGACTCCTCAAGTAGAATGGTAGAAGAGTAGATTGTAAAGAAATACAAATGAATAATTAACTCTTGTTGTCTCCCTAAGAATGGTGAAATGAATGTGTTTATATACCTAAATCTAACCCTAGTCCTTTTCAAAAGTTTAACTAATAGAGTTGATCCAATTGACTCTGTATCATTATTGACAAAAAAATAGGTCTTGATCCAGGTCATCCAGGGGCTGACCTACACCCCAAATGAGTTTTATCAATTAGAGTACGGGGTCGATGGCCAACAGTTTATCATAAACTATCAAAAAAGATTTTAGGCTAGGGAAGGGCTAATGAAGGTAGAAAATAACTAGAGTAGGGTGCAAAAGAGGACGCAACGCTCAAGGGATTTTTTTTAGGAGGTGGTTAGATTGATAACAAGTGGTAGTAAGGAGTGATTAAAGGTAATCATCACTCAATGTCCTGCTTCCTACACAACTTTTGCATAGTTGTCTATAGACTGGTATGTTGCCTTGTGACTACACAAATCATCAAACACTTAGTACCATTATGAGAATGGAACATGACATCTTTCAAACACATTTTGAATGTCGATTAGTTTATACATGGGTATTTTCTCAATGCAAATACGTCTAATACTCCAACTCACAGAATATCCTATTGAACTAGGACTTTCACTCGGTCTTAAAACATAAAGTATGTGTTAGGAACCCATGGAAGCACAATTGATTACTTTTCTTATAAGCAATTAAACACAAAATTATACCAGAATGATTAAGTAACTAGAAACTTGAAACAACAAAGAATTTGAGAGACAATACACAATCTTGTATTGAATAATCTTCAGAAGAAAATACAATAAAGAAGATGCCACTTCTTCTTCCACCTCTAAGGCTTGCCACACCTCAAGGACTTCTTCCCTCTCTCTCTTGCTCAACCACAACCAACTCAACAACCTGAGTTGTTATCCTCTCCTTGATAGCTTTAGCTGATCTCCTTGACCTTACACCTTGCAGATCTCCTTGACCTTGCTTTCTTGCTTCAATGTTTTACTTGCCTTAATTACAATACATGCCCATGGGTCTCTTAAATAGGATACCATGCATACAATAATTAGACTTCTAATTACAATAATTAGAAACACAGAATCAAGACTTAAATTAACCTTCAACATGAAAACACTCTCAGACCTCTTAAATTAGACGAGTCTAATTCTAGAAATGCGTTCTGAAAACACATGCAAAAGCATGCACATGCACAGGTGACCGACGTCAGTTTCTATCAGTCTGCTCCTGACCAATGTCGGTTGATCCCTGGTCCCTGCCTAACCGACGTCAGCCGTATTGCCTATGTCAGTTGCTGTCTGCACTCAGCAACTCCCTGATTATTGTTTTGGTGAAGCTTTTAGCTCCATAACTCAACAATCTCCCACTTGGAGATAAATAGCTGCACCTATACAGCATCCTCCACTAACCATCTCAGGCACCTCCATCTTCAAGCTCAATTTGAAGACCATCCACCACACATCCTGTGATGCTAAACCTGTCAACCAAGTCCCCTCCCATATCTGAACTTTCTGACAACTCCCACTGCTTGGGAAAACTCAGGTCTACACTAGACCTCATGTGATTTCAAACACTGTTCTAAGCTTTGATTGAACTGTCCAGCCATAGGTGTGCTTACCGATTCTGCATCCTGCATCTTGAACCCCACCAACACCTTCTTCACATCAGCTCCCACTTGAGACAAAATCAACCTGTGATCTTCTATGTCTCTGAACATACTCATGCCAAAAAAATTTGCTGCTCCAAATTCTTCATAACATACCTCTGAACTAACTTTACCTTTAGCTCAGAAAACTCCCTGCATGTGTAACTCTGCAACAAGCAACCACACCACATACAGTAACAAGATAATGTCATGACTCATCATCCACCTGGTAAAGAAAACCACAATAGTTACACTGACATTGACTAAAGCCATGCTTTGTCATCCACCTGTCAAACCTGTACCACTGTCCTGCAGCTTGCTCAAGACCATATACATTGGCCTTTTGTCTCACATGTCCATTCCTGCTCTTCTTCATCCTGAACATCCATTCGTTTCTCAGTGTTTTCTTCTAGCTAGCAACTCCACCCAAAAACTCATGTTTGGTTCTTCTCCAAGGAATCACATTCCTCATCCATGCCAAGCTCCCAATGTTTCCTGGATCTACCTGCTCTGCTTCTTTAACAACTTCCTGATTCTTGACCATCAGTGAGCAACAAGTAGTGTAAAGAAGGGAAATGATGATTTTGAGGCTTACTTACCCTTTCAGTCCTCCATATGGGCGTTTGAGACTCCTTGATAGCTTGCTATTTGCCCAAAATCCATCTCAGTGACCGATCTCAGCCATCTCTCAGTCTGCACCCGACCGACGTCGATTCCATGCGACTAACCCCCTACTGACATCAGTTCCCCTGGCTGACGTCGGTCTCTGTCTTCCTGACACTACTGACTCTGTTGGTTTACACATGACCGGCATTGGTACCTGCCTGATCGATGTCAGTTCCATCTGACTGACATCGGTAACTGTGTTTCCTTGTAAGTGATGACTTTTCCACCCGTGAGCTCATCTTGGATCAAAACCCTATCCATACTGCCCTGCTCAAAATTATTCAACGCTTGTGACTGATCTCTGTCCATCATCTCCTCCATAAACACCAAGGCTTCCCTGTTCGTGTCAAAAGCATCAAATTTCCTTTTCTTGCACTAAACTCGATCTATGCCCTCTAAATTTGAACTCATACCTTTTGACTCATAAACATGCATCTCCTTCTTATTCATGTGACTAAGCCTATTAAGCCACATCTCCGAATCTATCGCTGAAGTAGATAAACTAGAAGGAGAATTAGTAATACAAGTAGATAGGTAAAGTGTACCTACTTTCTTACCTCTTGCTAAAATAAGTGCACCCTTGGAAACCTTCTAAGAATCTATTGTGAGGGTTACTGTACATCCCTCATCACCGAAATTCCATACAAAAACCAAACTCTGCTTCAGGACTGGGACATGCATAACCTCCTTCAACACCCATGTGTTGCCCGTCTACAATTCCAGCTACACTTTCCCTTTGCCAACTATTTGACAAGGCGTACCATCCCCTAAGTAAAGCACTCCAAAGTCTCCCTGGACATACTCATGGAATAAATCTCTATTTGGGGATGCATGAAAAGAAGAACCAGAATCTAAAATCCATGATTCTATCTGACTATCCAAAGAAAGTATGAGAGTATCCTGTGCCACAATACCTGCAACATCTACTTCTTCCTTACCTTCATGTTGATTTTCTTTATCCCTCAACCAACACTCTTTCTTTGTGTGTCCTTTCTTTCCAGAAAACCAGCAGGTGACACCTCCACTTCTGGATTTGGATCCCCTCTCCATCTTTGACCTTGATTTCCCCTGCTCAACCTTCTCTCTTTGCCTTCCTCTGCTTTCAGTGCTTAAAGCGTTCCCTGATGATGATTCACCTGTGCTTTTCCTGCGAATATCTTCATTCAAGATTACACTAACTACATCATCAACTTTTAAGATTTTAGAAGCAGACGCAGTATTAGATACTGCCATTACCAAACTCTCCCAACTTTCAGGTAATGAGCATAAGATTAAGAGAGCTCTTATTTCATCATCAAAAACAATATTGACTGAATTTAATTGGTTTACCAAACCATGGAAATCACTAAGATGGGTGTATACCGATCCACCTTCCTACATTTGCAAAGTAAATAGCTGCTTCATAAGAAATACCTTATTTGAAGTAGAGGGCTTTTTATATAGATTTGCCAAAGATTCCATCAACTCTACCATTGTCTTACACTGTGATAAGTTGGAAATCACAGACGATGCAAGGCTCAACCTTATAGATCCTAGAGCCTTCTGATCAAGAATGCTTCATTCTTCATCCTTCATGTCTGTGGGCTTGCTTGCAACCCCACCCAACGGTAAGTACAAATCTTTCTGATACAGATAATCTTCTATCTGCATCCTCCAATGTTGATAATTCTTGCCGTTAAACTTCTCCATTCATAGTCTACTTTCATCTGCCATTGCTGTACTCCCACTCAATCAAAAACCCCTGAGGATGACCTGTAATCAAAACAATAACCTGCTCCCTGCAACCTTAGCTCTGATACCAACTGTTAGGAACCCGTGGAAGCACAATTGATTACTTTTCTTATAAGCAATTAAACACAAAATTATACCAGAATGATTAAGTAACTAGAAACTTGAAACAACAAATAATTTGAGAGACAATACACAATCTTCTATTAAATAATCTTCAGAAGAAAATACAATAAAGAAGATGCCACTTCTTCTTCCACCTCTAAGGCTTGCCACACCTCAAGGACTTCTTCCCTCTCTCTCTTGCTCAACCACAACCAACTCAACAACCTGAGTTGTTATCCCCTCCTTGATAGCTTCAGCTGATCTCCTTGACCTTACACCTTGCAGATCTCCTTGACCTTGCTTTCTTGCTTCAATGCTTTACTTGCCTTAATTACAATACATGCCCATGGGTCTCTTAAATAGGATCCCATGCATACAATAATTAGACTTCTAATTACAATAATTAGAAACACAGACTCAAGACTTAAATTAGCCTTCAACATGCAAATACTCTCAGACCTCTTAAATTAGACGAGTCTAATTCTGGAAACGCATTCTAGAAACACATGCAAAAGCATGCACATGCACAGGTGATCGACGTCGATTTTTGTCAGTCTGCTCCTGACCGACGTCGGTCGATCCCTGGTCCCTGCCTGATCGATGTCGTCCGTACTACCGATGTCGGTTGCTGTCTACACTCAGCAACTCCCTGATTAGTGTTTTGGTGAAGCTTTTATCTCCATAACTCAATAATATGGTTGACACAAACATAAACGTACCCAATGCCTTGCTCAACATAAATGAAAACTCAGTCCAAACACATAATAATAATTAAAACAGGGAGTGATAGATTTATTTCCTTTGATCAACTCAAAGTAACTGAAGCTATTATGCTTTATATTTGAAACACAAAAATAACACCAATATTTACTTACCAACACACACGAGTCATCATAAACTTATTGTCGTTCAATCTCCTTTCAGCCTTCAAGGCACAGTTTACAAATACACCAAATAGACTGGTCTATAACAAGTATATTCAAAAGACTTTGAACTCTATTTACTCTCATTTTATCATTGAATATAATTATAATCAATAGTCATTGCACTCATATACAAGAAATTATAGGGTCTATCATACATCCCCTGTTAGCAGATGATCAAAATTCCTCCCTATTCTCTTCAATGGGATTTATTTACATTCATGCTTTCAAATCCTACCCCTTTACACCTTGACTCATTCCTCAATTGACACACACAAACAAAACAATTACCTTTCTTTTAATATTACAACTAATGTAACTAACTCTGTAACTCCCTTTGAACGTTGGGAGTGTTTAACTACCTATCCTATTCACTAAAGTGACTCATCATGTGAGTCTTTTGTGTACTTATATATTAATAACTACTATTATGGACTCAAAAAGACTAGAACAACTTGAAAAATGACTCTAGACAATCAAATTAGACTAATATGTACATTGGGTAGTGATGCTCCTACATCATACTACCGAGGAGCATGAAAAACTTTCCTATGAAAGTTATAAAAGATATTAACTTTGAGATCTCTTGCAGCATCCTTCTCCAAGTGCACATCCACCTAGGTCCCAAGTCCCAGTTGAGATACCAAAGCCTTTGTAACGTTTGCCTATATTGGCTCCTCTTTGTTTTACTCCTCTTTTGTTATTCTTTCACTTGTTCTTTCTTTTGCCTTGCTTCTTCAGTGTATTCATGGGCAGCTGTTGATTATTTCTTTGCTTTTTATAACCTGTACTTAGAAAAAAAATGTTAGTCAAAGTTACCTCTTACTTGTTTCCTTGGAGTTCTCCTTGCTCATTATTTGCCAACTCTTCTTCCTCTTGGCTCAAGATTCTCTCAAATGCACACTCAACTGCCATGATGCCATTATTGTCTCATATGAGACTCAAATCATCCGATGCTTCCATTATTTATTGCCATAGCTTCTCTTCTTCTACTATACACTTATCCACATCATTTTTGTCCTCCATTGGTGTCAAATAAAGCATCCCAACCTGATGCAACTCGATCTTTTCAATCACTCCTATTTGTGCTTCCTCTTCATTCTCTATTGATGTCACTTCATGTGTGTCAACCACTTCTCTATATGCTATTGTACCTTCTTATCCTTCAACTAACACATCCATTAGCCTCAATGTACTTGCATACAACTCATCTTCCTCAATGTTCAAATAAGAATATTCATCAAAATTAACATTAAATTGAATACCTTGTACCTTTTGGTTCTCCTCCATTCTTTCCTGGCTGCAATAGTCTGCATTCTTGTTTGTCATGAGGCATAATACTATTTCAAATTCTCTTTCTCACACAAACAAGCTCTTCACTCATTCGATTGAAATAAGATTAGGACCTTATTGTTTGTTATTATTTTCCTAAAGTTAATCTCTTTTCTTTTTTAGATACTTTCATGATCTGGTGGAACAAAGCTACACTCATGGTAGAAGGGTAGCGGGACACATTGATCCTACATTTGAGTTGTTACAAAAGCATAGATTCGGTCTTTTGTCAGCATGTGCAAGGTCACCTCTTCAATATACAAGAAGTTTTCCACCTACCAATACAAGATCGCCTATACCAGGGGAGGCTTCTAACATTCATAGGATCTTGCCTATTTTTATTTTGTAAAGATTTGTTATTCCTCTGTATAATCCACACAAAATGGCTACTCAAGGTTCATAGGAGACTAATTTTGGTCCGTTGAACTTAACACCTCCATCTCATGAACTTCCTCATGGTGCATAGAAAAATTTCCCTAAGTTCTATGGTGATGACAAGCAACATCTAGATGAACATATTGTTGCATTCTACATTGCATGCAGAGTTCTTGGAGTGAAACATGAAGATGTTTCTGTAAGATTATTCATAGAAACACTCCAAGGTGTTATTATTGATGTATTTTACCATCTTACAACTAAAACCATCACAAGTTGGGTAAAACTTAAGGCTAAGTTTGAGGCAAGGTTCAAGCCTATAGAATATCCTCATGCCTTGTTGGCTCAACTTACATAAATGAAGAAATAAACACATGAACCTATAGGCTCAAATTGATGCTGCTCAAATCTAGGCCACTGAAGTAGAAGATGATTTAATTGTAGAAGGAAAAGTGAGAAATAATTCTATCAAGTCTAGAGGGCAACCCTCTAGAACTTCATCTTCTACTAGCACCATGGATCCTATGGTTTAAAAGCTAGCAAATGAATTGCTAGTACTCAAGAAGTAAATGTCTCAAGGTATGTCTTTTTCTCTGTACAAGTATGCTCCAAAGAGGACATACCCAAACACTTCTAACTATTTCAACATTGCTGCAAGGAATCAAAATCAAAATAAGATTCCTCCATCACAAGCAAGTCTTGTATTGGAATCACCATAAAATAATGCAGCAGTTAAATGGTTAAAACCTAAAAATGATGATGTTTTAGAGCTAGAATATGTTCGAGAAGATGAGGCTAATGCCTTCATAAGAGATGAAGAAGGAGAAGTTGGCTACTCCAACATCATTTTTTTGAACTTTGAAGAAGAAAAATTTGAACAAGAGGAAGACAAGCATGGTGAGTCCTATATCATCTTCACCCATTCTTAAAGTCAATTAAATCAACAACATAAGGTTGAAAAAAGCCAAGACCAAGGATGAACCATGTAAGGAGGTTAATATTGCTAAAAGAGGAACTCCTTTTCCAGTTCAACCAAAGGATATAGCGATGGATAAACAAGTACCCCTCCCCATTCTACTTCTCCTTCTATGTCTAGACCCAGTAACCAAAACTTGAAACCTGAACATGAAAATATTTTATCTTCCTCGACTACCCCATATCTAGCTTTTGATATCATAGACCATGCCAAGAAGACAATAATTCAAATGTTTGAGGCTGAGAACCTCCAATCTAATCCCAAAAAATTCAAAAGATTGGAAAAGTTTGTAAAAATCAAAGGGATCAATCTTGATTAGACCTCATCTAAGAGTGTGTTGATTGACCCTAAACCAAGACCAAAGCAAAATAACTTGGTTTTAACTCCTGCATCTAACTCTAAAAGAATATAACCTTTCTATATTTCCATATTTGTCAATGTTTATAAGCTCAATAATTGTGTTATTGATTCAGGGGCTTTCAATAATGTGATGCCAACCAAGGTAGCTACTGCCTTGGGATTAACCTTGACAAAGAATTTTAGCCATTACTTTTCAATGAAAACTAAGCAAGTACCTCTCTCAGACCAAATCAAGGATGCACAATTTGTGTTTGTCACTTTTTTGGAGAAAAAGATAAAGATGACGGTTCTTGTATCTGATGTTCTAGCTTCATATGGAGTTTTATTAGGATGTAAATTTTGTAAAAATGGTGGTGAAATCAACATAGATTGGTTTGAGGATAGGATACCAATTAAGGGTGTTATGTGGAAACTACATCCAAAAAAACAAGTAAAGTATATTGCGACAAAGATTGAGGATCCAAAAGCCTAGATTCTCTTTGAAATATCTGGAATGGATAGATCTTTATTGACCACTGATGAAGATCCAATATCATCAGATGATATTTCAGAGGAAGTTCTAGAAATAGAAGAACCACCCTCTTAAGATGAAGAGGTTTTGGATTTTGAGACCATCAAAGTGGATAGTTCAAATGATGTTTGGACTCTATAATTTGATGGCAGTTGCTCTTCAACTAGATCTAGAGCTGGGATAGTCCTCATGTCCCTAAAAGGAAAGATCTTCCCTTTTTCTTTCAAATTATAGTTTGATAACACTAACAATACTACTGAATATAAAGCCTTATTATTATGGATGGATGTTGCACAAAAGAAAGGAATTAAAAACCTTCATGCTCAAGGTGATGTCGAGCTAGTCATTTGTCAAGTCAAGAATCTATATCAAACAAAGAATGAAAGGCTAAGGCATTATCACAATTGAGTCTAGGATTGCATGGAAGATTTTGATGCATTTAATATATCGACGGTTCCAAGATAATACAATGATAGAGCTGATTCATTAGCCGTTTCAACTACTCTCCTAATTCCTCATAAAGATTTCCAAGGAAATAAGTATACAATTGAGTTGGTCTTCCAACCTTGTGTTACTGACAATATCAATCATTGGCAGGTTTTCAACAATGATGATCAAGTCATCACCTTCTTGGAGAAGACAAAATTTTTTACTGAATTATACTTTGAGGAGAGTGACTCTACTACTCAAGAATTAATTTTTGAGGTTAATGAGGAAACTTGTAAATAAATTTTGTATTTAAAAGGGAATAAGATTCCCAAAGGGTTGGTATCTTTGGAGAGGGTTTTTGATAAACATGATCGATTCATTGAACGTCAATAGTCTGAATCAAATTCAACTGTAGAAATTTAGTAAGTTAATATAGGAATAGAGGATGACCCTAAGATGATAAATATTGGGAAATGTTGCTCATTAGAGGAAAGAGAGAAGTCGGTGAGACTTCTACACCGATACATTGATGTATTAACATGTTTGTATGCTGATCTGAAATCTTTTCAACCCAAAGAAGTGTAACATGATTCCTCTCAAACCTGGGTCCCAGCCTCACAAGCAAAAAAAATGATAGTATAATCTCAAAATCTCAGGTATCATCCTCGCTAAAATTCAAAAGATGTTGAATGCTAGGATCATTTTTCCTATACATCATTCCACACAAGACAACACAAGACAACCTTCACTACTCTATAGGGCACTTTTGCATATTGTAGAATGCCTTTTTGATTGATCGATTCTGGTGCTATCTTTAAGAGGGCTATAGATTTTGCTTTTTGAGATATTATTGGTAGGTTCATTATGGTCTATCTAGATGATTTAACTTTTTTCTCAAAAAAGCATCAAGATCATTGTGATCATTTACATCAAGTGCTTGAAAGATGTCATGAACATGGGATATCCCTTAATCCCAAGAAGTTTAGTTTTGGGATTACTGAAGGTAAGCTCCTTGGACACATTGTATCCAAGGAAGGAATCAAGATTGATTCTAAATGGGTCAAGTCTCATGATCTTACTCTACCTTCAAGTAAGAAAAAAGTACATTCTTTCTTTGGGAAGGTTAGTTTATTGCATATATTTGTTCCTAATTTTGTTGAGAAGACACGCCACATTATCAATATTATGAAAGGAAAATGAATTTTCTATTTGAATTCAGATGGGAGAGCTTCCTTTCATGAAATTAAAGAACTAATTGCACTTACTCCTATCTTATTCCACCCTGACTATACCAAGAACTTCATCATGTATAGTTATGCTTCAGAGCATACCTTATCTGTAATCATGGTGCAATCAAATGAAGAGGGGATTGAATCTCCCATAGCTTTCATGAGCTGCCCTCTAAAGGCTCATGAGCTCAAGTATTCATCCATGGAAAAACATACTTATGTTGTAGTGAAAGTAGTTAAACATTTCAAGTATTACATCCTCAATTCTCACACCATTGCACTAATACCAGATTCTATAGTCAAGTCCATTTTAACTCAACAAGAATTTGGAGGCAAAAGAGGAAATTAGATTTTTAAAATCCAAGAGTATGATATGGAGATCAAGCCTACAAAACTTGTGTGTGGAAAAGGTTTGTGTCAACTCATGGTAGAGACTAACCCAGAAAAGGTACCCAGTAATGAAGGAGATATAGAAGAACTTCCCACGGTCTTGATCATGTGCACAATGAATGAATAATATTCTAATATTGCTCATTTCCTAACATATGGAGAATGTCCAGAGCATTTATATCGCAAGGAGAAGAGGACAATCATGCTTAAAGCTAAAAACTTCATCCTTTGGGATAATGGTTTGTATAAGTGAAACATTGAAGAAATATTTCTATGATATGTAGATAAAGCAAAACAAGACAAGTTGTTGGAATCTTTTCATGACTTAGAATTTGGGGGACATTTTTTAGCTCCAGTCATAGCTCACAAAATTTTGTGGGCAAGATACTACTAGCCAATGCTTTTCCAAGACACATATGCTTGGGTGCATAAATGCGAGAAGTGACAAAAATTTGTGGGTAAACCCAAGTTAGCAACTCTATCTCTTAAGCTAGTAGTCATTAAATAACCTTTTCAATAATGGGGTATTTAATTCATTGGCATGGTGAATCCACTATTAAGGGCATGTCATATTTATGTTCTTACGGGTACAGATTACTTCACCAAGTGGGTGGAGGCAATTCCAACCAAACATGCCACTTTAGATGTTGTTTGAAACTTCTTCAAAGAAAATATCATCACAAGATTTGGTGTGCTAAAAAAATTGTAATTGATAATGCTGCCTGCTTCACATCCTAGGAGATGATTCAGTTCTATTTTGAATATGGAATCTTTCTATCTCACACTTCAGACTACTTCCCTCAAGGAAATGGTCAAGCTGAGTCAAGTAATAAGAAATTGGTAACTATCATCAAGAATTTGGTAGAGAACAATCAGAGAACTTGGCATAAGGCATTTTATGATGCATTGTGGGCTGATCGCTCACTTGGTATGTCTCCTTTCCAACTTTGGTATGGATTGAATGCATAACTACCTAACACATTGGAGTTTCTCGCACTCAAACTGGCAAAGGCAATTGAAGATGAAACATTTAAAAGTTCTTTAGACAAACGTATTATGTACCTTGCTAAGATAGAGGAGTAATGTACAAAGGTGGTATATTGCATTGCTAAACATCAAAGTCACGTCAGGGAACTTTTTGACAAGAAAGCCAAATCATGAGATTTTTGTGTTGGAGATATAGTTCTTTTATGGGACAAGAGAAGAGAACCAAAAGGGATGCATGGAAAATTTGATTCTCTATGTAGGGGTCATTTTCTCATTCACCAACTTAGTTGAGAATAGAGTTTCCTCTTGGCATTCTTAGATGGAACACCAGTACCACTACCCTATAATGGGCAGCATCTGAAGCTTTTCACTTAGTGAGGTTCTAGATAAGTTTATACATCTTGTATATATATATATATATATATATATATATATATATATATATATATATATATATATATATATATATATATATATATATATATATATATATATATATATATATATATATATTCTTTGTTTTATTTCTATTTTAGTCTAGTCAGTCCCCTGACATCATGACCCAATGAAGAAGGACACTTTCTAAGATTCTCTTTCCTTCAAGCTTTTCAAAGATTACTTGAAGGAAATTACCCAATTAGAGCCAGTTGTTATCCTTGAATTTAGTAGGCTTAATTCATGGGATAACCCCTATGAAATTTGTCCATTTTGTATCCCATGGGCTCTAAGCATGTAGAATAAAGACAATCATTTCCTTATTGCGTTAAGCTATCCTCAAAAATTTAGACTTTTTAAGGGAGTTTTTCTAATGTAAATCAGAGAATTTATTTCAAACTACACCGTTGTGTGTAGGAGCGAAGAATATCTTTGACATTGCATGTGCAAGGTCAAATAAAATCTTTGACCCTACACTAACGGCCCACCACCCAACCTGGTAATTAATAGGCATTAATTTATGAGTTTATATATAATCACCCCATAATTTTTATTTTTTACCTTTGTCTTCTTTGCCATTTTCACATATGTTTGCTCCTCCTCCATCATTTTTGTGCTCCTGTACATTTCTCATCACCATTTTTTGTGCTCATGTGCATTCATTTTTGCCTTCACGTTCAATCTCCTCATCTCCATTTGTAGACCTCATCTTCATTATAGGTAATTTTTGTTTATTTTCCCTTCATTTTTCCTTTTCCTCCTAAAGTTTGCCTTAATTTCTTTTGTTATTGTTGTTATTGTCTTTCAATTGATTCCATTTTTGTTTCACAATTATTGTTGTTTGGAAATAACTTGTAACTTGGAAATAACTTGTAACTTGTAACTTGTCAGATATTTTTCTATGACCTACACCAATCTCAGTGCACCCTAAGATCTAAACCAAAGGTGTAAGTCTAAGAAAATTCTCTGACCTACACCAATGTGATACAAGGTGCAGGTTAGAGAAAATTCTTTGAATTACACCAAAATTTGCATGTTTGAAACCCAATCAAGGTGCAGGTCAGAGAAAATTCTCTGACCTACACCTAAAACATACCCAAGTTTGGTGCAAGTTGGATAATTTTTTTTGACTTACACCTTACCCCAAAATTTCACCAACTCATATACAATTAAGAGAATTTTCTCTAGATTGCATCAAAGACTAGTTTTATCCATATCTCATGTAGGAGAGTGAATTTTTTCCATTCTTGCATTTTCTCCAAGATGAATGAAAATGCTAACTCTGAAACAATGAATTTTTATTGCAATTTCTTGATTAATATCAAACAATTCCCCTATCAAGAAAATAATGAAGTACAAGTTCCAAGGTGTGTTTCCTCCATCTGTACTTGAGTCTAACATGGATTAGATTAGAGACACCAAGATTGGCCATGTTGACATGATAGAGTTATTGCATAGACTAGGGAGGGAACCCATTGCTTCACACATGCAGGTTATTTTAAATAGTGAAATTCATTTGGCAGCTGTATTTCCTATCTCAACACAAGATCCAAAATTTGTTTCAATAGTTGCTACCCACTTTGATGATGAAAATAGATCAGTTAGGGATAAAAGTGGGAAGGTGATCATTTGACGAGATGATGAGTAATTTGATAAAATATTTCATCTCTCAGACATTGAAGAGTACTCAAATATAAGTATGAACTCAGCTCAGGAATACAATGAAAAGAATTCTGACAAGTGTAAAAAGCACATCAATACTCATTGGCTCAAGAATCCTAGACATTCAATTGTAAGATGGTCTAAGTACTTATTGTTGACATTGTGGAATGCACCCTTGATAGAAGGCTGAGCCTTCTATCCTCCACACGGCATAGTGGAGACTCCTCTCTTGCTTGTGAGTCTGGCAAAACTGAGGGGAGAATATCTAGATAAGGGCTAGCTCCCTTTGATGCATCTCCGTGGTCCTAGATTTTCTACTGCTAACAATGTGGGGGGATGAAAAGAGAGAAGGATTACTGAAACTAGAACCTAAACTAAATTGTGATGCACCAAAAAAGGTTGATCTACTTAACTTGAACATACACTTTCCACTAAGAACAAGCTGATATACACTTCATTTGATATGAGAAATTCTTCTGCATCAGTGAGCTAGGGGTCCTCTAGAGATATAGGGAGGAAGAACTACCAGAGGTGTTCTAAGACACACTATGGCAGCCTATTCACATGCACCTATACTCTGTTGTGGACACTTCTGGCTAACCTACAAAAGAAGAACTCACAATATAGTATATATGCTAGAATCATTCTGTGAAAGCATGAAGGAAAATGACTTAACATAAGATAAATCCATAGACTTATGCAAAAGTGCAAGCTCAAATGGAGGCAAAAATGCTTCTTTTTGATTCAAGATAAAATCCTACAGGGCTTCGCCATACAAGTTGAGAGATCCCTTTTACAAAAATGAGAGATTACAATATATAGCCTTTAGGAAAAGACTTTGGTGCTTTTTGAAAAATAAATGAACCATGTTGCGTTGAATGCCTTGGGAAGAGGAAGTCATTGATGTTGATATCATCCTTCTAGAAATGGCCTAACAGAACCATGTTGTGTAGTCGCCAATCTTGACTTTAGTGCTTAAAATGTATTAAATGCTATAGCAGAAGCATGGGTCACTTGATTGTTTTGTTGACAAGGCCACCCCTCTTTAAGACTTATGTGATTGTCTGCTCATTAATGCAAAATGAGAAAAAATGGGCCACATCATTCACTATTTTCATTCCTTGATGACCACTTGGCGGAGACTATTTCAACCGCTAGAATAACTCCTTGTGCTGACACCTTCTTTTGCCACCTAGACTGTTCCCATCTTTCCTTGTTATTTTGTCTCTTCCTAGCTTTGTACATGACCAGACTGATGGTTCAAAATAGTAGGGAAAGAAGGAGATAGACTTTTGGCCTATAAGACCAAAATGGTCAACAAATTGGTGATTCCCAAGGGAAGCATGCCTGTTATGCTTAAGAAACCAGTAGCCTCAAAGTCCATTGGGCACAGAGTCAAAACGTAGTTTAAAAAAAGTTAGCAATAACTTTATAAAGACCTATGAACTAATAAAGCTTTACCTCAAACACAAAGGAAAACACACACAACAAAGGCTAAAAAACACTACACCTATGCAAACAACACTTAGAGAAAATAGGGAAAGAAAAACTGAAAGCAAACTACTATGTACAACTAACTAGGTTTATGTGCCTCCCTCTTGGATCAAAGGGAAAACTTCTTAAGTCTCCTTCATGACAAGAAAACTTATGGTGCCAAATAAGTGGCTGAATAGATTGGAGATTTGGTGACTTTCTCTTCTTCCCTGCCACCTTGACTGGCTCGTATCCAAATGAATTGGGGGCAAACATGCTTCCAACATATATGTATTATTCTTGTTCTTGAAAGCTTACCTCCTGCTATTTCTTCATGTTGGTGTGTTTCATCAAGAAATAAATGGCTACTAGATTATAACCATAAGCATCATTTAGCTCATAGCCCCCTTGACATGCATCATGGATTGACTTGTTCCCTTCTGCCTCATTGAAGATCTTGTCAAACTGATCTTCTACTTCATCATGGATTTCTTGAAGAAGGGTGACTATTACGATGTCTAAACTGGGATCACAAACTACTTGCTCATCCCACAAAACATCACCTTCTTGTGCAAGGCTCTCTTTTTCAAAGCTTTCCTCAAGATGGACAAGCCTCTCCTTTTCCTGATCAAAGACCAGGGTCTCTAGTTATTCAAAGACATCCTCCTAATCCTCCTCCAACTCGAGTTCCATGGCATGGTCATCCTCCTTGATGACTTCAAAAATATCATCTTCAGATTCACTAACCTCTTGAAAAGATAAATCTAAAAGCTTACAGCCACTTTGCATACTTATTTGAGTCCCAATGCTACCTTCTCCACCCTTAGCCAGCTCATAGCCTCCTTGAAGAAGAGTGTAACTTGCCCCAATGACTTCAAACAAATCATTAAAAACATGATCATGAATATGTCCATGCTCCTCCATGACATCTTGCAAAGTGAGAAAAGAGTCAAAGATCATCTCTTCCTCATCAGAGATAGAGGCAAAAGTTTGTGACTTGTCTTCTTGTTCATCAAAGGGGGTACTTATGGTGATCTCCTCCTCATCTGCACTCATGAAGTCTCCCTGATCAGTCATGAACTGAGCATACTCCTCTTCACTTGCTTCCTTTAAGATGGATTCCTCAACATAAGAGAAACATTCTTCATTTACTAGGCAAGGAGGTGGAACACAAGGATTGTGAAAATTAGGTTGGGAATGGAAAGCAGGGGATCTTTTTGAAAACTTATTAGAAAATGGAGGCAGACCTTGGGCCAAAATCACTTGATTTTCATCTCTCCACTTGACCAACACTTCCACAATATCAAAATTAGCTTGAGGATTAGTAGAAGGGGTGTCTTTTGCCGTAGGCTCCTCTCTAAGGTCTGAAATCTCCATCTCTCTTTCACTAAGCAATCTCACTTTTGCCTCTAATTCCTCAATTTGCTTAGCTAGATTTTATTGAAAGAGCCTTTCTTGGAGCTCATAGGAATCATCATGGAAATGGGGAGTGCATGAAGGTTGCCATGGAGCACAAGAAGCTTCTTGAGGAAGGGTGGGAGGGACTTGAAAAGGACTAGCCTCATTTTGTACCTCACACTCTCAGACAACGTCTTTCTCCTCCTTGTTGTTCCATGACTCAACGACTTTACTCCAGCTCATGATATTAGGACTAGAAATCTCCTTTTGGGGTGATGGGGATACAATGTGAGAGGGTAGTGAGGGTTTGTATTCCACTTCCGTTGTTGCTAACATAGACTACTGCATTTGAAGATTTTCCAATTCAATCTGCTTATCAAGATTGGCCTTAAAAACAAGATTTATTGTTTCAGAACTCTCCTCAACATGATTGGAGAAAGGACTTTGACAGGCTTGACTTAGCTCATGAGCAGGGGCTACGCATGTCTGATATGAAACTTGGGGTAGTGGGTATGCAGGTTGATAGACTTGGTAAGGCTGCCTCTCATGAATACTCAGCTTCTCTTCCAAAGATGCAATCAAACCACTCACATCCAGCATCTCATTTGTAAGCCTATGCCAATTGGATATTTTAATATGATTCCATTCACTCTTAAACAGATCTAATGCATTTCTCACTTGATGGATGAAATGATCAAGAATTTCTTGGCCACATCCCCTTTTAGTGTCAAGCTCCACTACATACTTTTCATATCCTAGCAGTGCTTGTTTGAAGGTGGAAATGGGTTGATTGGAAAAATGATTAGGTTGAGTAAGAGATGTAACACATTGAGAAGATTGGGCATAATATTGATATAGCTCATGACAGCGCTAAGACTGGTCGTATTGGACTCGATAAGGATCAACATAAGGGTGGTAAGGATCATAGCCAGGCTGGCTAAGGACTTGCTCAAACTGAGGAGGAAGAGGTAGAGCACGAAATGTTTCACCAACCTATAAAGGGAAAAACTCATAACCATATGCATCCTTTTTTCTTTAGATGATTCCATGAACAACCTGAGTTTGATCAAAACTATATGAAGGAACACAAGACCCATGGTTCTGAGCAATGGAATTGTACATACCAAAATATGATTTTTTGATTGCACCAGGACTGCTTAACTAGCCGATTCAACTTGGAGTCACCATTGGTGTTGATGAAAAAGCCTCCAAAGGCTAGTTGGTTGAAGAACACACCAAAATTATTCAACTCTTTAGATAAAAACTAGTTAGTCCCACCGGGCACGCCAAAAATTGTTGACGTTGTGGAATTCACCCTTGATAGAAGGCTGAGCCTTCTGTCCTTCACATGGCACAATAGAGACTCCTTTCTTGTCTGTGGGTCTAGCAAAACTAAGGGGAGAATCTCTAGATAAGGGCTAGCTCCCTTTGATGCATCTCTGTGGTCCTATATTTTCTACTGCTAACAATGGGGGGATGAAAAGAGAGAAAGATTACTGAAAATAGAATCTAAACTAAACGATGATACACCAAAAATGGTTGATCTACTTAGCTTGAACATACACTTTCCACCAAGAATAAGTTGATAAATACTTCATTTGATATGAGAAATTATTCTGCATCAGTGAGCTAGGGGTCCTCTGGAGATACAAGGAGGAAGAACTACCAGAGGTGTTCTAAGACACACTATGGCAGCTTGTTCACATGTACCTATAATCTATTGTGGACACTTCTGGATAACCTAAAAAAGAAGAACTCACAATACAGTAGACATATTGGAATCATTCTATGAAAGCATGAAGGAAAATGATTTAACACAAGACAAAGCCATAGACATATGCAAAAGTGCAAGCTCAAATGGAGGCAAAAATGCTTCTTTTTTATTCAAGGTAAAATCATGCAGGGTTTTTCCATACAATCTGAGAGATCCCTTCTAAAAAAATGAGAGATTACAATATATAGCTTTTAGGAAAAGACTTTGGCACTTTTTTTAAAATAAATGACCCATGCTACATTGAATGCCTTGGGAAGAGGAAGTCATTGATGTTGATATCATCCTTCTAGAAATGGCCTGATAGAACCATGTTGTGTAGTCACCAGTCTTGACATTAGCACTTAAAATGTATTAAATGCTACTACAAAAGCATGGGTCACCCGATTGTTTTAATGACAAGGCCGCCCCTCTTTAAGACTTATGCAATTGTCTGCTCATTAATGCAAAATGAGAAAAAATGGGCTGCATCATTCACTATTTGCGCTCCTTGATGACCACTTGGCAGAGACTATTTCAAACACTGGAATGACTCCTTCTGCTGACACCTTCTTTTTCCACCTAGACTGTTCCCATCTTTCCTTGTTATTTTTGTGTCTTTTGGGCTTTGTCTTTTTTTGGCTTTGTGAGCACTTAGGGCTATCTTCTCAGCGAGTTGCTGAGTTCACTTGTGACCTGTCCTTAAGCATTTCAAAATCAATGGCTATTTCACTACCTTAAATTTGATGTTCACATGGGCGTCACTGGGCATTTTAACCTCCAATGACTAGTTCGCCATGCTAGATTTTGACGTTTGCAGGACCATCACCCCCCTTTGGCAATTTGTTTGGCTTTCTTTCCTTCGACTTTTTCCTTTTGTCCTTTTTGTTTATTCGATTTTTTCCTTTTGTCTGGGCCTTTGTCTTTTAACCCTCTTGAAGGGAAGGTGTCCCTTTGGGGTTTGGAGAAAGGTCCCTTTTGGCTGTTGAGAGTCCCCCACAAGGGCACCTACCCTTCGGGGTCCTTCAGGCTCCTTTTGGTTCTCACATTCTTCAGACAAAATGTCCGAAGGAATTCCTTCAGACATTTTATTTGAAGGAAATGTTCCTTCGTGTTTTAACGCTTGCTTTCAGTTGGCTTTCTCTTCAATCAAATTCTTGCAGACAAAAGTTTGAAGGAATTCCTTTGGACTTTTTGTTTGAAGGATTTGCCTTGTTATTTTTGCCACAGAATTCTTTCTAAAATAATTTTCCTTGATTGGCAACTTGCCTTGTGAATTTATTCAGACAAAATGTCTGAAGGAATTCCTTCGTACTTTATGTCTGAAGAAATTCAACCCTTATTTTTCTTCTATCTTTGCCTTATCTTTTTCCTGAAGGGCAAGTCTCTTTTGGGCTCCTTGACCAGTTATCCTCTTTAAGGGTTGCTTAACCTTTGAGCTTTGTAAGAGACTTGCACTCCTTTGAAAATGAGTGATTTATTTTGTCGAAAAGGCTTATGTGATTGACTTCCCAAAGAGAAAAGGTCTCATACCAAACTGAAACATGTAGGTCCTTAGATCTTTCAATGTTTTATAAGAACATGACTTATTGCAAAGAAAAGGAGATTTTGTAGAAGATGGGTACGTGACTAGACTGACGGTTCATAATAGTAGGGAAAGAAGGAGACTAAATTTTGGCCTACAGGACCAAAATGATCAACACTTATATCATAGTGAATTCTTAGAAGAAGTAGGAGATTTGATTACTCTCCTAAGCAGAGTTAAAGGTCTTCCTACATCAAATGTCTTTCAAGAGTGGATATATCATTACATTTTCATCATCAAGAAGGACAAATAAAGAATTTACTGGGGAAGTCAAATCAGTGATGCCATATGTCACCAGCTTTCAGAGGTGATATCTTTTCTAAAATTTTATATGACTTCTTATCTGGTATATGTTACAGCCAGTATGAAAGCCTTCTTGGGATTGACCAGTAATGGTGAGAGAAAAAAGGTTTCGGTTCATGACTATTATCCACAGTTAACTCTCAAATAAAGCATCAATATTACAAGAGAGTCAATGATGCTTTATTCTACAAATTCATTTGCATCTTTAAACAAGACCTTGAGAAAAAGAGAGTTTCAGATCAAGCATGAGTAATAGTTAATAATATTGGTTGCATCTTTCTACAGTTCCTAACCTTCACCTACATCAGGGGAGGAGGATTTGATAAGCAACCATACATGCTACCAAGGTATTCAAGCAATAAATTGATATTGATGAAGATGTGCAGGCAAGTAATGAGTGTGCATAAGAAGCAGTCAGATGCTCACAAATGAGGTTTTAAATTTCCAATTAGTATTGGGTGGTATATTATTTCAACCACTCCAACGGCCAAAACAATGGAAACATAATTACAATGGATAACTCTCAACATATTCAAAAGTAGAGAAGACTTTGATTATAGGCTGATGAAGGAGAAGCTCAAGCATAATTTCACTGACATACAAATGGTTGAAGACATCTGAGTAGAATGTAGAACTGATGAAGATGTAAGAAAACTTGATTACAACCATCTTCCCACTGACCAAATTGACAATCTAAAGTTGGTTGATATTCCAGTAGATTTGTTAGATGATGAGAATGTATTGGATCCTTCATATGAGGGTAATCAGGTAGCTTCCACTCCTCTCCCTCTAATCTAATAGTCTATCAAACAATCCACATCAATCAGAGATAGATTTCAACCCATTCCTACAAGGACTAACACTTGGTTAGAGTCCAAAGGTATCAAGTTGAAACATTTCAAAACTAGTTCTAAGGAAGAATATGATGAAGATACTACTAAGAAATGAGAGGAGTTGAGGACAATGAATAAGGAAGATGCCTCCACTTCCAAACAAAAACCAACGTTTGTGTTTATCAGTAAAGGAAAGAGAAAAGACAAAGAAGCTAGTGCAAAGGAAAGTGTTCAAATAGAAAAGGAAGAAAACCCAACCATGAGTGAGGCACCACCTCAACCAATAATTTCACAATTACCTCAACTAGTGATTCAACAAACTTCACAATTAGAGGTTCCTTTGGTTGAAACTTCTTAAACTACAGTTTCATAGGTAACATTTTCCACAATTCCCCCTATAAATACAATTATACCAATTGATTCCATTCCTCCTCAAGTTGTTCTTTTGTCTCCACATTCACCTCCTAGTGCCACACTCTTTCAAGTTCTGTCACAAGGTACACTATATCAAGTTTTTGATTCATTATCAATTTTGCCCAGTCCTTCGAAGTTGTTGGGGTCTCCAACTAATTTGTATTTCACCCAATAAGATATAGATAAATTTATGTCCACATCTTCCTTAAAAATAACAACTCAAGCCCCTACTACCCCAGTATCTAACTTTCCATTAGAAACCAAAGTATCATTCACACTAACCCAAACCCCACATATTGTAACCACTATCCCATTGGTGTCAACTCCACCACTAGTTACCTCCACTACCTCACTTTTCATTCCACCCACTTCACAAACCATTGGTCTTCCCAAAACTTCACAATCCTTGGCATCCTCCATCCTAGAATATACATCTCCTCTTCCTCCATGGCCGATGACTCAAACACCTAAGAGGAAGAAGCAAGTTATTTCTCCTAATGATTGTGATTTTGGTCAACTTGTGCCAATAAAACCCAAAACAACAAAAAAGGCTAAAACCATGTCAAGGATAATTTTTGATTTTGGACACAAGTATGTCAAGGTTTTTTTGCCTCCTTAAGATAGAAACATTGTAGATATCCAAGTCTCTAAATATGCGATTGCATAGATAAATCTAGGTAAACAAATGCACAAAGGTGCAAAGGAGGATTTATAGGTAGCTATGGTATCCTTACTAGAAAGATATGATAAGGAAAAGAAAATTAAAGATCAACTCTAAGTACAAGTAGAATAGTTGACCTCTGTTCTACTAAAGATTACACAATCTTCTAAGTCTGTTGAACTTATTGAGCATGAGAACATAGAAAAAATAATGCAACAGGCAGAGAAAATTGGATCTCAAGGTTGAGCAGTCGATGCCTTGATTGAAAGAATGGCATCACAAGATACTAAATAGTTACATTCTACCATTGAATTTTTGAAGAACATGAGTGAAGTGAAAGTGGAAATTCAACAAACTCTTAAGACACTCACTCAGTATTTAGAATTCACTGAAAAGGATATTGATACATGGACTCAACTACATCAGTTCAAGTTGGAACTCTTAGTTGAGCAAAAGGTCATTCCAAATAGAAAAATATTCATTGAGTACATGGAAGCAATGAAGAATAAAATAGAAGTTCTTGAGAATATAATTAAAGATCTCAAAGAAGCTGAAGATATGTGTAATGATAAGATGTTAGATCTCACAGATAAAATTGGAGAGCTTCCTTGTCAGGTTAGAGATGATTCCCAAGAAATTCTTCGTATGGAGACAGTAGCTAAAGAGTTCTCATCTTTGATTCAGAAAAAGATTGAGACAGGAATGTTCACGCTTGACTCCATCGATAAATTAGTTGAGTTTTAAATCATAATGAATAAGTTACAAAGAATCTTGGATGAAAGTAAGGACTTTCTAGTTAATTTAGAAGATTCCATTACAAGGGTCATTGCCATCTTCAGGAGTACATCAGGGCTAGACAATAGTGAGGTCCAGGCCACTTGAAGAGATATGAAGCAATACTAGAGAAAAATAAAAAGGAAGAAATTCATGTGTCTACGGACACATAGCTTATCTTCATAGTTGTTTTTATGTAATTTTGTTTGGTGTAATTTGCACATAGAAAAAGTACACAATCTTAAGTCAAATAGGACTCTGTCAATGAATAAGTCAATGTATTTATGTATTTCCTATTTTTGTTCATAACTCATGCCTATAAATAAGAGAATGCTCTTTGTGAAAAGGATCAATAAGAGATATAAAAGGGAAATGTTGCTAAATTGAGAAACAATTTTAAAATTTTGTGTTCATATTGTAAATCTTGAATTTCATTCAATATACGAAAATCAAGTGATCTTTCAATCTTTATGTTGAGATAAACTTGTAGTGTGTTGGAGATGTTCTTATGTCTTTTCCATTACATTTTCATATGCTTTGATTTGATTGTGGTGTGAGATTTAAATAAAACTAAAGGTGCCAGGAAGTTGATTTTGAAGTCTTTGAGCTACATTTTAGTTATTGGGTTTGTGCTCACCATTGAAAGTGACCTACCGTGGAGACTTTGAGCCATAAGTTATTCTTCTTTGGTGAATCTAATATTTGTTGAAAATAAGGTGAAGACTTTGGACTGCACTTTGTTCCATCTATTCACATTACTTTGTGGGTATCATTCTAATTACTCTTTTAGCTAACTAATCCGAATATCAGTTGTCCTTGTTTCATCAAATAGTTTTACGTTTTCGAAATACATTTTAAAGAATGAAAAAAAAATTGTAAGAAAACATCAATTCTTAAAAAAGAGGATTGGATGATATAACAACACTCACTTTGATAAAATCAGTGTAAATAAGAGTAAACAATAACTTGTTGTTTTAGTTTGTAATAAGAAGGGAGCCTCGCCCTTTCTTGAGAAGAGATTTTATCTCATCACACTATCGCTGAAATAACCATGTTGTTACTATTTTGTTGGTAACAAAATATTCACCCAACAAACTTGGTTCCACTTTCTTTTATTGTTGTTTTTATCTTCAACCTGGTATAAGTGGTTTAATCAAACATTATCAATATAGTAATGATCAACCTGTAATGGCCATTTAGATCTTGTTACATCATCTCAATAACTCATCACATACTTTCTTTAAGCTCTGTCTTGGCTGTATTTAAAGACACAATGTTAGAAACCCGATTATAATCTTTCCATGTAATACTTATTTAAAATGACTTGAAAACAATGTAAACATCATAAAGACCATCAAACAACAAAACTTGCCTACCGCTTATATTACTCACATTCCTGTAAAGTTCACTTGTCATTAATCTCTCTCTCTACATAGGTACTCGAACTCCTCACCATTTCCACAGTCTTAACTCCGATCACACAATGCACTTTCAATGGAATTGTGCCTACCTTATAGATATTTGTTCACATTATATTTACATACTATCATTTTTACCTGTGTATATACTCAGAACCCTATTCACCCACTGATGGTTTCTCACTTTCTAAGTAGATTCCTTATGCCTTCCCAAAATCCATTTTATAATACCCTTTTTAAAGCAACAAGCTAAACTTATTTAGAGCTTGAGCTGCATGCACCTTCAACATAGGACTCTATGTACCATTCCAAATCTCTTTTAATAATCAGTCAATCTCTTATCGACCTCTGTGACGCCTCTCAAAGAAGAGCTCATGTTGACTGTGCATACCCGATGAGAATCACAGGTTCTTCTAAAGTGCTAGAGAGACCTTGAACATGTGTGAAATATTCTTAACCTTGCCCACTATCCTTATACCACATACACCATCTTTGTGTCACTTTTTTAATGAATTCTTTCTTGATTGTGTTAACATAGAATTAGAAAACTTTACAAATTCAATACTAGGGATTTCATGAATTATTGTTTACTCAATGGATTCAAATTACTCATAACACCTTTTAGATCACCATCAAATTACTTACCAAATGGAAAGGAGTGATTAAAGGTAATCATCACTCAATATCCTAGTTAATACACAACTTTTATGCAATTGTTTACAAACTGGCCTGTTGCCTTGTGGACTACACAAATCATCAAACACTTAGTACCATATTAACACCATTATGAGAATGGAACGTGGCATATTTCAAACACATTTATAATGTTTATTATTTTATAAATAGGTCTTTTCTCAATGCAAATACGTCCAATACTCTAACTCATTGAATATCCTCTTGAACTAAGACTTTCACTGGGTCTCAAAACATAAGGTATGACTAACACGGGCATGTAGTAATTATGGGTTTCAATCTGAAAAGGCTCATGAAACACACAATTATGACCTTGTTTTGAAATCTTCACACTAATTTTAGGATCATGGATAATGATTAACTAATATTAAGGATTGATTTTTCTAACCTACCTAGCACCTTGCTCAACATAAACAGAAACTCAGTCCAAATACAAAATATTAATCAAAACAGGGAGCGACAGATTTGTTTCCTTTGATCAACTCAAAGAAATTGAATTTATTATGCTTTATATTTGAAACACCAAAATAAATCCAATATTTACTTACCAAAAGACAAGAGTCATCATAAACTTACTGTCATTCAATTTCCTTTCAGCCTTCAAAGGCATTGTTTACAAATACACCAAATAGACTGGTCTGTAACAAGTATATTCAAAAGACTTTGAACTCTATTCAAAAATTCTTGTAATCACAACCCAAAAAAACATTTAATCTTACCAAAAATACACAGGGATCAATAGAAATTTCTTCTACTCGTATTTTATCATTGAGTATAATTATAATCAACAGTCATTGCACTCGTAAATAAGAAATTATAGGGTCTGTCATACGTCCCATGTCAGCAGATGATAAAAATTCCTCTCTATTCTTTTCAATAGGATTTATTTATGTTGATGACAAAAATTGCGCTTGATTCTAATCAATCAACAATGGGAAGTTTCAAGCTATGGGATATTGCGGCTTAAAACAACCTCCAGATTTTAGAGAAGTTGGTCTCTTCTTTTGTATCAAGTGTGGGGAAAAGGGGTAAAAAATTAAAGAAAAATGTAAATGGAGGAAATGAACCTAACTATGGCAATGCGTCTGAGTATAATTCGATCCTAATCCTGAGCACAGTGAGACTATATATAGGATTCATTTACATTTAAGAGCAAACAAGTGCATGATCAATGTAAAAGTTTGAAATAATAAAAATAGAGGCTTCTTTTGCTGAGATATAGAAAATGTCAACTAGGGCATAGTGTTCAATCTTCTTGTAAGAATATTCCAATCACATAAGAGGCGTAGAAACACATATAGTTATGTAGAAGTTCCGACTCAAGAAAACGGGGTAAAAGCAAATGACATTCCCAATCACAACTCAAGAAAATCTATAGTATAGACTACTTTTGGAAATGACATAGATAATATCAACAAGGGAATAGTGTTCAATCTTATTAATTCATTTAGCCACATAAAAGGCACATAAACATGCACAGTTACATCAACTTTACAACTCAAGAAAATGAGACAAAAGCAAATGATATTTCTAGTCACAAACTCTAGAAAAATCTAAACTAATCCTCCCCTTCTTGTCTAAAAATGCCCCCTTATAGCTTCAAATTTTATAGATAAAATAGTGCCACATTTGGCGCATTCAATGCCTTGAATGTATCCTGGTCTTATTAGAAAGGGCCATGCTGGGGCGGGGAGGCTGTCCTGACTGCAGCATGTCGATTCATGTCTAGTTCCTCCCTCCACACCTGAATTTCCTCATTTCGTCACCTGTATAACTTCGTAACTATCCATTCTCTTCCACTTATAGGGGACAAACAGATGACCCTTTTAATGTTTGCAGGCCCCAAAAATCTACTCAGTGAACTGTTCCATCTACCAGAAATAACTCCCATCGAGTTTCCCTCCATCTTGCTTTGCTGTAATAGATACATAGAAAAATCTATTCTATTAAAATGGGAGAGGACAATTAGTCAATTTCTTGAAATTTTCCTTATTACCAAAGAATGACACTTTGTGCTTTCCACTTGATTTATCGAAGAAACGCGACTCTCTCAGCTTCTTTTTAGGTATGCTGCTCATGAACGCTCCACCTTCGACACTTGTCACAATCCACTTCTTCGATACTTAGTAATTTTAACAAAATAAACTCACCGCATTCATTGCCTGAGCAACTAAAAAAAAGGGATGGATGCACGTGGCCATCTCTGCATGTTGACACTTGGTGCTGTCATAGACCTTTGAAATAACACCTGAGACCCACCATAATTTTATATTCAACAATGAAGCTTAAAAATGATCTCTTAGAAGCTGACATGTGGTAGCTTTGACTAATTTTGGGAAGATATGTTGCATCTTTCACTTCTCCTACTAGGGGTATGTGGCGTCTTCCACTGTTTCTAGGGATGGAGTAGAAAGGGGCTCAGAGAGTGACACTTGGCAGCCTCTGCTACACTTTGGCACTTGAACAAAATGGAATGACACTTCTCTGCCTTACAAAAGGGTACTTAACCCCTTTAGTTTTGGGACACTCCCTTGAACTGCCTGATGAACCAAAATGGTTCAATGGTTCAACGGTTCAACACTGTGTGCCATCTACATGTTAACTGAGGTATTGAACCAAAAGTGTTGAACCATTGTATTGAACCCAGGCATTACACCAACTATCTCTCAGATGCCGACACGTGGTGACCTTTGTTGTTCTCTAAAAAGTAGTCTAGGGTCTTTTGCTACTGCCACCTGACACTTTCTGCTTCTTCCTACTACTTAACTTGTTGAAAACCTTTGTCGAGAAATAGAATGAATGTGGATGCCGATATGAGACATATATGCCAACATGTGGTGACTCTATTGAGTTGCTATTAGATACGTGGCACAATCTGTGACTCTCTTGAAATTCATGAAAAGAGTCTCGAATGATGCCAGTTGGCCAGCTCTGTGTTTCAGAAAGTGACACTTGGAGGCTTCTGCTCGAAATCGATACTTAGGCAAAATGAAACGAAGGGAATATAAAGGGGGAAAGAGAACCCACACTCAGAAATTGACACTTGGTAGCCTCTACTGTACTTTGATACTTAGATAGAAAATGAATCAAAATAAACCAACCCGTGCTTTGTTTGAAAGCTTCTGCCGCCACGACCAAGGTATGCAGGAACAAATTGTAGTGCACGACTGAGAATCAAAATACAACGTAGAGTAAAAATTTTACTCTACAGTCACTGGTGACCCCCAAGACTTTTGAGCCTGCTCAAAAAGAAAACTCCACCTTCTGTTAGATCAAAATTGTGAAATATACAGCTTCAAAAGAGCCATCGACATGTGTTTAAAACACTTATTTAAAAGGAAAAGTGAGAAAACAACAAAAAAACAATGCGAGAAAAGAAAATAATTTAGCTATAATACATTAGAGACCCAAGTCAATTGAAATGCTTCAAATAGATTCCATTTATAGGAATCTCTTCAGGCTCTCCTTCTATCGACTCTAGCTCAAATGATTTCTTCTATTTGCACGTGCAAATTTTATATGGGCCAGTCCATAACGCTTCGAATTTAGTATGCTGACTTAGCTTGGCAGCTCTTACATCCCATTTCAAAATAATTGAGACTACTTCAAAATTAGGATTCAAAGTCCTTTTATAAAAATGGTTCTTAACCATTCCCTGATGCTTGATCAATGAATCATGGGCTATATCCCTCTTCTCTTGAACTTCCAAAAGTTTTGCAAGTCTGACCTGCATGGGGCCATTTTCTTCAATTTCAATTTGTTTGATCAGCTAGAAAGCAGTGATTTCCAAGCTTAGGGGAATCACAATAGACTTTCCATATACCAATTCATATGGGTACATTTTGATAACTTTCTTAGGCGTGATTCGATCAGCCCATAATGCTAGATTAAGCACTTTATGCCACTCTTTGTGATGATCAATGCCTACTCTTTTGATGAGTCTTATCGAGTTCTTGTTGGTTGATTCTGCTAGACCATTACCTTGAGGGTAATAGTTAGATGAAGTCTTCAAAAATATTCCTTGTTTCAAGGCAAAGTCAGATACTTTAGACTCCAAGAATGCCTTAGAATTGTCTAAAATTATGGTGCAAGGAGCCCAAAATGGGTAGTGATACTCTCAATAAAATCTAGGATCACATTCTCCGTTGCTTCCTTAAGTGGGACTGCCTCAGTCCATCTGATGAAATAGTCTGTGGTAGTTAATATCCATTTGTGACCCATACTGGACATTGGATTTATCATTCCAATGAAGTTGAGACCCCATTGAGTGAAAGGTTTATCCACAATTATAGGACTAAGGGGCATGGTTACATTCGTCCTCATCCCCATATAATACTAGCAGGATTGACATTTTCTAACCAGCTGATAACAATCTGCAAATAAAGTAGGCTAGAAATATCGTACCTCACTTATCTTTATGGCTATGGTCTTTACAAAAAAATGCCCACTGATATTCCATGATGCATTTCGTGTAGTATTCTCTTAGCTTCGGCCTGTTCTACACATCTTAGCAATTTTCCATCAGAATTTCTTATAAAAAGGACTTGTTCAATTAAAACAAAATGAACTCCCTGTATCCTATAATATCTCCTCTTATTTTGAGGGCATTCTCTTGGATAAATCCCATTTTTCATAAATTGAATCTTGCTTGTGACCCAGGATTCTTGATCAACCTCTTGTAATTTTAGCAGCATCTCTGTCTCTCCTTCTGAATTTGCTTTCTCAGGTAACATCTTTTCAAGCTCTTGGGTTATATATTGGCACAGCCCCTACCTCTGACTAGCTTGGTGGGTCTGACTTCTACATCATATTCAAGGATTTTAGTGATCCAATTGGCTCTTTTCTTAGTAATTTCCCCCTCCATGATGTATTCCCTGACACTTGGGTGAGCTACAAGTATCAAAATTTTGTTCCCTGATATTATATGCCTAAATTTCTTGAGGGCTTTTACCATGGCATAGAATTGTATTTCCATAAAATTGTACCTGGTCTCATAATCCCTGAGGGTTCTTGAGAAAAAAGCTATTGGGTGTTCCCCCTCCAGCCTGTCATTCTTTTGAGTTAAGACAACAGCAATACTTGACTCTCCTCCATAGACATACATTACGAAGGGCTTGGAAAAATTTGGGGTTTTAAGCACTGGGGCTGCTGAGATAGCCTTCTTGACCTCTTCAAAGGCTTGGCTTCCTTTTGTAGTCCATTTGAAGACCAAGTCTTTCTTTAGCAAGAGTGTTATTGATCTTACCAAGCCTGCAAAATGAGATATGAATTTATTAACGAAATTGATCTTCCCTAAAAAGCACTGAATTGCCTTTTTATTTACTGGAAGAGGTAGGTTCATTATAGCCGTGATCCTCTCGAGATCTATAGAAAATCTTTCTTTAGATACTATATGCCCCAATAATTTGCCCTAAGGTACAATAAAGATGCATTTCTTGGGATTCAATGATATCCCAAAATCTTGACATTTCTTGAAGACAAATTCTAAATGATCGAAATGATCATCAACATTTTTTGAAAAAATAGTGAGGTCATCCAGATAGACTAGGATGATCTTATTTATAAGCTCCCCAAAGGCTATATCCATAGCTCTTTGAAAGGTGGCTCATGTGTTTGACAAACCAACAGGCATCTTAGCATATGCAAATGTTCCCCATTTGGTAGTAAAAGCAGTTTTATACTAATCTTCATCAGCCAACCAAATCTGATTGTATCCAGAGAAACCATCTAATAAAGAAAACCTCTTTGATCCAGCCACAGTTTTTAGAATCTGTTCCATGGACGGCAAGGGGTAGTGGTCTTTTAGAGATGCTCTATTTAGATCTCTGAAATCTAAACATAGTCTTACATCTCCATTCTTTTTCCTAACTGGTACTTGATTTGATACCTAGGTTGAGTGCTTGATTGGAAATATTATTTTGGAATCTAAAAGTTTATGCAACTCATCTACTATTAGAGGCTCAATCCTTAGATTTACTGGCCTTTATTTCTGTCTGATGGGCTTGGACCCTTTAGTCAATTCTATTGTGTGCTAGATAATGTCTCTATTGTATCCATGAAGGTCTTCATAGCTCCAAGCTATGACTCTATCATATCTCTAGCACAATTCAATTAGCCTTTCCTTCTCTTCTTGAGTTGCAAAATTCCCAACTTTTAGCCTTCTCTTGTCATTTACCTCTATTTCAGAATAGTCTGCTTTGTCTATCTGGAACCTTTTATTTTCTAGGCTTACATCCTCTGGGTCAAATAGATTTTCTAAGGTGATCAATCCCTTGGGGAGCTTATTAGTCCTTAATTGTATGATCTGATCATCATACACCTCTTCAATTTTGGTTTGTAACTGATCAACAAACTCATCTAATTGTTGTAAGAAAGAGACTACCTGAGCATCATTTTCAAACACTTGCCAATTCTCATCATTATCTAGAATGGTCGGCCTCACTATAACTTTTACTGACTCATTGTTAACCAATAGGCCAGTTGTTGGGTTAAACTGTGAGCCAATCTGGGCCATCCTAGCAGCCTCAGAGTTTTGACTTCTAGGGATTATCTCAATATTTAAAGCTTCAAAATCTTCTATCAAATCCCAAATCCTATGCTTGTAAGATCTCATTCTCACATTTTTAGCTGCTACCTTTTCTCTAATTTGCTTTACTACTAATTTTGAATCTTCTTTCACTTTTTAGATTCTTTATTCCCTTTTTCTTGGCTAACAGGAGCCCATGTACTAAAGATTCATACTCAACATCATTATTAGTGCAAGCAAATTGGAATCGAATAGCCCTTAAAATTTTATCACCATTTGGAGCAATGAGATGAATTCTTGCTCCAACACCATGTTTACTTCTAGCCCCATCAAAATTCAAAGTCTAGATCTCTGACTCTTGAGTAGTGGGTGCCTCTTCCCTTATAACATTTGGTATTTCTTGGTCCTCATAAAAAATGATGTACGTGCCCAAACCAGTAGAGTCATAGTTCCCATATGGGTCGCTATGCATCATTGCCAACAATTGGCTATTTTCTTCTTGATCATGCTCAGTCCAGTCACCTAGCTCTTCAACAAAAATCCTTTTTGCTTTATTTAATATGGCGTGATCTGATTCTAATCTTGTTGTTGGTTCATTGGTGATATGGTCCTTGGACAGTGGTTCAGATAGAATTTTCATCTTCGATTCATATATGGTTCTCAAGATGAGGTGAGATAAGTCAAGAGACATATACCCTCCTATTTTTGCTATAAAGTCTCTGGATAAACATAAACCAAAAATAGGAGGTATATCTATGACAACTATATCTTGTTTGACAATTATGTTGGGACATGTGTATAACTGCAATGGGAGTTGTTTAATTCTCCCTATGGTTTGTATTGTTTTGCCATCTAGGTGCATAACTCCTTTTGCAAAGGGTTATTATTTTATTTTCAAAGCATCAGTTATTTGCTTGGGCATCATGGTTGTGCTAGCTCCTATATCTATTAATGCATTATGCAAGCGTTTCTTTCCAACTATTAGAGTCAAATAGAAAGGCTTTTGCTTGGATTTACTTACTTGCACTGCATCGTTCACAAAAGCTGTTGTCTGATGAGGAACTTCATCTTTGAGCTTTTCTTTTCCAGCAGGTCCTTCCTTGGTGGTAGTACCTTTGGGCTCTGCTTGGCCTTGCAGAGGTTCTTGTAGTAGTGTCTTCTATTTAGGAATAGCCAATATATCCCATATCGATACCTGGGCTGGAGTCTTTTTTAATTGATCCACTACATTGATCGGTCCCAAAGACTGAGCTTTTTGGGCATAAGGATACCTCACTTTTTTTTGAATCTGGGTAGGAATCCCTTGGTCTTGCACTGAATGATGTGTTTCTTGTCTAACAGTAGCATTTATTTGCCCTTGAGATGGAGGATTATTCTTGGCTTGACCACTTACAAACTCAGGCTGTTCCACCATTCTCCTCTTTGATCTAGTGTAGTAATAAGATTGCACCACCGGCCTTTGGGAGGTAGATGCTTCGTTTAAGAAGACTACTTCTTCATCTTCGATCCATGAGAACAAAGCATGTTTTGAGGCTATTTTTTCCTCTTGTTGTAAGGACATTCCTTGCATCTAAGCCACTAGGATTGAATTCTGCATACCGGGAGACTGATAGGCTTGATTGTTACTAATACTGGCAAACTGACCATCCATTCTTCTTTGCTCAGCCACCCTTTATTGTAGATTACCCCTAGGATAATCTCTGGGTGAATGAGCATCGTTGCAAGGGAAAAACCAAGCATTAGTATCATCCACATAATTATTCTATTCTGGAACCATCTCCCTATTTGAGTTGTGAGGAATTGTCTGTGAGGGCATGAGAACTGTAACTAATTGATTCGCTGGTTGATAGTTAATTTGTTTTTGGGGGCCCTGATATTGGTTTGGTTGGGGTGGAAATCTATTTCCTTGATAGCCTTGATAAGGGGGCTTAGGGAAAGTATTCTATTTCCTCTTTATATTAATTAGCTCATTGGAGAATGTCCTTAGGCTATGCTTGATATCATCCATCTCAGATGACTGAGCAGGGACCGGTTGCTTCATAGATGATGGAGGGTATGTATACATAGACACAGGTGGGCTTATAACTTTAGGAACTTATTGATGTAAGGGCAAGGAAATTTTTAGGAATAGAGGCATGGGAGGCCTTGGAGGTAACTTTCCTGCATCTATTAAATGATTCTCAGCTCTGACCGCATATTCATAAGCCCCTGGCAAAGTGTGTCCTCCCAGTGACTGAATCGTAATAGATATATCTGAATTCAAAGCTTTGAGATAAAACACTATGGCCATACCAGGTGGTGGTTTAGCTGTAGTAGGGATTCTGTCCCAAATTTTTTGAAATCTGGTTTGAAGTTAGGCATTTCCTCCTGTGGTCCCCTTTGAATGGTGATTAACTGTTATAACAAAGAAGACTTATCACCCTTTTTTGCAAATCTTTCAAAGAACAAATCTCCAAGCTGGTCCCATGTAGATATGGTATTTGGAGTCAAAGACTGATACCATTCTAAAGCCTTCCCCTTAAAAGAAGCCGCTAATAACCTTATGGCCACATTTTGCTATGTGACATGTATGGCATAGACATCTGATACATCTTGAAGATGTTTTTCAGGAATTTTTGAGTCTTGCCCACTAAATTTAGGTAGAGCTTTTAGGGAATTTATTGGGATAGGATCCCAAACAACTAGTGGTGTTGGGAGGATTAAGGGACTACTAGTGTTCCAGCTTGCATAATTTCTTGGGGGTACAGGGGCTCCCATATTTAGTATTGGTGTAAACTGGTCAGCTCTTCTCCTTGGACTTGCTACCAAAGGTGGCAAAAGAATACCTAGATTTATAGCAGATTGCGATCTGGTGACTGGTCCATAGCTCTGACTCATCGTAGCTCTCTGGTTCATACGGTCTTGAAAGAACTTCAAGACTGGTCCCACTAGGCGTGCTAAAAATTGTTGATGACAAAAATTGTTCTTGATTCTAATCAATCAACAATGGGAAGTTTCAAGCTGTGGGATATTGTTGCTTGAAACAACCTCCATATTTTAGAGAAGCTAGTCTCTTATTTTATATCAAGTGTGGGGAAAAGGGGTAGAAAATTAAACAAAAATGCAAATGCAAGAAATGAACCTAACTATGGCAATGCGCCTGAGTATAATTCGATCCTAATCCTGAGCACAGTGAGACTATATATAGGATTCATTTACATTTAAGAGCAAACAAGTGCATGATCAATGTAAAATATTGAAATAATAAAAACAGAGGCTCATAACAGAGGCTTCTTTTGCTGAGATACAAAAAATGTTAACCAGGGCATAGTGTTCAATCTTTTTGTAAAAATCTTCCAATCACATAAGAGGCGCAAAAACACGTATAGTTATGTAGAACTTCCGACTCAAGAAAATAGGGCAAAAGCAAATGACATTCCCAATCACAACTCTAGAAAATCTACATTATAGACTACTTTTGCAAATGACACAGATAATATCAACAAGGGCATAGTGTTCAATCTTCTTAATTCATTCAGCCACATAAAAGGCATAGAAACATGCACAGTTACATGAACTTTACAACTCAAGAAAATGAGATAAAAGCAAATGATATTTCTAATCATAAACTCTAGAAAAATCTAAACTATATCCTCCCCTTTTTGTCTAAAAATGCCTCCTTATAGCTTTGGATTTTACAAATAAAATAGTGCCACATTCGGTGCATTCAATGCCTTGAATGTATCTTGGTCTTATTAGAAAGGGCCATGCTTTGGCGGAGACGCTATCCTGACTGCGGCATGTCAATTCATGTCTAATACCTCCCTCCACACCTGAATTTACTCATTTCATCACCTACATAGCCACACAACTGTCCATTCTCCTCCACTTATAGGGGACAAATAGATGACCCTTTTAATGTTTGCAGGCCTCAAAAATATACTTAGTAAACTATTCCATCTACCAAAAATAACTCCCGTCGAGTTTCCCTCCATCTCACTTTGCTGTAATAGATACACGAAACACTATGTTCTGTTAAAATGGGAGAGGACACTTAGTCAATTTCCTAAAATTTTCCTTATTACTAGAGAATGACACTTGGCACTTTCCACCTGATTTATCGAATACACACGGCTCTCTCCACTTCTCTTTAGCTATGCTGCTCATGAACACTCTGCCTTCGACACCTATCACAATCCTCTTCTTTGATACTTAGAAATTTTAACAAAATAAAATCACCGCGTTCCTTGCCTGAGCAACTTAAAAAAGGGATGGATACACATGGCCATCTCTGCATGTTGACACTTGGCGCTGTCACAAACCTTTGAAATAACTCTCGAGACCCACCACAATTTTATATTCAGTAATGAAGCTTGAAGATGATCTCTCAAAAGCTGACACATGGCAGCTTCCATTGTTCTTGGGAAGATACGTGGCATCTTTCACTTCTCCTACTAGGGGTATGTGGCATCTTCTGTTATTTCTAGGGATGGAGTAGAAAGGGGCTCAGAGAGTGACACTTGGTAGCCTCCACTACACTTCGACACTTAAACAAAATGGAATGATGCTTCTCTGCCTTTCAAAAGGGTACTTGACCCCTTTGGTTTGGGGACTCCCTTGAATTGCCTGATAAACCAAAATGGTTCAATGGTTCAACGGTTCAACACTATGTGCCATCTACACGTTAATCAAGGTATTGAACCAAAAATGTTGAACCATTGTATTGAACCCAGGCATTAAACTAACTGTCTCTCAGATATCAACACGTGGTGACCTCTAATGTTCTCTAAAAAGTAGTCTAGGGTCTTCTGCTACTGCCACCTAGTGCTTTTCGCTTCTTCCTGCTACTTAGCTTGTTGAAAACCTTTGCCGAGAAATAGAATGAATGCGGGTGCCGATACGAGACACAGATGCTGACATGTGGTGACTTCTGCTGAGTTGCTATTAGATACGTGGCATGATCTACGACTCTCTTGAAAGTCATGAAAAGAGTCTCTGACGATGCCAGTTGACTGGCTCTGTGTTTCAAAAAGTGACACTTGGAGGCTTCCACTTGAAATCGATACTTAGGCAAAATGAAATAAAGGGAACAAAAAGGGGGAAAGAGAACCGACGCTCAGACATTGACACTTGGCAGCCTCCATTGCACTTTGATACTTAGACATAAAATGAATCAAAATAAAGCAACCCGCGCTCTATTTGAAAGCTTCTGCCGCCATGACCAAGGTATGCAAGAACAAAACTGCATTGCGTGACTGAGAATCAGAATACAACATAGATTAAAAATTTTACTCTACAATTTACATTCATTCTTTTAAATTTTTCCCCTTTACACCTTGACTTCTTCCTCAAATGACACATATAAACAAAATAATTACCTTTCTTTTATTATCAAAACTAATGTAACTAACTGTGTAACTCCCCTTGAACATTGGGAGTGCATAACTACCTATCATATTCACTAAAGTGACTCATCATGTGAGTCTTTTATGTGCTTATATATTACTAACCACTATTACGGACATCTATGGACTCAAAAAGACTGGAAAAACTTTCCAAATGACTCTAAACAATCAAAATAGACCAATATGTACATTGGGTAGTGATGTATTTGCATCACTTACTCAATCATCAATGGAAAAAGTACATGAAAGTAAGAATAGACTCAGGTGTTTATAGAAATATTATACAATAATGAAAAGCTATAAAAGAAAAAAATGCACATCTAGACATGGAGAGCCATTTTATAAAGAAAATAATCTATAATCACTCAAACATATTATTTGGTTCTAAAGATAGATAAAATTGAAACAAAGCACTGTTAGCATGTTTTTAAGATGCGAAGAAGAGGGAATATATAAGAAGGAAAAACATATTTAGAATCACACTTGCCTATCAAGGGGGGAAATGAAATGGTGGAGAGGAGAATGAAGGAAAAATCAAAGTAGAGGAACTTTTTATCAATGTCAAGACACCCAAATTAAGTTGGTCAAAACAAGAAGACTTTCAACATTCAAGACTCTGAAGAACTTCTCCTAGCCATACAAATCTTAGGTTAACAAATAAAGTGTGTAGATCATCCCATTTAGGTTATATGCATAAAAATTAAAATGGACCTACCTTCCCACAATGTGTTCCCTATTTTTCAGGATCCCTTACAAATCCATCAGTCTACTATGAAGATTGGGTACTTGCATGATAAAGTATGTAGCTCCATATAGTTTGTTGAATTATTTTATCTCAATCTTCTTGCCTACCACACCCCAATGGACCTTGGCTCTATCATGAGGCCAAATATAGATTTTGAGCTTCCATTGGAGATAGAAGATGTGCTTGTAATCACGACTTTTGGTGTGATTTTAATTTTTTAAATTTGTATGTTGTCTTTTGTATATCATTGCCTTTTGTTTCAAATGATTTGGATTTTAAAATTTTTGATTGATTTTTCTTTTCCTCCTCCATATGGATTTAGAAAACTAAACATGGATGTTAAAGATGACTTTCATTAGAATACTTTGGACTTGGTTGCTAAGAAAGATAACTTAGAGAGCATGGCGTCTAAGAGTCTCGTTAATACAAGTAAAATAAAAGTGTTATCTTGAATTTGACCTTGGTTTATCCAATGTGTAATGAAAGGAAAGGAAATCAAGAGGAATAAAACATGAAACAATTTGAATTACTTCAAACTGCAAAAAAAATTGACAAAGGGTGAAAAAGGGATATAATGATAGTAAAAGTGTGATGCCTAATCATACGAATGAGGGAAGTGTAAGAAAACATGTTAATATCATTTTATGATGCAAATTTTATCTACAAAAGATGCAAAAGCTAAAGTTGAGAGCAATGATCAGAAACTCGTAACCATTGCTGAACATAGTAAAAAAAAAGAACACTAATTGAAATATGGTGATTTTATGAGGAAGGTCTGGTCCTATCCATGGTCTTACACTATAAGTCATAAAATAAAAACCCAAGAGGTTACACAAAGCATGTGAAAATTAAATAAGAAAGACTTTTTTTGTGATTAAGGCCAGGTCTTATCCATGGTTTTACACTACAACTCACAAAAAGGAAAAACCTAAGGGAAGCCAAAAAGTATTGGAAAACAAGTAAATAATGAGAACAAAAGGAAATCATGAGGAATATCGGGTCGTATCTATGGTTTTACAATGAAACTCATGAGAAAAGAGAAACCAAAGGACCAAAATGAAGGACTAAGCTTTTTAGAAAAAGAGAGAACTATTGTAGAGGGTGAGACTCGTGTAAGAATGTTACAAAAAGTGTTAGTAGAATATCATATAGAAAACATGATAGGAAGGGAAGGATCTAGGAAAAATACTTTTTTATGAATTGTGCATTGTAGGATCTTTGAAATTATGGCCTTCATTAGTTTGAAGGTGATATGTGCTAGGACTGAGAATGTCTTTGACTAAATAAGGGACCCATCATTTTTGGGTGTATTTACCTTCTTTGTCATGAGTGTAGTCTAATTTAAGGATAAGATAACCAACATTAAAAGTGAGAACTTTAACTCTTTTGTTATGTTGTTTGGAAATACGGGCCTTGTAGTGGCAATTATATTATAGGTAGAAAGATGGTGTTCATCAAGAAGATCAAAAGCATGAAGGCAAGATTCACATAATTATTCATCAGGTATGATACTATGAAGAGACATACAGATAGAGAGAAGCTCAAATTCTAATGGGAGGATTGAATTAGAACCATAGACTATCAAAAATGGCATTGCCCCAGTAGCAGTGCGTATGCTAGTGTGATAGGCCCAAAGAGTGGAATGTAAATGAAGATACCAATCTATCAGGTTTCACAGATTATCTTTTGGAGAATTTTATTAATAATTTTGTTTGTGGCCTCGACTTGGCCATTGCATTGGGTATGATAAGATATGAAAAAATTGTGATTGATTTTAAATTTAACACATAGTTGTTTGACGTCTTTATTTTTGAATTTACCACCATTATCTGAAATGAGAGTATGAGGAACACCAAAGTGGTAAATGATGTGATTGAGGATGAATTTGGAAATTGTGGTATCAGTCGTATTGACTATGGGCATAGCCTTGACCCATTTGGTAAAATAATCAATGGTTGTGATAATAAAGATAAGCCCATCTTAAGATCTAAGTAATTCACCTATGAGACCTAATCCCCACATGGAGAATGGCCAGGGAGACTCAACAATTTAAAGATCGACTGGAGGTGAATGAATGAGATCATCATGAAGTTGTCAAGGAGTACACTTTATAAAGAATTTGATGACATCCTTTTCAAGAGTGGGCCAAGAGTGGAATGTAAATGAAGATACCAATATGTGTAGGTTTCACAGATTATCTTTTGGAGAATTTTATTAATAATTTTGTTGGTGGCCTCAGCTTGGCCATTGCATTGGGTATGATAAGATATGAAAAAATTGTGATTGATTTTAAATTTAACACAGTTGTTTGACGTCTTTATTTTTGAAGTTACCACCATTATCTGAAATGAGAGTATGAGGAACACCAAAGCGGTAAATGATGTGATTGAGGATGAATTTGGAAATGGTGGTATCAGTGATATTGACTAGGGGCATAGCCTTGACCCATTTGGTAAAATAATCAATGGTTGTGATAATAAAGACAAACCCATCTTAAGATCTAAGTAATTTACCTATGAGACCTAATCCCCACATGGAGAATGGCCACGGAGATTCAACAATTTAAAGATCGATTGGAGGTGAATGAATGAGATCATCATGAAATTGTCAAGGAGTACACTTTTTAAAGAATTTGATGGCATCCTTTTCAAGAGTGGGCCAATAGTGGAATATAAATGAAGATACCAATCTGTGCAGGTTTCAAAAATTATCTTTTGGAGAATTTTATTAATAATTTTGTTGGTGGCCTTGGCTTGGCCATTGCATTGGGTATGATAAGACATGAAAAAATTGTGATTGATTTTAAATTTAACACATATTTGTTTGACGTCTTTATTTTTGAAGTTACCACCATTATCTGAAATGAGAGTATGAGGAACACCAAAGCAGTAAATGATTTGATTGAGGATGAATTTGGAAATGGTGGTATTGGTGATATTGACTAGGGTCATAGCCTTGACCCATTTGGTAAAATAATCAATGGTTGTGATAATAAAGACAAGCCCATCTTAAGATCTAAGTAATTTACCTATAAGACCTAATCCCCACATGGAGAATGGCCAGGGAGACTCAACAATTTAAAGATCGACTGGAGGTGAATGAATGAGATCATCATGAAGTTGTCAAAGAGTACACTTCTTAAAGAATTTGATGGCATCCTTTTCAAGAGTGGGCCAAAAGTATCCCATACGTAAACATTTGTGAGTTGTAGCATGTTTACTACACTAGCCACTGCAAAAACCTCCATGTGCTTGTTCAATAAGAGGAGAAAATTCTTATTTCATAACATAGTAGAGAAGGGTACCTTTATCATTATGATAATAAAGGATATTATATCCAAAGACATACTTGAAAGCTTGTTTGTGAATTTGAGTTTTCTTGTAGGAATAAATATTTGGAAGATAGTTTTGGTGTTCCAAAAATTGAATAATGTCTTTATACCATGGGTTTTGTCAAATGGTGATAGCCTCAACATGAAAGATGAGTGAATCTTGTGGTTGAATGGAAGATAGGGACTTTATTATTTGGATAAGAAAGGTGGAATTGGTAACAATTTGGTGTGGATGTAAAAGAGATTTAAAGAAGTGAATTGGTAATAGAATTTTGATCTCAAGGGATAGGTTCGATGGTAAAATAAGTTGAGTCTTTGGCAAGGATAGTGGCTATTTGATAATAAACAATGAGATTTTTACTTTTGCATTGATAATCACCACTAAATTGGTAGAAAATGAGTTGGGAGTCACCCAAAGCATGCAAATATGTGATATATAAATCAAGGGCTTCTATCATGCTTAGTATTAAGGCTTTGTATTCTACCATGTTATTAGTGACATTGAATGTAAGGCAAAATGCCAAAGGGATAATTTTACCAAGAGGACTAATTATGATACAAACTACCCCAAATCTTTTAAGGTATTTAGCACCATCAAATGAAGGGTCCAAGTATCTTCATATAAATCGATAGTAATTTCAGGAAGCTCTTCGATAACTACTTTTGGTTTAGTAGTGTCAGGGAATATAGAGGAGTCTTTAAAATTACTTGCTTGAAGATCAACAGTGATGTTATGGAAGGAATATTTAAGAGATATGGCTTGATTAAAACCTTAAATATAGAGAATGCCAATACAATAAAGCATATTCAAATACTCAAAAAATAAAGACAATAGCAAGGCAAAACACTCCAATAAGTGTATAAAGGAAAATCATAAGAAACCAACATAAACATGTCATATTGACCCATAGATCAAATATGTTAGCAAAAAACATCAACATGTGCAAGATATAAGCATATATAAGGCATGTATAAGTAAATATGTAAGCTCAAAAATTATAATGTAGAGTGATCATTGAATCATATAACCTATGTGTATCAAGATCATAGAAGATGGATACCCCCAACATCTTGGTGACGTGAGTAGAGGGAAATCCTAACACCGATAGGTGTATCATGTATTTGTGTATGCATATGTGTGTGTATATAGGAATAAATGATATGCTATCCCTTAACATGAAGTTAACACATATATGCTGAGGAGCCAATAGAAGATGTAGGTGCCAAAAATGTTTTTGGTTTTTTTAATATATATATATATATATATATTTTTAGTGTTTTGTAATTTTTAAAGATAATGAAAAATCATCCTATGATGCCATCCAATGGATGGTCATAGATATCTTCCCTCGGTGTGAACCTTAAAACCTTAAGTTGGATCTTTTACATTGTTTTCATCATGATTGGCTAGGTTAAAAACGTACATAACATGTTCCTCCTCATGTCTTACATGTGTAGTATAAGATTTAATGTTGTCATTTGAAACATGTATTAATTTGCCTTCATTAGAAAAGGAGATGCCTTGTTGATTTTGGTCAATTTTTGCTTCCATTTGGTATAACCAAAGAGTTCTGAGTGTAAATTCATATGGAGATGTGGTAGGCATAACCCAAACTCAAGTGACCTTCTTTTACAAATATTGTATGTTAAAATTGAGTTGTTGAAAATGTTTTATGATGTAAGTGGTTTTGGTTTGTATTTTGTAAAATTTGAAAGGTTTATCATCGATAGGCATTGTTAATAAATTCCCATCATGTATGAATTTTACACATTTGTAAAGTGTATATGGGACTGCTTGTAATGAATGCATCGAAGGTCTACCCAAAAGTATATTATAATGGAATGATTGAGACATTACTTGAAAAGTGGTTGAAATAGTTTTTTATCCCAATGTCACATCGAATGTAATTTGACAAACTAGAGGACTATGTAAATCATAAAACCCTTTAATAAACATAATTAACTTCTGAATTATATTGTTATTAATTCTCATGATGGTTATAAAGTGGATACTACAAATGTTTAGGATCGATCCATTATCAACGAGCACCCTTTTGATGCTCTTATTTTTTATTTGCATTTGTATGAACAAAGGTAACTCTTGATCATTAATATCTTTGGATGGTAAGTCATTTGGATCAAAGGTAATAAGTTTGGCATTATTCTTGAGATCTTTCATGATATCTACAAAATAAGCAAGCTTAATGTCATTTAGAACTTGATTTTCACGTAATGTCTCATATATGATGTCCTTGTAAGCATAAGATTGTTTTAAGAACTCAAGTATTGAAATTTTAGCATGTGTATTACTCAATTAGTCACGTTGGCATTTGATTACCATATTTATAGCATTGCAAGAGGAATTATGAAGAGATATCAAATGGTGTCTCTATTTTTACACTCCCTCATTATGCACATGAATTCATTTATCAATTTTTACAAGAAAATTAATGTATCAAACCATATAAACTATAAGGTATTGGACCATGAAATAATTTACAGAGATGTCCAAGACAAACATGATTGCAAAATTTATCAATCAGGGCTCAATAATAAGAAAAGAAATCAAAAAACCCTAACTAGCCTAAGGTTTTATGTTCAAAGATCATGTTCACCAAATGTTTAACCCCAATTTGAATTTTAGAATATTTATTTGTGTAGATAAGGTTAAGGATATAGAAATGATAGGGCACAAGGGTGAATATCAGATCTACAGAAGGCTAATTAATATGTTAAACTCATATGTACCATACACTAAATTTATTGAAATGAGAAAAATTATAAATGAAAAGTACCACTATGTTAGATATAGAAATGACATAAAAGAGAAGTACTTGGTTATGATGTTAATGCAAAACTAGATCTGGTACAAGTTGCAAGTAGGCAAGAAGATAGTTTTGGAACAGGTTTCAGATTTTGGATCTAGTGTCTCTAGCTCTCTGGATAGTTGCATCACCCTGGGATGGTTGTGTCAATACTAGAGTTTTATTTTGATGATGGTGTCCTATACATAATATCAGTTGAGATAAGATGCAACCACTTAGATGCATTTGAATTTTACTTTGTATTTACTTTGGTGTATTCAGATCTGGGTCATAGACTATTGCTCCTAGTGAAATGATAAAGCCCTAGCTTTCTCTCTTCAATGTGACCTTAGAGAAAAATAGGTTAGTAGGCACATAATTATGAGCTAACCTACAATGACATCATTATCAAAGGGCCCTACCTACTTAGCCAATACTCCATAAGATGGCCTCAAACTCATGTAGTTCTTCCCTACGTGTTGGCTTGTATGTGAATCATGTAATGTGTGTAAATCAAGTACAATAGTGACTTAACTTGTAACTTAGAAAATATGAACTTATGATTGCTCCTTTATTACTTCAGACCTATAGTTAGGCTATTCTTTTGATTGATATTAAAATAGGGTAGAATAGGAAAGCTTTTGGTAACTTGAGTGCTTTTTGAATGCTCTTTTTGGTCAAATTTCTAGGTAAGGAATGAATGAGGGTTGATATTGTATTGATACCAATGCTATCAGGAGATGACCACATTAAAGCACTTAGTACAACCATTAAAATATGTTTTATTATTAATTTGGATGAATTTGGGGTACTAGACACTTGCATCAAGGTAAGATAATAATATTGATGTTATTGTTTATTCTAGCTGTTAGTGTTTAGAGAGAAGAAGAGACGGTACAGGGTCATAAATTGCAGACATGTAAGATAAATATATTTAAAGCATTCTGAGTAAGATGAGATGTATGTGTCATCAATATAAGGCCAATCGAACTAATATATAGGCCAAGGGGCACAAGATAGAGTAGATGAAAGGCTTGAGAAAACAAGACATGTGAAGAACTAAGAGGAACAACCAAGGTTTAAGTTTACCAAGTGTACAAGATTGAGGTGATACATAATCATAAAATATCATCTACAAGAAGCTAAATGTGATGAGAGGTCATAAATTAAGGAATGAACTCATTAGCTTAAGTTCTGACAGTTTTGACACCCTATAGGATTTTTTCATCAAGTTTAAGTCTTTAAGATTGTAGTTAAAATAATGTGGAATAAAAAAATGATCAACTTGTCCGTTCTGTACTATCCAAACTAGGTCCAGACTATTATGTGTTTTTCTCTACTTTCCATGCCACAAAAAGTGCTCTTGGATCCACATTGAAAATGCCCTTTTAGATAATTTTTTTGTTGACTTGACTCAGAAATAAGATAAGTTATTATAAATTGGTACATTAAATTCATCAAAAACACATGCTCTAATTGTTGGAAATGGAAAACCTAAGGCTTCAAATAATAAGGAGAAGAAACAAAATAAAAAGAATTAAGAGGAAAATGATCAAAATCCTCCTGCCTTCAAATCAACCAATGAGACCTCCTCTTTTATTGTTAAGCCTAAGAAAGAGAGGATCAAATGTGAGTATTTCTTAGGAAATCATGATGAAAGTAAATGTTTGAAAAAGTAGATTAATCACCTAAGTAGCCTTCTTGATAAGAACAATATAGGTGTTCCCGAGTCTATCAAACCAAGTTAATCAACCCTAGAATCCTCCAAGACAAATGACAATGGTAAATAAAAGGCCAAAGAATATGGTAAGGAGAAAGTAAAAGTTAGGGCCCTAGTTGTAGTTATACCTCTAACTCTTACATGGGTTATTGACTTTGGTGCATCACATCACATGGATTTTTCATATGTAGAGTTCACTTCCTTGGAGCCATGTGACATGTCCACTATTCAATTGAGTGACGACACTTCTACATAGGTTTTCAAGAGAGGGTCTATTAAAGAATGTGGTGAAACATTCAAAAATGTTATAAGCATTCCCTCACTTTCAACTAATATTCTATCAATATACCAAATTACTCACCTTGGTCTGGGCATACAAGTTGAGTTCACTCCAAATTCAATGTATGTCAAAGAGTTGCAAAATGATACTACAATGGTAGTGGGAATAGTTGATCATTAGACTTGATTGTATACCTTCTCACCTTTATCCTTGATGCTCATTTAGATTATTATTTAGTGGACTCACCTGAGCACATCTTTGATGATGAGGACTCCTCTTCTATCATATATGACTACAATAGTGATGGGAACACACTTCCCCCATTTCCTTGTTACCTGCCAGACATTGAGGAGTCATTTCTTGATCCACCTACTTTTGGTCCACTTTAGACATTATAAGGTGAAGGTATATTGATCCAGGACTCATCATATATTGGGTAGTGTAATACATATTTACAGGGCATTCCACATTCTTTCTTCACCTATGTTTCTAATGCAACATCATTACATGGATAATAATTACATATCTCCACTTTGTTGGACAAGAAAAAATAAGCTCTCATCGTCATAAAATAAGCTCTCCTCTTCATTGAATAGAGGATAACATTCGAATAAATAATTTTTAATTGGTAGATGTGGCAGGCTACGGGACAGGCTGTCGTCGGTAACTCTCTTGACCGACATTACTTGAAAAGCGCTGTTTTTCTCGTCGGTGGGATGTCAAATACCGACAGCGCCCGTTCAAAATGGACTGTATGACGGTATGACCGGCATGTGGGGGTAGAAAACGTTGATCGTGATGGGTGACGGTCAGTTGCACGTTCCACTCCATCTCTTTGACCTATTCTTAGAGGACTCAACCCCTCAAACTCTCTCTCTATCTCTTTCCAACTTCTTGGCAAGTTTATGAAGGCTATAACATTTACATACGATTCGAAATGAGATAATTATTTTTTGAAAGAGCATAAATTTTTGATAATAATTCAAATATGTAATCATATTTAGGTTTTAGTGAATTTATTAACGTAATTTTTTATTTTCCCCAAAACTTATCCATTTTAGTCCTTCAACGCACACAAGCAGTTCCTGGATTATACCGATGGTTTAAAAACTCAACCAACTTGCTTGGAATCATGTAGCTTCTTGAAATTCATCCTTTTATAATGTGATTGATTTCATATAAGTTTAGTACTATGGGTGCTTCCCATGGATCATATTCATCATGCCAAAATAAAAACACACCAATAAGACCACATGAATACACAACTACTATTTTTGGTTGATGCAAAATTTCTTGCATACCTTGGATGCTCCTACATCAGACACCCAACATATTTAATATGTGAGATACTACTCACATGGATGGATTAAGTGTTAAAACCATTATTTTTACAACTAAGCTTGATGGCCATGGTGTCCCCTTCCAACACACCAAATACTTCCATTTATTGTCACACTTTTTTTTTCCATTTCTAACTTTCTCTTGTTGGATTCAAACATGTCCTCTTTTTCTTATCTGTTCTTACTGCTTCCTATTTTTTGGGTTTAAACCCACCATAGTTCATCCTCATCCAATAAAATCTTCTCTTCTTCTATCTCCATCTTTTTTTTGGGTTGAAACCCACCTTCATCTGACCACCTCCCCCAAGAAGATCCTTCATGCATCTTAATTTCTTTTGTGGGATTGTACCCACTACCATCACCTCTCCACCTCCGCCAAGAGTCTTCCTGGATTTATTCATTAATTATCCAACCCACTATTGGATCCTTCCACACTTAAATATTCTCTATTTGTAGCTCCTATTTTATCATGACTTCCATCTCTTGTCTTTCCACCATAATATAACTTGTGGATTCTTCATTTATAAGAGTCTTAAAATATTCTTCTTCTTCCTTTGCTTCTTCAAAACTTGTGAACTCAAGTGGCTCACTCTCTTTACCTTGGAATTCCTATTTAAATGTCTCCTTTCTTTCAATATCTAGACCTACAATGTCATAGTCTTCTCCACATGGTTCTTCTAATGATTGATTGAAATGCACCACCTCATCCTTGTCACCTTCCATAATCAAAATCTTTACATCATCTCTAGGATAATTATAATATTCTTCCTTCACCACAACCATGCCATGTGAAAATAAACTTGCACTCTCATTTCACATATGAGAACAATTCATACTTTGACTCAAAAGAGTATCTTCTCCAATACCTATGTGAGCTACTCCCATATGTGCAGCACTTTCATCCTTTATTCCTTTTAGTAGAAATAAGTCCACCATCTTTATCTTCTTGCTTACCTCAATACCACATGATTGACAATATTCATCTCTCCTTGTCCAAATGCTCTTTGGACCAACCTTTATTATTAAGTTATTAACTATTCCATCTAGCATTCTACTCTCTATCCATCTATCAATATGGAGTTTTGATGCATATCCTTCTATCTATCACTGTCCTATTGAGAAAGTCTTCTTCCTCTTTCTAACATATTTTACTTACTTTTGTGATGATTTTACCTCCCACCTCTAGCTACTGGAAATGAACTCCCTCTTGTACCCATAGTTTACCACTCTCTCTTGTGTCCATAATGACTTGAAGACAATATTTTAATGCTAGTATATCCTTACCAATTATTTCTTCAACTATTGTTTCCATATTATCCTCTTTTTCTACTTCTTGACTTTGTTTCACATACATATGAGCATACTTGACTAAACCAAACTATGCCCTCTTCTATTCCATCTTCTCCATTGTTGAACCTGCACATTGAGCAAATATTAATCTTAGAGCTGCATGGAAAATTCTCTCCTTAGATGATTTTATTATTCACTTGACTCAAAATCAAGATAAGTTAATACAAATGGATACATTAAAATCATCAAAACCACATGCTCTAATTGATAGAAATGAGGAAAAGAAGGAATTAAATAATAGGGAGAAGAAATAGAATAGAAAGGATTAAGAGGGAAAGGATCAAAATCCCCCCACCTCAAAATAAACCAATGATACCTCCTTGTTCAGTGTTAATTTTAAGAAAGAGAGGATCAAATGTGGGTATTTCTCAAGAATGCATGATGAAAGCAAATATTTGAAAAAGTTGATTGACCACCTAACTAGCCTTATTGAGAAGAATAATATAGGTGTTCAAACCAAGTTCTAAGTGTTCCCTCACTTTCAACTAATCTCCTGTCAGTTTACCAAATTACTCACCTTGGTTTGGGCATGCGAGTTGAGTTCACTCTAAATTTAGTATATGTCAGAGAGTTGCATAGTGACACTATAGTGGAAGTGGGAATAGTCAATCATCAGACTCGATTATATACCTTACCACACTTTTTTCCTAACTCTCATTCATATTCTTCTTTATTGGACTCAGTTGTACTTAATAACATTTATGAGCTTGAGCACATCTCTGATGATGAAGACTCCTCTTCTAGAAAAAATGATTATAATAGTGATGGGGACACACCTCCACCATCTCCTTGTCACCTTCCAAATATCGAGGAGTTATTTCTTAATCCACCTACTTCTGGTCCACTTTAAACATTGTAGGGAGTAGGTATATTGATCCAGGATTCATCAGATATTAGGCAGTCTAGTACATAGTTACAGGTCATTCCAATTCCTTCTTCACCTCTATTTTTGATGCACCATTATTGCATGGAACTGTTGGCTTATCTACTATGCATGAGAAGTAAAATTCATTGTATAGGAACCACACCTTGATTGGAGATCCATCAGAAACTTGGTAGACACATTTAATGTTCTAGGGTGATCCATTCTTCATTGCATTTGCTTTTGATCCATAATAACTCCAAAGAGCTCCTTTGGAGGATACAAGGTGGCTATAGATAGTTGTAGCTTCTAGTAGGGTTTTTTAGCTCTATATTCTTATTTTCTCTCTTTGAATGGGAGGGGAGTTTTTTCTACGAGTTTTTCCATTTTCTCCACTTTATGAGAGCTATTTTGTACTCGGGTACCTTATTAGGCCTAGTTGTCGGGACCCAATTCTTCTACGCATATAAACTATGTTTAAGGGCGTGTTAATAAAAGTTTTTATTCTATTTAATAGTTTTTTCGTACATATATTATTTAGCTTGCTTTGGTGTTATTAAGTTATTAGGAAAGATAATCCCACATGTATAAGGATTTGGGTCATGCCTATCTTCCACTTATATATGTACCTTTATTAAAGCTATTGTGATCAATATGATCTTGAAAAGTTCTGAATACAAGTAGGGTTATCATTGCAATAGAATTATTTTGTGTTTGTTCTACCAATGATCAACTATTCGCTGACTCTGTCTCACAATTGTGGCTATATTTATGAGTTTTTTATACATAAAATATTATTAAAATTTTGTACTTACGTAAATTATATTTCACCAAAAGCAATTTGATGGTATGTATAATTGTAAATAGGGTATATGGACAACATGAATATCTAGTAAACACCACAACATTTTAATTTTTAATGAGAATCTTGATCTATGACATATTTATCATTTAATATTGCCTATCTAGCTGACGTGGTTGGGAGTTTCATTATTATGCGATCCTTAACTTCTCAAAACCTATGAACATTATAAAATTTACCTATAACTAATACAAATCTATTATAGAATAATCATATGTGGAGGCTTGTATACACGTCACCCAATGATTTTTCAATATCTTTGAATGCAACTTCTATACATTTTAATGATTGCCACAATCACTTTAAAATATAATTTTTGATCTATTTCACCTGATGTGACTTGAAATTTGTATGACTGGTATTGTACTATAGTTTGTTATATCAATAAAAATACACTTTTCACTTTTCATTCATACATACATACATACATACATATACATATATATATGTATATGTGTATGCACACACACACACACACACACACACACACACACACACACACACACACACACACACACACACACACACACACACACACACACATACATACATATATACATACATATATGTGTGTATATATGTGTATATGTGTGTATATATATATGTATGTATGTATGTATGTATGTATGTATGTATGTATGTATGTATGCACACACACATATCATATTTAGGCCAATATATGTATAATTTTTTTTATCCTATTTCAAGTTAATGTTGTCCAATTTTTTAATTTTAAACTAGAAATAAGTTACATTCAAATATAGTTTTTAATAAGTTGACAAATTATAAAAACTTACAAATATTTTGTTAGTCCCTACCAAAGTAAGGATGGTATAACTTTCACCCCAACTTATGTTGAGCTTGCATTACAAATTTATATATAAATTCAACTATAAATAATTTTCAATACGAAAATAAGGATTAACCCTTGACTCTCCAAATTATTTGAAATACTTATATTAATATTGATAAATATTGTAAAATATTTATAATATATTTAGCCACATTTATATATTTGACTACTCTTATAAAATGTAAACAATTATTATTTTAAATGTCTAATTTTTAATAAGATTTTATTTTTCTATAAATTAAAGGTATTTAAAAATGACTTTCATAAATAATTGTTACTTTAATGATATTAATAAGATTTTATTTGTATAAATTAAAGTTATTTAAAAATGACTTTCATAAATAGTTGTTACTTTAATGATATTTAAAAATAAATTCTTTGTTAGTTTTTTTTTAAATTTTATCATATACCTTTTTCTTTATTTATTTATAAAAAATATAATTACATATCTTTTTTTCTATACAACAAAAATAAGCTCTTTCTTTCATTAAGTAAAGGATAATATTTTAAAGCTAAGTGTAAACATCATCAAAACATTATAAAAGTAAGCTTTCTTCTTCACTGAATAGAGGATATCTCTACTTCTCTTCATAACAAAAGTAAGTTTTTCTCTTCATCAAATAGAGGATAATATTTTAAATTTAAGTGTAAACATCTCTAAAACACAACAAAAATAAGTTCTCTTCTTTATTGAATAGAGGATAACATTCGAATAGAGAATTTAAATGTTTTAAAAAGAAGTTAAAAAGTTATAATAAAAATTATAATTACAATTATTATATTGATTAGTTGTTTGTCATGAATAAGTTTTAAAATATTTTTAATTCAACAATATTTAAATATATAGAATTAATTTATATTAAAAAATAATTCTATTCATTAGTTTAAATAAAATAAATGATTATATAATATAATTTTAATTTTAAAATAATATATATTTAAAAAATGTTTAAATTTAATGTAAGGAAATGATATACACATTATATATAAATAAAGGTTTATAATGCCATTCACACGTCCAAATCAATATAATAAACATTATAAATTTTGATAAAAAAATATTTAGTTCTTTTAATGTTTTTTTCTTTCTTCTTTAAATATGGAAAGTATAAATTCTTTTAATGTCTTTTGTATGAGGATGGTTTTTTTTGGGGGAGGTTTTATTAACAACGTTTTCATATATTAAATAAAAAAAAGTATTTTATAAGAAAAATGTTCATATTGGTATCAAGTTTAATCTCATTATATATATATATATATATACTTTTAGTTTTTATGAAAAGTTTAAAATTAATTCTCAATTTGTTTATTAAAGAAAAAAATTATGATTATTAGAAAATATTTTTAAAAAAATATTGTCTAAATTTTTTATTCTAAATCCAGTTTTTACTTTAAAAAATATAAATTTTTGTGTTTTATAAATAATGAAAACATAAAATAGATGATAAAATGATTGATAAAAAATTAAAAAATTAAGTATATATTTAATATAATCTAAATAAATATATTTATAGGGAAAACATTCCATTAGTGGTACGCCTTTTAATTACGAAAAAGTGTTTTTGTTAAGGTATATTCCTTTAATAGAATATATTAGTGTGTATAACTATTAAAATATACCAGATGTTGAACATGTAATATCTAATACTCGTTCAATATTTATTCTATAAAATAAAAAGTAATCAATCATATCTTGACAAGTAAGATTTAAGTATTGATATTCTAATGTATAATTATTGGTACTCCAAAGATTAAGTTTTAGTTATAGATTTAAAAAAATGTATTTTATAGTTTCTCATGATAAAATCAATTATATCATAAAATGTATAATGAGTAAGACCTTGAAATTTTAATTATAAATAATTAAGACGATATATTAAAATGGATAAAAATTTCAAAATCTAATATAATATTATGACATCTTAATTCATTGTCCAAAATTAAAATGCACCATTCCTGATACCTTTCTTTTAATTATACCAAAAATTTGATGATATACCACAATTTCCCCCATCATCAAATAAACATTTTAAAAAATTTCAACCATATTTTACAGTTAAAAACTGAAAACTTTCATATGGCCGTCAAATGTAGACCATCTTCTGTTTTATATTTTCAAAATTTAGTATTGAAAACAATGGGTTCTGAGTAAACCCCAACTTATCAAATAAGCGCTTTTTATATTTGGCATTTGATAGTATGTGTTGAAAAGAAATATTATATTTTTTTATTTATTGATTTATGATGTAATGATCATTTTTTGGTTCTATTGAGTGTCTAGTTATGTTAACACTATTGAGAAAGGTGGTTCAATGGTGGTTAAAGCCACATATGACATTGATGACCTCACGTAAGTTTAACAGGTGCTCAAACTTAAAATATACTAACATGGAGTTTAAAATATGTAAATTATTGCCTTCATGTTATTCATGTTTAAGTGAATGTTGTTAATGTTTAAATGTATTGAAAGGTGTAGTTCATTACATTAAGTACTCATAATTTATGTTATAGTGTTCTTGTTTACTTCCATTTATATTTCAGCTTATGTTAAACTCTTATTTATTTTGCATCATGAAAGATAGTTATGAAAATGCTTTAGTCACTAATATAACTTATATGCAGGTTATGTGAGCATAAATTCCTTAAAATTAGGGTTTTTGGAAACTCAATTTTTTTGAGTTATGATAGTTATAGAGACTTTGTTAGGCTAAATTTTGGAAAAAATATTAGAAATGATTTAATTTAAAATGCATGTTTAATGTACCAAGATGGTTATAACTAGAGCAAACTGTGACCTTAGAATAATGGAAGTGTTCTAGTTGATAATCATAAATGAAATCAACATGGCCATGATGACACAAATGTGGAAAATAATGACATCCATGATACAAATTAGGATAACCCTAAACAACAAGGTATTGAGGAAAAAAAAATTGTATTTCACAACATCTTGGGAATATTACATGGCATTCATGGACAAATAGAAGGCTTTGGTCAAAGGTTGACTCATTTGGAAAACTTTCAAGAGGGTGGGTAAGAAGAAGAGATTCCTAATGAAAATCCTTAATAACAAGAGGATGTGGAACTTATTGTTAAAGAGATGAAAAATATTCCTCTTCCCACATTCTATAATGAAAACACTTGTGATGCCGATGAGTCATATATAATTAATTTGTTGATGTATTTTTCTTTGCACAACATGGGTTCTAACATTAAAACATGTATCAGAGATTATTAATTAGTAGGTGATGTTCCTTTATGGTAGAATCATTTGTGTACCATAAAAATATATGATCCCATTTCTTCTTCATGGGAAATATTTTTAAAATGGTTTATAAAAAGGTATTTGAACAACATATATAAAGAACAAAAAATCATAAAATTTAAATTGCTAAAATAAAAAATTATGACAATTTTTGAATATGAAAACAAGTTTATGGTACTCCTGTATCATGTGAATTACATAAAAAGTGAGGAAACAAAGGTAACCAAGTTTAAACTAAGTTTGAATGAGATACTCATACATGATGTAAACATGACCAATAAAAAAACCTTAGTTGCTAATTTAGAATCAACATACTATGTTGAAGAAAAAGAGAAGGCTCACTAAAAATTAAGATAATTTTTTTGAAACAACAAGAAATAAGGAAATTCTAAGTTATCAATACCTTTAGTAAATAAGAATTCCAATAAAATTGAATCTAAGAGGATTATTGGAAAAGGTTATAATTATGGAAATAAATTTTAGAATACAAAGAGTTTTAAATCACACTTTTTTGTAAAGAAGAATGTTGAAGCTAATAATTAATAAAACTTTCATAGACTATCCATAGAATTAAATACCATTTCTCTTCCAACTAAGACCATTGTGACATGTTGTTAATATAGATATAACCATCATTTTAAACATTTACCTAAGTTGAATAATAACCACAAGGTTTACGTATCTTTAGACAATAAAAATGTAGAATTTCAATTAACACCTATTTAGACTAGAGGTATACTTCAAAGTTTTTCATTACCTATTTTAATTGATTTAGGAGAAATATAGAGTTTTATTTTTCCTATTAATGATTTGAAGTGTAAAATCAAACTAACTAGACTTAGAGAAGGATGGAAAGTAGAATTTGACACTGGGAATAAAGTGGTTGTTAATGAACGTCAAGAACAAGCTGAACTTAATTTTGGAAATTTAAAGTCTTGTGTGAACATATTACTTACCCCTTTGAGATATTATGACATTATATTAGGCATGGATTGGTTGAAAGCACATAAATCTAAGTTGGACTATTTCAAAAAAAAAAAATCAATGTCTATATGTTAAAGGGAAACTAGTAATTATTCAAGGAATCAATCGACCTTGAACTCAACATATTATTTCAGTTATACAACTTTAGAAGGATATTAGAAATGGATGTCAATTATATGCCATGAAACTACATGATTGTTTTGAAGAACCACTTCTATACTCAAAAATACTCAATTTTGGAAGAAGTTGTAAATGTTTTTAGGAAGAGGTACCAAGACTACCTCCCAAAAGGATATTTAACTTTACAATAGATGTAACGCCTAGAATAACACCTACATCTAAAACACCTTATTGGATGAACATAACTGATCTAATGTAATTTAAGGTTCATCTACAAGAATTATTGGATAAGGGAGTGATATGCCCTAGTGTGTCACCTTGGGGAGCTCTAGTGATGTTTGTAAAGAAGAAGGATGAGATGCTTAGATTGTGCATTGATTATAGAATGCTCAAGAAGGTCACCATCAAGTAAACAAGAACACTATAACATAAATTATGAGTACTTAATGTAATGAACTACACCTTTCAATACATTTAAACATTAACAACATTCACTTAAACATGAATAACATGAAGACAATAATTTACATATTTTAAACTCCATGTTAATATATTTTAAGTTTGAGCACCTATTAAACTTACGTAAGGTCATCAATGTCATATGTGGCTTTTAACCACCATTGAACCACTTTTCTCAATAGTTTTAACATAGCTAGACACTCAACAGAGCCAAAAAATGATCATTACATCATAAATCAATAAATAAAAAAATAGAATATTTCTTTTCAACACTCAATGGGTTCTGAGTAGACGTGGCAGTGACCGACATTACTTGAAAAGCGCTGTTTTTATCGTCGGTGGTTATTGTCTGATGTCAAATACCGGCAACGCCCGTTAAAAATAATGTACGACCGGCGTGTGGGGGTAGAAAACGTTGACGGCGATGGGTGCCGGAGAAACGTCACTGGCACGTGGAGTGCAGCTGTCGTTATCTTCACAGTGTGGACTGATATTGACTGACACACTGCCAACTCAACAACCACGGGGTTTGCTTTCAAGAACAAACATCCCACCCCAAAATAATAATAATAATAATAATAATAATAATTAAAAATGTATGTATATATAAATAAGATGATTAATTTGTAATCTTCGAAATAGTGTTATGTAATAAAGAATATTTATTTTGTCAAATTTATTTAGGAACTTAATCCAACTTGGTTTTTTTTTGGTAATTCTTAAGATATATATATTTTGGTAGAAAGTGTGATATTGTATTTTTCCATCATTCATATCAATTAGACTACAACCCTTTCATATATATATATATATATATATATATATATATATATATATATATATATATATATAAAATAATACTTTTTAAAAGATATATAATCTTGTCAAACACGAATATATGATAACCTGTTTTACAATTATAAGTTTTGACCAAGTGTGATCGTGAATACCAATTGATTATCCTTTTATTGTAAACCATCTTATACTTTATTTCTATAAATTTTTATTAATAGATATGGTGGTGTGTATCCAATAATAAAATCTATATAATAATTTTAATAACATTTGTGAGATTTAACTCTAAAATATAATCAACATTTTTTCTTAAGAGTGTATCATGCATGTAAAGATTATGATAGATGAATCAAATAGCTCCTAGGCATTTATTAGTCGTTAAATTACATATTTATTTATTTTTAATAGATAATCAATTTTGACTTGAGCTACGAATTGGATCTGGGGCACAACAAGGGGGCCCAATCTTCGTTAACCACTAAACCAACACAAATGACTATCACTGACCACTAAAACCACTAACCCAACTCAAACGACCACATCCAACCTAGAAACAACATGTGAGATTCAACCATGGGTGGGGTTAGCACCACCAACCCACTTTACCAACCATTCTACATCTCATTAGCCTAAAATGTTGGATAACAATCTTTATTTAACCGAAACCAGAATTGACTATGAAGAGTAATCTTAGCCATAGACTATGGACTTGCCTCCTCACATTGAACACAAGTTTCAAGCCACATACCGACCCCCATCGCATTGAATACTGAGCTGATTAATCTACTACATCAGGTACCCTCACGACTGACCCGCCAAAACCTAGTGTGGGAATGATGCTATAGAGGTGGTTAGCCTAGGGAATGGACCCCAATACCTCCCACTTATAACACTCAACTCACACACCACTAGGCTATCCCTGATGGGTTTTAATTACATAGTTTTAGTATGCTTATGTATTTGTTTATTATTGGTCAAATTTAGGTGTTATTGGCATGCTTTGTTGATTTATAATGGGCTCAACATCCTCCAGCGCCCATTTTCTCTCTCCTCAAAATTTCCTTTGATTAGGTCCATTTGTTTGGAGCGTGTGTATGGTCTTGGGATGCTCAAGACACTCTTTTAAGCAATGCTTTTTGGTTTAAAGCCTTCATCCCTTATTCTCATATTTTTCAATTTTTTATCGTTGTAAGACAATTTAGGCACCAATAGGGTTGTAATTCAAATTCAATTTATCTATAGAGAAACAAGGATTCTATTTCATTGTTAGACTATTTGACTATGACTGTGTTTTGACAATGTGAATAGATTGAAAGTAGGTATGTGAATTGTCAAGATTTGGAACTGTGTCTCTGTGCATGCAATGTCGGCACTTTAAATAGAATCAAACTCATCAAACACAATGTAACAATAAAGTTAAGTATCTTATCCTTTATTGTACTTTCCATAAATAGGAAATTTAATTATCAATTCAATTCCAGTATTGTACATTCAAATTTATGTTTAATTGCTATTTATTATAATCTGAATTAATTATTCCAGTTTACCTTGATTCACCTTAAAGGATAATTATCTAGACTATTCTATTTTAATGAAGCATACTCGTAAAATATGATGCACCTACCTAATACATCTTTGTATGTGTGATATTTGATGTTGGATTGTGTGCACAACTTTAGAAATCAACTTCCTTCTCATTGAAACCCTAGGTCTGCTTGTGAAGAATACAAACGTGCAAAATTTGAGAAAATGTACTTAGATTGAGTTGACCCCAATTACCCCCTTGATGATTGATCATTGGGCCTATGTATCTAATTGTCTCAAGAGGGAAGTCAACCACACATAGTTCTTCTCCTTAGTGTGATTGTGCATTTGTGTTCTTTCAGTATATGAATGCAATTAGAAATGTATATTTATTCTTGACAATGTTGAATCTTGACTTGGTTTGTTGTGCTTCAAACTTGGTAGATGAATACTCCTGGTGATTGATTTGCAATTTGGGAAGAATATAATTTTTTTTTCAATGCGTAGTAGTGTATAGATGCTTGAGAAATAAGTGCCAATTGATAGATATGTTTTACCTCGACTTGTATTTCTATGCACTCAATTAGGTAATTTTCCATGCCACCAACATGCTAGGTGAATGGGACGACTTATGGGAATGATTTTATTTTGATAAATATTCATTGCTAGTCAAAGTATAATAATGTCGGTCTTAGGACAATTCAGTTGATGCTGGTGTTCAAATTTGTCATCGTTATTTGGGAGATAAGAATGTAAATCTAGTGATCTAGAAATGTATGAGTAGGATATTTAATTTATTTAACACAAACTAAGAGGTTCATGTCGATTATTGATAGAACCTAAGGATAGATCAGGCTCATAACTAGCATGCAAGTTTGTGGGAATGACGAATAAGAGTTGTTTGGAGACACAAGTCATGTTGGATAAATACAAGTTAAGATTGACATTTCCAAGTCTCAAATACCATATTTTAATATTTGCAAAGATTGAAATAAGAGTAGAATATTAAAGTAAAGGACATATCCACTTCGAGGGAGAAACATCCACAACCTTGCAATAAGATTTTTTTTTGTAATATAGTAGTCTTATACTAACCACTACTCCCTATATATACTCTACTATAGACACCTAATTTGGTAGAAGACCATTTTCTATTATGTCTTTGTCATGCTTTATACCACTTGGTCCACTTGTGTACATTCAACTATTTTTTAACACTTTCACCCTACACTAGACTCTCATTAGCCTTGATTCATCTATATTTTCTTAAATACACCTTAGATATGTCAGTTGTCAGCACTATGATACCATCTAATCATCCTTTGTTCAACTTTGTCTTTGTTCTGATACTTTTCTCCCTCTAGTTCAAAATCAATAGTTAATTGATTACGACCCTCATACTTTTGTGGGGTCCATTCTACCTTAATTTAATGCCTTGGACTTTGAATTTCTTTTATCACTATTCTCTAAAATCGACTATGTTCAAAGTATTCTATGAAATCCTACATATACAAATATATCCTTACTCATTTTGGATAGATCAAGACGTCTCCTATCAAAAGAATCTCTTAGAAATTATTTTTCTAATACACAATCATCAATCGTTATCAAAAGTTTTGCACATTCAACTAAAGAGTCTACACATTGAGCCAATAAAACCCTTTAAAATAACAACCATCAACTTTAAAGTGTCCACTCACCGACTCAAACGAAATAAGCAATGACATTGCAGACATGACAGACGATCGCTGAACTCTCACCGGTTGCTACACACACGGGGCGGTCAGAAGTCAGTCATTTTAAGTGGGGGGAGGATGACGACGTGCGCTATATGACTGGTGCATTCGGGAATTTAGAATCTAATAAGACATTAGAATTTATGGAGACGTCACTACCACGTGGAGGATGGAACTTTTGTTTTCTCTCAAACGTCTTCACCTTCTTAGTGGTGGCCATCAAAGCTGACCACTAATTACTTGTCCTCTACTTTTTTATTTTTCACTAATTTCGTTGTCTTTGATAAATGAGGAAGTCCTACCGACTAAAGGCTTCAATCTCTTTTCCCAAAATGGCTACAAAGAGCATAGGTCAGGGAGTTGTGTTGAAGGATTCTCCTAAAATTGATAGAATCTTAAAATCCCAAAATATAAAGACTACCTTATTACTTATCAATAAGTTGAAAATATCTTTAAGATTTGTTAAAGACCATTTAGACCCTAACTTATGTAATACGCTGTACTTAGTGGAATGTTCATATGGGGTCCCGTACATCATGGAGACGAGGAGGTCCATTTGTACTATAATTAAAGAGCAAGCCACCAACATTCATCTGGAATAATTGAGAAGTTAGCTCTCGTTGAGCATTCATACAAATCCAACATGTGATCTACATAAAAGAAGCAAAAGTTATTAAGGTTGACAATCATTATCAAAATCAAAAATTAAGGGAAGCCATTGAAATTGGTAAACACCCCCACAATTAAGGCTTACAAATAGATCATACATGGAGGCCCGTTATTAGCTCTATTTATGGTTAATCTTATTTGTTATATATAGTCTTTTTTGGTTTCTGACCAATAATTATTAAATTTTGCAATAGTTGGTCAACCTTTGTATTTTTCTTCTTAATAATTAATAATTCACTTATTTAATTTACTTAACAAATAAATTATAAACTTTTTAGGGTTCTATATTTTTATTTTCTACCAAATATTATTAATTGATAATACTTGTTCAACCTTAGGGTTTGCACATTTTTTTTATTTAATAAATAAATTATTAATTTTGTGGGGTTTTATTCATTAATTATTTATATCTGTTAGTCTTATAACCATTTGGGTAATTTCTTTGTGACATGGAGGTTTGAGCTATTAATATTAAATAAGAGAGGTAGGCATATTATAGGTCATTCTCACATTTATTGTCTCCAATGACCTATTTTATTTAAAGAAGCTCGATCTTGTTGTTCCACTACAATTTCCTGTTCTCTTAACGATAGATCACAATTGGTGATTTGAAACATGAAGATTTAAAATATTGGTACATAATTTTTAAATTTTTTTTTTTTGACTATTTTATGGACTATGAAAACATCAAATCTTTTAAAATATTAATTGTCTACCCTTGCCCTTGTGGAATTTTATAGACCAACTTATCAAGCCATTGGGGAGCTTCATTTGCCATGAGTAGTTTAAATTTTATGTTGCTCGCCCCCAACGAAGTGTCTGTGTTGAGATCGACCTTGGTAAGGATCTCATAAATTCTATTGATATTCAAGTTGGTGACAACTATTTCATGCAACGAGTGTTGTATATAAATTTTCCAAATACCTGCTTTCATTGCTAGTCATCTTCCCACATGATTAGGGAATGTCCCCTCATGGTCCCCATGTTTTCCATGCCCTAAGAACGTAATGGGTCTGACCCAAAGCGCTCAACTTGCACTTCTAATGGGTGGATCATGGTCACTAACAAAAAAAATGCCCTTGCTAAAGTGTCAAATAAGAACAATGCTTCACGCCCTTCGCATGCCTCTATCGTTGCTTCTGGTTCGACCAAATTCCTTCCATCTCTGTAACTTCAGCCACCTAAACCCATTTCATGCTTGTCACAAGTAGCTGCTATTCTAGCCCCTCCACCGGTCTCTACTACCCCTAAGTATAGTTCTCCATGCTAGTCTATCATGAAATGTTATAGGTCTTATTGATTTGACACGTAAGTATACAGTTAGGAACAATTGTCAACTCTTTTCAAACATGAAGATATTATGCCTTCAAGAAGTCAAGATTTTTGACTTCATGCTTCATTCTACGACACATATTATCTGGCCTGGGGCCATCTGTTAGGCCACTCATCATGAGTCTAGCAGAGGAGGAGTTATCATTTTATTTGCATCAAAATTTTCCCAACACATCATTTCATGGGGGTTTGACCCCTCACATCATGTGGTTTGGATGCTTTTTTATTTTGACAACTGAATAATTGGGTTAGTGAACCTTTATGCTTCTAATGATGTTATTGAATGTACCTTATTATGGAGATGGCTATTTAACTCACTTTTAGATGCTCACTGGATTCTTTGTGGTGATTTTAATATGGTAGAATCACTAGAAGACAAAGAAGGGTAGCTTCTTATGAGGAGGTGTGCAGGAGAATGTGAGGCATGGTTCTATCTATGGAAAAAACTCAGGGTGTTTGACCCTAATTACCACTGATAGAAATATTCTCACTTACCTTGGTTCACTTGGTCTAATTTTCACCAAGGTGAGGATAGGGTGCTCAAAAGGCTCGATCAGGTTCTGTTAGCCAAACAAGATCATTTTTATTTTGCACCTATACAAGGCTGACCTATCTGGGCTATACCAAACACATTTTTATTTGACCATCACCCAATTTGCTTCAATGTTGAGTGGACTACTCCTCAAGTTTAGGTCCATATCACCCAATTTTACCTCAACATTGTCCATCTCAAGCATAAGCGTACCTTGATTCACATTGGTCATATCTGGAACCTTGCTCCAAGACCTATTGGGTCCATTGGATGGATTATGTGGTTGTCTGATGCTATCAAACAGACTACCACTTGCATTAGAATATATGGAAAATAGGCTACCTCTTTTAGATGGCGTATTCATCATGCCACCAATCAAGAATTTATCAGAGCCTCCTAGGAGCTTGAAGCCTCACCTTTCAATGTGCAATTACAGGCTCATATTGCTAGTCAGAGGCACAAAATCCAAGTTGATAGAGATTATAATGCCAAAGATGATCAATTGCATGCCAAAATGCATTGGCTCAAAGTGGGTGATAAAGTGACAAAGGAATTTTTTACCCTACTTTGGTCTAGACAAGTGATTGATAGGATCAAGGCCATTAAAAGTGCAGCTGGGCGGCTAACGAAATTTCTTGAGGTGTTTCAAGAATTTGTTGATCACTATGAAGAGGTGTTCACCTCTCTGCCAGATACTACTGCCATACAAGATAATCTCACCCATTATTTGGGTGTTGTTCCTTGTAATCTTTTAGAGGTCCAGAGAGTTGCTTGTGATTGACCTCTTAGTCTTAATGATCTTAAGGAAGTTGTTTCATAGATGGCCATTGACAAGGCTCCTATAATTGATGGGTTACCTTGTGAGTTTTATCATTCTTAATGGGACACTATGGGCCCTAACCTTCATAAGGTTTGTCTTGAAGCTTTGCATACCAATTCTTTTGGGAGTCTCATAAATCAAGGCAATATTAAGTTCATACCCAAAGCTGGAGACCCAAAAGTGCTGATCAATTGGAGGCGTATTAATTTATTGAATGTATGCTATAAGATCATTTCCAAATATTTAACCCTTAAGATCAAACATATCCTTCCTCTAGTTGTGAGGAGTGAACAAATGGGTTTCATTCAGAATCATTATATCCTAGATAATGTGATAGTTGTTTGGGAAGGCATGGAGTAGGCTAGAACTTCCAATCAAAAATCTATTTTTATCAAGATTAACTTTGAGAAAGCCTATGAACACATAGAATAGCCCTTTATCATGGCCATGTTGTAGGCTCTTGGCTTTGGATTGAAATTTGTGCACACTATTAACATGCTCTTTCAGTATGCTGGATGTTGCATCACCATAAATGGTGCATAGTCTCACAGATTTGAGCTACACAGATCAATCAGACAAGGATTCTTGCTTACCCATGAAATTTATGTGCTTGCTTCGGAAGTTTTTAATTACCTTTTAGCTGACTATACTTCTAGGGCGCTGGTTAAAGGTATCTCTCTTCCTGCCTCGATTCATCAATAGGTTAATGGTCACTTTGTGAATGACTCCTTTCGTACTCTTCAAGAAGATGAAGAGTTAGTCAGGAATGCCAGGCAATGCTTGGATATTTTTTGTTTGGCTTTAGGATCGTCCATTCAATGGAAGAAGACCCAATGCTACAGATAGTCTCTATCTCCTAAACCCCCTTGGCTTGAAAAACTTTACAAGTACATTAATGGAGGAGAGATAAATTTGAATAGGCTAATTCAAAGCTTCTCAAACCTTGAAAATTTACACAAATCCTTATATTTAAAAAACTAAATGAATAAAATTTTTAGAAATTAATTTGATGCACATAAACCTGAGTTTCAATTTTTTAAAGTGCTCAGATCAAATAATGGCATCCAATTGCTCAAGGTTTGAATAAATTGAAATATCAATTTAATATTCTATATTTTTATTGATCAAAATCCTCTGTAGTGGCTTTGATAGTATGATAAAATATTTATATGAATGATTACAGATCTAGAAGAGATTTACTGAGCAAAGCATAATATATAATGAGCCCAGATCAATAAACACAACACAATGATTTATCCTGGGAAAACGTCAAAGAGGTAAAAAAAACTCAACAAAGTGATATTCAATATTGAGAAACAATATTAACTTCAATACATCAAATCTTCTTCATCTCACTCCTTAGATAAATTCTTCACAAGTTTGTCTCAGATAAGTATTTGCTACATGCAAGAATACTTGAATATTTTTGTGTTTGAGATATTTTACAATAAGGTTAAAACCCTATTTATAATGATTCATGAGGGGATGTGACCATTGTAAAAATAACGGGTCCATCCACCTCAATAAATCCAATTAATAAACATTTGGTAAATATTAAATAACTGTAATAAGATTATTTATTTTCTCAAAGTTTACAATTCAAGTAAATAAATAATATATTATTATTTATTTAATTACTTATCAATGTAAGCCAAAGGTGAATAATAACCACGTAGACATTAATTATTCTAATAGAAGTAGATGTTGAGTATTATGGTCCTCTTCCCACTTTGCCTAGTGATGAATCTATTCTTGAATTACTTCATGCCCGAGAACCTCAGCTTCTTCGACAACATCACAAACTTGAGAATTTTGAAAATAAATCTCCTTGTTTCAAAAACTTCATCACTAGCATCGATCCTAAAGCTAATCCAATTTCTTCTTTACCTAATGTACCATACCATTTTCAAGATGATAATACTATGCTTATCAAAGAAACTACTTGCATTGAATATGGTACTCCATCATACCCTTGATCTATTACCATCTCTCATGAACTTTCACCTACTGAACATGATAACTTTAGTTTATTTTTTGATAAATATCATGAGATCTTTGTCTAGTCCTATGAGGACATGTCTTATATTGACCCTAGCATTGTGGTGCACAATATCATCACTTATCTCGATGCCAAATCTATACATCAAAATCAATGAAAATTTCCACCCAAAGTTTCCACTTTATGTCACAAAGAAATTATCAAACTTATTGATGCTAAGTTTATCAAACTAGTGGACTATTCTAAATGGGTTTCTAACATAGCTTCCATTAAAATAAAGGTCACTATGATCATTTGCATTTATATTGATTTCCGTAATCTTAATCTTGCTTTTCCTAAGGTCAATTTCCCTCTCCCTTAAAGAGATGTCATTGTCGATTCCATGTTGGTTATGAAATGTTATCTCTTATGGATGGTTTCTTGGGTTATAACCAAATTGAAATTGCCCCTAAAGACCAACATAAGATAAACTTTACCATGAAATAGGGAAACTATTGCTATGTTAAAATGTCTTTCGGACATAAAAGTACTAGAGCCACTTATCAATGGATAATGACTCATATCTTTCATGATCTTATCCACAAAATTGTAGAAACCTATTTTGATGACCTCATTTCTAAGTCTAAATGTTGCAAGACTCATCTTTCTAATTTTGACATCATCTTTGACAATTTTCTTAAATATAGAGTCAGACTAAATCTTTACAAATGTGTCTTTAGTGTCACATCTGATAAATTGTTAGGATTTTTAGTCTCTCTTTAGGGCATCGATGTTGATCCTGCTAATATTAATGCTATCTTCAACATGATCATCTTTAAATCTATTCTATACATTCACACTTATCTCAGTAAACTTGGGGTAATTAAATGATTTATCTCAAAAATGGCTTACTGTATCCACTCTGTCAATTCTCTTATTAAGAAAGGTAATGTTTTAAAATGGACAAACCCTTGTCAAAAAACATTTGATAACATGAAAGAGTTATTGCTTCACCCAACTACTCTTCATTCCCCTTCAAATGATCAACCTTTGATCTTATATACTTCTTCCATACCCATATCAGTTAGGGCAATGCTTGCCCAATAATATGATACAGGAAGAGAGTATGTCATCTACTACATCAATTGAGGCCAAGTTGATTATGAAAAACATTACACAAAAGTAAAACATGATTGCCTCACCATATATGTTGTAGCTAAAAACTTTGACATTATATGCTCTACTAGACCACTTATGTTATCATTCATTTTTTATCCCTTTTGTCACTTATTCTCCAAAGCCCTTCTCTCTGGACATAGAATTGGCAAATGGATGGTCCTCCTTATGGAATTTGATCTCCAAATTATTACTAATTTTTTTATCAAAGGACAAATAATCATCGATCAACTTATTGTCGCTCCCATGCTCACTACCGATCCCTTTCAAGATAACATTCTAAATGACAATATTCTATATATTTAAGGTTTCAACCAAGCCATCTCTCTTAAATATTAATTCCATAACTTCATTGCTGATTTAAAAGTAAGTAATCTCTATGAATCCACTATCCTCCCCGATACTACTAAACCAAAATTAGTTATTGAAGAACTTCCTAAAAGTAATGTTAATTTACATGAGGATACTTGGACCCTTTACTTTGATGGTGATAAATGCCTTCAAGGAGATGGAACATGTTGTATTATTACAAGTCCTCTTGGAAAAAAAGTTTTGTTATCTTTTCATTTAACATTTGATGTCACTAACAACATGATAGAGTATGAAGCTTTAATCTTGGGGATGAGAGCTACTCTTGATTTAGATATCCAATATCTTCGTGATTTAGGTGATTCCCAACTCATTTATCACCAAGTCAATGGTGATTACCAATGTAAAATCAAGAATCTCATTTCTTATCATCAAATTGCAACTACTTGTCAAATATTTTTTCTTTCACTATCAATCTTATCCATCAAGATCAAAAGTTTATTATCGATTCCTTTACTTATTCAAAATCTCTTTTTCATCAATACCAAGTTCTTACCAATCCCACTTTTCTTATCCAAATAATAAAATCTGCGTCCTTTATTCCACCACATGATTCACTTATCTACCACATTGAGGTTGCCATCATTAGACAAATCCCATGGTACAAAGACATCATTTAATTTATGGAAAACTAAACTTATCCTCCCAACTTAGATTCTCACAAAAAGACTCACATTCACAAACAAGCTTTTAAATATGTATTTTGATATAACATATTTTATTATTGTAATGCTAAAGGTACCTTGCTCCACTATGTTATTCAAGATGAGGTTCCTCCTCTCTTTGAATAAGCACATGGAGGACTCTACAATGGCCACTGTAGCGGATATGATACATCCCATAAATGCCTATGTATGGGATAATTTGAGCCCAATCTTGATAAGGATGCCATCAAATTTGCTAAAAAGTGTATTCTTTGCCAGCTTCATGATGATTTAATTCATTCACCTCCATCCAAAATTCAAGCTGTCTAATCTCCTTGGCTATTTTCCATGTGGGGATTAGATCTCATAGCAAATTACCTCGATCTCAAGATGGTCATGTCTTTATAATCACCACTACAAAATATTTTACCAAATGGGTTGAGGCCATGCCCCTTGTTAATGTCATCGATATCACCATCTCTAAGTTCATCTTTAATCAAAACATTTGCCATTTTGGTGTCCCTCATACTATCATTTTAGACAATGATGGTAATTTCAAAAATAAAGATGTCAAACAACTCTATGCAAAGTTTAAAATCAATCATAAATTTTCCACACCCTATCATCCATAATATAATGTCCAAGTTGAGGACACCAAAAAAATTCTTAATAAAATTCTCCAAATGACAATTCATGAAACCCACATGGATTAGCATCTTCATCTTTATCCTGATCTTTAGGGCTATAACACTAACATACATACTGCCACTGAGACAATGCCATTCTTTATAGTCTATAGTTTTGAGTCAGTTCTTCCATTAGAATTTAGGCTTCCCTCTCTCCATATATATCTTTATGGTATTATACTTGATGAAAAATTACATGAGGCTCACCTTCATGCTCTCAATCTTCTTGATGAGCATCGTCTTTCTGCTTTACAACATAATCACCATTATAAGGCCCATATTGCCAAATAACATAACAAATGTGTTAAAATTGGTAGTTTAATATTGATGATCTTGTCCTTAAATTAGATTACACTCATGAAAAATAAAGTAAATATTTATAAAAATGGTGGGGGTCCTATTTAGTCAAAGATATACCGGTACCTATTGCCTTCAAACCAATGAAGGTCATATTTTTAAAGAACCCACCAATGTGCAATTCCTCAAGAAGTATTTTTCCTAAATCATTCCCTTCTTTTCATGCTTTCTATATATTATCTATCTAACACTTTTTGCATGATACTTACATGGGTCATACCCTCTACATTAATTCTCTTTTTTCACAAATATTAGTCCTTCCTTTTGGTTATTTTGGTTTCCTCTTTTTCTCATGAGTTGCATTGTAAAACTGTGGATAGGACCTGGTCTTCCTCATGATGTACTTTTATTCTCTTTATAATTTTTCTAAAACTTACACTTTTAAACACTCCTTGGGTTTCTCTTTTGTGAGTTACATTGTAAGACCATGGATAAGACCTAGCCTTCCTCATAAATATATACTTTTTCCTAACTCATTTATTTTTTTAATGCTTTTTGGCACCCTCATGGGTCTCTTTTTTATTAGTTGCAGTGTAAGACCATGGATAGGACCTGGTCTTCCTCATAAAATCATCATCTTTTTATTTCTTTTTTAGAATGTGTTTTGTAATCGTTATGAGTTCTTGATCCTTATTCTCAGCTTTAGCTTTTGCTTCTTTTGATAGATAAAATTTGCACAACAATCTATGTTAGCATGTTTTCTTCCATTTCCCTCATTATTATGATAAAGAATCACACTTTACTGTCATTGTATCCCTTTTTTGCCTTTTTATCACTTTTTTTATGATTTGAAATAATTCAAATTATTTCATGTTTCATTCCTCTTTATTTCTTTTCCTTTCACTTCACATTGGATAAAACAATGTTGAAGTCAAGATAAAACTTTTATTTCACCCAAATTTACAAGACTCCTAGACACCATGCTCTCTGAAGTTCTCTCTTAGCAACCAAGTTCCAAGTATTAAAAAAAAATCATCTTTATCACCCATGTTTGGTTTTCCAAATTCGTATGTAGGAGGAATAGAAAAAGCCATAAAAAAAGTCAAAATCCAAAATCATTTGAAACAAAAGGCAATGATATACAAAAAACAACATACAAATATCAAAAGTCAAAATCACACCAAAAGACGTAATTACAAGCACATCTCGTATCTCTAATTGAAGCTCAAACTCCATAGTTGGCCTCACAATAAAGCCAAGGTCCATTGGATTAAGGTAGGCCAATAGATTGGAATAGAATAATTCAATAAAATCTATAATGCTACCTAATTTTTCATGCATATACCCAATCTTCACAGTAGATTGATGGCTCTGTAAGGGGTCCTAAGCAATGAGGAACTTGTTGTGGGAAGGTAGGTCCATTTTAATTTTAATGCATATAGCCTTCATGGGATGCTCTACATAATTAATTTGTTGACCTAAGACTTGTGTGGCTAAGAGAAGTTATTCAGAGTCCTTAAGGTTGAAAATGCTCTTATATTGACAAACTTAATTTGAGTGTCTTCACTTCGATAAAGAGTTTCTCTACCTTGGTTTTTCCTTCATTCTCTCCTCCACCCATTTCATTTCCCCCTTGACAGTAAAATTATGATTCTAAATTTGTTTTCCCTCTTTTATATTCCTTCTTCACATCTTAAAAATATGCTAGCACTACTTTGTTTCAGTTTTATCTATCATTAAAACAAAACAATATGCTTGAGCAACTATGGATTTCTTTCTTTACACCATGGCTTTACATTTATATATATAACTTGCCTTATTTTTACTATTTTTCATTATTGTACCACTATTTTTTTAGACACCTGAGTTCATTTCTACTTTCATGTACTTTTTTCAATGTTGAGTGAGGTTGGCTTGTTACTTCTCACTCATCAATATTGTTTTTCATTTTATGTAAATTTTTCCATTGATGATTGAGTAAGGATTGTTACTTCTCACTCATAAATGTTGTTTTACCATTTTTTCTTACCCATCTTTATTTAAGTAAGGATTGATACTTATTTTACATTGATATTTGATTATCACCTTTTTGACATGTATCATTGGTTTGACTTGGTGAGTTTGTCTTTCGTACTTAAGGTTTACTTATTTAATTATTTGAGTTTGTGTTCATATTGTAAATCTTGAATTTCATTCAATATAAGAAAATCAAGTGATCTTTCAATCTTTGTGTTGGGATAAATTTGTAGTGTTTTGGAAATGTTCTTATGTCTTTTCCATTACATTTTCTTATGCTTTGATTGGATTGTGGTGTGAGATTTAAATAAAATTAAAGGTGCCAGGAAGCTGATTTTGAAGTCTTTGAGCTACATTTTAGTTTTTGGATTTGTGCTCACCATTGAAAGTGACTTACCATGGAGACTTTGAGCTACAAGTTATTCTTCTTTGGTGATTTTAATCTTTGTTGGAAATAAGGTGAAGACTTTGGGCTACACTTTGTTTCATCTATTCAAGTTACTTTGTTGGTATCATTTTAATTACTCTTTCAGCTAACTAATCTGAATATGAGTTGTCCTTGTTTCATCAAATAGTTTTACGTTTTCACAATACATTGTAAAGAATGAAAGAAAATTTGTAAGAAAACATCAATTCTTAAAAAAGAGGATTGGATGATATGACAACACCCATTTTGATAAAATTAGTGTAAATAAGAGTAAATAATAACTTGTTTTAGTTAGCAATAAGAAGGGAGCCTCCCATTTTCTTGAGGAGAGATTTTATCTCATCACACTGTGGCTGAAATAACCATTTTGTTGGTAACAAAATATTTGCCCAACAAACTTGGTTTCACTTTCTTTTATTGACGTTTTAATCTTCAACCTGGTATAAGTGATTTAATCAAACATTATCAATATAGTAATGATCAACCTATAATGGCGATTTAGATCTTGTTACATCATCTCAATAAACTCATCACATACTTTCTTTAAGCTCTATCTTGGCTGTGTTTAAAGACACAATGTTACAAACCCGATTATAATCCTTCCATGAAATACTTAGTTAAAATGACTTGAAAACAATGTAAACACCACAAGGACCATCAAACAACAAAATTTTCCTACCACTTATATCACTCACATTCCTGGAAAGTTCACTTGTCATTAATCTATCTCTCTACATAGGTACTCGAACTCCTCACTATTTCCACTGTCTTAACTCCGATCACACGATGCACTTTCAATGGAATTGTGCCTACCTTATAGATATATGTTCACATTATATTTACATACTATCGTTTTTACCTGTGTACATACTCAGAACCCTATTCACCCACTGATGGTTTCTCACTTTCTAAGTAGATTCCTTACGCCTTTCCAAAATCCATTTTATAATACAGTTTTTAAAGCAACAAGCTAAACTTATTTAGAGCTTGAGCTGCATGCACCTTCAACACAGGTCTCTACGTACCATTCCAGATCTCTTTTAATAATCAGTCAATCTCCTATCGACCTCTGTGACGCCTCTCAAAGAAGAGCTCATGTTGACTGTGCATACTCGATGAGAATCACAGATTGTTCTACGGTGCTAGAGAGACCTTGAACCTGTGTGAAATATTCTTAACCCTGCCCACTCTCCTTAGACCACATACACCATCTTTGTGTCGCTTTTCTAATGAATTCTTTCTTGACTGTGTTAACATAGAATTAGAAAACTTTACAAATTCATTACTACAGATTTCATGAATTATTTTTTACCCGATGGATTCGAATTACTCATAACACCTTTTAGATCACCATCAAATTACTTACCAAATGGAAAGGATTGATTAAAGGTAATCATCACTCGATATCCTGCTTACTACACAACTTTTATGTAATTGTTTACAAACTGGCCTGTTGCCTTGTGGACTACACAAATCATCAAACACTTAGTACCATATTAACACCATTATGAGAATGGAACATGGCATATTTCAAACACATTTATAATGTCGATTAGTTTATAAATAGGTCTTTTCTCAATGCAAATACGTCTAATACTCTAACTCATTGAATATCCTCTTGAACTAAGACTTTCACTCGGTCTCAAAACATAAGGTATGACTAACACGGGCATGTAGTAATTATGGGTTTCAATCTGAAAAGGCTCATGAAACACACAATTATGACCTTGTTTTGAAATCTTCACACTAATTTTAGGATCATGGATAATGATTAACTAATATTAAGGAGTGATTTTTCTATCCTAACTAGCAACTTTCTCAACATAAACAGAAACTCAGTCCAAATACAAAATATTAATCAAAACAGGGAGCGACAGATTTGTTTCCTTTGATCAACTCAAAGCAATTGAAGCTATTATGATTTATATTTGAAACACTAAAATAAATCCAATATTTACTTACGAAAACACAAGAGTCATCATAAACTTATTGTCGTTCAATTTCCTTTCAGCCTTCAAGGCACAGTTTACCAATACACCAAATAGACTGGTCTGTAACAAGTATATTCAAAAGACTTTGAACTCTATTCACAAATTCTTGTAATCACAACCCAAAAAAATATTTAATCTTACCAAAAATACACAGGGATCAATAGAGATTGCTTCTACTCGCATTTTATCATTGAATATAATTATAATCAACAGTCATTGCACTCATATATAAGAAATTATAGGGTCTGTTATACGTCCCATGTCAGCAGATGATAAAAATTCCTCTCTATTCTTTTCAATAGGGTTTATTTACATTCATTCTTTCAAATCCTACCCCTTTACACCTTGACTCCTTCCTCAAATGACACATACAAACAAAATAATTACCTTTCTTTTAATATCAAAACTAATGTAACTAACAGTGTAACTCCCCTTGAACATTGGGAGTGCATAACTACCTATCCTATTCACTAAAGTGACTCATCATGTGAGTCTTTTATGTGCTTATATATTACTAACCACTATTACAGACTTCTATGGACTCAAAAAGACTTGGAAAAACTTTCCAAATGACTCTAGACATTCAAATTAGACCAATATGTACATTGGGTAGTGATTTACTTGCATCACTTACTCAATCATCAATGGAAAAAGTACATGAAAGTAAGAATAGACTCAGGTGTTTACAGAAAGATTATTACAACAATGAAAAGCTATGAAAGAAACAAATGCACATCTAGACATGCAGAGCCATTTTATAAAGAAAATAATCTATAATCACTCAAACATATTATTTGGTTCTAAAGATAGATAAAATTGAAACAAAGCAGTGTTAGCATGTTTTTAAGATGTGAAAAAGAGGGAATATATAAGAAGGAAAAACATATTTAGAATCACACTTACTTGTCAAGGGGGGAAATGAAATGGTGGAGAGGAGAATGAAGGAAAAATCAAAGTAGAGGAACTTTTTATCAATGTCAAGACACCCAAATTAAGTTGGTCAAAACAAGAGGACTTTCAACATTCAAGACTCTGAAGAACTTCTCCTAGCCATACAAATCTTAGGTTAACAAATAAAGTGTGTAGATTATCCCATTTAAGTTATATGCATAAAAATTAAAATGGACCTACCTTCCCACAATGTGTTCCCTATTTTTCAGGATCCCTTACAAATCCATCAGTCTACTATGAAGATTGGGTACTTGCGTGAGAAAGTATGTAGCACCATATAGTTTGTTGAATTATTTTATCTCAATCTTCTTGCCTACCACACCTCAATGGACCTTGGCTCTATCATGAGGCCAAATATAGATTTTGAGCTTCCATTAGAGATAGAAGATGTGCTTGTAATCATGACTTTTGATGTGATTTTAATTTTTTAAATTTGTATGTTGGCTTTTGTATATCATTGCCTTTTGTTTCAAATGATTTGGATTTTAAAATTTTTTATTGATTTTTCTATTCCTCCTCCATATGGATTTAGAAAACTAAACATGGATGTTAAAGATGACTTTCATTAGAATACTTTGGACTTGGTTGCTAAGAAAGATAACTTAGAGAGCATGGCGTCTAAGAGTCTCATTAATACAAGTAAAATAAAAGTGTTATCTTGAATTTGACCTTGGTTTATCCAATGTGTAATGAAAGGAAAGGAAATCAAGAGGAATAAATCATGAAACAATTTGAATTACTTCAAATTGCAAAAAAATTGACAAAGGGTGAAAAATGGATATAATGATAGTAAAAGTGTGATGCCTAATCATACGAATGAGGAAAGTGTAAGAAAACATTTTAATATCAGTTTATTTTGCAAATTTTATCTACAAAAGATGCAAAAGCTAAAGTTGAGAGCAAGGATCAAAAACTCGTAACCATTGTTGAACATAGTCAAAAAAAAAGAACACTAATTGAAATATGGTGATTTTATGAGGAAGGTCTGGTCCTATCCATGGTCTTACACTATAAATCATAAAATAAAAACCCAAGAGGGTACACAAAGCATGTGAAAATTAAATGAGAAAGACTTTTTTTGTGATTAAGGCCAGGTCTTATCCATGGTTTTACGCTGCAACTCACAAAAAATAAAAACCTAAGGGAAGCCAAAAAGTATTGGAAAACAAGTAAATAATGAGAACAAAAGGAAATCATGAGGAATATCGGGTCCTATCTATGGTTTTACAATGCAACTCATGAGAAAAGAGAAACCAAAGGACTAAAAGGAAGGAATAAGCTTTTTAGAAAAAGAGAGAACTATTGTAGAGGGTGAGACTCGTGTAAGAATGTTCCAAAAAGTGTTAGTATAATATCATATAGAAAGCATGATAGGAAGGGAAGGATCTAGGAAAAATACTTTTTTATGAATTGTGCATTGTAAGATCTTTGAAAATATGGCCTTCATTAGTTTGAAGGTGATATGTGCTAGGACCGAGAATGTCTTTGACTAAATAAGGGACCCATCATTTTTGGGTGTATTTACCTTCTTTGTCATGAGTGTAGTCTAATTTAAGGACAATATAACCAACATTAAAAGTGTGAACTTTAACTCTTTTGTTATGTTGTTTAGAAATTCGGGCCTTGTAGTGGCAATTATATTATAGGTAGAAAGATGGTGTTCATCAAGAAGATCAAAAGCATGAAGGCAAGATTCACATAATTATTCATCAGGTATGATACTATGAAGAGAGATACAGAAAGAGAGAAGCTCAAATTCTAATGGGAGGATTGAATCAGAACCATAGACTATCAAAAATGGCATTGCCCCAGTAGCAGTGTGTATGCTAGTGTGATAGGCCCAAAGAGTGGAATGTAAATGAAGATACCAATCTATGCAGGTTTCACAAATTATCTTTTGGAGAATTTTATTAATAATTTTGTTGGTGGCCTCGGCTTGGCCATTGCATTGGGTATGATAAGACATGAAAAAATTGTGATTGATTTTAAATTTAACACATAGTTGTTTGACGTCTTTATTTTTGAAGTTACCACCATTATCTGAAATGAGAGTATGAGGAACACCAAAGCGGTAAATGATGTGATTGAGGATGAATTTGGAAATGGTGGTATCGGTGATATTGACTAGGGGCATAGCCTTGACCCATTTGGTAAAATAATCAATGGTTGTGATAATAAAGACAAGCCCATCTTAAGATCTACGTAATTTACCTATGAGACCTAATCCCCACATGGAGAATGGCCAGGGAGACTCAACAATTTAAAGATCGACTCTTTATTGCATCTGCTTTTGATTCACAATCACTCCAAAGAGCTCCTTTGGAGGATACATGATGGATTTCAAACAATTGTAGCTTCTAGTAGGTTTTTTAAACCCCTCGCTTCTTGTTCTCTTTTTTTTAAGGGGAGTTTTTCCTATGGGTTTTCTTCTTTTCTCCACTTTATGAGAGTTGATTTATACTTGGGTACCTTATCAAGCCCAATTGTCGAGACCTAATTTTTCTAGCCACCTAAGCTATGCTTAAGTGGGGTGTTGGTGTAGATTTTTATTTCATTTAATAGTTTTTTCCTACACATGTTATTTAGCTCGTTTAAGTGTTGTTAGGTCATTAGGGCAAATAATCCCACATGCATGAGGATATTGGATCATGCCTATCTTCCACTTATATATGTACCTTTACTAAAGCTACTGTGACTAATTTGACCTTGTATAGTTTTGAATATAAGTAAGGTTATCCTTGTGACAGGATTCTTGTGTGTTCACTCTACCAATGATAAACTATTGGCCAATTTTATCATATAATAGTAGCTATATTTAAATGTCATATTTATGTGTTTTTTACACATAGAATACAATTAAACTTTTATACTTATGCAAATTATATTTCACCAAAATCAATTTGATGGTCTGCACAACTATAAACATGATCGAATGCCACTGCACTAAATTACATAGCTATTAGGGTAGACAAACAACATGAATATCTAGTCAACACCACAAGATTCTAGTTTTTAGTGGGAATCTCGATCTATGACTAGAATCAATTTGATGGTCTGTACAACTATAAACATGATTGAATGCCACTCCACTACAATACCTAGATGTCAGGGCATACGAACAACATGAATATCTAGTCAATGTTACGAGATTCTAATTTTTAGTGGGAATCTCGATCTATTACATATTTATCATTCAATATTTTGCCTATCTAGTTGACGTGGATGGAAGTTCCATTATTATGTGATCCTTAATTTTTCAAAACTCATGAACATTATAAAATTTACCTATAACTAATACAAATATATTTTAGAATAATCATATGTGGAGATCTGTATACATGTCACCCAATAATTATCCAATATCTTTGAATGTGGCCTCTATACATTTGAATAATTGTCATAATCACTTTCAAATATAATTATTAGTATCACGTTTAGTCCAATACATATATAATTTCAACTACCCTATTTCAAGTTAACGTTGTTTAATTTATTTACTTTTAATTTAGATGCGGATTATATTCGAATTTTATTTTTAGCAAACTGACAAGTTACAAAAGCTTAGAAACATTTTACTAGTCCCTACTTTGATATAACTTTCACCTCAACCAATAATATTTTGGCTCTAGCTAATCGTAATTAATCCATGTGTATCATTCACTATTGTGTTGAACTTACATTGCAAATTTATATATAAATTCAACCATAAATAATTTTTAATACAAAAATACGAATTAAACGCTATACAACCCTTGTTTATATTTATTAACGCTCCAAATTATTTGAAATATTTATAAAATATTTAATCACACTTGTATATTTAACTACACTCTTATATAATATAAACAATTATTATTCTAAGTTATTAATTTTAAATAAAAATTTATTTATATAAATTAAATATATTTAAAAATAACTTTTATAAATAATTGTTACGTTAATAATATATATATTTTAAATATTTATTAATAATAAAATAATTACATCTCTTTAAAATTAAAAAAATATTATTTTAATATATATATTTTTTCTTTTATTTATTAAAAAAATAATAATTACATATCTCCACTTTGTTGGACAAGAAAAAATAAGCTCTCCTCTTCATTGAATAGAGGATAACATTCGAATAAATAATTTTTAATTGGTAGATGTGGCAGGCTACCGGACAGGCTGTCGCCGGTAACTCTCGTGACCGACATTACTTGAAAAGCGCTGTTTTTCTCGTCGGTGGGATGTCAAATACCGACAGCGCCCGTTCAAAATGGACTGTATGACGGTATGACCGGCGTGTGGGGGTAGAAAACGTTGATCGTGATGGGTGCCGGTCAGTGGCACGTTCCACTCCATCTCTTTGACCTATTCTTTCCAACTTCTTGGCAAGTTTATGAAGGCTATAACATTTACATACGATTCGAAATGAGATAATTATTTTTTGAAAGAGCATAAATTTTTGATAATAATTCAAATATGTAATCATATTTAGGTTTTAGTGAATTTATTAACGTAATTTTTTATTTTCCCCAAAACCTATTCATTTTAGGCCTTCAACGCACACAAGCAGTTCCTGGATTATACCGATGGTTGAAAAACTCAACCAACTTGCTTGGAATCATGTAGCTTCTTGAAATTCATCCTTTTATAATGTGATTGATTTCATATAAGTTTAGTACTATGGGTGCTTCCCATGGATCATATTCATCATGCCAAAATAAAAACACACCAATAAGACCACATGAATACACAACTACTATTTTTGGTTGATGCAAAATTTCTTGCATACCTTGGATGCTCCTACATCAGACACCCAACGTATTTAATATGTGAGATACTACTCACATGGATGGATTAAGTGTTAAAACCATTATTTTTACAACTAAACTTGATGGCCATGGTGTCCCCTTCCAACACACCAAATACTTCCATTTATTGTCACACTTTTTTTTTCCATTTCTAACTTTCTCTTGTTGGATTCAAACATGTCCTCTTTTTCTTATCTGTTCTTACTGCTTCCTATTTTTTGGGTTTAAACCCACCATAGTTCATCCTCATTCAATAAAATCTTCTCTTCTTCTATCTCCATCTTTTTTTTGGGTTGAAACCCACCTTCATCTGACCACCTCCCCCAAGAAGATCCTTCATGCATCTTAATTTCTTTTGTGGGATTGTACCCACTACCATCACCTCTCCACCTCCGCCAAGAGTCTTCCTGGCTTTATTCATTAATTATCCAACCCACTATTGGATCCTTCCACACTTAAATATTCTCTATTTGTAGCTCCTATTTTATCATGACTTCCATCTCTTGTCTTTCCACCATAATATTACTTGTGGATTCTTCATTTATAAGAGTCTTAAAATATTCTTCTTCTTCCTTTGCTTCTTCAAAACTTGTGAACTCAAGTGGCTCACTCTCTTTACCTTGGAATTCCTATTTAAATGTCTCCTTTCTTTCAATATCTAGACCTACAATGTCATAGTCTTCTCCACATGGTTGTTCTAATGATTGATTGAAATGCACCACCTCATCCTTGTCACCTTCCATAATTAAAATTTTTACATCATCTCTAGGATAATTATAATATTCTTCCTTCACCACAACCATGCCATGTGAAAATAAACTTGCACTCTCATTTCACATATGAGAACAATTCATACTTTGACTCAAAAGAGTATCTTCTCCAATACCTATGTGAGCTACTCCCATAGGTGCAGCACTTTCATCCTTTATTCCTTTTAGTAGAAATAAGTCCACCATCTTTATCTTCTTGCTTACCTCAATACCACATGATTGACAATATTCATCTCTCCTTGTCCAAATGCTCTTTGGACCAACCTTTATTATTAAGTTATTAACTATTCCATCTAGCATTCTACTCTCTATCCATCTATCAATATGGAGTTTTGATGCATATCCTTCTATCTATCACTGTCCTATTGAGAAAGTCTTCTTCCTCTTTCTAACATATTTTACTTACTTTTGTGATGATTTTACCTCCCACCTCTAGCTACTGGAAATGAACTCCCTCTTGTACCCATAGTTTACCACTCTCTCTTGTGTCCATAATGACTTGAAGACAATATTTTATTGCTAGTATATCCTTACCAATTATTTCTTCAACTATTGTTTCCATATTATCCTCTTTTTCTACTTCTTGACTTTGTTTCACATACATATGAGCATACTTGACTAAACCAAACTATGCCCTCTTCTATTCCATCTTCTCCATTGTTGAACCTGCACATTGAGCAAATATTAATCTTAGAGCTGCATGGAAAATTCTCTCTTTAGATGATTTTATTATTCACTTGACTCAAAATCAAGATAAGTTAATACAAATGGATACATTGAAATCATCACTTGATTTAAATAATAGGGAGAAGAAATAGAATAGAAAGGATCAAGAGGGAAAGGATAAAAATCCCCCCACCTCAAAATAAACCAATGATACCTCCTTTTTCAGTGTTAATTTTAAGAAAGAGAGGATCAAATGTGGGTATTTCTCAAGAATGCATGATGAAAGCAAATATTTGAAAAAGTTGATTGACCACCTAACTAGCCTTATTGAGAAGAATAATATAGGTGTTCAAACCAAGTTCTAAGTGTTCCCTCACTTTCAACTAATCTCCTGTCAGTTTACCAAATTACTCACCTTGGTTTGGGCATGCGAGTTGAGTTCACTCTAAATTTAGTATATGTCAGAGAGTTGCATAGTGACACTATAGTGGAAGTGGGAATAGTCAATCATCAGACTCGACTATATACCTTACCACACTTTTTTCCTAACTCTCATTCATATTCTTCTTTATTGGACTCAGTTGTACTTAATAACATTTATGAGCTTGAGCACATCTCTGATGATGAAGACTCCTCTTCTAGAAAAAATGATTATAATAGTGATGGGGACACACCTCCACCATCTCCTTGTCACCTTCCAAATATCGAGGAGTTATTTCTTAATCCACCTACTTCTGGTCCACTTTAAACATTGTAGGGAGTAGGTATATTGATCTAGGATTCATCAGATATTAGGCAGTCTAGTACATAGTTACATGTCATTCCAATTCCTTCTTCACCTCTATTTTTGATGCACCATTATTGCATGGAACTGTTGGCTTATCTACTATGCATGAGAAGTAAAATTCATTGTATAGGAACCACACCTTGATTGGAGATCCATCAAAAACTTGGTAGACACATTCAATGTTCTAGGGTGATCCATTCTTCATTGCATTTGCTTTTGATCCATAATAACTCCAAAGAGCTCCTTTGGAGGATACAAGGTGGCTATAGATAGTTGTAGCTTCTAGTAGGGTTTTTTAGCTCTATATTCTTATTTTCTCTCTTTGAATGGGAGGGGAGTTTTTTCTACGAGTTTTTCCATTTTCTCCACTTTATGAGAGCTATTTTGTACTTGGGTACCTTATTAGGCCTAGTTGTCGGGACCCAATTATTCTATGCATATAAACTATGTTTAAGGGCGTGTTAATGTAGGTTTTTATTCTATTTAATAGTTTTTTCGTACATATATTATTTAGCTTGCTTTGGTGTTATTAAGTTATTAGGAAAGATAATCCCACATGTATAAGGATTTGGGTCATGCCTATCTTCCACTTATATATGTACCTTTATTAAAGCTATTGTGATCAATATGATCTTGAAAAGTTTTGAATACAAGTAGGGTTATCATTGTAATAGAATTATTCTGTGTTTGTTCTACCAATGATCAACTATTCGCTGACTCTGTCTCACAATTGTGGCTATATTTATGAGTTTTTTATACATAAAATATTATTAAAATTTTGTACTTACGTAAATTATATTTCACCAAAAGCAATTTGATGGTATGTATAATTGTAAATAGGGTAGACGGACAACATGAATATCTAGTAAACACCACAACATTTTAATTTTTAATGAGAATCTTGATCTATGACATATTTATCATTTAATATTGCCTATCTAGCTGACGTGGTTGGGAGTTTCATTATTATGCGATCCTTAACTTCTCAAAACCTATGAACATTATAAAATTTACCTATAACTAATACAAATCTATTCTAGAATAATCATATGTGGAGGCTTGTATACACGTCACCCAATGATTTTTCAATATCTTTGAATGCAACTTCTATACATTTTAATGATTGCCACAATCACTTTAAAATATAATTTTTGATCTATTTCCCCTGATGTGACTTGAAATTTGTATGACTGGTATTGTACTATAATTTGTTATATCAATAAAAATACACTTTTCACTTTTCATTCATACATACATACATACATATACATATATATATGTATATGTGTATACACACACACACACATATATATACACATACATACATACATATATACATACATATATGTGTGTATATATGTGTATATGTGTGTCTATATATATATATATATATATATATATATATATATATATATATATATATATATATATATATATATATATATATGTATATATACGTATGTATATATACGTATGTATATATATGTATGTATATATATGTATGTATGCACACACACATATCATATTTAGTCCAATATATGTATAATTTTTTTTATCCTATTTCAAGTTAATGTTGTCCAATTTTTTAATTTTAAACTAGAAATAAGTTACATTCAAATATAGTTTTTAATAAGTTGACAAATTATAAAAACTTACAAATATTTTGTTAGTCCCTACCAAAGTAAGGATGGTATAACTTTCACCCCAACTTATGTTGAGCTTGCATTACAAATTTATATATAAATTCAACTATAAATAATTTTCAATACGAAAATAAGGATTAACCCTTGACTCTCCAAATTATTTGAAATACTTATATTAATATTGATAAATATTATAAAATATTTATAATATATTTAGCCTCATTTATATATTTGACTACTCTTATAAAATGTAAACAATTATTATTTTAAATGTCTAATTTTTAATAAGATTTTATTTTTCTATAAATTAAAGGTATTTAAAAATGACTTTCATAAATAATTGTTACTTTAATGATATTAATAAGATTTTATTTGTATAAATTAAAGTTATTTAAAAATGACTTTCATAAATAATTGTTACTTTAATGATATTTAAAAATAAACTCTTTGTTAGTTTTTTTTTAAATTTTATCATACACCTTTTTCTTTATTTATTTATAAAAAATATAATTACATATCTTTTCTTCTATACAACAAAAATAAGCTCTTTCTTTCATTAAGTAAAGGATAATATTTTAAAGTTAAGTGTAAACATCATCAAAACATTATAAAAGTAAGCTTTCTTCTTCACTGAATAGAGGATATCTCTACTTCTCTTCATAACAAAAGTAAGTTTTTCTCTTCATCAAATAGAGGATAATATTTTAAATTTAAGTGTAAACATCTTTAAAACACAACAAAAATAAGTTCTCTTCTTTATTGAATAGAGGATAACATTCGAATAGAGAATTTAAATGTTTTAAAAGGAAGTCAAAAAGTTATAATAAAAATTATAATTACAATTATTATATTGATTAGTTGTTTGTCATGAATAAGTTTTAAAATATTTTTAATTCAACAATATTTAAATATATAGAATTAATTTATATTAAAAAATAATTATATTCATTAGTTTAAATAAAATAAATGATTATATAATATAATTTTAATTTTAAAATAATATATATTTAAAAAATGTTTAAATTTAATGTAAGGAAATGATATACACATTATATATAAATAAAGGTTTATAATGCCATTCACACGTCCAAATCAATATAATAAACATTATAAATTTTGATAAAAAAATATTTACTTCTTTTAATGTTTTTTTCTTTCTTCTTTAAATATGGAAAGTATAAATTCTTTTAATGTCTTTTGTATGAGGATGGTTTTTTTTTTGGGGAGGTTTTATTAACAACGTTTTCATATTTTAAATAAAAAAACGTATTTTATAAGAAAAATGTTCATATTGGTATCAAGTTTAATCTCATATTTTATTTATATATATATACTTTTAGTTTTTATGAAAAGTTTAAAATTAATTCTCAATTTGTTTATTAAAGAAAAAAATTATGATTATTAGAAAATATTTTTTTAAAAATATTGTCTAAATTTTTTATTCTAAATCCAGTTTTTACTTTAAAAAATATAATTTTTTGTGTTTTATATATAATGAAAACATAAAATAGATGATAAAATGATTGATAAAAAATTAAAAAATTAAGTATATATTTAATATAATCTAAATAAATATATTTATAGGGAAAACATTCCATTAGTGGTACGCCTTTTAATTACGAAAAAGTGTTTTTGTTAAGGTATATTCCTTTAATAGAATATATTAGTGTGTATAACTATTAAAATATACCAGATGTTGAACATGTAATATCTAATACTCGTTCAATATTTATTCTATAAAATAAAAAGTAATCAATCATATCTTGACAAGTAAGATTTAAGTATTGATATTCTAATGTATAATTATTGGTACTCCAAAGATTAAGTTTTAGTTATAGATTTAAAAAAATGTATTTTATAGTTTCTCATGATAAAATCAATTATATCATAAAATGTATAATGAGTAAGACCTTGAAATTTTAATTATAAATAATTAAGACGATATATTAAAATGGATAAAAATTTCAAAATCTAATATAATATTATGACATCTTAATTCATTGTCCAAAATTAAAATGCACCATTCCTGATACCTTTCTTTTAATTATACCAAAAATTTGATGATATACCACAATTTCCCCCATCATCAAATAAACATTTTTAAAAATTTCAACCATATTTTACAGTTAAAAACTGAAAACTTTCATATGGCCGTCAAATGTAGACCATCTTCTGTTTTATATTTTCAAAATTTAGTATTGAAAACAATGGGTTCTGAGTAAACCCCAACTTATCAAATAAGCGCTTTTTATATTTGGCATTTGATATTATGTGTTGAAAAGAAATATTATATTTTTTTATTTATTGATTTATGATGTAATGATCATTTTTTGGTTCTATTGAGTGTCTAGTTATATTAACACTATTGAGAAAGGTGGTTCAATGGTGGTTAAAGCCACATATGACATTGATGACCTCACGTAAGTTTAACAGGTGCTCAAACTTAAAATATACTAACATGGAGTTTAAAATATGTAAATTATTGCCTTCATGTTATTCATGTTTAAGTGAATGTTGTTAATGTTTAAATGTATTGAAAGGTGTAGTTCATTACATTAAGTACTCATAATTTATGTTATAGTGTTCTTGTTTACTTCCATTTATATTTCAGCTTATGCTAAACTCTTATTTATTTTGCATCATGAAAGATAGTTATGAAAATGCTTTAGTCGCTAATATAACTTATATGCAGGTTATGTGAGCATAAATTCCTTAAAATTAGGGTTTTTGGAAACTCAATTTTTTTGAGTTATGATAGTTATAGAGACTTTGTTAGGCTAAATTTTGGAAAAAATATTAGAAATGATTTAATTTAAAATGCATGTTTAATGTACCAAGATGGTTATAACTAGAGCAAACTGTGACCTTAGAATAATGGAAGTGTTCTAGTTGATAATCATAAATGAAATCAACATGGCCATGATGACACAAATGTGGAAAATAATGACATCCATGATACAAATTAAGATAACCCTAAACAACAAGGTATTGAGGAAAAAAAAATTGTATTTCACAACATCTTGGGAATATTACATGGCATTCATGGATAAATAGAAGGCTTTGGTCAAAGGTTGACTCATTTGGAAAACTTTCAAGAGGGTGGGTAAGAAGAAGAGATTCCTAATGAAAATCCTTAATAACAAGAGGATGTGGAACTTATTGTTAAAGAGATGAAAAATATTCCTCTTCCCACATTCTATAATGAAAACACTTGTGATGCCGATGAGTCATATATAATTAATTTGTTGATGTATTTTTCTTTGCACAACATGGGTTCTAACATTAAAACATGTATCCGAGATTATTAATTAGTAGGTGATGTTCCTTTATAGTAGAATCATTTGTGTACCATAAAAATATATGATCCCATTTCTTCTTCATGGGAAATATTTTTAAAATGGTTTATAAAAAAGTATTTGAACAACATATATAAAGAACAAAAAATCATAAAATTTAAATTGCTAAAATAAAAAATTATGACAATTTTTGAATATGAAAACAAGTTTATGGTACACCTGTATCATGTGAATTACATAAAAAGTGAGGAAACAAAGGTAACCAAGTTTAAACTAAGTTTGAATGAGATACTCATACATGATGTAAACATGACCAATAAAAAAACCTTAGTTGCTAATTTAGAATCAACATACTATGTTGAAGAAAAAGAGAAGGCTCACTAAAAATTAAGATATTTTTTTTGAAACAACAAGAAATAAGGAAATTCTAAGTTATCAATACCTTTAGTAAATAAGAATTCCAATAAAATTGAATCTAAGAGGATTATTGGAAAAGGTTATAATTATGGAAATAAATTTTAGAATACAAAGAGTTTTAAATCACACTCTTTTGTAAAGAAGAATGTTGAAGCTAATAATTAATAAAACTTTCATAGACTATCCATAGAATTAAATACCATTTCTCTTCCAACTAAGATCATTGTGACATGTTGTTAATATGGATATAACCATCATTTTAAACATTTACCTAAGTTGAATAATAACCACAAGGTTTATGTATCTTTAGACAATAAAAATGTAGAATTTCAATTAACACCTATTTAGACTAGAGGTATACTTCAAAGTTTTTCATTACCTATTTTAATTGATTTAGGAGAAATATAGAGTTTTTTTTTTCCTATTAATGATTTGAAGTGTAAAATCAAACTAACTAGACTTAGAGAAGGATGGAAAGTAGAATTTGACACTGGGAATAAAGTGGTTGTTAATGAACGTCAAGAGCAAGCTGAACTTAATTTGGGAAATTTAAAGTCTTGTGTGAACATATTACTTACCCCTTTGAGATATTATGACATTATATTAGGCATGGATTGGTTGAATGCACATAAATCTAAGTTGGACTATTTCAAAAAAAAAAAATCAATGTCTATATGTTAAAGGGAAACTAGTAATTATTCAAGGAATCAATCAACCTTGAACTCAACATATTATTTCAGTTATACAACTTAAGAAGGATATTAGAAATGGATGTCAATTATATGCCATGAAACTACATGATTGTTTTGAAGAACCACTTCTATACTCAAAAATACTCAATTTTGGAAGAAGTTGTAAATGTTTTTAGGAAGAGGTACCAAGACTACCTCCCAAAAGGATATTTAACTTTACAATAGATGTAACACCTAGAATAACACCTACATCTAAAACACCTTATTGGATGAACGTAACTGATCTAATGTAATTTAAGGTTCATCTACAAGAATTATTGAATAAGGGAGTGATATGCCCTAGTGTGTCACCTTGGGGAGCTCTAGTGATGTTTGTAAAGAAGAAGGATGAGATGCTTAGATTGTGCATTGATTATAGAATGCTCAAGAAGGTCACCATCAAGTAAACAAGAACACTATAACATAAATTATGAGTACTTAATGTAATGAACTACACCTTTCAATACATTTAAACATTAACAACATTCACTTAAACATGAATAACATGAAGACAATAATTTACATATTTTAAACTCCATGTTAATATATTTTAAGTTTGAACACCTATTTAATGTCATATGTGGCTTTAACCACCATAGAACCACTTTTCTCAATAGTTTTAACATAGCTAGACACTCGACAGAACCAAAAAATGATCATTACATCATAAATCAATAAATAAAAAAATAGAATATTTCTTTTCAACACTCAATGGGTTCTGAGTAGACGTGGCAGTGACCGACATTACTTGAAAAGCGCTGTTTTATTCGTCGGTGGTTGTTGTCTGATGTCAAATAATGTACGCCCGTTCAAAATAATGTACGACCGGCGTGTGGGGTAGAAAACGTTGACGGTGATGGGTGCCGGAGAGACGTCACTGGCACGTGGAATGCAGCTGTCGTTATCTTCACAGTGTGGACTGATATTGACCGACACACTGCCAACTCAACAACCACGGGGTTTGCTTTCAAGAACAAACATCCCACCCCAAAATAATAATAATAATAATAATAATAATAATAATAATTAAAAATGTATGTATATATAAATAAGATGATTAATTTGTAATCTTCGAAATAGTGTTATGTAATAAAGAATATTTATTTTGTCAAATTTATTTAGGAACTTAATCCAACTTGATTTTTTTTTTTGGTAATTCTTAAGATATATATATTTTGGTAGAAAGTGTGATATTGTATTTTTCCATCATTCATATCAATTAGACTACAACCCTTTCAAATATATATATATATATATATATATATATATATATTCAAAAATATAAAAAATAATACTTTTTAAAAGATATATAATCTTGTCAAACACGAATATATGATAACCTGTTTTACAATTATAAGTTTTGACCAAGTGTGATCGTGAATACCAATTGATTATCCTTTTATTGTAAACCATCTTATACTTTATTTCTATAAATTTTTATTAATAGATATGGTGGTGTGTATCCAATAATAAAATCTATATAATAATTTTAATAACATTTGTGAGATTTAACTCTAAAATATAATCAACATTTTTTCTTAAGAGTGTATCATGCATGTAAAGATTATGATAGATGAATCAAATAGCTCCTAGGCATTTATTAGTCGTTAAATTACATATTTATTTATTTTTAATAGATAATCAATTTTGACTCGAGCTACGAATTGGATCTGGGGCACAACAAGGGGGCCCAATCTTCGTTAACCACTAAACCAACACAAATGACTATCACTGACCACTAAAACCACTAACCCAACTCAAACGACCACATCCAACCTACAAACAACATGTGAGATTCAACCATGGGTGGGGTTAGCACCACCAACCCACTTTACCAACCATTCTACATCTCATTAGCCTAAAATGTTGGATAACAATCTTTATTTAACCGAAACCAGAATCGACTATGAAGAGTAATCTTAGCCATAGACTATGGACTTGCCTCCTCACATTGAACACAAGTTTCAAGCCACATACCGACCCCCATCGCATTGAATATTGAGCTGATTAATCTACTACATAGGTACCCTCACGACTGACCCGCCAAAACCTAGTGTGGGAATGATGCTATAGAGGTGGTTAGCCTAGGGAATGGACCCCAATACCTCCCACTTATAACACTCAACTCACACACCACTAGGCTATCCCTAATGGGTTTTAATTACATAGTTTTAGTATGCTTATGTATTTGTTTATTATTGGTCAAATTTAGGTGTTATTGGCATGCTTTGTTGATTTATAATGGGCTCAACATCCTCCAGCGCCCATTTTCTCTCTCCTCAAAATTTCCTTTCATTAGGTCCATTTGTTTGGAGCGTGTGTATGGTCTTGGGATGCTCAAGACACTCTTTTAAGCAACGCTTTTTGGTTTAAAGCCTTCATCCCTTATTCTCATATTTTTCAATTTTTTATCGTTGTAAGACAATTTAGGCACCAATAGGGCTGTAATTTAAATTCAATTTATCTATAGAGAAACAAGGATTCTATTTCATTGTTAGACTATTTGACTATGACTGTGTTTTGACAATGTGAATAGATTGAAAGTAGGTATGTGAATTGTCAAGATTTGGAACTGTGTCTCTGTGCATGCAATGTCGGCACTTTAAATAGAATCAAACTCATCAAACACAATGTAACAATAAAGTTAAGTATCTTATCCTTTATTGTACTTTCCATAAATAGGAAATTTAATTATCAATTCAATTCTAGTATTGTACATTCAAATTTATGTTTAATTGCTATTTATTATAATCTGAATTAATTATTCCAGTTTACCTTGATTCACCTTAAAGGATAATTATCTAGACTATTCTATTTTAATGAAGCATACTCATAAAATATGATGCACCTACCTAATACATCTTTGTATGTGTGATATTTGATGTTGGATTGTGTGCACAACTTTAGAAATCAACTTCCTTCTCATTGAAACCCTAGGTCTGCTTGTGAAGAATACAAACGTGCAAAATTTGAGAAAATGTACTTAGATTGAGTTGACCCCAATTACCCCCTTGATGATTGATCATTGGGCTTATGTATCTAATTGTCTCAAGAGGGAAGTCAACCACACATAGTTCTTCTCCTTAGTGTGATTGTGCATTTGTGTTCTTTCAGTATGTGAATGCAATTAGAAATATATATTTATTCTTGACAATGTTGAATCTTGACTTGGCTTGTTGTGCTTCAAACTTGGTAGATGAATACTCCTGGTGATTGATTTGCAATTTGGGAAGAATATAATTTTTTTTTCAATGCGTAGTAGTGTATAGATGCTTGATAAATAAGTGCCAATTGATAGATATGTTTTACCTCGACTTGTATTTCTATGCACTCAATTAGGTAATTTTCCATGCCACCAACATGCTAAGTGAATGGGACGACTTATGGGAATGATTTTATTTTGATAAATATTCATTGCTAGTCAAAGTATAATAATGTCGGTCTTAGGACAATTCAATTGATGCTAGTGTTCAAATTTGTCATCGTTATTTGGGAGATAAGAATGTAAATCTAGTGATCTAGAAATGTATGAGTAGGATATTTAATTTATTTAACACAAACTAAGAGGTTCATGTCGATTATTGATAGAACCTAAGGATAGATCAGGCTCATAACTAGCATGCAAGTTTGTGGGAATGACGAATAAGAGTTGTTTGGAGACACAAGTCATGTTGGATAAATACAAGTTAAGATTGACATTTCCAAGTCTCAAATACCATATTTTAATATTTGCAAAGATTGAAATAAGAGTAGAATATTAAAGTAAAGGACATATCCACTTTGAGGGAGAAACATCCACAACCTTGCAATAAGATTTTTTTTTGTAATATAGTAGTCTTATACTAACCACTACTCCCTATATATACTCTACTATAGACACCTAATTTGGTAGAAGACCATTTTCTATTATGTCTTTGTCATGTTTTATACCACTTGGTCCACTTGTGTACATTCAACTATTTTTTAACACTTTCACCCTACACTAGACTCTCATTAGCCTTGATTCATCTATCTTTTCTTAAATACACCTTAGATATGTCAGTTGTCAGCACTATGATACCATCTAATCATCCTTTGTTCAACTTTGTCTTTGTTCTAATACTTTTCTCCCTCTGGTTCAAAATCAATAGTTAATTAATTACGACCCTCATACTTTTGTGGGGTCCATTCTACCTTGGTTTGATGCCTTGGACTTTGAATTTCTTTTATCACTATTCTCTAAAGTCGACTATGTTCAAAGTATTCTATGGAATCCTACATATACAAATATATCCTTATTCATTTTGAATAGATCAAGACGTCTCCTATCAAAAGAATCTCTTAGAAATTATTTTTCTAATGCACAATCATCAATCGTTATCAAAAGTTTTGCACATTCAACTAAAGAGTGTACACATTGAACCAATAAAACCCTTAAAAAAAACAACCATCAACTTTAAACTGTCCGCTCACCGACTCAAACGAAATAACCAATGACATTGCAGACATGACAGACGATCGCTGAACTCTCACCGGTTGCTACACACACGGGGCGGTCAGAAGTCAGTCATTTTAAGTGGGGGGAGGATGACGACGTGCGCTATATGACTGGTGCATTCGGGAATTTAGAATCTAATAAGACATTAGAATTTATGGAGACGTCACTACCACGTGGAGGATGGAACTTTTGTTTTCTCTCAAACGTCTTCACCTTCTTAGTGGTGGCCATCAAAGCTGACCACTAATTACTTGTCCTCTACTTTTTTATTTTTCACTAATTTCGTTGTCTTTGATAAATGAGGAAGTCCTACCAACTAAAGGCTTCAATCTCTTTTCCCAAAATGGCTACAAGAGCATAGGTCTGGGAGTTAGTGTGTTAATAATAGGTCTTAAAGGGTTACTTTATTTAGAGCACCGTAGACCCTAGCGTTGACCTTTTTATTGGGTATTAACTTTTTATTAACCTTTTCTTGTAGAGAAGAGGATTTGATAGTTTTAGTTACATTCTTCAAAATAAGAGAAAGTGGGCTGCAATCAAGTTTCTTCTCGCTGCTACTGTTATTTAGGTGGTATTCCATTTTGGCATCATAGTCTCTTTTATGATAAATGTGAAGGCATGGTGATGGATTCATCTCTTTCCCTAGTAGTATCTAACCTATTCATGTAAAAGTTTGAATATATGGCTCTACACTCCTATCCACACCAAACTAAATGGTGGAAGGGGTATGTAAATGATACCAACTTTTGTTGGAAACATGGGAAGGAGAGTTTGGAAAAATTACACCACACCTCAATAGTCTGGTGCCTAGCATAAGTTCATTAAGGAAATTAAGATGAAAAGTAAGCTACCTTTCTTGGATGTCTTCCTTTCATGGAAAAGGGATGGATCACTTAATAGAAAGGTTTATAAAAAATGAACCCACACTAATCTATACCTACATATCACTTCACATCATCACTCAACACATAAAGTAGGGGTGTTAAAAACTTATCACAAAGGCTTTCAAGATTTGTGATGAAGACAACATAGAGAAAAACATTGAACACTTAAAAATAGTTTTTAAGAGGAATGGTTACATAGGTAAGAAAATCACAAGGGATATTAAGCAAGCCAAGAATAATCTTAACATGCCCAAAGAACCATCAAACGACAACCCAATAACATTCTTGGCTTATGTTGAAGGATTCTCCTAAAATTGCTAGAATCTTAAAATGCCAAAATATAAAGACTACCTTATTACCTATCAATAAGTTGAAAACATCTTTAAGGTTTGTTAAAGACCATCTAGACCCTAACTTATGTAATACGCTGTACTTAGTGGAATGCTCATATGGGGTCCCATACATCATGGAGATGAGGAGGTCCACTTGTACTATAATTAAAGAGCAAGCCACCAACATTCATCTGGAAATAATTGAGAAGTTGGCTCTAGCTGAGCATTCATACAAATCCAACATGTGATCTGCATAAAAGAAGCAAAAGTTATTAAGGTTGACAATCATTATCAAAATCAAAAATTAAAGGAAGCCATTGAAATTGGTAAACACCCCCACAATTAAGGCTTACAAATAGATCATACATGGAGGCCCGTTATTAGCTCTATTTATGGTTAATCTTATTTGTTATATATAGTCTTTTTTGGTTTCTGACCAATAATAATTAAATTTTGCAATAGTTGGTCAACCTTTGTATTTTTCTTCTTAATAATTAATAATTCACTTATTTAATTTACTTAACAAATAAATTATAAACTTTTTAGGGTTCTATATTTTTATTTTCTACCAAATATTATTAATTGATAATACTTGTTCAACCTTAGGGTTTGCACATTTTTTTTTATTTAACAAATAAATTATTAATTTTGTGGGGTTTTATTCATTAATTATTTATATCTGTTAGTCTTATAACCATTTGGGTAATTTCTTTGTGACATGGAGGTTTGAGCTATTAATATTAAATAAGAGAGGTAGGCATATTATAGGTCATTCTCACATTTATTGTCTCCAATGACCTATTTTATTTAAAGAAGCTCGATCTTGTTGTTCCACTACAATTTCCTGTTCTCTTAACGATAGATCACAGTTGGTGATTTGAAACATGAAGATTTAAAATATTGGTACATAATTTTAATTTTTTTTTTTTTTTGACTATTTTATGGACTATGAAAACATCAAATCTTTTAAAATATTAATTGTCTACCCTTGCCCTTGTGGAATTTTATAGACCAACTTATCAAGCCATTGGGGAGCTTCATTTGCCATGAGTAGTTTAAATTTTATGTTGCTCGCCCCCAACGAAGTGTCTGTGTTGAGATCGACCTTGGTAAGGATCTCAAAGATTCTATTGATATTCAAGTTGGTGACAACTATTTCATGCAACGAGTGTTGTATATAAATTTTCCAAATACCTGCTTTCATTGCTAGTCATCTTCCCACATGATTAGGGAATGTCCCCTCATGGTCCCCATGTTTGCCATGTCCTAAGAACGTAATGGGTCTGACCCAAAGCGCTCAACTGGCACTTCTAATGGGTGGATCATGGTCACTAACAAAAAAAATGCCCTTGCTAGAGTGTCAAATAAGAACAATGCTTCAGGCCCTTCGCATGCCTCTATCGTTGCTTCTGGTTCGACCAAATTCCTTCCATCTTTGTAACTTCAGCCACCTAAACCCATTTCATGCTTGTCACAAGTAGCTGCTATTCTAGCCCCTCCACCAGTCTCTACTACCCCTAAGTATAGTTCTCCATGCTAGTCTATCATGAAATGTTATAGGTCTTATTGATTTGACACATAAGTATATAGTTAGGAACAATTGTCAACTCTTTTCAAACATGAAGATATTTGCCTTCAAGAAGTCAAGATTTTTGACTTCATGCTTCATTCTACGACACATATTATCTGGCCTGGGACCATCTGTTAGGCCACTCATCATGAGTCTAGCAGAGGAGTTATCATTTTATTTGCATCAAAATTTTCCCAACACATCATTTCATAGGGGTTTGACCCCTCACATCATGTGGTTTGGATGCTTTTTTATTTTGACAACTGAATAATTGGGTTAGTGAACCTTTATGCTTCTAATGATGTTATTGAACGTACCTTATTATGGAGATGGCTATTTAACTCACTTTTAGATGCTCACTGAATTCTTTGTGGTGATTTTAATATGGTAGAATCACTAGAAGACAAAGAAGGGTAGCTTCTTATGATTAGGTGTGCAGGAGAACGCGAGGCATGGTTCTATCTATGGAAAAAACTCAGGGTGTTTGACCCTAATTACCACTGATAGAAATATGCTCACTTACCTTGGTTCACTTGGTCTAATTTTCACCAAGGTGAGGATAGGGTGCTCAAAAGGCTCGATCAGGTTCTGTTAGCCAAACAAGATCATTTTTATTTTGCACCTATACAAGGCTGACCTATCTGGGCTATACCAAACACATTTTTATTTGACCATCACCCAATTTGCTTCAATGTTGAGTGGACTACTCCTCAAGTTTAGGTCCATATCACCCAATTTTACCTCAACATTGTCCATCTCAAGCATAAGCGTACCTTGATTCACATTGGTCGTATCTGGAACCTTGCTCCAAGACCTATTGGGTCCATTGGATGGATTATGTGGTTGTCTGATGCTATCAAACAAACTACCACTTGCATTAGAATATATGGAAAATAGGCTACCTCTTTTAGATGGCATATTCATCATGCCACCAATCAAGAATTTATCAGAGCCTCCTAGGAGCTTGAAGCCTCACCTTTCAATGTGCAATTACTGGCTCATATTGCTAGTCAGAGGCACAAAATCCAAGTTGATAGAGATTATAATGCCAAAGATGATCAATTGCATGCCAAAATGCATTGGTTCAAAGTGGGTGATAAAGTGACAAAGGAATTTTTTACCCTACTTTGGTCTAGACAAGTGATTGATAGGATCAAGGCCATTAAAAGTGCAGCTGGGCGCCTAACGAAATTTCTCGAGGTGCTTCAAGAATTTGTTGCTCACTAGGAAGAGGTGTTCACCTCTCTGCCAGATACTACTACCATACAAGATAATCTCACCCATTATTTGGGTGTTGTTCCTTGTAATCTTTTAGAGGTCCAGAGAGTTGCTTGTGATTGACCTCTTAGACTTAATGATCTTAAGGAAGTTGTTTCATAGATGGCCATTGACAAGGCTCCTATAATTGATGGGTTACCTTGTGAGTTTTATCATTCTTAATGGGACACTATGGGCCCTAACCTTCATAAGGTTTATCTTGAAGCTTTGCATACCAATTCTTTTGGGAGTCTCATAAATCAAGGCAATATTAAGTTCATACCCAAAGCTGGAGACCCAAAAGTGCTGATCAATTGGAGGCCTATTAATTTATTGAATTTATGCTATAAGATCATTTACAAATATTTAACCCTTAAGATCAAACATATCCTTCATCTAGTTGTGAGGAGTGAACAAATGGGTTTCATTCAGAATCATTATATCCTAGACAATGTGATAGTTGTTTGGGAAGGCATGGAGTAGGCTAGAACTTCCAATCAAAAATCTATTTTTATCAAGATTGACTTTGAGAAAGCCTATGAACACATAGAATATCCCTTTATCATGGCCATGTTGTAGGCTCTTGGCTCTGGATTGAAATTTGTGCACACTATTAACATGCTCTTTCAGTATGCTGGATGTTGCATCACCATAAATGGTGCACAGTCTCACAGATTTGAGCTACACAGATCAATCAAACAAGGATTCTTGCTTACCCATGAAATTTATGTGCTTGCTTCGGAAGTTTTTAATTACCTTTTAGTTGACTATACTTCTAGGGGGCTGGTTAAAGGTATCTCTCTTCCTGCCTCGATTCATCAATAGGTTAATGGTCACTTTGCGAATGACTCCTTTCTTACTCTTCAAGAAGATGAAGAGTTAGTCAGGAATGCCAGGCAATGCTTGGATATTTTTTGTTTGGCTTTAGGATCGTCCATTCAATGGAAGAAGATCCAATGCTACAGATAGTCTCTATCTCCTAAACCCCCTTGGCTTGAAAAACTTTACAAGTACATTAATGGAGGAGAGATAAATTTGAATAGGCTAATTCAAAGCTTCTCAAACCTTGAAAATTTACACGAATCCTTATATTTAAAAAACTAAATGAATAAAAAATTTAGAAATTAATTTGATGCACATAAACCTGAGTTTCAATTTTTTAAAGTGCTCAGATCAAATAATGGCATCCAATTGCTCAAGGTTTGAATAAATTGAAATATCAATTTAATATTCTATATTTTTATTGATCAAAATCCTCTCTAGTGGCTTTGATAGTATGATAAAATATTTATATGAATGATTACAGATCTAGAAGAGATTTACTGAGCAAAGCATAATATATAATGAGTACAGATCACTAAACACAACACAGTGATTTATCCTGGGAAAACGTCAAAGAGGTAAAAAAAACTCAACAAAGTGATATTCAATATTGAGAAAAAATATTAACTTCAATACATCAAATCTTCTTCATCTCACTCCTTAGATAAATTCTTCACAAGTTTGTCTCAGATAAGTATTTGCTACATGCAAGAATACTTGAATATTTTTGTGTTTGAGATATTTTACAATAAGGGTAAAACCCTATTTATAATGATTCATGAGGGGATGTGACCATTGTAAAAATAACGGGTCCATCCACCTCAATAAATCAAATTAATAAACATTTGGTAAATATTAAATAACTGTAATAAGATTATTTATTTTCTCAAAGTTTACAATTCAAGTAAATAAATAATATATTATTATTTATTTAATTACTTATCAATGTAAGCCAAAGGTGAATAATAACCACGTAGACATTAATTATTCTAATAGAAGTAGATGTTGAGTATTATGGTCCTCTTCCCACTTTGCCTAGTGATGAATCTATTCTTGAATTACTTCATGCCCGAGAACCTCAGCTTCTTCGACAACATCACAAACTTGAGAATTTTGAAAATAAATCTCCTTGTTTCAAAAACTTCATCACTAGCATCGATCCTAAAGCTAATCCAATTTCTTCTTTACCTAATGTACCATACCATTTTCAAGATGATAATACTATGCTTATCAAAGAAACTACTTGCATTGAATATGGTACTCCATCATACCCTTGATCTATTACCATCTCTCATGAACTTTCACCTACTGAACATGATAAATTTAGTTTATTTTTTGATAAATATCATGAGATCTTTGTCTAGTCCTACGAGGACATGTCTGATATTGACCCTAGCATTGTGGTGCACGATATCATCACTTATCTCGATGCCAAATCTATACATCAAAATCAATGAAAATTTCCACCCAAAGTTTCCACTTTATGTCACAAAGAAATTATCAAACTTATTGATGCTAAGTTTATCAAACTAGTGGACTATTCTAAATGGGTTTCTAACATAGCTTCCATTAAAATAAAGGTCACTATAATCATTTGCATTTATATTGATTTCCGTAATCTTAATCTTGCTTGTCCTAAGGTCAATTTCCCTCTCCCTTAAAGAGATGTCATTGTCGATTCCATGGTTGGTTATGAAATGTTATCTCTTATGGATGGTTTCTTGGGTTATAACCAAATTGAAATTGCCCCTAAAGACCAACATAAGATAAACTTTACCATGAAATAGGGAAACTATTGCTATGTTAAAATGTCTTTCGGACATAAAAGTACTAGAGCCACTTATCAATGGATAATGACTCATATCTTTCATGATCTTATCCACAAAATTGTAGAAACCTATTTTGATGACCTCATTTCTAAGTCTAAATGTTGCAAGACTCATCTTTCTAATTTTGACATCATCTTTGACAATTTTCTTAAATATAGAGTCAGACTAAATCTTTACAAATGTGTCTTTAGTGTCACATCTGATAAATTGTTAGGATTTTTAGTCTCTCTTTAGGGCATCGATGTTGATCCTGCTAATATTAATGCTATCTTCAACATGATCATCTTTAAATCTATTCTATACATTCACACTTATCTCAGTAAACTTGGGGTAATTAAATGATTTATCTCCAAAATGGCTTACTGTATCCACTCTGTCAATTCTCTTATTAAGAAAGGTAATGTTTTAAAATGGACAAACCCTTGTCAAAAAACATTTGATAACATGAAAGAGTTATTGCTTCACACAACTACTCTTCATCCCCCTTCAAATGATCAACCTTTGATCTTATATACTTCTTCCATACCCATATCAGTTGGGGCAATGCTTGCCCAATAATATGATACAGGAAGAGAGTATGTCATCTACTACATCAATTGAGGCCTCATTGATTATGAAAAATGTTACACAAAAGTAAAACATGATTGCCTCACCATATATGTTGTAGCTAAAAACTTTGACATTATATGCTCTACTAGACCACTTATGTTATCATTCATTTTTTATCCCTTTTGTCACTTATTCTCCAAAGCCCTTCTCTCTGGACATAGAATTGGCAAATGGATGGTCCTCCTTATGGAATTTGATCTCCAAATTATTACTAATTTTTTTATCAAAGGACAAATAATCATCGATCAACTTATTGTCGCTCCCATGCTCACTACCGATCCCTTTCAAGATAACCTTCTAAATGACAATATTCTATATATTTAAGGTTTCAACCAAGCCATCTCTCTTAAATATTAATTCCATAACTTCATTGCTGATTTAAAAGTAAGTAATCTCTATGAATCCACTATCCTCCCCGATACTACTAAACCAAAATTAGTTATTGAAGAACTTCCTAAAAGTAATGTTAATTTACATGAGGATACTTGGACCCTTTACTTTAATGGTGATAAATGCCTTCAAGGAGATGGAACATGTTGTATTATTACAAGTCCTCTTGGAAAAAAAGTTTTGTTATCTTTTCATTTAACATTTGATGTCACTAACAACATGATAGAGTATGAAGCTTTAATCTTGGGGATGAGAGCTACTCTTGATTTAGATATCCAATATCTTCATGATTTAGGTGATTCCCAACTCATTTATCACCAAGTCAATGGTGATTACCAATGTAAAATCAAGAATCTCATTTCTTATCATCAAATTGCAACTACTTGTCAAATATTTTTTCTTTCACTATCAATCTTATCCATCAAGATCAAAAGTTTATTATTGATTCCTTTACTTATTCAACATCTCTTTTTCATCAATACCAAGTTCTTACTAATCCCACTTTTCTTATCCAAATAATAAAATCTGCATCCTTTATTCCACCACATGATTCACTTATCTACCACATTGAGGTTGCCATCATTAGACAAATCCCATGGTACAAAGACATCATTTAATTTATGGAAAACTAAACTTATCCTCCCAACTTAGATTCTCACAAAAAGACTCACATTCACAAACAAGCTTTTAAATATGTATTTTGATATAACATATTTTATTATTGTAATGCTAAAGGTACCTTGCTCCACTATGTTATTCAAGATGAGGTTCCTCCTCTATTTGAATAAGCACATGGAGGACTCTACAATGGCCACTGTAGCGGATATGATACATCCCATAAATGCCTATGTATGGGATAATTTGAGCCCAATCTTGATAAGGATGCCATCAAATTTGCTAAAAAGTGTATTCTTTGCCAGCTTCATGATGATTTAATTCATTCACCTCCATCCAAAATTCAAGCTGTCTAATCTCCTTGGCTATTTTCCATGTGGGGATTAGATCTCATAGCAAATTACCTTGATCTCAAGATGGTCATGTCTTTATAATCACCACTACAAAATATTTTACCAAATGGGTTGAGGCCATGCCCCTTGTTAATGTCATCGATATCACCATCTCTAAGTTCATCTTTAATCAAAACATTTGCCATTTTGGTGTCCCTCATACTATCATTTTAGACAATGATGGTAATTTCAAAAATAAAGATGTCAAACAACTCTATGCAAAGTTTAAAATCAATCATAAATTTTCCACACCCTATCATCCATAATATAATGTCCAAGTTGAGGACACCAAAAAATTTCTTAATAAAATTCTCCAAAAGACAATTCATGAAAGCCATATAGATTAGCATCTTCATCTTTATCCTGATCTTTAGGGCTATAACACTAACATACATACTGCCACTGAGACAATGCCGTTCTTTATAGTCTATAGTTTTGAGTCAGTTCTTCCATTAGAATTTAGGCTTCCCTCTCTCCATATATATCTTTATGGTATTATACTCGATGAAAAATTACATGAGGCTCACCTTCATGCTCTCAATCTTCTTGATGAGCATCGCCTTTCTGCTTTACAACATAATCACCATTATAAGGCCCATATTGCCAAATAACATAACAAATGTGTTAAAATTGGTAGTTTAATATTGATTATCTTGTCCTTAAATTAGATTACACTCATGAAAAATAAAGTAAATATTTATAAAAATGGTGGGGGTCCTATTTAGTCAAAGATATACCGGTACCTATCGCCTTGAAACCAATGAAGGTCATATTTTTAAGGAACACACCAATGTGTAATTCCTTAAGAAGTATTTTTCCTAAATCATTCCCTTCTTTTCATGCTTTCTATATATTATCTATCTAACACTTTTTGCATGATACTTACATGGGTCATACCCTCTACATTAATTCTCTTTTTTCACAAATATTAGTCCTTCCTTTTGGTTATTTTGGTTTCCTCTTTTTCTCATGAGTTGCATTGTAAAACTGTGGATAGGACCTGGTCTTCCTCATGATATACTTTTATTCTCTTTATACTTTTTCTAAAATTTACACTTTTAAACACTCCTTGGGTTTCTCTTTTGTGAGTTACAGTGTAAGACCATGGATAAGACCTAGCCTTCCTCATAAATATATACTTTTTCCTAACTCATTTATTTTTTTAATGCTTTTTGGCACTCTCATGGGTCTCTTTTTTATTAGTTGCAGTGTAAGACCATGGATAGGACCTGGTCTTCCTCATAAAATCATCATCTTTTTATTTCTTTTTTAGAATGTGTTTTGTAATCATTATGAGTTCTTGATCCTTATTCTCAGCTTTAGCTTTTGCTTCTTTTGATAGATAAAATTTGCACAAAAATCTATGTTAGCATGTTTTCTTCCATTTCCCTCATTATTATGATAAAGAATCACACTTTACTGTCATTGTATCCCTTTTTTGCCTTTTTATCACTTTTTTAATGATTTGAAATAATTCAAATTATTTCATGTTTCATTCCTCTTTATTTCTTTTCCTTTCACTCCACATTGGATAAAACAATGTTGAAGTCAAGATAAAACTTTTATTTCACCCAAATTTACAAGACTCCTAGACACCATGCTCTCTGAAGTTCTCTCTTAGCAACCAAGTTCCAAGTATTAAAAAAAAATCATCTTTATCACCCATGTTTGGTTTTCCAAATTCGTATGTAGGAGGAATAGAAAAAGCCATAAAAAAAGTCAAAATCCAAAATCATTTGAAACAAAAGGCAATGATATACAAAAAACAACATACAAATATCAAAAGTCAAAATCACACCAAAAGACGTGATTACAAGCACATCTCGTATCTCTAATTGAAGCTCAAACTCCATAGTTGGCCTCACAATAAAGCCAAGGTCCATTGGATTAAGGTAGGCCAATAGATTGGAATAGAAGAATTCAATAAACTCTATAATGCTACCTAATTTTTCATGCATATATCCAATCTTCACAGTAGATTGATGGCTCTGTAAGGGGTCCTAAGCAATGAGGAACTTGTTGTGGGAAGGTAGGTCCATTTTAATTTTAATGCATATAGCCTTCATGGGATGCTGTACATAATTAATTTGTTGACCTAAGACTTGTGTGGCTAAGAGAAGTTATTCAGAGTCCTTAAGGTTGAAAATGCTCTTATATTGACAAACTTAATTTGAGTGTCTTCACTTCGATAAAGAGTTTCTCTACCTTGGTTTTTCCTTCATTCTCTCCTCCACCCATTTCATTTCCCCCTTGACAGTAAAATTATGATTCTAAATTTGTTTTCTCTCTTTTATATTCCTTCTTCACATCTTAAAAATATGCTAGCACTACTTTGTTTCAGTTTTATCTATCATTAAAACAAAACAATATGCTTGAGCAACTATGGATTTCTTTCTTTACACCATGGCTTTACATTTATATATATAACTTGCCTTATTTTTACTATTTTTCATTATTGTACCACTATTTTTTTAGACACCTGAGTTCATTTCTACTTTCATGTACTTTTTTCAATGTTGAGTGAGGTTGGCTTGTTACTTCTCACTCATCAATATTGTTTTTCATTTTATGTAAATTTTTTCATTGATGATTGAGTAAGGATTGTTACTTCTCACTCATAAATGTTGTTTTACCATTTTTTCTTACCCATCTTTATTTAAGTAAGGATTGATACTTATTTTACATTGATATTTGATTATCACCTTTTTGACATGTATCATTGGTTTGACTTGGTGAGTTTGTCTTTCGTACTTAAGGTTTACTTATTTAAGTTTTTTGATCTTTAGTAGCCTTGGCTTTTTAAATTACCCAATTTACTCTAAATTTTGACTTGGTAATTTGATCTAACATAGCGCTTGTCACCCCAGACTGCAAAATTTACAAGTACATCATGTCCACATAACACTAGTTATCTTGGTTTTCTTATGTTTGTTTGTTTTTGTTCTTTAGTTTTGTATTCTTGGGTTTGTCGAAAGTAGTCACTATGCCATTCACAATCAAAACTACAAATATAGCAGACAACCATCCAATGATAAAAGTAAGTTAAGGTACACATTACATTTTAATTTTAAGTTATTTTTATTTCATTCAATTTTTTTAGTTATTTTTTCTTTAATATATTATAACTTTTATTTATCCTCAGTTTTGTGTGTTACTATGTTCTTTTCTCAAAGCACCATCTTCTATTACACCTGAGTGCCACGTGATGAGCTTTAAGTGAAGCATATGTATACACATAATATTTTCAACTTTTATTATATATGGATGCTTTCTATCTTGCAAGAACTTGTTGAGTCTCAATCTCTCTAAGTGCATGCCTTAAAGGATGCACCGGGAAAGGGGTGGGCATACAATTGGTTATTCAAAATATTATTGTCCCTTATCAGCACTTATTACCAATCCAACTAGCTCCTAAAAACACTTGCCTAATCTTTGTCTTCTCTTTTTCATAGTCCTCCAATCTTTTACCAACTTCATTATCCCTTTTCCTAACCTGAAACCCCTTTTGATAGTTTACATGTCTAAGTTGACTGGGTCGACCTTGTACTCTTATTTTAAAAACTTGTTTAAGGTCTAGGTTGGCTCTTGGCCAACCTAGCCCATGATCTAAACCTAGCCCATGATCTAATGAGTTTTTACCAAAAATGATACTAGGTCAACTGGGTTGACCCTATCGGCCAAAACTTTCAGAAGGGTTTAGGTTTAGATCTGCCTATATAAACACATCCATTTCACCATTATTAGAGAGACATCAAGAGTTATTATGCATTTTTTATTCTTTACAATATGTTCTTCCACCATTATATTTGAGGATTCTTAGCTTAAGGTTTCTACATGGAGAAGAATCTAGTCTTGTAGAGAAGTCTTGGATGTTTTGGTATTTCTTAGTGATTCTTACAAACCATAATAACCTCTTGCGAAGCACCTTTGGCCAAGGGAGAGATTGAGTCTCGATGGGTTCATCTTCCAAGTAAGCATCTCTAACTTTGTTCCTCTCTTTAGTAGATAGAAGTAGCACAAGTAATGACTTTTGAATAATATTACTCTTCTTCTCCATTGCATTAGGGTCTTACCTATACATAATTAGGATTATCTTATGCATGTTTACTTTCATTTGTTTATTAACCCCCAATTTATGCCACAAGATTTGGTGAGTACTATATTATATTTCTTTGCTTTACTTGATATTAATATAGTGAATATGAAAACATATGACTTAGTTAGGGTTATTATGAAGTCTTGATTTATTAAAGGCTTTGGAACCCTACCTAGTGATATTATTCATGATAAGATATCCCCTAATTTAGTCAAGCAGATCCATATTGGTCACGTTCCCAATTATCTAATTTATTCCCAATCAGAAGTGTAAGCAGGATCTATCTTCTTTGAGCTAGGATTGATTTGTGGATCTGATGCATTTCTGATTGCATAAAAATGCCACATAGCATCATCCCACTTCTTTGTACTTCAACATAAATCAGGAGAAGTATAACATAGCATAGACCAAGTGAATTCCTAAGAAAATTCCACATGGTAGGATTCAGGACTTTAGGGTAGTCAGAGCATGAAATAATGAATGAGGACCCATAGAGGCTCAAGTGAGTGGGATCTTGCCACTTGTTAAAATTTCATTGCATTAGTTCTAAATAAAAGTCAAAGCAAGTAGGGGAATCAACACACAATGAATTAAATAGAAATTAACATGAATTAGGATCCCCATATATTATTGACATGATAGCTTTACTGAGTAGTGAGAAGTGGACACATGGAATGATTTTTCCAAGGAATATATGTGGACCTCCATGAATAGGATCCAAACCTAAACTTGACACTCGTATTTCTCAACAAAATCTAAAAATTAGACAGTGAGTCCAATCAGATATATACAATAATGAATTATCTTGTCTTATAGTGGCTAAAGGGACCATTTGATATAGGTTCCTAAGTTTTTCAGATAGTGGATTTAACTCAAAGATTTGGCATGTGCATTGGGATTGAACCAGAGCATAAATGAGAGTTTGTTATCTTAATTAGGCAATGTCATGATCGAGCAAAATATGTCTTACTGGCTGGCTCGAGGGAACCTTCAATAACATCAACTACTGAGGATTCAATTCAAATATTAGTCACCATGACCTTGATCCTAATTTCATTAGGATTGTGTGTGGCCCAATTCAAATTTGAGTAGCAATGGGCACATCTCATTAAGTGTTTGTAACCACCCATCAGGTGATTGACTTTATGACTTAGTGGACTGAGTGACTTATAAAAGACCATTTCTCTATTGTAAAGAGGGTTGGTCCATTTATAATTAGAGATAGAATATAATACTTGGCCATTTTCATTTTATTATAATTTTTTGTTTTTTTAGTTTAGATTTTATTTTAGTATGAATTAAGGTTGTATGAATATTTTTTCAATAACTCATCTAAAATTTGTTTTCCATGAATTATATTCTATATTATCTTTTGTATGAAGTTAAACAATTATGATTAATAGAATCAAATGCCCCCAATGTAGTGTGTCATGTGGATAGAGGAAAGGTTCAACATTTTTAGGCTAATGTATCATGGATCTAGTGTATGACTATATCACACTCAAGCACCATTGAAACATATGTGTGTATATGAAGGAAAATGATATGCTATTTACTAACATAAATTAAACAACATATGCAAAAATTGGTAACATGTAAATGCTAATTACTTTTTTATTTATTTAATTTTTTTTGTATTTTTTTAATTATTTGATTCATTTTTTTTTAACTTTTTTTAATTTAAGGATTGAGAAGGCTAGCCAATGATCCCATCTAAGGGATGCTCATAGGGTGATCTAGACTTAATATGGGGTATAACAAATTGGTCATTTTGCCAAGGATCATGGATAAGTGCCAAATCTAGAATTGTGAAATTTGTGATACTTTATCTATGGCTCATTAGACTCTGTGGTCATGAGTATAAGATGTAGTGGTTCATTCAAACCATTGCTTAGTGCTATATGAATTTTTTGATGTAACTATAATTTTAGGTCTTTGTACCCTCTCTGAAACATGTTGATATTCTCTCAACAACTAGTTGGGTCATGTAGGTATAAATGATAGCTACATGGATTCCACTATGTACCTATGATGCAACGACCTCTCTAGTATCAGTCACCTAGGAAAGTGAATCTTATTTTACTTACCTGTTTTCTCATGATTAATTTGAATAGGTTTTATAATTATTTGACTTGGAATAAATTCATCTTATTGTATAAGATGCTCATATACTCAAGACATTTATACATTATGGAGGGTATTGTATGGAGCTTGTGAATGAAAGGCCGTCCTAGTAACATATCAAAGACTCCCATATGTGGTATAATTTAAAAAGTGGTGGTCATATGTGTTGGACCAACCTATAAAGGTAAATCAATATTACCAAAAACCTATTGCATTTTCCCATTGAATATTTTGATGTTTTGGTTGAAGGGTATAAATCATCATGTGTAAATCAAAAATATATGAGTAATTTCATAGTACATAAATTATAACTAGAACCATTATCAACTATAACACTACATATAGGTTGATGATCAATATGTGCTCTAACAAATAATGAGTGAAGATATGAGTCATCATACACAATTTCACTATCATCAAAAGTAATAGAAGGCCTATCAACCATAGGAGATATCTCATGTGTAAGTGTGCCAATAATCCCATATAATGTGTGCCCATAATATGATGAATGAGGATGTGTATTATATTCCATTTTTACTTTTGGTGCTTCATTATAATGATTTTATAATGGATTATTGAATATCTTCTAGTTCTAATGGTTACCATGTTGTGATCCGGAGTCCTTTGGAAAATAATCAAATTTAATCTTTTCACTATCAATATGGTATTGCATCTTGTGTTTCAAAATGTAACATATGTTTATATAATTCCCAACACATTGATTATAGTCACAATAAGCTTCTCCATCATATCCTTTTGCTATAGGACGACTCATATCAACCTCTAAGGGAGGAGGGAGAGATATGAGATGACACTCCACTAGCTTCTTAAGGAGCGAAGCTAGAGACTCGAGTAATTATGTAAATTATCTCCTAGGTGCATTGTGTATGCGAAAAAAAATCCAATTGATCTATAAATCAATACTAACTTGAAGAAGATAAATCTTACTTATACTTCTGATTGTCGATACATTAGATATTTGGGGTCATGACCAATATGGATCCACTAGACCTATCCAATGGATCTCTTAGCATATTAATATCTATAAGAAGGGTTATAAAGCCTCCAATCAAGCAAAACTATGTAATAACCCTAACTACGTCCTATGTTTTCATATTCAGTAAAGTAAAAGTCTAATCTAGTGTTCACCAAAGCTTTTGGCACAAAATGTGGTTAGTAAACATAAAAATAAACATGCATAATAGAATCCTATTTAAGCTATGTATAGGTAAGAACCTAATGCATGGAGCGAGCAATATATTCAAAACCATTACTTATGCTACTTCTATCTACTAAAGAGAGGAGCAAAGTTAGAGATATTTACCTTGAAGATAAACCCGTTGAGAGTCAATCTCTCCCTTGGCCAGAGGTGATTCGCAAGAGGCTATTGTGGTTTGTAAGGATCACTAAGAGAGGCCTAAGCATCCAAAACTTTTACACAAGACAAGATTATTCTCTAAGTAGAAAACCTAAGCTAAGACTCCTCAACTAGAATGGTAAAAGAGTAGATTGTAAAGAAATACAAATGAATAATTAACTCTTGTTGTCTCCCTAAGAATGGTGAAATGAATGTTTTTATATAGCTAAATCTAACCCTAGTCCTTTTCAAAAGTTTAACTGATAGGGTTGGTCCAATTGACTCTGTATCATTATTGACAAAAAGATAGGTCTTGATCCAGGTCATCCAGGGGCTGACCTACACCCCAAATAAGTTTTATCAATTAGAGTACGAGGTCGATGGCCAACAGTTTATCGTAAACTATCAAAAAAGATTTTAGGCTAGGGAAGGGCTAATGAAGGTAGAAAATAACTAGAGTAGGGTGCAAAAGAGGATGCAACGCTCAAGGGAATTTTTTTAGGAGGTGGTTGGATTGATAACAAGTGGTAGTATAGGGACAACAATATTGTGAAACACTAATGGTTTTCCCACCCCTTTCCTAATGTACCCCTTAAGTCATGCATTCAAAGAGATTAAGACTCGACAGGTTCCTGCAAGATAGAAAGCATCAGTAATTGATAAAGTTTAAAAATATTATGTGTATGCATATGCCCCACTCGAATAATATCACATGTCACTCATGTGTAATAGGGGATGGTGCTTTGAGAAAAAAACATAGCAATACACAATGGTGAGGCTAAATTTTTTTTATAATATTTTTAAAGCAAAAATAACTAAAACAAAATTGACTAAAATAAAAATAACTAAAAATAAAAGTGTTGTATGCGTACCTTGACTTACCTTTATTATTGGATGGTTATTTGTTGCGTTTGTAGTTTTGATCATGGAGGGCGTAGAGACTGCTTTCAACAAACCCAAGTATACAAAACTAAAGAGCAAAAACAAACAAATATTTGAAAGCCAAGATAATTGATGGTATGTGAATGAGACTTACTTGAAAATTTGGCAAGTTGGGGTGACTAGTGCTATGTTAGATCAAATTACCAAGTCAAAATTTAGAGTAAATCAGGTAACTAAAAAGCCAAGGCTACTAAATACTGAAAAACTCAAACAAATAAACCGTAAGTAAGAAAGGCAAACTCACCAAGTCAAACCAAGGACACATGTCAAAAATGGTAATCAAACATCAATGTAAAAACATTAACAATCCTTAATTAAATATGTGCAAGCAAAAGGTAAAATAACATTGATGAGTGCGCAGTAACAATCCGTATTGATGCAGAGGATATACATTTCTCCTCTATCCTCTGCTCAAATCCACCATGGTTTGTATTATCTTGTCTTGTTTGTTTTCAAAGTTTTTTCTCCTATTGTCTTAATAAACCTGCCACTTCCTCACTTTGTTCCTGCTTTATTTTCACCCTTTTCTTATACCTCACAAGAAACTTTCAATGTAAACTCAGTTCCACTTTCTTTTATTGACGTTTCGATCTTCAACCTGGTAGAATTGCTTTAATCAAACATTATCAATTTAGTAATGATCAACCTGTAATGGCCATTCAGACCCTATTACATCATCTCAAAAACTCATCACATACCTTCTTTAAGCTCTGTCTTGGCTGTGTATAAAGACACACTGTTACAAACCCGAGTATAATCCTTCCATGAAATACTTATTTAAAGTGACTTGAAAACAATGTAAACACCATAAAGACCATCAAACAACAAAACTTGCCTACCACATATGTCACATTCCCAGAAAGTTCACTTGTCATCAATCTATCTCTCTACATAGGTACTCAAACTCCTCACCATTTCCATTGTCTTAACTCTGATCACATAATGCCCTTTCAATGTAATTATGCCTCCCTTATAGATGTTTGTTCACATTATATTTACATACTGCTCTGTTTACCTATATACATACTCAAAACTTTATTCACCCGCTGATGGTTTCTCACTTTTTGAGCAGATTCCTTGCACCTTTCCAAAATCCATTATATAATGCCCTTTTTAAAGCGACAAGCTAAACTTATTTATAGCTCGGGTTGCATGCACCTTCGACAGAGGACTCTATGTACCATTCCAAATCTCTTTTAATAACCAGTCAATCTCCTATTGACCTCTGTGATGCCTCTCAAAAAAGAGCTCAGGTTGACTGTGCATACCCGATAAGAATCTACAGGTTGTTCTACAGTGCAAGAGAGACCTCAAACATGTGTGAAATATTCTTAACTCTATTCACTCTCCTTAGACTGCATACACCATCTCTGTGTTTCTTTTATAATGAATTCTTGCTTGATAATGAATTCTTGTTTTGTGAATTTTTATTTACCTGATGGATTTGAATTATTCATAACACCTTTTATATCATCGTCAAAGTACTTACCAAATGGAAAGGAGTGATTAAAGGTAATCATCACTCCATGTCCTGCTTCCTACACAACTTTTACATAGTTGTCTATAGACTGGTCTGTTGCCTTGTGACTACACAAATCATCAAACACTTAGTACCATTATGAGAATGGAACATGACATCTTTCAAACACATTTTGAATGTCGATTAGTTTATACACGGGTATTTTCTCAATGCAAATACGTCTAATACTCCAACTCACAGAATATCCTATTGAACTAAGACTTTCACTCAGTCTTAAAACATAAAGTATGACTGACACAAACATAAACGTACCCAACGCCTTGCTCAACATAAATGAAAACTCAGTCCATATACATAATATTAATCAAAATAGGGAGCGATAGATTTATTTCCTTTGATCAACTCAAAGTAATTGAAGCTATTTACTTACCAACACACACGAGTCATCATAAACTTATTGTCGTTCAATCTCCTTTCAGCCTTCAAGGCACAGTTTACAAATACACCAAATAGACTGGTCTGTAACAAGTATATTCAAAAGACTTTGAACTCTATTGACAAATGTTTGTAATAACCACCTAAAAACACATTTAATCTTACCAAAAATACACAGGGATCAATAGAAATTGCTTTTACTCGCATTTTATCATTGAATATAATTATAATCAATAGTCATTGCACTCGTATACAAGAAATTATAGGGTCTATCATACATCCCCTGTTAGCAGATGATCAAAATTCCTCCCTATTAGCTTCAATGGGATTTCTTTACATTCATGCTTTCAAATCCTACCCCTTTACACCTTGACTCATTCCTCAATTGACACACGCAAACAAAACAATTACCTTTCTTTTCATATTAAAAGTAATGTAACTACCTGTGTAACTCGCTTTGAACGTTGGGAGTGTTTAACTACCTATCCTATTCACTAAAGTGACTCATCATGTGAGTCTTTTGTGTAATTATATATTAATAACTACTATTATGGACTCAAAAAGACTAGAACAACTTGACAAATGACTCTAGACAATCAAATTAGACTAATATGTACATTGGGTAGTGATGCTCTTACGTCATACTACCGAGGAGCATGAAAAACTTTCCTGTGAAAGTTATAAAAGATATTAACTTTGAGATCCCTTACAGCATCCTTTTCCATGTGCACATCCACCTAGGTCCCAAGTCCTAGTTGAGATACCAAGGCCTTTGTAACGTTTGCCTATATTGGCTCCTCTTTGTTTTACTCCTCTCTTGTTATTCTTTCACTTGTTCTTTCTTTTGCCTTGCTTCTTCAATGTATTCATGGGCAGTTGTTGATTATTTCTTTGCTTTTTATAACCTGTACTTAGAACAAAAATGTTAGTCAAAGTTACCTCCTACTTGTTTTCTTGGAGTTCTCCTTGCTCATTGTTTGCCAACTCTTCTTCCTCTTGGCTCAAGATTCTCTCAAATGCACACTCAACTGCCATGATGCTATTATTGTCTCATATGAGACTCAAATCATCTGATGCTTCCATTATTTATTTCCATAGCTTCTCTTCTTCTACTATACACTTATCCACATCATTTTTATCCTCCATTGGTGTCAAATAAAGCATCCCAACCTGTTGCAACTCAATCTTTTCAATCACTCCTACTTGTGCTTCCTCTTCATTCTCTATTGATGTCACTTCATGTGTGTCAACCACTTCTCTATATGCTATTGTACCTTCTTATCCTTCAACTAACACATCCATTAGCCTCAATGTACTTGCATACAACTCATCTTCCTCAATGTTCAAATCAGAATATTCATCAAAATTAACATTAAATTGAATACCTTGTACCTTTTGGTTCTCCTCCATTCTTTCTTGGCTGCAATAGTCTGCATTCTTGGTTGTCATAAGGCATAATACTATTTCAAATTCTCTTTCTCACTCATCTTCATCCAATGGCTCACCTTATTTACGACAACACAATTTGTGTCCCTATACTCTGCTTCCCAATCAATTTCTTCTTCATTAGCATGTTGTTCATGCCTCCATTGCTCTTTACCTATATGCAAACATTCAAAGAAATCATTAGTTATAATCTTGTGAGAATTATTTTCCTCCTTGCATCTTTTTCTAAGCTGCCTTGCTAATTGCTTTATCTTTTGTCTCCTCTTCTTCTCAATCAACTTCTTGAGAGGCCATATAACTTTCTTCTATATGCACACTTAGAATCTTGGTGTCAACTCTTCCAACATCTTGTCTAGCCTTGCCATTGCTTTTTTCATTTTTAATATCTCTTTTTCTCTTTCTAATCATATTTGTTTTTCTTCCATCTTCTTTTTTTTCATCTTTTTCTTGTGGCATTATTCATACATCAAGATTTTCATCATTCTCATTATCTCTTCTCTTCTTGACAAGTCTTCCATCTTGTCCTCTTGACCATTCATTTCATCTTGCATTTAACTCTCTCTCTTGAAGTCTCTTTCTTGTCCTCACTTGAGACTTCTTTTTCTCTTGTCTTACCTATAGGACTCTCTTCAAGATCACTTATGAGTTTCTTTCTTGGAGCTCTCATTGGCTCTTTTCCTCTTTTCTTTCTTTAAGCCTTTTTAGCTAAGGGTTATTCCACTCCTTTTTCTTTTCTTAAAATTATATTTTTGCCTCTACTTCACATTCACCTACAACCTCTTTACCTCATTCATGCAATCTTTGTTAGCTTCTCATAACCACCTTCAAAAAATCTTTCAATATCTTTTCAAACCAATATTCAACATGCATTCAACAAAATCTTTTTGCATATGAGATCAATAATATAAAAGCTACAAATCATACCAGCCACAAAATCTTTCGGCTCTGATACCAAAATGATGTAGAGGATACACATTTCTCCTCTATCCTCTGCTTAAATCCACCATAGTTTATCTTATCTTGTCTTGTTTGTCTTCAAAGTATTTTCTCTATTGTCTTAGTAAACATGCCACTTCCTCGCTTTGTTCCCTGCTTTATTTGCACCCTTTTCTTATACCTCACAAAAACTTTCAATGTAAACTCTGTTATCCTTCAATTTAGTAGGATCAATTCATGGGATAACCCCTATGAAATTTGTCTATTTTGTAGTCCATGGGATATAAGCATGCAGAACAAGGCCAATCATTGCCTTATTACGTTAATCTATCCTAAAATATTTAGACTTTTTGAGGGAGTTTTTCTACCTCATATAGCTCGAAGAATTTTATACAAACTACACTAAGTTCATTTTGGTGAAAATCAGATAATTTCCTTTGAACTGCACCATTACGTGCAGGAGTGAATAATTTCTCTGACATTGCACATGGAAGGTTGGAGAAATTATCCAACCCTACACTAAGGGCCCACCACCCAACCTAGTAATTAATGGGCATTAATTATCGAGTTTATATATAATCACCCTATAATTTTTATTTTTTACCTTTGTTTTCTCCATCATTTTCATGCTTGTTTGCTCCTCCTCCACTATTTTTATGCTCTTGTGCATTTCTCGTTGCCATTTTTTGTGCTCATGTGCATTCATTACTACCTTCACGTTCGATCTCCTCATCTCCATTTACAGAGCTCATCTTCATTACAGGTAATTTTTGTTTGTTTTCCTTTCATTTTTCTTTTTCCTCCTTATGTTTGCCCTAATTTATTTTATTTTTGTTGTTATTATCTTTCGATTGATTTCATTTCTATTTCATGATTATTAATGTTTGGAAATAACTTGTAACTCGTCGCTTTTCATGTGTTTGAATGATGTTTTACACATTCAAAACCCTAGTTCTTCCTACATGCTTCAGAGTATTTTCTCCATAAAGTATGTTATGATTTTACCTACCTTGAGTGCATGTCAGAAAAAATTATCTAACATGCACCCCAACCAACTAACCTTCCATGCCCCATATTCCTCAATGAATTTTCTCTGAGTTGCATACTTTCAATCTTCTAATGGTGCACATTAGAGAATTTTTTTTGATGTGCACGTAACCTGATGCATATTAGAGAATTTTCTCCAAAGTGCATCTTTTTTCCAAATTCCATGGTGCAAGACAGAGATTTTTTATCGACCTACACCAATCTCGGTGCACCCTGAGATCTAAACCAAAGGTGTAAGCTGGATAAAATTCTCTAACCTACACTAATGTAGGTCAGAGAAAATTCTCCAACTTACACCAAAACTTATACGTTAAAAACCTAAGCCAGGTGCAGGTCAGAGAAAATTATCTGACCTATCCCTAAAACATACCCAAGTTTGGTGCAAGTCAAAGAATTCTCTCTGACTTACACCTTACCCCAAAATTTTACCAACTCTTGTGCAATTCAAAAAAAATTCTTTGGATTGCATCAAAGACTAGTTTTATCCATATCTTGTGCAGGAGCATAGATTTTATCCACTCTTGCATTTTCTCCAAGATGAGTGAAAATGCTAACTCTAGAATAATGAAAATTTCTTAAAGTTGTTTCATCAATGTTAGATGATTCACCTGTCAAGAAAGTAATGAAGTAAAAATTCCAAGGTGTGTTTCCTGCATTTGTAGTTGAGTCTAATATGGACCAGATCAAAGACACTGAGATTGGCCATGTTGACACGACAAAGTTCTTACATAGACTAAGGAAGGACCCCATTGCTTCACACATGCATGCTATTTTAAATAGTAAGATTCATTTGGTAGCTACATTTCCTGTCTCAACACAAGAACTAAAATTTATTTTAACAGTTGCTACCCACTTTGACAAAGAAACCAGATCAATTAGGGATACAATTGGGAAGGTGATCATTTGGCTAGATGATGATTACTTTGGTAAAATATTTCTTTTCTCAAACATTGAAGAGTACTCAAATATAAGTATGAACTCAGCTTAGGAGTACTATGATAAGATTACTGATAAGTGTAAAAAACATACCAATACTCATTGGCTCAGGACTCCTAGACATTCGTGTGCTAAAACTTTAGCTTGTAAACGTAAAAGTACGATATGTGTAGTTTGGAAAGAATCAGGTTTGAAACTCTTCAAAAAATCATTCTTCAAAGAACAATAATTCATTTCTTCATCCTTTTCAAAGACTCGTTCACAGAGAGAACAATTTTGGAATTCAGATATTATCCAAATTAAATGCCCTATCTAATTCCTGGTAAAATATACAAAATAAACAAGTAGAAAACTGATTTTACCAATGAAATGCTTATTGATCAATTACCTCACGTTGAGACCAAATATGGAAATAATATTGCCAAATATGAAACAGATGATATCTACATTTTTTCACTTGGAGGTGAGTACCCTTTAAAGCTATAAGGGATCTTTCTCCATATCTCACACAGTGGATGAAAGAATCCTTCAACAACCAGATCCCTTTGGTTGAAATATTGATAGTAAATATGACAATATGTTTGGCTGGTTGGGGTCAATCCTCACCCAAGGAGATGGGAGATGCAAGATGACCTAATTACTTATATTGCAATAAATTATTACAAGTAGGAGATTTGATTACTCTCTTAAGTAGAGTTAAAGGTCTTCCTACATCAAATGTATTTCAAGTGTAGATGTATCATTAAATTTTTATCATCAAGAAGGACAAACAAAGAATTTATTGGGGAAGTCAAATCAGTGATGCCATATGTCACCAGCTCTCAGAGGTGACCTCTTCTCTAAAATTTTATATGACTTCTTATCCTGTATATGCTACAACCAACATGAGAGCCTTCTTGGGATTGACCAGTAATGGTGAGAGAAAAAAATGTTCCTGTTTATGAATATTATCCACAGTTAACTCTCAAAGAAAGCATCAAACATTACAAGAGAGTCAATGGTGCTTTCTTCTACAAATTCATTTACATATTTGAATAAGACCTTGAGAAAAAGAGAGTTTCAGATCAAGCATGGGTAAAAGTTAATAAGATTGGTTGCATCTTTCTATAGTTCCCAACCTTCACCTAAATCAAGGTTAGAGGATTTGATGAGCAACCATCATGCTACCAAGGTATCCAAGTGATAAATTGATATTGATGGAGATGTGTAGTCAAGTAATGAGTGTGCATAAGAAGCAGTTAGATGCTCACAAATGATGTTTTAAGTTTTCAATTAGTATTGGGTGGTATACTATTGTAACCACTCTAAAGTTTAAAACCATAGAAACTAAATTATAGTGGATAAATCTTAAAATATTTAAAAATAGAGAAGACTTTGATTATAAGCTGATGAAGGAGATGGTCAAGTGATCACATACATAGGATTGAAGACATTTGGGCAGAATGTAGAACTGATGAAGGTGTAAGGAAACTTGATTACAGTCATCTTACCACTGACCCAATTAAAAATCTAAAGTTGGCTAATATTTCAATACATTTGTCAGATGATGAGAATGTATTGGACCCATCATATGAGGGTAATTAGGTAGCTTCCACTCCTCTCCCTCCAATATAATGGTCTATCAAAGAACCCACATCAATTAGAGATAGATTTCAACCCATTCTTGCAAGGACTAAAGCTTGGTTGGAGTCCAAAGGTATCAAGTTGAAACATTTCAAAATTGGTTCTGAGAAATAATCTGATGAAGACACTGCCAAGAAATGAGAGGAGTTGAGAAAAAAGAACAAGGAAGATGCCTCCACTTTTAAATAGAAAGCAAAGTTTGTGTTTGTGAGTAAAGGCAATAGGAAAGACAAAGAAGCTAGTAGAAAGGAAAATGATCAAACAAAAAAGGAGGAAAACCAGTCCATGAGTGAGGCACCACCTCATCCAACAATTTCACAATTACCTAAACCAGTGATTTAACAATCTTCACATTCATAAACTACACAGTCAAAGGTTCCTTTGGTTGAAAATTCTCAAACTACAGTTTCACAAGCAACATTTTCCATAGTTCCCCCTATAAATACAACTATACCAATTGATTTCATTCCTCCTCAAGTTTTTATTTCATCTCCACCTTCACCTCATAATGCTACGCTCTTTCAAGATCCCTTACAAGGTACACTAGATCAAGTTTTTGATTCATTGTCAAATTTGCCCAGTCCTACAAAGTCATTGGGATCTTCAACTAATTTGTATCTTACCCAATAGGATATAGATAAATTTATGTCCACATATTCTTCCAAAATAACAACTCAAGCCCCTATTACCCCAGTATCTAACTTGTCATTAGAAACCAAAGTATCATTCACGCTAACCCAAACCCCACCAATTGTAAGCACTTTCCCATTGATGTCAACTCCACCACCATTTACCTCCACCACCTCATTTTCCATTCCACCTAATTCACAAACCATTGGTCTTCCTTAAACTTCACAATCCTTGGCATCCCCTATCCCAAAAGATACATCTCTTCTTCCTCCATGGCTGATGACTCAAACACCTAAGAGGAAGAAGCAAGTTGTTTCTCTTGATGTTTTTTATTTTGGTCAACTTGTGCCAATAAAGTCCAAAACAACAAAAATGGCTAAAACCATGTCAAGGGTAATTTTTTAGTCTAGACACAAGTATGCCAAGGTTGCTATGACTCCCCAAGATAGAAAAATTGAATATATCCAAGTGTCTAAATATGTGATTACATGAATAAATCGGGGTAAACAGATGCACAAAGGTGCAAAGGAGGATTTACAGATAGTTATGGTATCCTCACTAGAAAGATATGATAAGGATAAGAAAATTAAAAATCAACTCAAAGTATAAGTAGAATAGCTAACCTCTGTTCTACTAAAGATCATACAATCTTTTGAGTCTGTTGAACTCATTGACCATGAGAACATAGAAAAATCAATTTAGCAAGAAGATAAAATAGGATCTCAAGGTCAAGCAGTCAATGCCTGGATTGAAACGCTGACATCAAAAGTTACTCAGTGGTTGCATTCTATCATTGAATTTTTGAGTGAAGTGAAAGTGGAAATTCATCAAACACTTAAGACACTCACTCAAGATTTAGAATTGACTAAAAATGATATTGATACATAGACTCAACTATGTTAGTTCAAGCTAGAACTCTTAGTTGAGGAAAAGGTCATTCCAAACAAAAAAATATTCATTGAGTACAGGGAACCAATAAAGAATAAAAGAGAAGTTATTGAGAATCTAATTAAAGATCTATAATAAGATGAATATATATGTATTGATAAGATGCTATATCTCATAGATAAAATTAGAGAGCTTCTTTGTCAGGTTAGAGATGATTCCCAAGAAATTATTCCTATGGAGACAGTAGCTCAAGATTTTTCATCTCTAATTCAGACAAAGATTGAGACAGGGACATTCACGCTTGACTCCATAGATAAATCGGTTGAGTTTCAAATCATAATGGATAAGTAACAAAGAATTTTGGACAAAAGCAAGGACTTGCCAGTTAATCTAGAAGATTCCATCATAAGGGTCCTTGCCGTCTCCAAGAGTACATCGGTGCCAGACAACAATGAAGTCTAGGCCACCTTGAAGAGATATGAAGCATTCTTGGAGAAAAATAAAAAGGAAGAAATTACCATGTCTACAGACACTTAGCTTATCTACATAGTTGTTTTTATGTAATTTTTTTGGGTGTAATTTGCACATAGAAAAAGTACATAGTCCTAAGTCAAATAGGACTCTATCAATAAATAAGTCAATGTATTTATGTATTTCCTATTTTTGTTCATAGATCCTCTCTATAAATAATATGATGCTCTTTGTAAAAATGATCATCGAGAGATATAGAAGGGAAATGCTACTGAATTTAGAAATAATTTTGAAACTTTGTGTTCATATTATAAATCTTGAATTTCATTCAATATAAGAAAATCAAGTGATATTTCAATCTTTGTGTTGAGATAAACTTGTGTGTTGGAGATGTTCTTATGTCTTTTCCATTATATTTTCTTGTGATTTTATTGGATTGTGGTGTGAGATTTCTATAAAATGAAAGGTGCCAGGAAGCTGATTTTGGAGTCTTTCAGCTACATTTTAGTTACTGAGTTTGTGCTCATCATTGAAAGTGACTTACTGTGGAGATTTTGAGCTACAAGTTACTCTTCTTTGGTGATTTTTATCTTTGCTGGAAATAAGGTGAAGACATTGGGCTGCACTTTATTCCATCTATTTACATTACTTTGTTGGTATCATTTTAGTTACTCTTTTGGCTAACTAATTTGAATATCGGTATTCCTTGTTTCATCAAATAGATTTATATTTTCATAATACATTGTAAAGAATGGAAGAAAGTTTGTAAGAAAAAATCAATTCTAAAAAAAGAGGATTGGATGATATGAAACACCCACTTTTATAAAATTAGTGTAAATAAAAACTTGTTTTAATTAGAAATAAGAAAGGAGCCTCCCCTTTTCTTGAAGAGAGATTTTATCTCATCGAACTGTGGATGAAATAACCATTTTGTTGATAACAAAATATTCACCCAATAATTTTAGGTGACTCTACTGGGGAAACGAACACACAACCAAGCTCTTCACTCATTTGATTGAAATAAGATTAGCACCTTATTATTTGCTATTGTTTTCCTAAAGTTAATCTCTTTTCTTTTTTAGATACTTTCATGATCTGGTGGAACAAAGCTACACTCATGATAGAAGGGTAACATGACACATTGATCCTACATTTGAGTTGTTACAAGAGCATAACTTTGATCTTTTGTCAGCATGTGCAAGGTCACCTCTTCAATGTACAAGAAGTTTTCCACCTACCAATACAAGACCTCCTATACCAGGGGAGGCTTCCAACGTTCATAAGATCTTGCCTATTTTTCTTTTGCAAAGATTTGTTATTCCTCTGTACAATCCACACAAAATGGCTACTCAAGATCTATAGGAGACTATTTTTGGTCCGTTAAAATTGACACCTCCATCTCATGAACTTCCTCATGGTTCATAGAAAAATTTCCCAAAGTTATATGGTGATGACAAGCAACATCTGGATGAACATATTGTTACATTCTACAGTGCATGCAGAGTTCTTTGAGTGAAACATGAAGATGTTTCTGTAAGATTGTTCATAGAAACACTCCAAGGTGTTGTTGATTGATTTTACCATATTACAATTGGAACCATCACAAGTTAGGTAAAACTTAAGGCTAAGTTTGAGGTAAGGTTCAAGCCTATAGAATATTCTCATGCCTTGTTGGCTCAACTTACATAAATGAAGAAATAAACACATGAACCCATGCATGAGTTTTTAGAAAAGTTTAACAAGTTGAAGAATAGGATTCCAACCATTGCTCAACCTACACCTAAGAGCTTGAAGTGCTTCTTCATCAATTATTAGTCGTCAAAAGTGAGTTTTACTTTGTGAAGAGCATCTCTAGTTGATCTTGATGCTGCTCAAAGCTTGGCCACTGAAGTAGAAGATGATTTAATTTTAGATGGAAAAGTGGGAAATAATTCTATCAAGTCTAGAGGGCAACCCTCTACAACTTCATATTCTACTAGCACCATGGATCATATGGTTTAAAAGATAGAAAATGAATTACTAGTACTCAAGAAGTAAAGGTCTCAAGGTATGCCTTTTTCTCTGTACAAGGATGCTCCAAGGAGGACATACCCAAACACTTCTAATTATTCCAACAATGTTGCAAGGAATCAAAATCAAAATAAGATTCCTCCATCACAATCAAGTCTTGTATTAGAATCACCATCAAATAATGCAGTAGTTAAATGGTTAGAACCTAAAAATGATGATGTTTCAAAGCTAGAATATGTTCTAGAAGATGAGGCTAATCCCTTCATAGGACATGAAGAAGGAGAAGTTGGTGACTCCAACATCAATTTTCTGAACTTTGAAGAAGAAGAAGTTGAACAAGAGGAAGACAAACATGGTGAGTCCTATATCATCTTCACCCATTCTTAAAGTCAATTGAATCAATAAAAGATGGTTGATAAATCCAAGACCAAGGATGAACCATGTAAGGAGGTTAATATTGATAAAAGAGGAATTCCTTTTCTAGTTCAACCAAAGGATATAGTGATGGATAAATAAGTACCCCTCCCCATTCTACTTCTTCTCCTTCTATGTCTAGACCTAGTGCCCAAAACCTGAAACCTAAAAATGAAAATATTTTGTCTTCTTAGGCTGCCCCATATCTAGATTTTGATATCATGGACCATGCCAAGAAGACAAAAATTCAAAATTTTGAGGCTGAGTAACTCCAATCCAATCCCAATCAATTCAAAAGATTGGAAAAGTTTGTAAAAATCAAAGGGATCAAACTTGATTAGACCTCATCTAAGAGTGTGCTGATTGACTCTAAACCAAGACCAAAGTAAAATAACTTGGTTTTAACTCTTGCATCTAACTCTAAAAAAATAGAACCTTTCTATATTTCCCTATTTGTCAATGGTTATAAGCTCAATAATTGTGTTATTGATTCGAGTGCTTTCAATAATGTGATGCCAACCAAGGTAGCTATTGCCTTAGGATTAGTCTTGACAAAAACTTTTAGCCATTAATTTTTAATGAAAACTAAGCAAGTACCTTTCATAGACCAAATCAAGGATGCATAATTTGTGTTCATCACTTTTTTGGAGAAAAAGATAAAGATGATGGTTTTTTTAGTTGATGTTCCAACCTCATATGGAGTTTTATTGTGATGTAAATTTTGTAAAAATGGTGGTGAAATCAACATGGATTGGTCTGAGGATAGGATACCAGTTAAGGGTGTTATGTGGAAACTTCATCCAAAAAAACAAGCAAAGAATACTGTGACAAAGATTGAGGATCCAAAATCCTAGATTCTCATTGAAACATCTAGAATGGGTACATATTTATTGACCACTGATGAAGATCTAGTATCATCAGATGATATTTCAGAGGAAGGTCTAGAAATAGAAGAACCACCCTCTTCAAATGAAGAGGTTTTGGATTTCAAGACCATCAAAGTGGAAGGTTCAAATGATGTTTGAACTTTAGAATTTGATGGTAGTTGCTCTTCAACTAGATCTAGAGTTGGGATAGTCCTCATGTCCCTCAAAGGAAAGATTTTCCCTTTTTCTTTAAAATTATAGTTTGATAACACTAACAATACTATTGAATATAAAGCCTTATTATTAGGTATGGATGTTGTAAAAAATAAGGGAATTAAAAACCTTAATGCTCAAGGTGATGTTGAGCTAGTCATTTGTCATGTCAGGAATCTATATCAAACAAAGAATGAAAGGCTAAGGCATTATCACAATTGAGTCTAGGATTGCATGGAAGATTTTGATGCATTTAATATATCAACGGTTCCAAGATAATACAATGATAGAATAGATTCATTATCCATTTCAACTACGATTGAGTTGGTATTCTGACCTAATGTTACTGATAATATAAATCATTGGCAAGTTTTCAACAATGATGAGCAAGTCATCACCTTCTTGGAGAAGACAAATTTTTTTAGTGAATTATACTTTGAGGGGAGTGACTCTACTGCTCAAGAATTAATTTTTGAGTTTAATGAGGAAACTTGTAAATAAATTTTGTAGTTAAAAGGGAATAGGATTCCCAAAAGGTTGGTAGCTTTGTAGAGGCTTTTTGATAAACATGATCGATTCAATAAATGTCAACAGTCTGAATTATATTCAACTATAAAAATTGAGAAAGTTAATATAGGAACAGAGGATGACCCCAAGATGATAAATATTGCTCATTAGAGGAAAGAGAGAAGTTGGTGATACTTATACACCAGTACATTGATGTATTAACATATTTGTATGTTGATCTAAAATCTTTTCAACCCAAAGAAGTGTAGCATGATTCCTCTCAAACCTTGGTCCCAACCTCACAAGCAAAAATAATGACAATATAATCTCAAAATCTTAGGTACCATCCTCACTAAAACTCAAAAGATGTTGAATGCTATGATCATTTTTCCTATACATCATTTCGCATGAATAGCTAATATTGTTCCTATTAAGAAAAAGAATGGATAAATCCACATCTATGTTGATTTTCATAATCTAAACCAATTATCACTTAAGGATAATTACCCATTATCGGTAATGTATCAAGTACTACAAACTGTGGTAGGTTCAAAAATGTTATCCATGCTAGATGGCTTCTTAGGATACAATCAAGTAGAGGTTCATGATGAAGATCAACACAAGACAACCTTCACTACTCTATAGGGCACTTTTACATATCATAGAATGCCTTTTTGATTGATTGATGCTGATGCTATCTTTCAGAGGGCTATAGATTTCACTTTTGAGATATTATTGGTAAGTTGATTGTGGTCTATCTCGACGATTTAACTATTTTTTGAAAAAAGCATCAAGATCATTATGATCATATATATCAAGTGCTTGAAAGATGTCATGAACATAGGATATCCCTTAATCCCAAAAATTTTAGTTTTGGGGTTACTGAAGGTAAGCTCCTTGGACATATTGTGTCCAAGGAAGGAATTAAGATTGATTATAAATGGGTCAAGTCAATTCAAAATCTTACTTTGCCATCATGTAAGAAAAAAGTGCATTCTTTCTTTGGGAAGGTTAATTTATTACATATATTTGTTCCTGATTTTGTTGAGAAGACACACCACATTATCAATATGATAAAAGGAAAATAATTTTTTTGTTGGAATGCAGATGGGAGAGCTTCCTTTCATGAAATTAAAGAAGTAATTGCACTTAATCCTATCTTATTCTACCTCAACTATACCAAGAACTTCATAATGTATAGTTATTCTTCAGAGCATACCTTATCTGTAATCATGGTGCAACCAAATGAAGAGGGGATTGAATGTCCCATAGCTTTCATGAGCTGCCCTCTAAAGGCTCATGAGCTCAAGTATTCATCCTTGGAAAAATATACTTATGCTATGGTGAAATTAGTTAAACATTTCTAATATTACATTCTCAACTCTCACACCATTGCACTAGTACCAGATTCTATAGTCAAGTCCATTTTGACTCAACAAGAATTTGGAGGCAAAAGAGGAAATTGGATTTCCAAAATCCAAGAGTATGATATGGAGATCAAGCCTACAAAACTTGTGAGTGGAAAAGGTTTGCGTCAACTCATGGCAGAGACTAACCCAAAAAAGGTACCCAATAATGAAGGAGATATAGAAGAACTTCCCATGGTCTTGATCATGTGCACAATGAATGAATGGTATTTTGATATTGCTCATTTCCTCCATATGGATAATTTTTAGAGCATTTATCTCACAAGGAGAAGAGGACAATCATGCTTAAAGCTGAAAACTTCATCCTTTAGGACAATGGTTTGTATAAGTGAAACATTGAAGAAATATTTCTAAAATATGTAGATAAAGCACAACAAGGCAAGTTGTTGGAATATTTTCATGACTTAGAATTTGGGAGACATTTTTTATCTCTAGTCACAACTCACAAAATTTTGTGGGCAAGATACTACTAGCCAATGCTTTTTCAAGACACTTACGCTTGGAAGCATAAATGCGATAAGTGCCAATAATTTGTGGGTAAACCCAAGTTAGCAACTCTATCTCTTAAGCTAGTAGTTATTATAGAACCTTTTCAGTAATGGGGTATTTACTTCATTGGCATGGTGAACCCACTATCAAGTGTAGGTCATAGTTATGTTCTTATGGCTACAAATTACTTCACCAAGTGGGTGGAAGCAATTCCAACCAAACATGCCACTTCAGAGGTTGTTTGCAACTTCTTCAAAGAAAATATCATCACAAGATTTGGTGTACCAAACAAAATTGTAACCGATAATGCTGCCTGCTTCACATCCTAGGAGATGACTCAATTCTATTTTAAATATGGAATCTTTCTATCTCACACCTCAGACTACTTCCCTCAAGGAAATGGTCAAGCTGAGTCAAGTAATAAGAACTTGGTAACTATCATTAAGAAGTTGGTATAGAATAATCAGAGAACTTAGCATAAGGCATTGTATGATGCATTGTGGGTTGATCGCATCACTCCCAAGAGAGCAATTGGTATGTCTCCTTTCCAAATTTTGTATGGATTGAATGCAGAACTACCTAACACATTGGAGTTTCCTACACTCAAATTGGCAAAGGAAATTGAAGATCAAACATTTAAAAGTTATTTAGACAACTGTATTATGTACCTTGATAAGATAGAGGAGTAATGTACAAAGGTCATAGATTGCATTGCTAAATATCAAAGTCACGTCAATGAACTTTTTGACAAGAAAGCTGTAGAGTAAATTTTTACTCTACGTTGCATTCCAATTTTCAGTCGTGCATTGCAAATTTTGTTCTCACATACCTTGGTTTTTGATGGCAAAGTTTAGAAACAAAACACGGGTTCTATTTTCCTTTTTTTTTCTTTTGTTTCATTTTTGGCTGTGTCGAGTTCAAGTGGAAGCTGCCAAGTGGCATTGTTTGAGGCACCTTTCATTTTTCCTACAAGTTAGTTGAGACGTGCCACGTGTTCAATATAAAATCAACAAAAAGCACCACGTGTCGGCATCTGCAGTTCATATCGGCACCCGCATTTCTTTTATTCTTCAGTGAAAGTCTTCAACAAGCTAAGTATCAGGATCAGGTGGAAAGCACCAAGTGGTAATCACAGAAGGCTCTGGATTATTTTTATAGAAGAAACGAAAGCTGCCACGTGTCAGCATCTAAAATAAGGTGGTTCAATGCCTTGGTTCAATAAGGTAGTTCAATACCTTGGTTCAACATTTTTGGTTCAATGCCTCAAGTTTTGTGTAAATGGCACGTAGTGTTGAACTGTTAAACCATTGAACCATTTTTGGTTTGACGGGCAGTTCAAAGGAGTGTCCCAAAGACCAAAAGACAAGTGCCCTTTCGAAGGGCAAGTAACGTGCAACCACACTATTTAAGCGGAGGTTGCCAAGTGTCAACAACTGAGCCCCTTTCTACTCCATTCTTAGGAGCAGCAGAGGCTACCACATATCATTCTCAAGAGCAGTAGAGGACACCACATATCTTCTCAAAAGCAGTGGAATCCACCACGTGTTGATATTCGAAAGACCTTTTCGAGTTTCATTATCAAATAAAGACTGTGGTGGGTCTCGAGTTTTATTTTTGAAGACTACAGAAGATGCCAAGTGTCACCATCCATAGGAGCCTAGCATGCATCCCAAACACTTCCACAACATAGCAAAAAAGCAGCAGAGATTGCCACATGTCATTTGTTGAAGAGAGGCAAAGATTGACACCTGTCTCCATGCCCCTTTTTTAAGGTTGCTCAAGCAAGAAATGCAATGAGTCTTAGTTCTTTAAGCCGTTAAGTATCAGAGAAGTGGATTGAGATAGGTGTCAAAGGTGGGATGTTCCTAAGCAAAATATAGTAAGAATATAAGGAAAGCAGAAAGTGCCGCATGTCTTCGATAAACATGCAAAAAGTGCCAAGTATCATTCTCCAGTGTCTCCTAAAAAATAAGCAAATTTTTGGGAAATTGACTAAGTGTCCTTTTCCATTTCAATAGAATAGAGGGTCCTGTATAGACACTTCCACTTCAGTTAGAGTTCAGTTTGGGCCATAAATTTGGGAACGTGTGATCAATCTGGAGGGAAACTCAGTAGGAGTTATTTCTAGTAGATGGAGCAGTTCGTCGAGTAGATTTTTGGGGCTGACAAACATTCAAAGCGTTGTCTGTTTGTCCCCTGTGAGATGGATATGGAATAGAATTGCGTGGAAAAGGAGGTGATGGAATGAGAAATCTGAGGCTATAAAGAGGAGTGCAGGGATCACTGGATCATTATCAAAAAAAGGGAGGGAGAATTTTTGAGAAAGTCATTGTAAAGAGTTTTTAGACTTTCTAGAGTTGTGATCAAAAATATCATTTGCCTTTATTCTATTTTCTTAAGTTGTAATGTTTATGTAACTGTGCATGTTTCTGTGCCTTTTATATGAGTAAAGAATTAATGAGAAGACAGAGTTATGTGCCTTTGTTGATGTTTTCCTATATCATTACAAAAGTAGTCTAAAGCTATGAGCCTCTGCTTCTATTGTTTCTATCTTTTACATTGATCATGCCTCATCTTCTCTTTAATGTAATCAAATCTTACATATAGTTTCACTGTGCTTAGGATAGAGGATCAAAATTACACTCAGGCGCATCGCTATAGTTAGATTTTCTTTCTTTGCATTTACGTTTCTATTTAAAATTCCTATCCCTTTCCCCCCAAACACTTGATATAAAGAAGAGACCAACTTCTTAAAAATTTGGAGGTTGTTTCAAGTCGCATATCCCACATCTTGAAACTTCCCATTGTTGGTGTCTGAGACAAAGCACAATTTTAAACATCAACAATTTTTGGCACCCTCGGTGGGACCAGTCTTGAAGTTTCTTTCAAGACCGTATGAACCAGAGAGCTACAAGGAGTCAGAGCTGTGGACCAGTCACCAGATCACAATTTGCTACAAATCTAGGTATTCTTTTGCCACCTTTGGTAACAATTCCAAGGAGAAGAGCTACCCAGTTTGTACCAATACCAAATATGGGAGCCCTTATACCCCCAAGAAATTATGCAAGCTAGAACACTGATAGTCCCTTAATCCTCCTAACACCACCAACCATTTAGGATCCCATTCCAATGAATGCCATAATAGTTCTACCCAAGTTCAGTGGGCAAGACTCTAAAACACCTGCGAAACATCTTCAAGATGTATCAGATGTCTATGCCATACATGTTGTCACATAGCAAAATGTGGCCATAAGATTATTATCAGCTTCTTTCAAAGGGAAGGCTTTAGAATGGTATTGGTATTTGACCCCAAATACCATATCTACATGGGATCAACTAGGAGATCTATTCTTTGAAAGATTTGTAGAGAAGGGTGATAAGTCTTCTTTGTTACAACAGTTAATCACCATTCAAAGGGGGTCACAAGAAGCCATGACTGACTTCAATTCTAGATTTCAAAAGACCTGGGATAGAATTCCTGCTATAGCTAGACCATTACCAGGTATGGCCATAGTTTCTTATCTCAAAGCTTTGAATTCAGATATATTTTTTATGATTCAGTCACTTGGAGGACACACTTTGCCAGAAGCTTACGAATATGCAGTTAGAGCTAAGAATCATTTAATAGATGCTGGAAAGTTACCTCCAAGGCCTCCCATGCCCATGTTCCTAGAAATTTCCTTGCCATTACCTCAAGAAGTTCTTAAATCTGTAAGCCCACCTGTGTCTATGTACAATTACCCTCAACCATCTACAAAAGAACCTATCCCTACTTAGTCATCTGAGATGGATGATATCAAGAATATCCTAAAGACATTTTCCAATGAGTTGATCAATATAAAGAGATAGCATAATACTTTCCCTAAGCCTCCTTATCAAAGCTATCAAGGAAACAGATTTTTGTCCCAACCAAACCAATATCAGGGTCCTCCAAAACAAACTAACCATCAGCCAGTGAATCAATTAGTTGCAGTCCCCACACCCTCACAGACCATTCCTCCCAACTCAAATAAGGAGATGGTTCCATAGCAAAATAATTATGTGGATGATATGAATGCCTGGTGTTTCCCTTGCAATAATGCTTTTACACCTAGAGATTGTCCTAGGGGTAATCTACAACAAAGGGTGGCAGAGCAAAGAAGAATGGATGGTCAGTTTGCCAATACCAGTGACAATCAAGCCTACCAATCTCTTGGTATGCAAAATTTAGTCTTAGTGGCTCAGATGCAAGCAATGTCCTTGTAATAAGAGGAGGAAATAGCCCCAGAACATGCTTTGTTCTCATGGGTTGAAGATGAAGAATCAGTTTTCTTGAACGAGGCATCTACCTCCCAAAGACCAGTGGTGCAATCTGATTATTACACCAGATCAAAGAAGATAATGGTGGAACATCCTAAGATTGTAAATGGGCAAGTCATGAATAATCCTCCATTTCAAGGACAAAGAAACACTGCTATCAGAAAAGAAGTGCCTCAGCTGTAGCAAGATCAAGGGACTCCTACCCAAATTTAGGAAAAAATAAGATATCCTTATGTTAAAAAAAACCTTAGTCTTTGGGGCCGATAAATGTAGTGGATCAATTAAAGAAGACTCCAGCACAAGTATCGATATGGGATATTTTTGCTATTCCTAAATAGAAGACACTACTACAAGAAGCTCTGCAAGGCCAAGAAATGCCCAAAGGTACTGTTACCAAAGAAGGACCTGTTGGAAAAGAAAATCTCAAAGATACAGTTCCTCTAAAGATAATAGCCTTTGTGAACGATGTAGCAAAAGTAAGTAAATCCAAACCAGAGCCTTTCTATTTGACTCTAATAGTTGGAAAGAAACTCTTGCATAATGCATTGATAGATTAAGGAGCTAGTACTACAGTGATGCCCAAGCAAATAGCTGATGCTTTGAAAATAAAATATGAACCCCTTACGAAAGGAGTTATGCAGCTAGATGGCAAAACAATACAAACCATAGGGAGAATCAAATAACTCCCATTGTAGTTATAAACTTGTCCCAACATAATTGTCAACCAATATGTAGTAGTCATAGATATACCTCATGTTTTTGGTTTATGTTTATCTAGAGACTTACAACAAAGATGGGAGGATATATGTCTCTTGATTGGTCTCACCTCATCCTGAGAACCAGATACGGTTCAAAGATGAAAATTCTATCTGAACCATTATCAAAAGATCATATCACCAATGAACCAACATCCAAATTAGAGGCAGATCATGCTATGTTAAATAAGGAAGAAAATATTTTTGTTGAAGAGTTAGGCGACTGGAATGAGCATGATCAAGAAGAAGAAAATAACCAGTTGTTGGCTATGATGCATAGCGACCCATATGGAAACTATGACTCTACTGGTCTGGGCACATATGTCCATTTTGATGAGGACCATGAAATCCTAAATGTTCTAAGGGAAGAGGCACCAATAACTCAAAATTTAGAAATCTAGACCTTAAATTTTGATGGGGCTAGAAGTAAGCATGGTGCTGGAGCAAGAATTTGTCTTACTACTCCAAATGGTGAGAAAATTTTAAGGGCTAGCCGTTTCCAATTTGCTTGTACTAATAATGATGCTGAGTATGAATCTTTAGTACATGGGCTCTTGTTAGCTAAGAAAAGGGGAATAAAGAACCTAATAGTAAAAGGAGATTTGAAATTAGTGTTAAAGCAAATTAGAGAAAAAACAACAGCCAAAAATGTAAGGATGAGATCCTACAGACATAGGATTTGGGACTTAATAGAAGATTTTGAAGCTTTCAATATCAAAATAGTCCCTAGGAGTCAAAATTCTGAAGCTAATAGGATGGCCCAAATTGGCTCATAGTTTAATCCAGGAACTGGCTTATTAATTAACAATGAGTCAGTAGAAGTTATAGTGAGGCCAACTATTCTAAACAATGATGAGAATCGGCAAGTATTTGAAAATGATGCTCAGGTAGTCTCATTCTTACAAAAATCAGATGAGTTTGCTGATCAGTTACAAACCAAAATTGAGGAAGCATATGGAGATTAGATTATACAATTGAAGACTAATAAGCTCCCCAAGGGCTTGATCACCTTAGAAAACTTATTTGATCCAGAGGATGTAAGCCTGGAGAATAAAAGGTTCCAGGTAGACAAAGCAGATTATTTTGAAATAGAGGTGAGTCAAGGAAAAAAACTAAAAGTTGGGAATTCTGCAACTCTAGTGGAAAAATAAAGACTAATTGAATTGTGCAAAAAATATGACAGAGTCATAGCCTAGAGCTATGAAGACCTTCATGGATACACAAGAGACATTGTTCAGCACACAATTGACTGAGGGATCTAAGCCCATCAGGCAGAAATAGAGGCCAATAAATCCAAGGATTGAGCCTCTAATGGTAGATGAGTTGCAGAAACTTTTAGATTCCAAAATAATTTTTTCAATCAAGCACTCAGCCTGGGTATCAAATCTAGTACCAGTTAGGAAAAATAATGGAGATGTAAGACTATGTGTAGATTTCAGAGATTTGAATAGAGCATCTCTGAAAGACCACTATCCCTTGCCCTTCATGGAACAAATTCTACAAACTATGGCTGGATCAGAGAGATTTTCTTTGCTAGATGGTTTCTCTGGATACAATCAGATTTGGTTGGATGGTGAAGACCAGTACAAAACTGCTTTTACTACCAAATGGGGAACATTTGCATACGCTAAGATGCCATTTGGCCTATCAAATGTAAGAACCACCTTTCAAAGGGCTATGGAAATAGCCTTTGGGGAACTTATAAACAAAATCATCCTGGTTTATCTAGATGACCTCACTATTTTTTCAAAAAATGTTGTTGATCATTTTGATCACTTAGAATCTATCTTTAAGAAATGCCAGGATTTTGGAATATCACTGAATCCCAAGAAATGCATCTTTGTTGTGCCTCAAGGCAAATTATTGGGACATATAGTGTCTAAAGAAGGAGTTTCCATAGATCCTAAAATAATTGTAGCTATAATGAACCTACCTCTTTCAGTAAATAAGAAGGCAGTCAGTCCTTCTTAGGAAAGATTAATTTTGTCAGTAGGTTCATATCCGATTTTGCAGGCTTGGTGAGGCCAGTGACACTCTTACTAAAGAAAGACCTGATTTTCAAATGGACTACAGAAGGAAGACAAGCCTTTGAAGAGGTCAAGAAGGCTATCTCAATGGCCCTAGTACTGAAAAACCCAAATTTTTTCAAGCCTTTTGTAATATATGTCTATGGGGGAGAGTTAAGCATTGTTGTTGTCTTGACACAAAGAGATGATAAACAGGACAGAGAACACCCAATAGCCTTTTTCTCAAGAACTCTCAGGGATCATGAAACCAAGTAAAAAATTTTAGAGAAACAAGCATATGCCATAGTAAAAGCCCCCAAGAAATTTAGGCATATGGTATTAGGGAGCAAAATTTTGGTACATGTAGCTCATCCAAGCGTCAGAGAATACATCATGGAGAGAGAAATCACTGAAAAAAGAGCTAACTGGATTACTAAGATCCTTGAATATGATGTAGAGGTCAGACCCACCAAGTTAGTCAGAGGCAGGGGTTTGTGCCAATATATGACCCAAGAGCTTGAAAAGATGATACCTGGGGAGACAGATAAAGAAGAGACAGAGATGGTGTTAAAGATACAAGAGGTTGATCAGGAATCCTGGGTCACCAACATGATTCATTTTATGAAGTATGGAATTTATCTGAGAGAACTCCCTCAAAATAAGAGGAGATACTATAGGATACAGAGAGTTCATTTTGTTTTAATTAAACAGGTCTTTTTCAGAAGAAATTCTGATGGTAAATTGTTAAGATGTGTAGAACAGGCTGAGGCTGAGAGAATAATATACGAGATGCATCATGGAATATCAGGGGGCATTTTTTTGCAAAGACCACATCCATAAAGGCAATTGAGGTAGGATATTTCTAGCCTACTTTATTTACGTATTGTTATCAACTAGTTAAAAAATGCCAATCCTGCCAATATTACATGGGGATGAGGAGGAATGCAAGAATGTCCCTTAGTCCTATAATTGTGGATGAACCTTTTGCCCAATGGGGTCTTGACTTCATTGGAATGATAAATCTAGTGTCTAGTATGGGTCACAAATGGATATTAACTACCACAAATTATTTCACCATATGGATCGAGGCAGTCCCACTCAAAGTAGCAACAAAAATGTGATCCTAGATTTTCTAAGAAATATCACCACTCACTTTGGGGCTCCTCACACTATAATTTCCGATAATGCTAAAGCATTCTTGGGGTCTAAAGTATCCAAATTTGCATTGAAACATGGAATATATCTGAAAACTTCATCCAACTATTATCCTCAAGGTAACGATTTGGTAGAATCAACGAACAAGAACCTGATTAGACTCATCAAAAGAATTAGGGCCGATCATCACAAAGAATGGCATAAAGTGCTTAATTTAACACTATGGGCTGATAGAATCACGCCTAAACAGGTGATCAAAATATCCCCATATGAATTGGTATATGGAAAGTCTGCTGTGATCCCCTTAAGCTTGGAAATCCCTGCCCTCCAGCTGATCAAACAAATTGAAATTGAGGAAAATGGCCCATGCAGGTTAGACTTGTAGAGATTTTGGAGATTCAGGAGAAGAGGGATACATCCCATGATTCATTAATTAAGCATCAGGGAATGGTTAATAATTGTTTTGATAAAAGGACTTAGAATCCTCATTTTGAGGCAGGCTCGATTGTTTTGAAATGGGATGTGAGAGCTGCCAAGCTGGGTTAGCATACTAAATTTGAAGCATTATGGACTGGCTCCTATAAAATTTGTGCGTGCAAGCAGAAGAATTCATTTGAGCTGGAATCGATCAAAGGAGAACCTAAAGAGATTCTTGTAAATGGAATCTATTTGAAGCATTTCAATTAACTCGGGTCTTTAATGTATTATAGTTAGATAGTTTCCCCTTCATGTATTATTTTTTTCCCGTTGTTGTTTTCCCACTTTTCATTTAAATAAGTGTTTTTAAACACAGAGTCGGTGGCTTAGAAAGTTTTCAAATAATTAAAAATCTCCAAATTCTCAAAGCATTGAATGTTTCCCAATCTTTAAGAAATCTCTGAGGTACCTTGGGCGGCCACTTGCATAACGTGTCTACCTCACTGTCCCAAGAGGATTGAGTAGGATTCGCTAACGGTTGTCCAAATTTAATGCCTTTTGAGACTTGATAGGTCCATAAATATGATTAGCAAGAGTTGAAGTTTATAAACTCTCAATCATCTCTGCATTTTTGAGAAAAATCTTGCTACTTGCAAAAAATTTCAGCGCCTAGTAAATTTGCTTCAGCGAGAGTGTTTTGATTGAAAAGGGTTCATATCAGTTATCACAGAAAGGACATAGATATGGAAGGAGCATCATCTTCACAACAAGGAGTTGGGGTCTATGAATCCCTTGATAGGTTTCTATCAAGTAAGTCATATGCTTCAACTCTCACACAATCGTTGAAAACCTATCCAAGGACCAAAATTTTGGAGGTTGGTAAGGCAAGTGACCCATCAAAAGTAAAGGATTATGCAGATGGAATCATGGACCCAATCTTGCAAAGAGCCAGCAACAAAACCCTCAGAGAAGGGGCACATCAAAGGTGCCTTCAGAGAACTAGAGCAAGGCAATATGAGACATTTGGCATGAGGATGTGGACCTCACAACTGGCATAGTTCTTTTTCCCAACTGTGCATCCATGCCCCGACTTGGTTGAATTATGCGCAGAGAGGCTCCATGCACCCTCATGCACCATTCAATAGGGTCCTTTCATGGTGAAAATCACACCACAGGACATTAGAGACACGTTAGCCCTACACCATGATAGTACAACAATGTTTCCCACTATTGCTAAGATGCAAAGGACATGGGCTAACATCAACACCTAGTTAAGGTTCTTAAGAACTGAATTGCAAATGGGCGATGACAACACTATTGTGCCCACACTCCCTGTAGCAAGAGGCCAATTCACACAAGTCAACCAAGATGCACTGTCCATGATGGCTTTCATCTTCAGCATGAAAGCTAATATGGCAGTTTATGCAGAGCAGATGGCTATCCTCTTCAGGCTGAAGACCATCGACAAGACCTAGGAATATCAGCTCAATTTTTTAGAGCAGATTGCTTTTACAATGGTGGAGCAACTGGCCCAATTCAAATCAAAAGGAGTGTTTAGGTACTCCTCTTATTTGTTTCACCTCATGCTATACCAAAACACTGACCTCTTTGCCCAACATATGCATCTAAACATGTATGACCCAAGTTTTGATCCCCAAAGGACCATTCCTGTGTCTGCATGGACACATGTTTTGTCTAGGACCAATGACCCATACAATTTTTAGGAACTATTTGTTACCCCTACTCTTTACCACCTCAGCCCCGAACCAGTCATGAATAGATTATTTTCTAGTGTTTCAAACCTTCTAACCAGTTGCCCAATTATGTGTGACTTCTACTTTGGATCCCACCATATGATTATAAGAGTTCATGGTTTTTATGGGGAACCAATGTTGCTACCAAAGATTCTAACTCTTAGGTTAGCATTTTTAGAGGTCACCAGGCAAGTGTTAGTAGTAGACAATGATTATGGTTCTGGGAAATGGAAGAGGAAGATGTTTGATCTCCCATGGATGGTAGGCAACATAGCTTTAGAATCCAGGGAAGATGAAATTTTGCTGCTTCGAAAGCTAGCCTTCTTGGGGTTCCTGTTAGTTGAAGACAAATGGGTATGTGACCTGAATGGTTACATAGCTTCCTAGATAAGGACTAACAGGGTTGTAACCAGGATTACACATGAGGGCCACCCTTTTTGGGAGACCAGAAAAAACCCCATAGAAGATGCTCCTAATTTTTATTTTGAATTAACAGATTTGCCTCCTCTACAAAATAGACCATGGGATACTTTCTACATTATGATCCCAAAGTCAGAATGACTTCTGGCTTGAGGATAGCATTAAAGAATAAAGATTGGGATGCAGAGAAGATAGAAGCCTATTGGAAATATAGGCAAGAAATTTCTCAAACCACCCATTCTTTCAGGAACATGGACACAAACAAGAGGTGGGACAAACTATGGGATGAGTGCCATCTCTCCCCTACATCGAGCTTGAAGACAACTGATTTGCCAACATGAAGTATTGAGCAGGAAGCTAGCCCAAGCCAAGAGCCACAAACCTCAGAACAAACTGCAGCCACAACAACTGTGTCAATTTGGCCCCAACCTCTCAGTGTCTTGGAGAAACAAAAGAGTGTGGTTCATTCACCACCAAAAGCTTCCCCATCATCAGAAGTCATTAAAGTTCCCAGTTCTCCACAAGCATCACTGACGGCAGTAGCGGATGTGGAAGGAGAGAGAACACAACCAGAAGAGGAGACACCCAAGAAATGAAAATGGGTGCAGTTTCAGTTGGCCATGGAAGAGGAGACAGACACCCAATAGCGCTAATTATAGAGTGCCGTAATTGCTCCTTAGGTAAGTATCACCCCTCCTCCTTTTCAGTCTATGTTTTATCCTGTAACATCCCTCACCACTTCTGTCATTCCAATTTCTCACTTCACCTCCTCTATGCCTCCTCATTTTTTAACGTTACCCCATTTCTCCCCCTCTATTCCCAAAAAAAATTCCCCTCAGATTACCCATAGCCAAAAATTGGCTATTCAATATGGTCTGCCACAGGGGCATCCTTTTACGGGTGGGCACATTGCCTCTCCTTCTACCTTCCTGACCCAAGCAGATGTTACACGAATGGCAAAGGAAGCTTGAAGAGAGAAAAAGAGCACAAAAGAAAATAAAGCACTAGCTACAACTCATTTGCGGTCATAATTTGACCTAATTCAGCAACAATTGACGGTGACCCATTTGTCACCAAATGTTATCAAGCCAGCTGAGCAGATGTAGCCTGAAGATTACTCAATGGATGCAATGGCCATTAACAAGACCCTTTTTACGCCCTAAAATAGAATTGAGCTGTTGACTGAATCCACTTCTATAGTCACTGAAGACTATTTGAAGACATCACAGAGGCTACAAAAGATGGAGGCTGATTTGTCTAAAGAGAAGGTAAACTATAATAGTTTGACCACAAAAATTGGCAGAAAGGACAATGAAATAGCAAATCTAAATAAACAGTTGCAAGAGACTGTTTCTCTTCAGATTCACCGGGTAGTCCAGGCCCAAAATGATTCTTTAAAGGCAGAGCTCATGTAGATAAATGTTGTGGTGGGGACCCTGAGGTGAGAAAAAGTAGAATGGCAGCACAAGCTGCTAATCGAATAAAATAATACTGCAGCCATTTGAACCTAGTTCTAGGTAGAGCAATAAAAAGTGGCACAAGTAACACTGGAGCTGGCTAATAGGCCAAGCAATGTTGGAGTGATAAAACTGGTAAAGGAGCTCTATGAATCCATGTGGAATAGAATCTCCTCAGATATTATTCAGCTCAGGCCTTCTCTCACCTTCCTGTTAAATGCACAAAAATTGTGTGAAAAGGTGGGAGATTCAGTAAAGAACACTCTGACTACAGTTTTTGATAGAGTAACAGACTCTCAAACATTGTTGTAGAAGCTCTCTGATGCAACGGATGCAACATTGGCAACCGCAAGAATCACTAATAGAATGGTCGCAATAAAGAGAGTTAATGAGGTTCTCAGTTGGAATTCTATAGCCAATAGTTACTGAGAGCTCCTTGAGATCATGAAAGAAGGCATTAGCGAGATGAAGTAGCATATTGAAGATCTAGTGTGATTGGGCCTTCCTTCTCCATTCCTGATGATAACACGGTGCTAATGGTTGATCAAATTGAACCATTGCTACTATCCAAATAGAATGATCAAACAGTTTTTTAGAACTTATGGGATGATTATTCAGTCTCAAAAGTGGAAGCTATTCTGGTTCCTATTTCCTAGCTCAAATTCAAATTGAAGGCTACAGTTCAGATTTTGCAAAAAAATTTGCACAAGGATATTATTAACCTTGATTTAGCCTTCAATGAATTGCAGAACAAGCAAGAGTTATCTGACCATGAGTGGTCCACCTACCAGACAACATTGTTGAAGCTGTAAAATTTTGAAATTTTGATCCAACGGGAGTGTGGTTTCTTTTTTGAGTAGGCTCAAAAGCCCTTAGGGTTGCTAATAACTGTAGAGTAAATTTTTACTCTACGTTGCATTCTGATTTTTAGTTGCGCACTACAAATTTTGTTCTCACATACCTTGGTTTTTGATGGTGAAGTTCAGAAATAGAACATGGGTTCTATTTCCCTTTTTGTTTCATTTGTTTCATTTTTGGCTAAGTGTCGAGTTCAAGCAGAAGATGCCAAGTGGTGTCATTCGAGGCACCTTTCATTTTTCCTACAAGTTAGTCAAGATGTGCCACATGCTCAATAACAAATCAATAGAAAGCACCACGTGTCAGCATCCGCATTTCATATCGGCACCTACATTTCTTTTATTCTTCAGTGAAAGTCTTCAACAAGTTAAGTATCAGGATTAGGCAAAAAGCACCAAGTGGCAATCGCAGAAGGCTCTGGATTGTTTTTATAGAAGCAGTGGAAGCCACCACGTGTCAGCATCCAAAATAAGGTAGTTCAATGCCTTGGTTCAATAAGGTGGTTCAATGCATTGGTTTAACATTTTTGGTTCAATGCCTCAAGTTTTGCGTAAACGGTTCGCAGTGTTGAATCGTTGAACCATTGAACCATTTTTGGTTTGATGGGTAGTTCAAAGGAGTGTCCCAAAGAACAAAAGATAAGTGCCCTTTCAAAAGGCAAGTAAGACGCAACCACGCCATTTAAGTGGAGGTTTCCAAGTGTCATCAACTGAGCCCCTTTCTACTCCATTCTCAAGAGCAGTGGAGGCCGCCATGTATCATTCTCAAGAGTAGCGGAGGATGCCACATATCTTCTCAGAAGTAGCGAAAGCCACCACATGTTGATATTTGAAAGACCTTTTCGAGTTTCATTGTTGAATAAAGACTGTGGTGGGTCTCGAGTTTTATTTTTGAAGACTGCAGAAGATGCCAAGTGTCACCATCCGTAGGAGCCTAGCATGCATCCTAAACACTTCCACAACATAGAAAAAAAGCATCAGAGATTGCCATGTGTCATTTGTTGAAGCGAGGCAGAGATTGACACTTGTCTCCATGCCCTTTTTTTAAGGTTGCTCAAGCAAGAAATGCGGTGAGTCTTATTTCTTTAAGCTGTTAAGTATCAAAGAAGTAGATTGCAACAGGTGTCAAAGGCAGGACGTTCCTGAGCAGAATATAGTAAGAATATAATGAAAGCAAAAAGCGCCGCATGTCTTCAATAAACATGCGGAAAGTGCCAAGTGTCATTCTCCGGTGTCTCCTAAGAAATAAGCAAATTTTTGGGAAATTGACTAAGTGTCCTTTTCCATTTCAAAAAAAAAGAGGGTCCTGTATAGACACTTCTAGCTTAGTTAGAGTTCAATTTGGGCCGTAAATTTGGGAACGCATGATCAATTTGGAGGGAAACTCAATAAGAGTTATTTCCAATAGATGGAGCAGTTCATTGGGTAGATTTTTGGGGCCAGATAACATTGAAAGTGCCATTTGTTTGTCCCCTGTGAGATGGAGACAGAATAGAATTGCGCGGGAAAGGAGGTGATGGAATGAGAAATCTGAGGCTATAAAGAGGAGTGCAGGGATCACTGGATCATTATCAGAAAAAGGGAGGGAGAATTTTTTGAGAAAGTCATTGTAAAGAGTTTTTAGACTTTCTAGAGTTGTGATCACGAATATCATTTGCCTTTATTCTATTTTCTTAAGTTGTAAAGTTTATGTAACTGTGCATGTTTCTGTGCCTTTTATATGACTGAAGAATTAATGAGAAGACAAAGTTTTGTGCCTTTGTTGATGTTTTCTTGTATTATTATGAAAGTAGTCTAAAGCTGTCAGCCTCTGCTTCTATTGTTTCTATCTTTTACATTGATCATGCCTCGTCTGCTCTTTAATGTAATCGAATCTTACATATAGTTTCACTGTGCTTATGATAGAGGATCAAAATTACACTCAGGCACATCACGATAGTTAGATTTTCTTTCTTTGCATTTGCATTTCTATTTAAAATTCCTATCCCTTTCTCCCCCAAACACTTGATATAAAGAAGAGACCAGCTTCTTAAAAATCTAGAGGTTGTTTCAAGTTGCAAATCCCACATCTTGAAACTTCCCATTGTTGGTGTCTGAGACAAAGCACAATTTTAAACATCAACAAAATCCAAATCATGAGATTTCTGTGTTGGAGATATAGTTCTTTTATGGGACAAGAGAAGAGAACCAAAAGGGATGCATGGAAAATTTGATTCTCTATGAAGGGGTCCTTTTCTCATTCACCAACTTAGTGGAAAACATAGTGTCCTCTTGGCATACTTGGATGGAACACCAGTACCATACCCTACAGTGGGTAGCATCTGAAGCTTTTCACTCAGTGAGGTTCTAGATAAGTTTGTACATCTTGTAAATATATATATATATATATATATATATATATATATTCTTTATTTTATTTTCTATTTTAGTCTAGTCAGTCCCCTAACTTCATGACCCAATGGACACTTTCTAAGATTCTCTTTCCTTCAAGATTTTCAAATATTTCTTGAAGGAAATTACCCAATCAGAGCCATGTTATCCTTGAATTTAATAAGCTTAATTCATGGGATAACCCCTATGAAATTTATCCATTTTTTAGCCCATGGGCTCTAAGCATGTAGAATAAAGACAATCATTTCTTTATTGCAATAGGCTATCCTCAAAAAGTTAGACTTTTTAAGGGAGTTTCTCTAGTGTAAATCAGAGAATTTCTTTTGAACTACACCGTGGTGTGTAGGAGAGAAGAATTTATTTGACATTGCATGTGTAAGGTCAGAGAAATTCTTTGACCCTACACTAAGGGCCCACCACCCAACATAGTAATTAATAGGAATAATTACTAAGTTTATATATAATCACCCCATAATTTTTATTTTTTACCTTTGTCTTCTCTGCCATTTTCACATCGATTTGCTCCTCCTCCATCATTTTTTTGCTCCTGTGCATTCATTTCTGCCTTCGGGTTCAATCTCCTCATCTCCATTTGTAGACCTCATCTTCATTATAGGTAATTTTTGTTTATTTTCCCTTCAGTTTTCCTTTTCCTCCTAAAGTTTGCCTTCATTTCTTTTGTTTTTGTTGTTATTGTCTTTCCATTGATTCCATTTCTGTTTCAAAATTATTGTTGTTTGGAAATAACTTGTAACTTGCCATTTTTAATTTGTTTGAATGATGTTTTATAGATTTAAAACCCTAGCTCTTCCTACATGCTTCAAATAATTTTCTTCATAAAGCATGTTATGAAATTACCTACCTCGGGTGTATGTCAAAGAAAATTCTCTGACATGCACCCAAACCAACCAACATTCTATGCCTCATGCTCCTCAAAGAATTTTCTCCAAGTTGCATACTTTGAATCTTCCAATGGTGCACATCAGATAAAAATATATGAAGTACACATAACTTGATGCACATCAAAAAAAATTCTCTAAAGTGCACCCTTTTTCCAAATCCCACGATGTAGGTCAGATATTTTTCTATGACCTACACCAATCTCAGTGCACCATGAGATCTAAACTAAAGGTGTAAGTCAAAGAAAATTCTATGACCCACACCAATGTGATACAAGGTGCAAGTCAGAGAAAATTCTTTGACTTACACCAAAATTTTCATGTTTGAAACCCAATCAAGGTGCAGGTCAGAGAAAACTCTCTGACCTACACCTAAAACATACCCAAGTTTGGTGCAAGTTGGATAATTTTCTTTGACTTACACCTTACCCCAAAATTTCACCAACTCCTATACAATTCAGAGAATTTTCTCTAGATTGTATCAAAGACCAGTTTTATCCATATCTCATGGAGGAGAGTGAATTTTTTCCATTCTTGCATTTTCTCCATGATGAATGAAAATGCTAACTCTGAAATAATGAAAATTTCTTGCAGTTTCTTGATCAATATCAAACAATTCCCCTGTCAAGAAAATAATGAAGTACAAGTTCCAAGGTATGTTTCCTGCATTTGTACTTGAGTCTAACGTGGATTAGATTAGAGACACCAAGATTGGCCATGTTTACATTATAGAGTTATTGCATAGACTAGGGAGGGAACCCATTGCTTCACACATGCAAGTTATTTTAAATAGTGAGATTCATTTGGCAGCTGTATTTCCTATCTCAGCACAAGATCCAAAATTTGTTTCAATAGTTACTACCCACTTTGATGATGAAACTAGATCAGTTAGGGATACAAGTGGGAAGGTGATCATTCGATGAGATGATGAGTAATTTGATAAAATCTTTCATCTCTCAGACATTGAAGAGTACTCAAATATAAGTATGAACTCAGCTTAGGAATACAATGATAAGAATTCTAACAAGTGTAAAAAGCACATCAATACTCATTGGCTAAGGAATCCTAGACATTCAATTGTAATATGGTCTAAGTACTTATTGTTGACATTGTGGAATGCACCCTTGATAGAAGTCTGAGCCTTATGTCCTCCATGCGACATAATGGAGACTCCTCTCTTGCCTGTGAGTCTAGCAAAACTAAGGGGAGAATCTCTAGATAAGGGCTAGCTCCCTTTGATGCATCTCTGTGGTCCTGGATTTTCTACTGCTAACAATGGGGGGGGATGAAAAGAGAGAAGGATTACTGAAAATAGAACCTAAACTAAATGGTGATGCACCAAAAATGGTTGATCTACTTAGCTTGAACATACACTTTCCACCAAGAACAAGTTGATATACACTTCATTTGATATGAGAAATTCTTCTACATCAGTGAGCTAGGGGTCCTCTGGAGATATAAGGAGGAAGAACTACCAGAGGTGTTTTAAGACACACTATGGCAGCCTGTTCACATGTACCTATACTCTGCTATGGACACTTTTGGCTAACTTGCAAAAGAAGAACTCACAATATAGTAGACATGCTGGAATCATTTTGTGAAAGCATGAAGGAAAATGACTTAACAAAATATAAAGCCATAGACATATGGAAAAGTGCAAGCTCAAATGGAGGCAAAAATGCTTCTTTTTTATTCAAGGTAAAATCTTGCAGGGCTTCTACATACAAGCTTAGAGATTCCTTTGACAAAAATGAGAGATTATAATATATATCCTTTAGGAAAAGACTTTGGTGCTTTTTGGAAAATAAATGACCCATGCTGCATTGAATGCCTTGGGAAGAGGAAGTCGTTGATGTTAATATCATCCTTCTTGAAATGGCCTGACAAAACCATGTTGTGTAGTCGCCAATATTGACTTTAGTGCTTAAAACATATTAAATGTTATAGCAGAAGCATGGGTCACTTGATTGTTTTAATGACAAGGCCACCCCTCTTTAAGACTTATGCGATTGTTTGTTCATTAATGTAAAATGAGAAAAAATGGGCCGCATCATTCACTATTTGTGCTCCTTGATGACCACTTGGTAGAGACTATTTCAATCGCTAGAATAAATCCTTGTGCTGACACTTTCTTTTTCCACCTAGATTGTTCCCATATTTCCTTGTTATTTTCTCTCTTCCTAGCTTTGTCTTTTTCTAGCTTTGTGAGAAATTAGGGCTATCTTCTCGGTGGGTCGTTGAGTTCACTTGTGGCCTGTCCTTAAGCATTTCAAAATCAATGGCTATTTCACCGCCTCAAATTTGACATTCACGCAGGTGTCACTAGGCGTTTGAACCTCCAACAGCTAGTGCACCATGCTAGATTTTAACATCTATGGGCCCGTCATCCCCCTTTAGCAATTTCTTCAGCTTTCTTTCCTTCAACTTTTTCCTTTTATCCTTTTTGTTCCTTTGGATTTTTATTTTTGTTTGGGCCTTTGTCTTTTAACCCTCCCGAAGGGAAGGTGTCCCTTCATGGCTTGGATAAAGGTCCCTTTTGGCAGCCGAGAGTCCTCCGCAAGGGCACCTGCCCTTCGGGGTCTTTCAGGCTCCTTTCGGTTCTCGCATTCCTCAGAAAAAATGTTCAAAGGAATTCTTTCAGACATTTTGTCTGAAGGAAATGTTCCTTCATGTTTTAACGCTTGCTTTCAGTTGGATTTCTCTTTAGGGAAATTCCTGCAGACAAAAGTCCAAAGGAATTCCTTTAGACTTTTTGTCTGAAGGATTTGGCTTGTTATTTTTGCCACATAATTACTTCCAAAATAATTTGCCTTGTTTGGCGACTTGCCTTGTGAATTTCTTCAGACAAAATGTCCAAAGGAATTCCATCAAACTTTTTGTCCAAAAAAAATCAACCTTTATTTTTCTTCTATCTTTGCCTTGTCTTTTTCCTGAAGGGCAAGTCCCTTTTGGGCTCCTTGACCAACTGTCCTCTGTAAGGGTTGCTTAACCTTCGATCTTTGTAAGAGACTTGCACTCCTTTGAAAATGAGTGATTTCCTTTTCCAAAAAGGCTTATGTAATTGACTGCCCAAAGAGAAAAGGTCTTATACCAAACCGAAACCTACAAGTCCTTAGATCTTTCAATGTTTTATAATAACAAGAATTATTGCCAAGAAAAGGGGATTTTGCTGAAGATGGGTACATGACTAGACTGATAGTTCAGAATAGTAGGGAAAGAAGGAGACTGACTTTTGGCCTATAAGACCAAAATGGTCAATAAATTGGTGATTCCTAGAGGAAGCATACCTGCTATGCTTAGGAAACCAGTAGCCTCAAAGTCCATTGGGCACAGAGTCAGAACGCAATTTGGAAAAAGTTAGAAACAACTTTATAAAGACCTATGAACCAACAAAGCTTTACCTCAAACACAAAGGAAAACACACACAACAAAGGCTTAAAAACACTACACCTGTGCAAACAACACTTAGGGAAAATAGGGAAAGAAAAACTAAAAGCAAACTACTATGTATAGCTAACCTGGTATATGTGCCTCTCTCCTGGATCAAAGGGAAAACTTCTTAAGTCTCCTTCATGGCAAGAAAACTTATGGTGCCAAACAAGTGGCTGAATAGAATGGAGATTTGGTGACTTGCTCTTCTTCCCTGCCACCTTGATTAGCTCGTATCCAAATGAATTGGGGGAAAACATGCTTCTAACATATATGTATTCTTCTTGTTCTTGGAAGCTTGTTTCCTACTAGTTCTTCATGCTGGTGTGTTTCATCAAGAAATAAATGGCTGCTAGCTTATCACCATAAGCCTCATTTAGCTCATAGTCCCCTTGACATGCATCATGGATTGACTTGTTCCCTTCTGCCTCATTGAAGATCTTGTCAAACTGATCTTCTACTTCATCATGGATTTCTTGAAGAAGGGTGACTGCTGCAATGTCTAAAATGGGATCACAAACTACTTGCTCATCCCAAAAAACATCACCTTCTTGTGCAAGGCTCTCTTTTTCAAAGCTTTCCTCAAGATGGACAAGCCTCTCCTTTTCCTGCTCAAAGACCAGAGTCTCTAGTTGTTCAAAGACATCTTCCTAATCCTCCTCCAACTTGGGTTCCATGGCATGGTCATCCTCCTTAATGAATTCAAAAATATCATCTTTAGATTCACCAACCTCTTGAAAGGATAAATCTGAAAGCTTGCAGCCCCTTTGCATACTTATTTGAGTCCCAATGCTGCCTTCTCCACCCTTAGCTAGCTCATAGCCTCCTTGAAGAAGAGTGTAACCTGCCCTAATGACTTCAAACGAATCATTTAAAACATGATCAAGAATCTATCCATGTTCCTCTATGACATCTTTCAAAGTGAGAGAAGAGTCAAAGATCATCTCTTCCTCATCAGAGATAGAGGCAAAAGTTTGTGACTTATCTTCTTGTTCATCAAAGGGGGTACTTATGGTGATCTCCTCCTCATCTGCACTCATGAAGTCTCATTGATCAGTCATGAACTGAGCATAATCCTCTTCACTTACTTCCTTTAAGATGGATTCCTCAACACAAGAGAAACATTCTTCATTTACTAGGCAAGGAGGTGGAACACAAAGATTGTGAAAATCAGGTTGGGAATGGAAAGCAGGGAATCTTTTTAAAAACTTATGAGAAAATGGGGGCAGACCTTGGGCTAAAATCAATTGATTTTCTTCTCTCCACTTGACCAACACTTCAACAATATCAAAATTAGCTTGAAGATTGGTAGAAGGGGTGTCTTTTGGAGTAGGCTCCTCTCTAAGGTCTGAAACCTCCATCTCTCTTTCACTAAGCAATCTCACTTTTGCCTCTAATTCCTCAATTTGCTTAGCTAGATTTTCTTGAAAGAGCCTTTTTTGGAGCTCATAGGCATCATCATGGAAATGGGGAGTACATGAAGGTTGCCATAGAGTACAAGAAGCTTCTTGAGGAAGGGTGGGAGGGACTTGAAAAGTACTAGCCTCATTTTGTACCTCACACTCTCAGACAATGTCTTTCTCCTCCTTATTGTTCCATGACTCAACGACTTTACTCCAGCTCATGATATTAGGACTGGAAATCTTGTTTTGGGGTGATGGGGCTATAATGTGAGAGGTTTGTGAGGGTTTGGATTCCACTTCCCTTGCTATCGACATAGATTGTTGCATTTGAAGATTTTCTAATTCAATCTGCTTATCAAGATTGGCCTTAAAAACAAGATTTACTCTTTCAAAACTCTCCTCAACATGATGGGAGAAAGGACTTTGATAGGCTTGACTTAGCTCATGAGCAGGAGTTGCCTATGTCTGATATGAAACTTGGGGCAGTGGATATGCAGGTTGATAGAATTGGTAAGGTTGCCTCTCATGAATACTCAGCTTCTCTTCCAAAGATGCAATCAAACCACTCACATCCAGCATCTCATTTGTAAGCCTTTGCCAATTGGCTCTTTCAATAGGATTCCATTCACTCTTAACTAGATCTAATGCATTTCTCACTTGATGGATGAAATGATTAGGAATTTCTTGGCCACATCCCCTTCTAGTGTCAATCTCCACTACATAATTTTCATATCCTAGCAGTGCTTGTTTGAAGGTGGAAATGGGTTGATTGGCAAAATGATTTTGTTGAGTAGGATAAGTAACACATTGAGAAGACTGGGCATAAGATTGATATAACTCATGACAGGGTTGAGACTGGTCATATTAGACTCGATAAGGATCAACACAAGGCTGGTAAGGATCATAGCCAGGCTGGCCAAAGACTTGCTCAAACTGAGGAGGAAGAGGTAGAGCTCAAAATGTTTTTGTTGATGGTTAAAATTTCACTTGTTTCTAACACCAACAATGGGAAGTTTCTAGATGTGGGACTTGCGACTTGAAACAACCTCTAGATTTTTAAGAAGCTGGTCTCTTCTTTATATCGAGTGTATACTGGGAAAAGGGATAGGAATTTTAACAGAAACACAAAATGCAAAGAAAGAAAAACTAACTATGGCAATGCACCTGAATGTAATTTGACCCTTAATTTTAAGCACAGTTAAACTATATGTAAGATTTAATTACATTTAAGAGCAAACAAGGCATGATCAATGTAAAATATGAAAACAATAGAAACAGAGGCTCACAACTTAGACTACTTTTGCAGTGACATAGAAAATATGAACAAAGGCATAGGATTAAATCTTCTTATTAATTCTCTAGTCACATAAGAGGCACAGAAACATGCACAGTTACATAAACTTTCCAACTCAAGAAAATGGAACAAAGGCAAATGATATTCCTAATCACAGCTCTAGAAAGTTTAAAACTCTTGACATTAATTCTATCTAAGTATCTGATCCTTTTGGTGATCTCTGCACCCCTATTTATAGCCTCAAATTCACTCCAAATTGTTTGTGTGTTCCCAATCTAACGGCCCAACTGAAATCTAACCGAATTGGAAGTGTCTAGAATATATTTCTTAGATTCTAAAATGCTCTGTCTTTCGATAATTCATTGGCTGAAATAGCTCACAAGACGCTCCCTTCTATTAAATAGAAAAGGACACTTGGCCAATTCCTTGGAATTTTTATTATTGCTTAGGAGACACCAGAGAACGACACTTGGCATGTTCTGCAACCTTATCGAAGACACATGGCGCTCTCCGCTTTACCTATATTCTTACTATATCTTCGCTCAGGAATGTTCCACCTTTGACACCTGTCACAATCCACTTCTTCAAAACTTTAACAACTTAACAAAAAATAAGACCCACAACATTTCTCACCTGAGCAACTTTAAAAAAAGGGCATAGGGATAGGCGGCGATTTCTACTGCTTTAATAAAGGACACATGGCAATCTCCACTTTACTTAACTAGGGATATGTGGTGATCTCCACTACTTTTAACCACCTTTTGAGAAACCTGCGGAAGGTGACACATGGTGGTCTCTGTGTCACTTTATTTATATTATAGAAACAATCGGGCCTCATTTCCTATTTACATAGACATCGACACTTGGCAGCTTTCGCTTGCTTCAGAAACAAAACTTGAGACCCACCATAGTCTTTACTATATTGGTGAAACAAAATGAAAAAAATTTGGAGGTTGACACGTGGTGGTTTCTACTTTACTTAGCTGAGATACATGGCATCTTTTTTCGCTTTTAGAAAATCAAATTAAAACCTTCCACGATTGCCACTTGGCACCCTCCACCTGGTCCTGACTCTTAGCTTGTTGAAACCTTTCGCTCAAAAGAGATTTGAAACATAGATGCCAATATGAAATGTGGATGATGACACTTATTCCATTCCACTGAGTTACTATGAGATACGTGGCATGTCCCGACCAACTTATAAAACTGTGAAAAGTGCCTCGGTCGATGACACTTGGCATCTACCGCCTAACTTCGACACTTAGAGAAAAATGAATCAAAAGGAAATTAGAGCCCACGCTCTGTTTCAAAACTTTGTCGTCTTCAACCAAAATATGTGAGAACAAAATTTTGCAGTGCGCAACTAAAAAATAAAATGAAACGTAGAGTATTTTTTACTCTACAGTTATTGGCGATCCCAACGACTTTTGAGCCTGCTCAAAAAGAAACCACAACTCTCGCATGATCAAAAATTGCTAAAAAACACTTATTAACTAAAATGTTTCAAATAGATTTCATTCACAGGAATCTCCTCAGGTTCACCTTCCATCATTTCTATCTCAAACGAATTTCTTTGTTTACATGCACGAATTTTATAAGGGCCAGTCCATAATGCTTCAAATTTAGTGTGTTGACCTGGCTTGGTGGCTCTTGCATCCCATTTCAAAACAATTGAGCTTGTTTCAAAATGGGGATTTGAAGTCCTTTTATCAAAATAGTCTTTTATTATTATTTTGATGATTTATCAATGAATCATGTGTTGCATCCCTCTTTTCTTAAACTTCTAGAAGTTCCACGAGTCTGACCTGCATGGGGCCATTTTCCTCAATTTCAATTTGTTTGATCAACTGGAGAGCAGGAATTTCCAAGCTAAGGGGTATTACAGCAGGCTTTCCATAGACCAATTCATATGGGGATATTTTGATCACCTATTTAGGTGTGATTCTATCAGCCCACAGGGCTAAATTAAGCACTTTATGGCACTCTTTGTGATGATTAGCTCCTATTCTTTTGATGAGTCTAATCAGGTTCTTATTAGTTGATTCTGCCAAACCATTACCTTGAGGGTAATAATTAGAGAAAGTTTTCAAATATATTCCATACTTTAATGCAAAGTCAGATACTTTAGACCCTAAAAATGCTTTACCATTATCTGAAATTATGGTGCGAGGAGCCCCAAAATAAGTAGTGATACTCCCTAAAAAATATAAGATCACATTTTTTGTTGCTTCCTTGAGTGGCACTACCTTGGTCCATCTGGTGAAATAATTTTTCGCTGTTAAGATCCATTTATGACCCATACTAGACACTAGATTTATCATTCCAATGAAGTCAAGACCCCATTGAGTAAAAGGTTCATCCACAATTATAGGACTAAGAGGCATTGTTGCAATCCTTCTCATCCCCACATAATATTGACAAGATTGACATTTTTTAACTAGTTGATAACAATCTATAAATAAATTAGGCCAGAAATAACCTACCTCACTTATCTTTATAGCTGTGGTCTTTGCAAAAAAATGTCCACTTGATACTCCATGATGAATTTCATGTAGTAATTTCTTAGCCTCAGCCTTTTTTGCACATCTTAACAATTTGCCATCAGAATTTCTTCTGAAAAGAACCTATTCAATTAAAACAAAATGAACTACTTGCATCCTATAGTATCTTCTCTTATTTTGAGGGAGTTCTCTTGGGTAAATCCCGTTTTTCATAAAATGAATCCTGCTTGTGACCCAAGATTCCTGATCAACTTCTTGTATCCTTAATACAATTTCCTCTTTTATTTCTAAATTTGTCTCTTTAGGTATCATCTTTTCAAGCTCTTGAGTCATATATTGGCACAAACCCCTACCTCTGACTAATTTAGTGGGTTTCACCTCTACATCATATTCAAGGATCTTGGTTATCTAGTTTGCTCTTTTTTCAGTATTTTTCACCCTCTATGATGTATTCTCTGACACTTGGATGAGCTACAAGTATCAGAATTTTACTTCTTGATATTATATGCCTAAACTTTTTGAGGGCTTTTACCATAGCATATGCTTGTTTTTCCACAAAGTTATATCTGGTTTCATATCCCCTAAGAGTCCTTGAGAAAAAGGCTATTGGATGCTCTCCCTCTTGTCTATCATCCTTATGTGTTAGGACAACAACAATACTGAGCTCTCCTCCATATACATACATTACAAAAGGCTTAGAAAAGTCTATGTTTCCAAGTAATGGAGCTGTTGAGATAGATTTCTTGACCACTTCAAAGGCTTGCCTTCCTTCCGTAGTCCACTTGAAAATTAGGTCTTTTTTTAGCAAGAGTGTCACTAGTCATTCTAAGCCTACAAAGTCAGCTATGAACTGACTGATGAAATTAATCTTTCCCAAGAAAGATTGAATTGCTTTCTTATTTACTGGAAGAGGTAAGTTCATTATAGTTGCCACTCTTTCTGGGTCTATGGAGACTCCTTCTTTAGATACTATATGTCCCAATAATTTTCCTTAAGGGACAACAAAGATACATTTATTAGGATTCAAGGATATTCCAAATTCTTGACATTTTTTAAACACAAATTCAAAATGATCATCATTCTTTGAAAAAATAGTAAGATCATCAAGATAAATCAAGATGATTTTATTTATAAGTTCCCCAAATGCTACATCCATAGCTCTTTGAAAAGTGGCACCAGCATTTGACAGGCCAAATGGCATCTTAGCATATGCAAATGTTCCCCATTTGGTAGTAAAAGCAGTCTTGTATTGGTCTTCATTAGCCAACCAAATCTAATTGTATCTAGAGAAAACATCTAGCAAAGAAAACCTCTCGGATCCAGCCACAGTCTATAAAATCTATTCCATGGAAGGCAAAGGATAGTGATCTTTCATAGATGCTCTATTTAGGTCTCTGAAATCTGCACAAAGTCTTATATCACCATTCTTTTTCTTAACTGGTACTAGATTTGATACCCAGGTTTGAGTGTTTGATTGGAAAAATTATTTTAGAATCTAAAAGTTTCTGCAACACATCCACCATTAGAGGCTCAATCCTTGGATTCACTGGCCTCTATTTCTGTCTGATGGGCTTAGATCCTTTAGTTAGTTATATTGTCTGCTGAATAATATCTCTATTATATCCATGAAGGTCTTCATAGATCCAGGCTATGACTCTGTCATATTTTTTGCATAATTCAATCAACCTTTCTTTTTCTACTTGAGTTGTGGAATTTCCAACTTTTAATTTTTTCCCTTCACTCACCTCTATTTCAGAATAATCTGCTTTGTTTGCTTGGAACCTTTTCTTCTCCAGGCTTACATCTTCTGGATCAAAAAGGTTCTCTAAAGTGATTAAACCTTTGGAAAGCTTATTATTCTTTAATTGTATAATTTGATCCCCATTTGCCTCTTCAATATTTGATTGCAATTGATTATCAAATTCCCTTGATTGTTGAAAAAATGAGAGTACTTGAAAATCATTCTCAAATACTTGCCAATTCTCATCATTATCTGGGATAGTTGGCCTTACTATAACCTTTACTGACTCATTGTTAACTAATAGCCCAGTTGCTGGATCAAACTGCGAGCCAATTTGTGCCATCCTATCAGCTTCAAAATTTTGAATTATGGGGACTACTTCAATATTGAAAGCTTCAAAATCTTCTATTAAGTCCCAAATCCTATGCTTATAGGATTTCATCCTCACATTCTTTCCTATTGCCTTTTCTCTGATTTGCTTTACTACTAGTTCTGAATCTCCTTTTACTATTAGATTCTTTATTCCCTTTTTCTTGGCTAACAGGAGCCCATGTACTAAAGATTCATACTCAGCATCATTATTAGTACAAGTAAATTGAAAATGGATAGCCCTTAAATTTTTTTCACCATTTGGAGCAGTAAGATAAATTACTACTCCAGCACCATTTTTACTTCTAGCCCCATCAAACTTTAAGGTCCAAATTTTTGAATCTTTTTTAGATTCTTGATTAGTTGGCTTTTCTTCCCTTAAAACATTTGGGATTTCATGGTCTTCATCAAAAATAACATAAGTGCCTAGACCAGTAGAGTCATAATTTTCATATGGATCACTATGCATCATAGCCAACAACTGGTTATTTTCTTTTTCTTGATCATGCTTAGTCCAGTCACCTAAATTTTCAACAAAAACCCTTTCTTCTTTATTTATCATAGCATGATCTGCCTCTAATTTTGATGTTGGTTCATTGGTGACGTGATCCTTTGATAGTGGTTCAGATAGAATTTTCATCTTTGAACCATATTTAGTTCTTAGAATTAAGTGAGACCAATCAAGAGACATATCTCCTCCTATCTTGGCTGTAAAGTCTCTTGATAAACATAGGCCAAATACATGAGGTATATCTATAACTACTATATCTTGCTTTATAATTATATTTGAACAAGTATATAATTGTAATGGAAGTTGTTTAATTCTCCCTATTATTTGCACTAATTTGCCATCTCGCTGCATAACTCCTTTAGTGAGTTACTCATACTTTATCTTTAAAGCATCTGCTATTTGCTTTAGCATTACTATAGTACTAGCCCCTGAATCTATCATTGCATTATGCAGCAATTTCTTGCCAACTATCAAAGTTAAATAGAAGGGATCTAGTTTGGATTTGCATACATCTGGTGCATTGTTCACTAAGGCTATTGTCTACAGATGAACTGTGTTTTTGAGCTTTCTTTTCTCAGCAAGTCCTTCAATACATTTGGGCATTACTTGGCTTTGAAGAGCTTCTTATAATGGTGTCCTTTGTTCAAGAATAGCTAATATGTCCCAAATTGATACTTGTGCTGGAGTCATCTTTAGTTGATCCACCACAATCATTGGTCCCAAAGTTTGAATTCTTGGAAAATAATTATACCTTGCCTTTTCTTGAATTTGTCCAGGAACTACTTGATTTTTCACTGGTTGCAGCACTTCTTGTCTAACTGTTGTGTCTTGATGACCTTGAAATAGAGTATTCTCCATAACTTCATTGTTTACAACTTCAGGTTGTTCCAGCATTCTTCTCTTTGATCTAGTATAGTAGTCTGATTGTATCACTGGTTCCTTGGAAGTAGAAGATTCATTCAAGACTACTGATTCTTCATCTTCAACACATGAGAACAAAACATATTCTGGGGCTATTTCTTATTCTTGTTGCAAAGACATCCCTTGCATCTGAGCCATTAAGACTGAATTTAGCATACCAGAAGATTGGTAGACTTGATTGTCACTAGAACTTGCAAATTGTCCATCCATTCTCCTTTGATCTACTACCTTTTGTTGTAGATTATCCGTGGGAAAATCTCTAGGCATATGAGCATTATTTCAAGGTAAACACCAGGCATTGGTACCATCTGCATAATTATTTTGCCCTGGAACAATCTCTCTATTTGAATTGGGAGGAATGGTCTGTGAGGGTGTAGGGACTGCAAATAATTGGTTTACTTGTTGAGGGTTATTTTGCCTTAGAGGACCCTGATATTGGTTTGGCTGATATGGAAATCTATTTCCTTGATAGCCTTGATATTGGGGTTTAGTATAAGTATTCTGTTGTCTTTTCATATTAATCAGCTCATTATAAAATGTCTTTAAGATATTCTTGATATCATCCAGCTCAGATGACTGAGCAGGGACAATTTCTTTAGCAGGTGGTTGAGGATATGTGTACATAAACACAGGTGGGGCTATAGATTTAGGGGATTCTTGAGGTAATGGTAAAAAAATCTCTGGAAACATGGGCATTGGGAGCCTTGGTGAAAACTTTCTAGCATCTATCAAATTATTTTCAGCTCTGACCCCATAGTCAAAAGCCTCTAGTAGCGTCTGACCTCCAAGTGACTGAATCATAACAGATATATCTGAATTTAAAGCCTTAATATAAAACACTATAGCCATACCTGGCGATGGTCTAGCTGTAGCAGAGATTCTTTCCCAAGTCTTTTGAAATCTGGAATTGAAGTCAGTCATCGCTTCTTGTGGTGCCCTTTGGATGGTAATCAATTGTTGTAATAAAGAAGATTTATCACCCTTCTCTTCAAATCTCTCAAAGAACAGATCTCCGAGCTGATCCCATGTAGATATGGTATTTGGGGTCAAGGAACAGTACCATTCTAGAACTTTCCCTTTAAAATAAGTTACTAATAATCTTATGGCTACATTTTGCTATGTGACAACATGTATAGCACAGACATCTGATACATCCTTCAGATGTTCTTTAGGTGTTTTGAAGTCTTGCCCACTGAATTTGGGCAGAGCTTTCAGGGCATTCACTGGGATAGGGTCCTAAGTGGTTGGTGGTATTAGGAGAATCAAAAGACTACCAGTGTTCCAACTTGCATAATTTCTTAGGGCTATAGGGGCTCCCATATTTTCTCTTGGTATTGGTATAAACTGGTTGACTCTTCTTCTTGGATTAGTTACCAAAGGTGCCAAAATAATACCTAGATTTACAACAGATTGAGATCTAGTTACTAATCTGCAGCTCTGACTCCTTGTATCTCTCTAGTTCATATAGTCTTGAAAGAAACTTCAAGAAATTGTCCCACTAGACGTGCCAAAAACTGTTGATGGTTAAAATTGTGCTTGTTTCTAACACCAACAATGGGAAGTTTCAAGATGTGGGACTTGCGACTTGAAACAACCTCCAGATTTTTTAGAAGTTGGTCTCTTCTTTATATCGAGCATATATTGGGAAAAGGGATAGGAATTTTAATAGATACACAAAATGCAAAGAAAGAAAAACTAACTATGGCAATGCACCTGAATGTAATTCGACCCTTAATTTTGAGCACAGTGAAACTATATGTAAGATTCAATTACATTTAAGAGAAAACAAGGCATGATCAATGTAAAAGATGAAAATAATAGAAACAAAGGCTCACAGCGTAGACTACTTTTGCAGTGACACATAAAATATCAACAAAGGCACAAGATTCAATCTTCTTATTAGTTCTCCAATCACATAAGAGGCACATAAACATGCATAGTTATATAAACTTTCCAACTCAAGAAAATAGAACAAAGGCAAATGATATTCTTAATCAGAGCTCTAGAAAGTCTAAAACTCTTGACAATAATTCTCTCTAAGTATCTGATCCTTCTAGTGATCTCTGCACCCCTATTTATAGCCTTAGATTCATTCCAGATTGTCTGTGTGTTCCCAATCTAATGGCCCAACTGAAGTCTAACCGAACTGAAAGTGTCTAGAAGATATTTCTTAGATTCTAAAACACTCTATCTTCTGGCAATTCATTGGCTGAAACAGCTCATAGGATGCTCCCTTCTATTAAACGAAAAAGCAGACTCGGCCAATTCCTTGAAAACCTTCTTATTGCTTAGAAGACACTGGAGAATGACACTTGGCATGTTCCACAGCCTTATCGAAGACACACGACGCTCTCTGCTTTACCTATATTCTCACTATATCTTCACTCATGAATGTTCTGCCTTTGACACTTGTCACAATCCGCTTCTTTGAAACTTTAACAACTTAACAGAAAATAAGACCCACATCATTTCTTGCCTGAGCAACTTTAAAAAAAGGGCATAGGGACAGGTGGCAATTTTTATTGCTTCAACAAAGGACACATGGCAATCTCTGCTTTACTTAACTAGGGATATGTGGCAATCTCTGTTGCTTTTAACCACCTTTTGAGAACCCTACGGAAGGTGACAAATGGTGGTCTCTGTGTCGCTCTATTTATATTATAGAAACAATCGGGCCTCATTTCATATTTACACCGACAACAACACTTGGCGGCTTCTGCTTGCTTCAGAAATAAAATATGAGACCACCACAGTCTATACTATATTAGTGAAACAAAATTAAGAAAATTTAGAGGTTGACACGTGGTGGCTTCCGCTTTACTTAGCTGAGATACGTGGCATCTTCCGTCACTTTTAGAAAAGCAAATTGAAACCTTCCGCGATTTCCACTTGGCACCCTCTCCCTGATCCTGACTCTTAGCTTGTTGAAACCTTCCACTCAAAAGAGATATGAAACGTGGATGCCAAAACTTGTCGTGTTTCACTGAGTTACTATGAGATACGTGGCATGTCCCAACCAACTTATAAAAACTATGAAAAGTGTCTCGGTCGATGACACTTGGCATCTTCTGCCTAACTTCGACACTTAGAGAAAAATGAATCAAAAGGAATTTAGAGCCCACGCTCTATTTCAAAACTTCGTTGTCTTCAACCAAAATATGTGAAAACAAAATTTTACAGTGCGCAATTGAAAAATAGAATGAAACATAGAGTATTTTTTACTCTACAATTTCACCAACCTGTAAAGGGAAAAACTCATAACCATATGCATCCTTGTTGCTTGAGATGATTCCATGAACAACCTGAGCTTTATCAAAACTATATGAAGGAACACAAGACCCATGGTTATGACCAATGGAATTATACATACCAAAATATGATTTGTTGATGGCACCAGGACTGCATAACCAGGTAATTCAACTCAGAGTCACCATTGGTGTTGATGAAAAAGCCTCCAAATGCTGGTTGGTTGAAGAACACACCAAAATTATTCAACTCTTTGGATAAAAACTAGTTAGTCCCACCAGACATGCCAAAAACTATTGATGTTGTGGAATTCACCCTTGATAGAAGGCTGAGCCTTCTGTCCTCCACATGGCACAATGGAGACTCCTCTCTTGTTTATGGGTCTGGAAAAATTGAGGGGAGAATCTCTAGATAAGGGCTAGCTCCCTTTGATGCATCTCTGTGGTCCTATATTTTCTACTGCTAACAATGGGGGAGATGAAAAGAGAGAAAGATTACTAAAAATAAAACCTAAACTAAACGGTGATGCGCCAAAAATGGTTGATCTACTTAACTTGAACATACACATTCCACCAAGAACAAGTTGATATACACTTCATTTGATATGATAAATTCTTCTACATTAGTGAGCTAGGGGTCCTCTGGGGATACAAGGAGGAAAAACTACCAGAGGTGTTCTAAGACACACTGTGGCAGCCTATTCACATGCACCTATACTCTGTTGTGGACACTTTTGGCTAACCTGCAAAAGAAGAACTCATAATATAGTAGACATGCTAGAATCATTCTGTGAAAGCATGAAGGAAAATGACTTAACACAAGACAAAGCCATAGACATATGGAAAAGTGCAAGCTCAAATGGAGGCAAATATGCTTCTTTTTTATTTAAGGTAAAATCCTGTAGGGCTTTGCCATACAAGCTGAGAGATCCCTTTTACAAAAATGAGAGATTACAATATATAGCCTTTAGGAAAAGACTTTGGCACTTTTTAGAAAATAAATGACCCATGCTACATTGAATGCCTTGGGAAGAGGAAGTCATTGATGCTGATATCATCCTTCTAGAAATGGCCTGATAAAACCACGCTGTGTAGTTCCCAGTCTTGACTTTAGCGCTTAAAATGCATTAAATGCTACTACAAAAGCATGGGTCACCCGATTGTTTTAATGACAAGGCCACCCCTCTTTAAGACTTATGTGATTGTGTGCTCATTAATGCAAAATGAGAAAAAATGGGCTGCATCATTCACTATTTGTGCTCCTTGATGACCACTTGGTAGAGACTATTTCAACTGCTGGAATAACTCCTTGTGCCGACACCTTCTTTTGCCACCTCGATTGTTCCCGTCTTTCCTTGTTATTTTTCTCTCTTCCTAACTTTGTCTTTTTCTGGCTTTGTGAGCACTTAGGGCTATCTTCTTGATGGGTGGCTGAGTTCACTTGCAACCTGTCCTTAAGCATTTCAAAATCAATGGCTATTTCACTACCTTAAATTTGACATTTGCACGAGCGTCACTGGGCATTTGAACCTCCAACGGCTAGTTTTCCATGCTAGATTTTGATGTCTATAGGCCCATCACCCCCCTTTTGCAATTTCTTCGGCTTTCTTTCCTTCAACTTTTTCCTTTTGTCTGGGCCTTTGTCTGTTAACCCTCCTAAAGGGAAGGTGTCCCTTCGAGGCTTGGAGAAAGGTGCCTTTTGGCTACCAAGAGTCCCTCGCAAGGGCACCTGCCCTTTGGGGTCCTTCAGGCTCCTTTTGGTTCTCACATTCTTCTAACAAAATGTTCAAATGAATTCCTTCAAACATTTTGTCTGAAGGAAATGTTCCTTCATGTTTTAACGCTTGCTTTCGGTTGGGATTCTCTTCAAGTGAATTCTTGTGGACAAAAGTCTAAAGGAATTCCTTCAGACTTTTTGTCTGAAGGATTTGCCTTGTTATTTTTGTTGCAGAATTCCTTCCAAAATAATTTTCCTTGTTTGGCGACTTGCCTTGTGAATTTCTTTGGACAAAATGTCTTAAGGAATTCCTTCGTACTTTTTGTCTGAAGAAATTCAACCCTTATTTTTCTTCAATCTTTGCCTTATCTTTTTCCTGAAGGGCAAGTCCCTTTTGGGCTCCTCGACCAGCTGTCCTCTGCAAGGGTTGCTTAACCTTTGAGCTTTGTAAGAGACTTGCACTCCTTTGAAAATGAGCGATTTCCTTTTTGTCGAAACGGCTTATGCGATTGACTGCCCAAAGAGAAAAGGTCTTATACCAAACTGAAATCTGCAGGTCCTTAGATCTTTCATTGTTTTATAAGAATAGGACTTATTGCAAAGAAAAGGGGATTTTGCAGAAGCTGGGTACATGACCAGACTGACGGTTCAGAATAGTAGGCAAAGAAGGAGACTGACTTTTATCCTACAAGACCAAAATGGTCAACACTTATATCATAGTGAAGTAGGAGATTTGATTACTCTCCTAAGCAGAGTTAAAGGTCTTCCTACATCAAATGTCTTTCAAGAGTGGACATATCATTACATTTTCATCATCAAGAAGGACAAACAAAGAATTTACTAGGGAAGTCAAATCAGTGATGCCATATGTCACCAGCTCTCAGAGGTGACCTCTTTTCTAAAAGTTTATATGACTTCTTATCTGGTATATGTTGTAGCCAGTATGAAAGCCTTCCTAGGATTGACTAGTAATGGTGAGAGAAAAAAGGTTTCGGTTCATGACTATTATCCACAGTTAACTCTCAAATAGAGTATCAAATATTATAAGAGAGTCAATGATGTTTTCTTCTACAAATTCATTTGCATCTTCAAACAAGATCTTGAGAAAAAGAGAGTTTCAGATCAAGCATGAGTAATAGTTAATAGGATTGGTTGCATCTTTCTACAGTTCCCAACCTTCACCCACATCAGGGTAGGAGGACTTGATAAGCAACCATACATGCTACCAAGGTATTCAAGTGATAAATTGATATTGATGGAGATGTGCAAGCAAGTAATGAGTGTGCATAAGAAGCAGTCAGATGCTCACACATGAGGTTTTAAGTTTCCAATCAGTATTGGGTGGTATATTATTTCAACCACTCCAAAGGCCAAAACTGTGGAAACAGAATTACAATGGATAACTCTTAAGAGATTCAAAAGTAGAGAAGACTTTGATTATAGGCTAATGAAGGAGAAGCTCAAGCATAATTTCACTGACATACATAGGGTTGAAGACATCTGAGCAGATTGTAGAATTGATGAAGATGTAAGAAAACTTGATTACAACCATCTTACCACTAACCAAATTGACAATCTAAAGTTGGTTGATATTCTAGTAGATTTGTTAGATGATGAGAATGTATTGGATCCTTCATATGAGGGTAATCAGGTAGCTTCCACTCCTCTCCCTCCAATCTAATAGTCTGTCAAGAATCCACATCAATCAAAGATAGATTTCAACCCATTCCTGCAAGGACTAACACTTGGTTAGAGTCCAAAGGTATCAAGTTGAAACATTTCAAAACTAGTTCTAAGGAATTATATGATGAAGATACTACCAAGAAATGAGAGGAGTTGAGGACAAAGAATAAGGAAGATGCCTCTACTTCCAAATAGAAACCCAAGTTTGTGTTTATCAGTAAAGGCAAGAGAAAAGACAAAGAAGCTAGTGCAAAGGAAAGTGCTCAAACAGAAAAGGAAGAAAACCCAACCATGAGTGAGGCACCACCTCAACCAATAATTTCACAATTACCTCAACTAGTGATTCAACAATCTTCACAGTCAGAGGTTCCTTTGTTTGAAATTTCTTAAACTATAGTTTCATAGGTAACATTTTCCACAATTCCCCCTATAATACAATTGATTCCATTCCTCCTCAAGTTGTTCTTTCGTCTCCACATTCACCTCCTAGTGTCACACTCTTTCAAGTTCTGTCACAAGGTACACTAGATCAAGTTTTTGATTCATTATCAAATTTTCCCAGTCCTTCGAAGTCATTGGGGTCTCCAACTAATTTGTATTTCACCCAATAAGATATAGATAAATTTATGTCCACATCTTCCTCCAGAATAATAACTCAAGCCCCTACTACCCTAGTATCTAACTTTCCATTAGAAACCAAAGTATCATTCACACTAACCCAAACCGCACCAATTGTAACCACTATCCCAGTGGTGTCAACTCCACCACCAGTTACCTCCACTACCTCACTTTTCATTCCACCCACTTCACAAACCATTGGTCTTCCCAAAACTTCACAATCCTTGGCATCCGCCATCCTAGAAGATGTTGACCATTTTTTGCCCAACAGGGCAAAAAATCAGTCCCCTTCTACCCCTGATGTTTAAGGCCAATTCATTTTCTCTATTTTGCACAAGTCCAAGAGTTTCTACGGATTCTACAGGTCCATTTCTACACACTCTGTAGAGCTTAGTTTTCTATGGACTCAGCAGGTGAAATCCTTGGCAGATGAAGAATCAGTTCAGAAAGTGCTAGGGTTTACAAGGCTCATTTGGGCCTTCATTTGAAGAAAATTTACAAGGGAGGTTGGCATCTTCGAACCATTGAAACATCGCTTTAGTTCAAAGCCTTGGTTCAATCTGAAATTTAATCAGCCCTGGTTCATGCCTTAGTTCATCGCTTCAACTTCAAGCCTTGGTTCAATCTTTAAGTTCATCATTTGGTTTAGCAAAAAGTTCAATGATCTTGGCTCAGCAGTGATGAACCATTAAACCATTGAACCGGTTCAATGTGTTGGTTTAATGCCTTGGCACTTCAGCTTAACACTTCGACAGGTTCAAATGAATGGTTCATCACTTGTTTTCAGTCTACAGTCCTTTGGTGAGTTCATCAGCGCACAGTGTTGAACCGTTGAACTGGTTCAATGCTTCGGTTTAATGCCTCCAATTTGATGTGAAGGTTCAATGGTAGAAGCGAACAAGGAAAGTTCAAAGGCTTGATTTAATCATGCTTGGCACACAGCATTGAACCGTTGAACCGGTTCAATCGAACAGTTCAATGGATTAGTTCAAGCAAGTAGTTCAAAGCAAATGGTTCAATTGCCTTTGATGTAATCGGTTCAACGCTTTGGTTCAACGTGATTGGTTCAAAGGGTTAGTTCAATGAGGTGCCCCCAAAGTCGAAGGGTAGGATCCCTTGTAGAGGGCAGTCCAGGTTCAAGGAGCCCTTGCGGAGGGTAAAGGCACTTCAAAGAGACCACAAAGGAGGAAAGCTCACAAAATTTGGAGGGGCTACCCAAAAGACTAAAGCGAAGACTAAAAAGTGCAAAAATTTGGAGGCGGCCAATTCCCCCAGACTTTTTGTCCACGGGAAAAGGGCTCGAAGCAGGAAAACCTAAAGGAAATAGCCAAGGACGGTGACGTCCTGGAAGCCGTCAGCTTTAATAGGGTGAACTAGCCATTAGTTTTCAAGCAATGATGGGTGCGTGAACGTCAAATTTAAGCCAGTAAAAAAGTTGTTGTTTTTTTAATACCCAAGCACCAACCATGAAAAGAGCCCAAGCAATGCAATGACCCACCCAGAGATAGCCCTGAGGGCTGAAGGAGCCAAAAGAGACAAGGCAGGGAAAAGACAAAAGTGCCAAGAGCATAGAGCAGGCAGATAGTCCAAGTGGCGAAGGGAGGTGCCAATTCAAGAAGTTACTCCAGCAGGTGAAATAGTGTCTACGAATTGACTATTAGAAGGTGCGAATGGCCAATCATGCGACCCATTTTTCTTCATTTCACATTTATGAGTAGACAAATCATGTAGGTGCAGTCAAGGAGCAATCTCGGTTAATGGGGAAATGGTGCAGCCTATGTCAAAAAATGCCTGAAGTCAGAGCCAAGGTCGACACAACATTTATGTTTGAGCGGCCTGCTATTCCCAATGCTCGAAAGGCACATGGGTCACTTGTAAAAAGGGCACCAAAAGGCCTCTTTTCTTCCTCTATATATTGGATACTTGTCATTTGAGAAATGATCTTCCACATTTGTAAGGTGTAGCCCTGGAAAATTTTCACCTGAATCAATAAACGCATTTTTTTACCTCTATCCTGGTTAGATATCTTTGTGTATGTCTGAGTGTTAGTTTGTGTTTAGTCATTGCTTCTTGATGCTTCCACGGGTTTAACACCAACATACCTGGTATCTATAAGGTGCCATTTCTACATCTGATAAGGAGAGCTGTATTTGGAAGTGCAGAAATAAAAGAAATTACTATACAATGTGCCTTTCACAGCACCTTTGGTGAATCTCTATTTTTTGCATTTTCCATTAAAGCCTCCCTACCAAGCTTCTTGCAGCCTGGTCCTTCTGCCAGTTTGAAGTGTATGTATATGTTTGTCTGATTTTAAGTGTAAGTGTGAGAAGGTTGGTTTATTTTGGTGCATCACCTCCTTTAGAGTAGTTTTTTTTCCTGCAATCTCTCCTTTTTCACCCCCCCCATATATATATATGCTAGCACTTACTGGAACAAATCAGATGCATCAAAGGGAGCTAGCCCTTACCTAGAGACTCTCCCCTCTAGCTTCATCGGTCCCACAGGCGAGAGGGGAGTTTCCATTGTTGCGTGTGGAAGGCAAGAGCTTAACCTCCTTGCCTCGAGTGCAATTCATTGTGTCAACAGTTTTTGGCACGCCCGGTGGGATCGACTAGGACAAGTTGTGTCCATAGAGTTGAAGAAATTTTGGTGTGTTCTTTGACCAACCAGCCTTTGGAGGCTTTTGAATCAAACACCAATGGTGACTCTAAGTTAAATCAACTGGTTAAGCAGTTCTGGTACCATACCATCAAGAAACAATATTTTGGTATGTATACCCCCATTGTTTAGAGCCATAGACCCTATTTTTCTTGGCCAGCATGGCTATGATCCTTACCAACCTTATGTTGATCCTTATTAGGTTCAATATGGCCAGTCTCAACCCTGTCATAAGCTATATTAGCCTTATGCCCAGTTTTCTCAATATGTCACTTCTCCCACTCAACCCAGTCTCTTTGCCAATCAACCTATTTCTGCCTTCAAGTGAGCACTGCTGGGATACAAAAAATATGTAATAGATCTTGACACCAAAAGGGGATGTGGCCAAGAAATTCTTGATCATATCATCCATCAAGTGAGGAATGCATTGGGTCAGGTTAAGAAGGAATGGGCTCCTATTGAAAGAGCCAATTGGCACAGGCTTATAAGTGAGATGCTAGATGTGAGTGGTTTGATTGCATCTTTAGAAGAGAAGCTGAGTATTTATGAGAGGCAGCCTTACAAGGTCTATCAACCTGCATAATCGCTGCCCCAAGCATCATATCAGTCATAAACAACCCCTGCTTATAAGCCAAGTCAAGCCTGTCAAAGACCTTTCCCCAATTATGTTGAGGAGAGTTCCGAAACAGCAAACCTTATGTTTAAGGCTAATATTGATAGACAGATCGAATTGGAAAATCTTCAAATGTAGCAGTCCATTTTGGCAGTGAGGGAAGTGGAATCTAAATCTTCACTACCCTCTCACATTATGGCTCCACACCCCCAAAGGAGATGCCCAATCCGAATATCTTGAGCTGGAATAAAGTGGTTGAGTCATGGAATAGCAAGGGGGAAAAAGACATTGTCCAAGAGTGTGAGGTACAAGATGAGTTAGTCCTTTTCAAGTTCCCCCCACCCTTCCTCAGGAAGCTCCTTACATTTCATGGCAATCTTCATGCACTCCCCATCTCTATGGTGTTTCCCACGAGCTCCAAGAAGTACAAAATGAGGATCATCTAGCCAAGCGAATTGAGGAATTAGAAAAGAAGATGAGACTACTTGGAGAAAGAGAGATGTAGTTTTTTGACTTTGTAGAGGAGTTGACGCCAAAAGACACCCCTTCCACCAATCTAAAGTGGAGGGATGAAAACCAATAAATTTTGGCCCAAGGTCTGCCCTCTCCTATTCTAGATAAAACTCCCTCTTGTGTGCCAAATCCTTTCTATCAAATGGCACTTTCTCATTGTGACTCATCCGATGCATCAATCGATCCTACCCTCAATCTCGTGCGCCTAGCTATTCAACATGCCTCTTTTCAAACAGCTCTTCCTGTACATGATCAGACCCTCCCAAATCTTCCCCAACCTCCTCAAGTTTTTCAACATGATCTCCAAATTTTGAGCTGGAAGAAGGAACATCATGAACCAACTCAGGACCTTGAAGAGGATAAAGTTGCTTCATGTTCACAGGAGCAAGATTCCAATCCCAAGATCATGAGTTGGAAGCAAACAGTGGAATCTCTGGGTAGAAAGGAAGAACAAGAGAAAGGTTTTGCTCAAAACTTTGAAGAAGATGGGGCTGCTTCTGCTCCCGATGATGATTATGACTTCTGGGAAAGGCTTTTCCAAGAAGATATGGCTAGGAAGATTGCAGAGTGGAAGTCCAGAGCAGGTCTCCTCAGCGAATGTGTGATGGACATTTCAGACCAGATAGCAAATTCCATGTCTGAATACACTCCATCCATACACCTCCAAGAAAGCTATCAGGCCTTCCCTGATATAGATTATGCTCAATTTATGACTAACTAGGGAGACTTCATGAGTACGGATGAGGAAGAGATCACCTTAGGTGACATGGAGGAGCATGGACAATCTCTTGTTCATGTTTTTAATGATTCATTTGAAGTCATTGAGGCAGGCTGCATTGTTCTTCAAGGAGGCTACGAGCTGGATAAGAGCAGAGAAAGCAGCATTGGGGTTCAAACAAGCATGCAAAGAGGCTGTAGTTTTTTAGGTTTACCCCTTCAGGAGGTTAGTGAATCTAAAGATATCTTCTTTGAAATCATCAAGGAAGATGGTCATACCATGGAACCCGAGCATGAAGCAGAAGAGAGCAAACCAGTCAAGGGTGCGTATCAAGGGGCTTATGGTGATGAGCCGGCAACAATTGATTTCTTGATGAGATACACCAGCCTGAAGAACCAATAGGAGGTAAGCTTCCAAGAACAAATAAAGTACATATACGTTGGAAGCATATTTGAATCTCCACTCAGGTACAAGCCAAATTAGGTAACAGGCAAGAGGAGCAGGTCACCAGCTCTCCTTTTCATTTAACTACTTGCCTGGCACCATAAGTCTTCTTGCTAGGAAGGGGACGTTAGAAGTTTTCCCTTTGATCCAAGAGGGAATCAAAAATACCTAGTTAGCTATATATAGTAGGTTGCTTTCAGTTTTCTTTCCCTGTTTTCCCTAAGTGTTGTTTGCACAAGTAGTTTTCTTAGCTTTATGTGTGTTTTTGTTTCCTTTGAGGTAAATCTTTGTGATTGATTCTAAAATTTACTGGGGTTGTTCCTGATTTTAAAGTTACAATATGACCCCGTTCCCAATAAATTTTTAAGGCAACTAGTTCCTAAGCATAGCAGGCATGCTTCCCCTAGGAGTCACCAATTTGTTGACCATTTTTTGCCCAACAGGGCAAAACATCGGTCCCCTTCTTCCCCTGTTGATTAAGGCCAATTCATTTTTTGATTTTGCACAAGTTTAGGAGTTTCTACGAACTCTGTAGGTCCATTTCTACACACTCTGTAGAGCTTGGTTTTCTACGGACTCAGCAGGTGAAATCTTTGGCAGATGAAGAATCAGTTCAAAAAGTGTTAGGGTTTACAAGGCTCTTTTGGGCCTTCATCTGAAGAAAATTTACAAGGGAGGTTGGCATCTTCAAACCATTAAACCATCGCTTCAGTTCAAATCCTTGGTTCAATCTATAGTTCAATTGGCCCTGGTTCATGCCTTAGTTCATCGCTTCAACTTCAAGCCTTGGTTCAATCTTTAAGTTCATCGCTTGGTTTAGCAAAAAGTTCAATGATCTTGGCTCAGTAGTGATGAACCTTTGAATTGTTGAATCGGTTCAACGGGTTGGTTCAACACGTTGGTTCAATGCCTTGGCACTTCAACTTAACACTTTGGCAGGTTCAAATGAATGATTCATCACTTGTTTTCAGTCTACAGTCCTTCAACGAGTTCATCGGTGCACAGTGTTGAACCATTAAATTGGTTCAACGCTTTGGTTTAACGCCTCCAGTTCAACATGCAGGTTCAATGGTAGAAGTGAATAAGGAAAGTTCAAAGGCTTGGTTCAATCATGCTCGACGCGTAACATTGAACCGTTGAACTGATTCAATTGAACAGTTCAATGGATTGGTTCAAGCAATTAGTTCAAATCAAGTGGTTCAAAGCAAATGGTTCAACTTCCTTTGATCCAATCGGTTTAATGTGATTGGTTCAAAGGGTTGGCTCAACGAGGTGCCCCCAAAGCCGAAGGGCAGGAGCCCTTACAGAGGGCAGTCCAGGTTCAAAGAGCCCTTACAAAGGGTAAAGGCACTTCAAAGAGACCACAAAGGAGGAAAGGCCACAAAATTTAGAGGGGCTACTCGAAAGACTAAAGCAAAGACTAAAAAGTGCATAAATTTGGAGGCAGCCAATTCCCCTAGACTTTTTTTTCGCAAGAAAAGGGCCCAAAGCAGAAAAACCTGAAGGAAATAGCCAAGGACGGTGACATCCCAAAAGCCGTCAACTTTAAGAGGGCGAATTAGCCATTGGTTTTCAAGCGATGACGGGTGTGCGAACGTCAAATTTAAGCCAATAAAAAAGCCATTATTTTTTTTAATACCCAAGCGCCAACCATGAAAGGAGCCCAAGCGATGCAGCGACCCACCCAAAGATAGCCCTGAGGGCTGAAGGAGCCAAAAGAGACAAGGCAGGGAAAAGACAAAAGCACCAAGAGCATGGAGCAGGCAGATAGTCCAAGTGGCAAAGGGAGGCACCAATTCAAGAAGTTACTCCAGCAGGTGAAACAATGTCTATGAATTGACCATTAGAAGGTGCGAACGGCCAAGCATGCGACCCATTTTTCTTTATTTCACATTTATGAGCAAACAAATCACATAGGTGCATTCAAGGAGCAATCTCAGTTAATGGGGAAATGGTGCGGCCTGTCTCAAAAATGCTTGAAGTCAGAGCCAAGGTCGACATAGCATTTATGTTTGAGCGGCCTGCTCTTCCCAATGCTCAGAAGGCACATGGGTCACTTGTAAAAAGGGTGCCAAAAGGCCTCTTTTCTTCCTCTATATATTAGAGACTTGTCATTTGAGAAAGGATCTTTCACATTTGTAAGGCGTAGCCCTGGCAAATTTTCACTTGAATCAATAAATGCATTTTTTACCTCTATTCTGGTTAGATATCTCTATGTATGTCTGAGTGTTAGTTTGTGTTTAGTCATTGCTTCTTGATGCTTCCACAGGTTCAACACCAACATACCTAGTGTCTATAAGGTGCCATTTCTGCAGCTGATAAAGAGAGTTGTATTTGGAAGTGCAAAAATAGAAAAAAATACTATACAGTGTGCCTTTCACAGCACCTTTGGTGAATCTTTGTTTTCTGCATTTTCCATTAAAGCCTCCCTGCCAAGCTTCTTGCAGCCTGGTCCTTCTGCCAGTTGGAAGTGTATGTATATGTTTGTTTGATTTTAAGTGTGAGTGTGAGAAGGTCGATTTATTTTGGTGCATCACCTCCTTTAGAGTAGTTTGTTTTCTTACAATCTTTTTCCCTTTTCACCCCCCCATTATATATATATATATATATATATATATATATATATATATATATATATATATATATATATATATATATATATATATATATATATGTTAGCTCTTAATGGAAAAAATTAGATGCATCAAAGGGAGCTAGCCCTTACCTAGAGACTCTACCATCAAGCTTCGTCGGTCCCACAGGTGAGAGGGGAGTTTCCATTGTTGCGTGTGGAAGGCAGGAGCTCAACCTTCTTGCCTCGGGTGCAATCCACTGCGTCAACAGAAGATACATCTCCTCTTCCTCCATGGCCGATGACTCAAACACCTAAGAGGAAGAAGCAAGTTGTTTCTCCTAATGATTGTGATTTTGGTCAACTTGTGCCAATAAAACCCAAAATAACCAAAAAGGCTAAAACCATGTCAAGGATAATTTTTGATTTTGGACACAAGTATGTTAAGGTTTTTGTGCCTCCTTAAGATAGAAACATTGAAGATATCCAAGTCTCTAAATATGCGATTGCATAGATAAATCTGGGTAAACAAATGCACAAAGGTGCAAAGGAGGATTTATAGGTAGCTATGGTATCCTTACTAGAAAGATATGATAAGGACAAGAAAATTAAAGATCAACTCTAAGTACAAGTAGAATAGTTGACCTCTATTCTACTAAAGATCACACAATCTTCTACGTTTGTTGAACCTATTAAGCATGAGAACATAGAAAAAACAATGCAACAAGGAGAGAAAATTGGATCTCAAGGTTGAGCAGTTGATGCCTTGATTGAAATAATGACATCACAAAGTACTCAATAGTTGCATTCTACCATTGAATCTTTGAAGAACTTGAGTGAAGTGAAAGTAAAAATTCAACAAACTCTTAAGACACTCACTCAATATTTAGAATTCACTAAAAAGGATATTGATACATGGACTCGACTACATCAGTTCAAGTTGGAACTCTTAGTTGAGAAAAAGGTCATTCCAAATAGAAAAATATTCATTGAGTACATGGAAGCAATGAAAAATAAAATAGAAGTTCTTGAGAATCTAATTAAAGATCTCAAAGAAGTTGAAGATATGTGTAATGATAAGATGTTAGATCTCAAAGATAAAATTGGAGAGCTTCCTTGTCAAGTTAGAGATGATTCCCAAGAAATTCTTCCTATGGAGACAGTAGCTCAAGAGTTCACATCTTTGATTCAGACAAAGATTGAGACAAGAATGTTCACGCTTGACTCCATCGATAAATTAGTTGAGTTTTAAATCATAATGAATAAGTTACAAAGAATCTTGGATGAAAGCAATGACTTGCTAGTTAATTTAGAAGATTCCATTGCAAGGGTCATTGCCATCTTTAGGAGTACATTGGGGCTAGACAACAGTGAGGTCCAGGCCACCTTGAAGAGATATGAAGCATTACTAGAGAAAAATAAAAAGGAAGAAATTCATGTGTCTACAGACACTTAGCTTATCTTTATAGTTATTTTTATGTAATTTTATTTGGTGTAATTTGCACATAGAAAAAGTACACAGTCCTAAGTCAAATAGGACTCTGTCAATGAATAAGTCAATGTATTTATGTACTTCCTATTTTTGTTCGTAACTCATCTCTATAAATAAGAGGATGCTCTTTGTAAAAAGGATCAATAAGAGATATAGAAGGGAAATATTGTTAAATTGAGAAACAATTTTAAAAATTTGTGTTCATATTGTAAATCTTGAATTTCATTCAATATAAGAAAATCAAGTGATCTTTCAATCTTTGTGTTGGGATAAACTTGTAGTGTGTTGGAAATGTTCTTATGTCTTTTCCATTACATTTTCTTATGCTTTGATTGGATTGTGGTGTGAGATTTAAATAAAATGAAGGGTGCCAGGAAGCTGATTTTGAAGTCTTTGAGCTACATTTTAGTTATTGGATTTGTGCTCACCATTGAAAGTGACTTACCATGGAGACTTTGAGCTACAAGTTATTCTTCTTTGGTGATTTTAATCTTTGTTGGAAATAAGGTGAAGACTTTGGGCTACACTTTGTTTCATCTATTCAAGTTACTTTGTTGGTATCATTTTAATTACTCTTTCAGCTAACTAATCTGAATATGAGTTGTCCTTGTTTCATCAAATAGTTTTACGTTTTCACAATACATTGTAAAGAATGAAAGAAAATTTGTAAGAAAACATCAATTCTTAAAAAAGAGGATTGGATGATATGACAACACCCACTTTGATAAAATTAGTGTAAATAAGAGTAAATAATAACTTGTTTTAGTTAGCAATAAGAAGGGAGCCTCCCATTTTCTTAAGGAGAGATTTTATCTCATCACACTGTAGCTGAAATAACCATTTTGTTACCATTTTGTTGGTAACAAAATATTTGCCCAACAAACTTGGTTTCACTTTCTTTTATTGACGTTTTAATCTTCACCCTCGTATAAGTGATTTAATCAAACATTATCAATATAGTAATGATCAACCTATAATGGCCATTTAGATCTTGTTACATCATCTCAATAAACTCATCACATACTTTCTTTAAGCTCTATCTTGGCTGTGTTTAAAGACACAATGTTACAAACCCGATTATAATCCTTCCATGAAATACTTAGTTAAAATGACTTGAAAACAATGTAAACACCATAAGGACCATCAAACAACAAAACTTTCCTACCATTTATATCACTCACATTCCTGGAAAGTTCACTTGTCATTAATCTATCTCTCTACATAGGTACTCGAACTCCTCACCATTTCCACTGTCTTAACTCCGATCACACGATGCACTTTCAATGGAATTGTGCCTACCTTATAGATATCTATTCACATTATATTTACATACTATCATTTTTACCTGTGTACATACTCAGAACCCTATTCACCCACTGATGGTTTCTCACTTTCTAAGTAGATTCCTTACGCCTTTCCAAAATCCATTTTATAATACAGTTTTTAAAGCAACAAGCTAAACTTATTTAGAGCTTGAGCTGCATGCACCTTCAACACAGGTCTCTACGTACCATTCCAGATCTCTTTTAATAATCAGTCAATCTCCTATCGACCTCTGTGATGCCTCTCAAAGAAGAGCTCATGTTGACTGTGCATACTCGATGAGAATCACAGATTGTTCTACGGTGCTAGAGAGACCTTGAACCTGTGTGAAATATTCTTAACCCTGCCCACTCTCCTTAGACCACATACACCATCTTTGTGTCGCTTTTCAAATGAATTCTTTCTTGACTGTGTTAACATAGAATTAGAAAACTTTACAAATTCAATACTACGGATTTCATGAATTATTGTTTACCCGATGGATTCGAATTACTCATAACAACTTTTAGATCACCATCAAATTACTTACCAAATGGAAAGGAGTGATTAAAGGTAATCATCACTCGATATCCTGCTTACTACACAACTTTTATGCAATTGTTTACAAACTGGCCTGTTGCCTTGTGGACTACACAAATCATCAAACACTTAGTACCATATTAACACCATTATGAGAATGGAACGTGGCATATTTCAAACACATTTATAATGTCGATTAGTTTATAAATAGGTCTTTTCTCAATGCAAATACGTCCAATACTCTAACTCATTGAATATCCTCTTGAACTAAGACTTTCACTCGGTCTCAAAACATAAGGTATGACTAACACGGGCACATAAGGTATGACTAACACGGGCATGTGGTAATTATGGATTTCAATCTGAAAAGTCTCATGAAACACACACTTATGACCTTGTTTTGAAATCTTCACACTAATTTTAGGATCATGGATAATGATTAACTAATATTAAGGAGTGATTTTTCTAACCTACCTAGCACCTTGCTCAACATAAACAGAAACTCAGTCCAAATACAAAATATTAATCAAAATAGGAGCGACAGATTTGTTTCCTTTGATCAACTCAAAGCAATTGAAGCTATTATGCTTTATATTTGAAACACCAAAATAAATCCAATATTTACTTACCAAAACACAAGAGTCATCATAAACTTATTGTCGTTCAATTTCCTTTCAGCCTTCAAGGCACAGTTTACAAATACACCAAATAGACTGGTCTGTAACAAGTATATTCAAAAGACTTTGAACTCTATTCACAAATGCTTGTAATCACAACCCAAAAACACATTTCATCTTACCAAAAATACACAGGGATCAATAGAAATTGCTTCTACTCGCATTTTATCATTGAATATAATTATAATCAACAGTCATTGCACTCGTATATAAGAAATTATAGGTTCTGTCATACGTCCCATGTCAGCAGATATAAAAAATCCTCTCTATTCTTTTCAATAGGGTTTATTTACATTCATTCTTTCAAATCCTACCCCTTCACACCTTGACTCCTTCCTCAAATGACAAATACAAACAAAATAATTACCTTTCTTTTAATATCAAAACTAATGTAACTAACTGTGTAACTCCCCTTCAACATTGGGAGTGCATAACTACCTATCCTATTCACTAAAGTGACTCATCATGTGAGTCTTTTATGTACTTATATATTACTAACCACTCTTATGGACTTCTATGGACTCAAAAAGACTGGAAAAACTTTCCAAATGACTCTAGACAATCAAATTAGACCAATATGTACATTGGGTAGTGATGTTCCTGCATCACTTAATCATCAATGGAAAAAGTACATGAAAGTAAGAATAGACTCAGGTGTCTACAGAAATATTATTACAACAATGAAAAGTTATAAAAGAAATAAATGTGCATCTAGACATGTAGAGCTACTTTATAAAGAAAATAATCCATAATCACTCAAACATACTATTTAGTTCTAAAGATAGATAAAATTAAAACAAAGCAGTGTTAGCATGTTTTTAAGATGTGAAGAAGAGGGAATATATAAGAAGGAAAAACGTATTTAGAATCACACTTGCTTTTCAAGGGGGGAAATGAAATGGTGGAGACGAAAATGAAGGATAAATCAAAGTGAAGGAACTTTTATCAATGTCAAGACACTCAAATTAAGTTGGTCAAAACAAGAGGACTTTCAACATTCAAGACTCTGAAGAACTTCTCCTAGCCATACAAATCTTAGGTTAACAAATGAAGTGTGTAGATCATCCCATTTAAGTTATATCCATAAAAATTGAAATGGACCTACCTTCCCACAATGTGTTCCCTATTTTTCAGGATCCCTTATAGATCCATCAGTCTACTATGAAGATTGGGTACTTGCATGAGAAAGTATGTAGCACCATATAGTTTGTTGAATTATCTTATCTCAATCTTCTTACCTACCACACCCCAATGGACATTGGCTCTATCATGAGGCCAAATATAGAATTTGACCTTCCATTGGAGATAGGAGATATGCTTGTAATCATGACTTTTGGTGTGATTTTAATTTTTTAAATTTGTATGTTGCCTTTTGTATATCATTGCCTTTTGTTTCAAATGATTTGGATTTTAAAATTTTTGATTGATTGTTCTATTCCTCCTCCGTATGGATTTAGAAAACTAAACATGGATGTTAAAGATGACTTTCATTAGAATACTTTAGACTTGGTTGCTAAGAAAGATAACTTAGAGAGCATGGTGTCTAAGAGTCTCGTCAATACAAGTAAAATAAAAGTGTTATCTTGACTTCGACATTGGTTTATCCAATGTGTAATGAAAGGAAAGGAAATCAAGAGGAATAAAACATGAAACAATTTGAATTACTTCAAATTGCAAAAACATTGACAAAGGGTGAAAAAGGGATATAATGATAGTAAAAGTGTGATGCCTACTCATACAAATGAGGGAAGTGTAAGAAAACATGCTAATATCAGTTTATTGTGCAAATTTTATCTACAAAAGATGCAAAAGTTAAAGTTGAGAGCAAGGATCAAAAACTCGTAACCATTGCTGAACATAGTAAAAAAAAAGAACACTGATTGAAATATGGTGATTTTATGAGGAAGGCCTAGTCCTATCCATGGCCTTACACTACAAATTATAAAATAAAAACCCAATAGGGTACATAAATAATGTGAAAAGTAAATGAGAAATAATTTTATTGTGAATAAGGCTAGGTCTTATCTATGGTTTTACACTGCAACTCACAAAAAGGAAAAACCTAAGGGGATCCAAAAAGTATTGGAAAACAAGTAAATAATGAGAACAAAAGGAAATCGTGAGGAATATCGGGTCCTATTTGTGGTTTTACAATGCAACTCATGAGAAAAGAGAAACCAAAGGACCAAAAGGAAGGACTAAGCTTTTTATAAAAAGAGAGAACTATTGTAAAGGGTGAGACTCATGTAAGTATCTTACAAAAAGTGTTAGTAGAATATCATATAGAAAGCATGATAGGAAGGGAAGGATCTAGGAAAAATATTTTTTTATGAATTGTGCATTGATAGGATCTTTGAAAATATGGCCTTCATTAGTTTGAAGGTGATATGTGCTAGGACCAAGAATGTCTTTGACTAAATAAGGGACCCATCATTTTTGGGTGTATTTACCTTCTTTGTCATGAGTATAGTCTAGTTTAAAGACAAGATAACCAACATTAAAAGTGTGAACTTTAACTCTTTTGTTATGTTGTTTGGAAATACGGGCCTTGTATTGGCAATTATATTGTAGGGCAGAAAGATGGTGTTCATCAAGAAGATCAAAAGCATGAAGGAAAGATTCACATAATTATTCATCGGGTATGATACTATGAAGAGAGATACAGAGAGAGAGAAGCTCAAATTCTAATGGGAGGATTGATTCAGAACCATATAATATCAAAAATAGCATTGCCCTAGTAGCAGTGTGTATGCTAGTGTGATAGTCCCAAAGAGTGGAATATAAATGAAGATACCAATCTGTGTAGGTTTCACAGATTATCTTTTGGAGAATTTTATTAATAATTTTGTTGGTGGCCTTGGCTTGGCCAATGCATTGGGTATGATAAGACATGAATTTTTTTTTATTGATTTTAACTTTAATACATAGTTGTTTGATGTCTTTAATTTTGAATTTAACACCATTATCTAAAATGAGAGTATGAGGAACACCAAAATGGTAAATGATTTGATTGAGGATGAATTTGGAAATGGTGGTATCGGTGATATTAACCAGGGGCATAGCCTTGACCCATTTGGTAAAATAATCAATGGTTGTGATAATAAAGACAAGCCCATCTTAAGATCTAAGTAATTTACCTATGAGACCTAATCCCCACATGGAGAATGGCCAGGGAGACTCAACAATTTAAAGATTGACTGGAGGTGAATGAATGAGATCATTATGAAGTTGGAAAGGAGTACACTTTTTAAAGAATTTGATGGTATCCTTTTCAAGAGTGGGCCAAAAGTATCCCATACGTAAACATTTATGAGTTATAGCATGTTTACTACACTAGCCACTACAAAAGCCTCTATGTGTTTGTTCAATAAGAGGAGGAAATTCTTATTTCATAACATAGTAGAGTAGGGTACCTTTAGCATTACGATAATAAAGGATGTTATATCAAAAGACATTCTTGAAATCTTGTTTGTGAATTTGAGTTTTCTCGTAGGAATCAATATTTGGAAGATAGTTTTGGTGTTCAAGAAATTGAATAATGTCTTTATACCATGGGTTTTGTCAAATGGTGACAGCCTCAACATGAAAGATGAGTGAATCTTGTGGTTGAATGGAATATGGGGACTTTATTCTTTGGATAAGAAAGGTGGAATTGGTAATAATTTGGTGTGGATGAAAAAGAGATTTAAGAAGTGAATCGGTAACAAAATTTTGATCTCGAGGGATAGGTTCGATGGTAAAATAAGTTGAGTCTTTGGCAAGGGTAGTGGCTATTTGATAATAAGCAATGAGATTTTTACTTTTGCATTGATAATCACCATTAAATTGGTAGCAAATGAGTTGGGAGTCACCCAAAGCATGCAAATATGTGATATATAAATCAAGGGCTTCTCTCATGCTTAGGATTAAGGCTTTGTATTCTACCATGTTATTAGTGACATTAAATGTAAGGCAAAATGCCAAAAGGATAATTTTACCAAGAGGACTAATGAAGATACAACCTACCCCAACTCTTTGAAGGTATTTAGCACCCTGAAATGAAGGGTCCAAGTATCTTCATATAAATCGATATTAATTTCGAGAAGTTCTTCAATAACTACTTTTGGTTTAGTAGTGTCAGGGAATATAGAGGAGTCTTTAAAATTACTTTCTTGAAGATCAACAGTGATGTTATGGAAGGAATATTTAAGAGATATGGCTTGATTAAAACCTTCAATATAGAGAATGCCAATACAGTAGAGCATATTCAAATACTCAAAAAATAAAGACAATAGCAAGGCAAAACACTCCAATAAGTGTATAAAAGAAAATCATAATAAACCAGCATAAACATGTCATATTGACCCATAGATCAAATATGTTAGAAAAAAACATCAAGTAACATGTGCAATATATAAGCATAGATAAGGCATGTATAAGTACATACATAAGCTCAAACATGATAATGTAGAGTGATCATTGAATCATATAACCTATGTGTATCAAGATCATAGAAGATAGATACCCCCAAAATCTTGGTGATGTGAGCAAAGGGAAATCCTAACACCGATAGGTGTATCATGTATTTGTGTATGCATATATGTGTGTATATAAGAATAAATGATATATTATCCCTTAACATGGAGCTAACACATAGATGCCGAGGAGCCAATAGAACATGTAAGTGCCGAAAATGTTTTTGGTTTTTTTAATATTTTTTATTTTTTTAGTATTTTGTAATTTTTGAAGATAACGAAAAATCATCCTATGATGCCATCCAATAGATGGTCATAGATATCTCCTCCCGGTGTGAACCTTACAACCTTAAGTTGGATCTTTTACATTGTTTTCATCATGATTGGATATGTTGAAAACGTACATAACATGTTCCTCCTCATGTCTTACATGTGTAGTATAAGATTTAATGTTGTCATTTGAAACATGTATTAATTTGTCTTCATTAGAAAAGGAGATGCCTTGTTGATTTTGGTCAATTTTTGCTTCCATTTGGTATAGCCAAAGAGTTCTGAGTGTAAATGCATATGGAGATGTGGTAGGCATAACCTAAACTCATGTTTGAATTACTTTAGGAGCAAAAACAATTGGTATTTTTATGTTGCCCAAGTAGTCTTTTAAAGTGACCTTTTACAAATCTTGTAAGTTAAAATTGAGTTGTTGAAAATGTTTTATGATGTAAGTGATTTTGGTTTGTATTTTTTAAAATTTGAAAGGTTTATCATCGATAGGCATTGTTAATAAATTCCCATCATGTATGAATTTTACACATTTGTAAAGTGTACATGGGACTGCTTCTATTGAATGCATCGAAGGTCTACCCAAAAGTATATTATAATGGAATGATTGAGACATTACTTGAAAAGTGGTTGAAATAGTTTTTTATCCCAATGTCACATTGAATGTAATTTGACAAACTGGAGGACTATGTAAATCATCAAACCCTTTAATATGCATAATTAACTTCTGAAGTATATTGTTGTTAGTCTCATGATGGTTATAAAGTGGATACTACAAATGTTTAGGATCAATCCATTATCAACGAGCACCCTTTTGATGCCTTAATTTTGTTATTGCATTTGTATGAATAAAGGTAACTCTTGATCAATAATATTTTTGGATGGTAAGTCATTTGGATCAAAGGTAATAAGTTTGGCATTATTCTTGAGATCTTTCATGATATCTACAAAATAAGCAGGCTTAATGTCATTTGGAACTTGAGTTTCACGTAATGTCTCATATATGATGTCCTTGTAAGCATAAGATTGTTTTAGGAACTCAAGTATTGAAATTTTAGCATGTGTATTACTCAATTAGTCACGTTGGCATCTAAATACCATATTTATAGCATTGCAAGAGGAATTATGAAGAGATATCAAATGGTGTCTCTATTTTAACACTCCCTCATTATGAACATGAATTCGTTTATCAATTTTTACAAGAAAAGTAATGTATCAAACCATAGAAACTATAAGGTATTAGACCATGAAATAAATTATAGAGATGTCCAAGACAAACATGATTGCAAAATTTATCAATCAGGGCTCAATAATAAGAAAAGAAATCAAAAAACCCTAGCTAGCCTAAGGTTTTATGTTCAAAGATCATGTTCACCAAATGTTTAACCCCAATTTAAATTTTGGAATCTTTATTTGGGTAGATAAGGTTAAGGATATAGAAATGATAGGGCACAAGGGTGAATATCAGATCTACAGAAGGCCAATTAATGTGTTAAACTCATATGTACCATACACTAAATTTATTAAAATGAGATAAACTATAATTGAAAAGTACCACTATGCTAGATATAGAAATGACATAAAAGAGAAGTACTTGGTTATGATTTTAATGCAGAACTAGATCCGATACAAGTAATAAGTAGGCAAGAAGATAGTTTTGGAACATGTTTCAGATTTTGGATCTAGTGTCTCTGGCTCTCTGGATAGTTGCATCATCCTGGGATGGTTGTGTCAATACTAGTGTTTGATTTTTATGATGGTGTCCTATACATAATATCAGTTGAAATAAGATGCAACCACTTAGATGCATTTGATTTTTACTTTGTATTTACTTTGGTGTATTCAGATCTGGGTCATAGACTGTTGTTCCTAGTGAAATGATAAAGCCCTAGCTTTCTCTCTTCAACGTGACATTGGAGAAAAAAAGGTTAGTAGGCACATAATTATGAGCTAACCTACAATGACCTCATTATCAAAGGGCCCTACCTACATAGCCAATACTCCATAAGATGGCCTCAAACTCATGTAGTTCTTCCCTACGTGTTGGCTTGTATGTGAATCATGTAATGTGTGTAAAACAAGTACAATAGTGACTTAACTTGTAACTTAGAAAATATGAACTTATGATTGTTCCTGTATTACTTCAGAGTTGTAGTCAGGCTATTCTTTTGATTGATATTAAAATATGATAGAATGGGAAAGCTTTTGGTAACTTGAGTGCTTCTTGAATGCTCTTTTTGGTCAGATTGCTAGGTAAGGAATGAATGAGGGTTGATATTATATTTATACCAATCCTATCAGGAGATGACCAAATTAAAGCACTTAGGCCAACCATTAAAATATGTTTTATTATTAATTTGGATGAATTTGGGGTATTGGACACTTGCATCAAGGTAGGATAAAAGTATTGATGTTATTGTTTATTTTGGATGTTAGTGTTTTAGAGAGAAGGAGAGTAGGTACAGGCTCAAAACTTACAGAGATGTAAGATAAATATATTTTAAGCATTCTGAGCAAGATGAGATGATGTGTCATCAATATAAGGCCAATCAAATTAATATATAGGCCAAGGGGCACAAGATAGAGTAGATGAAAGGCTTGAGAAAAGAAGACATGTGTAGAACTAAGAGGAACAACCAAGGTTTAAGTTTACCAAGTGCACAAGATTGAGGTGATACATAATCATAAAATGTCATCTACAAGAAGCTAAATGTGATGAGAGGTCATAAATTAGGGAATGAACTCATTAGCTTAAGTTCTGACAGTTTTGACACCCTACTAGATTTCTTCATCAAGTTTAAGTCTTTAAGACTGTAGTTAAAATAATGTGGAATAAAAAAATGATCAACTTATCTTTTCTATACTATCCAAACTAGGTTCAGACTATTATGTGTTTTTCTCTACTTTCCATGCCACAAAAAGTGCTCTTGGATCCACATGGAAAATGCCCTCTTTAGATGATTTTTTTATTGACTTGACTTAGAAATAAGATAAGTTAATACAAATGGGTACATTAAATTCATCAAAAACACATGATCTAATTTTTTTAAATGGAAAACCTAAGGCTTAAAATAAAAAGGAGAAGAAACAAAATAAAAATAAATAAGAGGAAAAGGATCAAAATCCTCCTGCCATCAAATCAACCAATGAGACCTCCTCTTTTATTGTTAAGCCTAAGAAAGAGAGGATCAAATGTGGGTATTTCTTGGGAAATCATGATGAAAGTAAATGTTTGAAAAAGTAGTTTAACCACCTAAGTAGCCTTCTTGATAAGAACAATATAGGTGTTCTCGAGTCTATCAAACCAAGTTCATTAACCCTAGAATCCTCCAAGACAAATGACAATGGTAAATAAAAGGCCAAAGAATATGGTAAGGAGAAAGTAAAAGGTAGGGCCCTAGTTGCAGTTATACCTCTAACTCCTACATGGGTTATTGACTTTGGCACATCACATCACATGGATTTTTCATAGGTAGAGTTCACTACCTTGGAGCCATGTGACATGTCCACTATTCAATTGAGTGACGACACTTCTACACAGGTTTTCAAGAGAGGGTCTGTTAAAGAGAATGGTGAAACATTCAAAAATGTTCTAAACGTTCCCTCAATTTCAACTAATATTCTATCAATATACCAAATTACTCACCTTGGTCTGGGTATACAAGTTGAGTTCACTCCAGATTCAATGTATGTCAGAGAGTTACAAAATGATACTACAATGGTAGTGGGAATAGTTGATCATTAGACTTGATTGTATACCTTCTCACCTTTATCCTTGATGCTCATTTAGATTATTATTTAGTGGACTCACCTGAGCACATCTCTGATGATGAGGACTCCTCTTCTATCATATATGACTACAATAGTGATGGGAACACACTTCCCCCATCTCCTTGTTACCTGCCAGACATTGAGGAGTTATTTCTTGATCCACCTACTTTTGGTCCACTTTAGACATTACAGGGTGAAGGTATATTGATCCGGGACTCATCATATATTGGGTAGTCTAATACATAGTTACAGGGCATTCCACATTCTTTCTTCACCTATGCTTCTAATGCAACATCATTACATGGAGCATTTTCTTTATCTACTATGCATGAGTACAACTCCTTGTATAAGAGCTGCATATTGGTTGGAGATCCATCAGGCACTTGGCAGACACATTCACTATTTTAGGGTGATCCACTCTTCATTGCATCTGCTTTTGATCCACTATCACTCTAAAGAGCTCCTTTGGAGGATACATGATGGCTTCAAACAATTGTAGCTTCTAGTATGTTTTTTTACCCCTCGCTTCTTTTTCTCTTTTTTTTGAGGGGGGGAGTTTTTCCTATGGGTTTTCTTCTTTTCTCCACTTTATGAGAGTTGATTTATACTTGGGTACCTTATCAATCCCAGTTGTCGAGACTTAATTTTTCTACCCACCTAAGCTATGCTTAAGGGGAGTGTTAGTGTAGGTTTTTATTTCATTTAGTAGTTTTTTCCTACACATGTTATTTAGCTCGTTTAAGTGTTAGGTTATTAGGGCAAATAATCACACATGCATGAGGATATTGGATCATGCCTATCTTCCACTTATATATGAACCTTTACTAAAGCTAGTGTGACTAATCTGATCTTGTACAGTTTTGAATACAAGTAAGGTTATCCTTACAACAGGATTCTTGTGTGTTCACTCTACCAATGATAAACTATTGGCCAATTTTATCATATAATAGTGGCTATATTTAAATGTCATATTTATGTGTTTTTTACACATAAAACACAATTAGAATTTTGTACTTATGCAAATTATATTTCACCAAAATCAATTTGATGGTCTGCACAACTATAAACATGATCGAATGCCACTGCACTAAATTACATTGATGTTAGGGTAGACAAACAACATGAATATCTAGTCAACACCACAAGATTCTAATTTTTAGTGGGAATCTCGATCTATGACCAAAATCAATTTGATGGTATGTACAACTATAAACATGATTGAATGCCACTCCACTACAATACCTAGATGTCAGGGCAAGCGAACAACATGAATATCTAGTCAATGTTACAAGATTCCAATTTTTAGTGGGAATCTCAATCTATGACATATTTATCATTTAATATTTTGCCTATCTAGTTGACTTGGATGGAAGTTTCATTATTATGTGATCCTTAATTTTTCAAAACTCATGAACATTATAAAATTTACCTATAACTAATACAAATATATTGTAGAATAATCATATGTGGAAATCTGTATACATGTCACCCAATAATTATCCAATATCTTTGAATGTGGCCTCTATACATTTGAACAATTGTCATAATCACTTTCAAATATAAATATTATTATCAGGTTTTGTCCAATACATATATAATTTCAACTACCCTATTTCAAGTTAATGTTGTTTAATTTATTTAGTTTTAATTTAGATGCGGATTACATTCTAATTTAATTTTTAGCAAACTGACAAGTTACAAAACCTTAGAAACATTTTACTAGTCCCTACTTTGATATAACTTTCACCTCAACCAATAATATTTTAGCTCTAACTAATTGTAATTTAATCCATGTGTATCATTCACTATTGTGTTGAACTTACATTGCAAATTTATATATAAATTCAACCATAAATAATTTTTAATACAAAAATATGAATTAACCGCTATACAACCCTTGTTTATATTTATTGACGCTCCAAATTATTTGAAATATTTATAAAATATTTAATCACACTTATATATTTAACTACACTCTTATATAATATAAACAATTATTATTCTAAGTTATTAATTTTAAATAAAATTTTATTTATATAAATTAAATATATTTAAAAATAACTTTTATAAATAATTGTTACGTTAATAATATATATTTTTTAAATATTTATTAATAATAAAATAATTACATCTCTTTAAAATTTAAAAAATATTATTTTATTATATATATTTTTTCTTTTATTTATTAAAAAAATAATAATTACATATCTCCACTTCTGTTGGACAACAAAAATAAGCTCTCATCGTCATCAAATAAGCTCTCCTCTTCATTGAATAGAGGATAACATTCGAATAAATAATTTAAATGTCTTAAATAAAAAGAAAACCCCAACTTATCAGATAAGCAACACTACGTTTCAGATACGTATTTGTGTTTAATTTTAATTTTTAATTGGTAGACGTGGCAGGCTACCTGACAGGCTGTCGCCGGTAACTCTCGGTACCGACATTCCTTGAAAAGCGCTGTTTTTCTCGTCCGTGGATGTTGTCTGATGTCAAATACCGGCAACGCCCGTTCAAAATGGACTGTATGGACTGTATGACCGGCGTGTTGGGGTAGAAAACGTTGAGCGTGATGGGTGCGGCTTTCGTTATCTTTGACACTATGCTTGTTTTTCGATTTGCCAACTCAACAACCACGGGATTTAAACACCCCACCCAATAATAATAATAATATGAAATATAATACTTTTAATATATATATAAATAAAATGATTGTTTGGCGCATTGTCATGTAATGAGAGGTCTTTTATTTAAGAGTCGAATCCAATCTCATCTTTTTTGGATAATTTTTACAATACATACCTTCAATAAAAGATATGATATTGTACTTCCCCGTCATCCGTACCAATTAAACTACAACTCTTTCAAAAAATATATATATATTTTTAAAATTATAAAAAATAATACTTTTCAAAAGATATATAATTTTGTCAAGCATAAACATATGATTAAGAGACTTGTTCTACAATCTTAAGTTTTAAGTAACTGTGGTTTATTTTAGATTGTGAATCCCAATTGATTACCTTTCTATTGTAAACCATCTTGTACTTCATTTCTATAAGTTTTTATTAATAAATATAGTGAGGTGTATCCAATAATAAAAAATATATAATAATTTTAATAATCATCAAAATACCTTGAAAAAACTAGTGGAATATTTCATAAAGATCCCCTGCACGGACTCCCCGAACATTTTCCCTGTAATAACAACCCTAAGATGGTGTGTTCCTTTATACGATGTGGCAATGAGTTGTGCAAGTAGGAGACATTTTGCTTCCCAAAGAGCTTGAACAATGGCGAAGTGGTGGGGAAGGGGTAGGCAATACAAAACATGCTAGTGGTGAAATATTTCAAGGTGAGTTAGGTGGTGATGGTGAAGGGCAATGACAGGGTATTTCATGTGATATCAGAGACCATATATCCTATATCATACCTAGATTTAGGGCAGCGATTGGATTTACATGACGTACATTGCAAAGGGGTATGTAGTTTACAAGGTGGCAATATCTTTGATTGGCCATTTTCTATTGTTAAAGGTCAACAAGGACATCATGAGCATTGATTTGATTGCAATAGGGCTCCACATCCGATGGTTGGCTTGAACCTACATTACAATGTTGTTTATGTGTGGATAAGACATTAAAGTATCATAATCTATCTTGTAGCTTATGTTTGTCCATGTTGCAAATATATTAACATCTGGAGCACTAAAATCAAGCTTAGCAATATATACAAAACACCAAACTCGAACCCATGGAAAAAAGTGCAAGGCAATAAAGAACATGCAAGTGGTGAAAACTTTCAACGTGCACTGGATGGTGATGGTTGGTGGCAATGATACGCTGTATCGGTAATACCGTATGCCAAGGAGTCAATATTGTACACCAACCCTGGGTTCAAGATGGTGGTTGGATTTACATAATTTGCATCACCTATTATAAAAAGCTATGTAACTTGTAAAATGGTGACATCTTTAATTTGTCATTTTCTATTATCGAAAATGAAAAAAATATCATAAATAAAACTCCACATGTCATATACGACTCGAATCAACAATACAATATTATTGATGTGAGACCATAAAATGTAAACCATCAACCATTTCGTATTTGAGAGGGTTAGAAACTATACCGTTTTTTTCAAAAAAACCATGTGCTTCAAGTAAACCGCAACTTACCAGATAAGCGAGATTATGTTTCATATAAGTTCAAATGTTTTATTAATTTTTTATTGGCAGACGTGACAGGCTGTCGCCGGTAACTCCCGTGAACTGACATTACTGGAAATCGGCTCTTTTGATCGTCGGTAGCTGTTGTCTGATTTCAAACACCGGAGACGCCCGTTCAAGATGGACTTTGTGACGGTATGACCGGCGAGTGGGGGTTGATCGTGATGGGTGCCGGAGAGATGTCATTAGCACGTGTAGTGCAGCTTTCGTTATCTTCACAAAGTGGACTGATATTGACATTTTGGTTGATTTGTGAAGGTAAGTTTTGACCCACTGTCCTCCGTTTTGGATTGCTAATACCAACTAAACACATTTTTATCCTTTTTATTGTAAATTATCTTCCACTTTGTCTTTATATAATTATATATTTCCAATTGGCTAAGGTGAATCACTGGATCAACAGGGCGTTGTGTTTTGCCGGTTGTGTTCAGCTGATCTAGTCGGTGGTGCAGGCACTTCCTCTATACAAGGGTATGCTCTAGGTGGCGCTAGTAAGTTTTGTTAAGGAACTTGATTCTTTGGCAAAACAATTTTTATGGGCAGGGAACTTGTCATCGATGAAGTGGAACCTGATTAGGTGGGAGATTGTTTGCAGCCCTAAAAAGTTTGGTGGCCGGGGTCTGCGAAACTCTGTCCTGGCAGGGGTTAGGGTGTGGAGCTAAAAGCTTCAACTGTTGCAGACATGAAGAGGTTGCTGAGTTTCAGAAGTACCAACGTCGGCAGTATGACCGACGTCGGTCAGATACAGTGCAGAAGGCAACCGACGTCGGCAGGTAGTAGGCCGACGTCGGTCAACACCAGACAGACAGGGACCGACGTTGGTCGCCTGTGGCGGTTCCAGAACTGCTGTTGACGAACAGTCAGTTAAGTGAAGCGAGTGTTTGCATGTTAAAGGGCTAATTATAGTCACGAGCTGCGTGTCTAATTATTGTAATTAGAGTTCTATTTTTGTATGCATGGGATCCTATTTAAAGACCCATGAGGCATGTATTTTAAGTCAAGCAGGCAAGTAAAAGCATTGAAGCAAGTAAGGTCAAGGAGATCTACAAGCAAGTAAGGTCAAGGAGATCAGCTGAAGCATTCAAGGAGGGGATAATAACTCAGGCTGTAGAGTTGTTGTGTTGAGCAAGAGAGAGAGGGAAGAAGGTCTTGAGGTGTGGCAAGCCTTTGAGGTGGAGGAAGAAGTGGCATCTTCCTTATTGTATTTTCTTCTAGTAGTATTTAATACAAGAGTGTGTATTATCTCTCAAATTCTTTGCTGTCTCAAGTTTCTAGTTACTTAATCATTTTGGTATAATTCCGTGTTTAATTGCTTATAAGAAAGTAATCAATTGTGCTTCCGTTGGATAAGGGGTTCCTAACAGTTAGTATCAGAGCTACGGTTTGCAGGAAGCAGGGTATTGTTTGATTACAGTTCATTCACAGGGTTTTCTGATTGAGTGGGAGTTCAGCAATGGCAGAAGAAAGTAAGCTATGAATGGAGAAGTTTAACGGCAAGAATTATCAACATTGGCGGATGCAGATAGAGGACTATCTGTATCAGAAGGATTTGTACTTACCGTTGGGTGGGGTTGCATGCAAGCCCACAGATATGAAGGATGAAGAATGGAACGTTCTTGATCGAAAGGCTCTAGGTTCCATAAGGTTGAGCCTTGCATCGTCTGTGATTTCTAACTTATCACAGTGCAAGACAACGAAAGAGTTGATAAAGTCCTTGGTAAATTTATACGAAAAGCCCTCGGCTTCTAATAAGGTATTTCTTATGAATCAGCTATTTACTTTGCAAATGCAAGAAGGTGGATCGGTACATACTCATCTTAGTGATTTCTATGGTTTGGTAAACCAATTAGCTTCAGTCAATATTGTTTTTGATGATGAAGTAAAGGCTCTCTTGATATTATGCTCTTTACCTGAAAGTTGGGATAGTTTGGTTATGGCAGTAAGTAATTCTGCATCTGCTTCTAAAATCTTAAAAGTTGATGATGTTGTGAGTGTGATCTTGAATGAAGAAATACGCAGGAAAAGCACAGGTAAATCATCAGGGAGTGCTCTAAATGCAGAAAGCAGGGGAAGGCAAAGAGAGAAAGTGGAGCAAGGGAAATCAAGGTCGGGAAAGAGATCCGAATCCAAAGGTATCACATGCTGCTTTTGTGGAAAGAAAGGACACACAAAGGAGTGTTGGTTGAGAGATAAAGAGAATCAACATGAAGGTAATGAAGAAGCAAATGATGCAAATATTATGGTACAGGACGCTCTCATACTTCCTTTGGATAGTCAGGTAGGATCATGGATTTTAAATTCTGGTTCTTCTTTTCATGCATCCCCAAATAGAGATTTGTTCCATGAGTATGTCCAGGGAGACTTTGGAGTGCTTTATTTAGGGGATGGTACGCCTTGTCAAATAGTTGGCAAAGGGAAAGTGCAGCAGAAATTGCAGATGGACAACACATGGGTGTTGAAAGAGGTCATGCATGTCCCAGTTCTGAAGCAGAGTTTGGTTTCTATAGGAAAGTTGGGTGATGAGGGATGCACAATAACCCTCACATCGGATTCTTGGAAGTTTACCAAGGGAGCACTTGTTTTAGCAAGAGGTAAGAAAATAGGTACTCTTTATCTATCTACTTGTATTGCTGATTCTACTTTTGGTTTATCTACTTCAGCTGTAGATTCGAACATGTGGCTTAATAGGCTTGATCACATGAATAAGAAGGGAATGGATGTTCATGATTCAAAAGGTATGTGTTTAGATTCGGAAAGCATAGATAGAGTTCATTGCAAGAAAAGGAAATTTGATGCTTTTGACAGGAACAAAGAAGCCTTGGTGTTTACGGAGGAGATGATGGACAGAGATCAGTCACAGGGGCTGAATAAATTTGAGCAGGGCAGTATGGACAGGGTTATGATCCAAGATGAGCTCGTGGATAAAGAAATCATCACTTACAAGAAAACACAGGTACCGACGTCGATGCTCCCATGGCACCAACGTCGGCCAGACAGGGATCGACATCGGTCATGTGCAGACCAGCAGGGTCAGTAGAGTCGGTAGGAGAAGATCGACGTCGGTTAGGCAGGAACCGACGTCGGTAGAGGAGACACCGGCGTCGGCCAGGGAAACGACGTCGACAGTCAGGTTCAGTGCAGGGAACCGACATCAGTCGGGAGCAGACTGGGAGATGGCCGAGATCGGTCACTGGAACGAATGTTGGGTGGACAGCAAGCTGTCAAAGAGTCTCAAACGCCCATATGGAGGTCAGAAAGGGTAAGTGAACCTTATATTCATTGTTCACCTTCTTTATATTGCTTACTGATGGTCAAAAACTAGGAAGATGGAAGAAGCAATGCAGGTAGAATCCAGAAACAGTGGGAGCTTGGCACTGGATAAGGGATGGATTCCCTAGTTAGAGAAGAGAGTGGATGGACACATGAGACAGAAGGCTATGGTATATGGTCTTGATTAGGTTGCAGGACAATGGAGGTTTGACCATTGTATTTTTTCTTTACCAGATTGGATAATATTAGCTACATTATCCTGTTACTGTATTGTGGTGCTTGTTACAGGGTTTCATATACAGGGAGTTTTCAGAGCTAAGGGTAGAGTTGGTTCAGAAGCATGTCATGAAGAATTTGGGCGCAGCAAAATTCTTTTGGCATAAGTGATAGGTATAGCATCACAAGTTCTGTGGTGGTTGGTCTTCAAGAGTAACTTTGAAGAGGGATACAGAGTCAAGAGAACAAAATAGATGGTGTACAAGTACAGGTACAATAGCAGTTGTTTATCTCTAAGTGGGAGATTGTTAGGGTGTGGAGCTAAAAGCTTCAACTATTGTAGACATGAAGAGGTTGCTGAGTTTCAGAAGTACCGACGTTGGCAGTATGACCGATGTCGATAAGATACAGTGCAGAAGGCAACCGACATCGACAGGTAGTCGGCCGACGTCGGTCAGCACCAGATAGACAGGGACCGACGTCGATCACCTGTGGCGGTTCCAAAACTGCTGTTGACGAACAGTCAGTTAAGTGAAGCAAGTGTTTGCATGTTAAAGGGCTAATTATAGTCACGAGCTGCGTGTCTAATTATTGTAATTAGAGTTCTATTTTTGTATGCATGTGATCCTATTTAAAGACCCATGAGGCATGTATTGTAATTCAAGCAGGCAAGTAAAAGCATTGAATCAAGTAAGGTCAAGGAGATTTACAAGCAAGTAAGGTCAAGGAGATCAGCTGAAGCATTCAAGGAGGGGATAATAACTCAGGCTGTAGAGTTGTTGTGTTGAGCAAGAGAGAGAGGGAAGAAGGTCTTGAGGTGTGGCAAGCCTTTGAGGTGGAGGAAGAAGTGGCATCTTCCTTATTGTATTTTCTTCTAGTAGTATTTAATACAAGAGTGTGTATTGTCTCTCAAATTCTTTGCTGTCTCAAGTTTCTAGTTACTTAATCATTTTGGTATAATTCCATGTTTAATTGCTTATAAGAAAGTAATCAATTGTGCTTTCGTTGGATAAGGGGTTCCTAACAGCGGGTACGACCCTGGCTACGAAACTGTATTGGAGATGGTGTGAGGAACAAGATCGCGTGTGGGCCAGAATCTTGTCTTATAAGTATTTTTTTGGGGTTCTTACGAAGGATATCCCCATATACAGTTTGTCGGGTAATGGATCGGTGATATGGAATACTCTTAAAAAAGGCGTTGTCTTGATCAAGAGAGGCCTTTTTTGGATATATAGGGGGGGTAATGAGGCGCAATTTTTGGCACGATTCATGGGACGGTTTTCCCCCTCTGCTTACTCAGTATCCACATCTTGATGGTCTTGCGCAGAGACTTAGTGAGGCTAGATGGATTAAGGTGTGATTACAAATCCTTCCTTTGTCATAGTCAATTGACGGAGGCGAAGTGGAAGGAGCAGGAAGAGTGGTCGATTATTGGTATGAAAGTTGAGTGCGCTGAGCTTCATAGGATCCTTGCTGGCCGCTACTGCTGCACACTCAGGGGGAGCGACTTGCTGGCTTGGTCCCCTCATCCTAAGGGGAAATACACGGTCTCGGTGGGTTACCAGGAGTTGATAGCGCAACAATGTGGTGCTGGAGGGGAAGTTCCATGGTGGAAAAGAGTGTGGAGCAGTCTATCTTGGCCGAAGTGCAAATGCTTCATCTAGACATTGACCTGGAATCACTGTTTGACCTGGGAGAATATTAGGTGGAGATGCTTTGTTGGTCCTTCACATTGCGTCCTGTGTAATGGAGCGGAGGAGGAATCATCTCATTTATTTTTTAGTTGCCCTTTCACTCTTCATTTGTGGCATGCCTGGTGGGATGCATGGGGGTGTCAATGCTTGCACACCTCTTCTCTGGTGGAGTTTTGGTCCAAATTGGGCAGGCTGCCTTCTGTTGCTCACTTCCTACAGGAGGCGTGGTATGTTGGTCCCATTTTTATGTTGTGGCAAGTTTGGCTTGAGTGAAATCACCGTATTTTTAAAGAGGAAAAGTTGGCGATTCACCAGGTGTGGAGTAGAATTATTGGAATGGTTCAGGAGACTGTGGAAGCAAAGAGTGAAATAAGTTTGCCCCTTGAACAGGGAGACACAAAGTTGGTGAAAAGGTTAGGCATTTAGAGTATCTCTCCGGCCTCTGCTTGCGTCAGGCGTGGCCGATGTGGGAAGCAAAAAATTCAGAGGAGTGGGAAATGGTCACCCCCTCCTATAGGTCTTTTGAAAATTAACACTGATGGTTCTTCCAGAGGTAATCCTAGCCCGGCTGGGATAGGTGGGATTGGTAGGGATTCCTCTGGAGCTGTTGTTTTTATTTTTTTAGCCCACATGGGAGAGCAGACGGTGAACAGGATGGAAGGATTAGTTGTTCTGTATGCTTTGAAGAGAGCTTATGAGTTACGCTGGCGAAGGGTGGAGTGTGAAGTCGACTCGCAAATTTTGATTAATATGATTCAAGAGAGGAAATTTAATTATGTGAGCTGGCAACTATCTTTGATAGTGCAACAGATATTTTAGATTAGTTCGCTTATGGATTTCGTGTCCTTTGCTCACATTCTGAAGGAATGGAATGAAGCGGCAGATTGCTTGGCGAGGTGGGCTTCTGAGGATATTGGTGGCGGCAGGGTGGATGATTGGGCCCTGTTGCCCGAGGAGATGCGTTGGAACCTGGACAGGATTCTTAGAGAGGACGACAATGGTGTAGGGACGTGATGGTTTTCGGTGTTTGGTTTCTATGGTTTTCTTGGGCTTTTGGCGCTGTGGCCCTTTGATGTATTGTAATATTTTCGGAAATTAATAAAGTTTTTACCCTCTTTATTTTTTAATTTTTTTTTTTTATATATATTTCCAATTAAAAATAATTATATAATAATGTTTTATAACATTCATAGATTTAATTTTAAAATATTATATTAAGTTTTTGTAAGTTAGTTTTGACTCACTTCGTGATCCCTCTCTCAACTCTTTTTAATGTCTCTTTCTCTTTATTTAGATTTCTTCTTTTTTAGATCTCTCTATTGAGAGCATGTGTATGTTCTTGGGTTTTGTTTGGAGTGTCAATACATTTCGAACACTCCTCTAAATAACCATTTTTGGTTTAAGTGCTTTCATCTTTTATTCTTATTTATTTTATTTTTGGTTGTTATAAGATGAATTGGACACTAATAGGGTCTTAATTTGAATTCGATTTATCTATAACTACACACACATCCCAGTTTATTTAAGCATCCACAATCTATCTAAGGAATTGAAGAATCATTTAAGTAAAATTCAAGATAGTTTATTATTCACAAACATTCATTGAACAATTACAAGCATTTTAGAGAAGATACACATTCATTATAACATTTATTGAAGCACTCAAATTCATGTTAGACATATTACATGACATTGGTTTGCATATTTGAATTATTGTAATTATTGAGGCGTGTTGTTTTCAATATTGTTATCGATGAGGGCCTTGACAAACATCAAGATAATCTGACTATTCTCTGATGTAACACAAGCCCCAAAACATATTTTATTTTCCTTATGTTTTTGCAGCTATTATTGCCTAATTAACACAAGAAGAAGAAATTCTATTTTGCAGGGGATCATATCAAGGTGTGAAATTTTGATCAAGGTTTTTGAAAACTGAAACTAGTCAAGAGTTGTCATAAAAAAAATGTTTGGACTTGTTTACAATTTCATCAAGAGCGTGCATATGGTCCAAACACCATCCAAAGCATCTGTACAATCGAGACACCATTCTCTATTCAACACTTTTTTTGGGGTCAACATTGTCCTAATTTCGGATGTGCATTTTCACTGTCATAACTTGGTGATTGACATTGAATCACATGATATTCAAGATAAATATCTAAAACTTGCATGTCATCTCCTTTTCTTTGGATTTGGAAATAAATTAATTAGGTTAATTATTATTTTATTCATGTATTTAGCTTAGATAAAATTTGATGTGGATAGCTTGCGCAAGTCATCAAATTTCTTAGTTGAAATTTAGATATTTCATGTGCAACATCTCATGGATCATGCATAAGCTTATCATACCTCCCAAAGTTGTTGCAATGTCTTGTCCCTTGCAGCATAAAACTCTAATTCTATGCACACACCCCTGGAATATGTGTGCAACACATCCACCTACAACATGTGTGAATTGTTTGTTTTGTCTCATGATACCTGTCAAAGTTTCCACAAGACCAAGTCACATGTTACACAGGGAGATGTGATGTATCACACACATGCACAATTAACATCCACATGTCAGGATCCTTCTGCCTTTCAGCATGGCAATTGGCATTGTCCAAGTTTGTGACATGTCATAAAATCTGTTAGTGGAATCGCACAACTAGAATTCTAACAAAGCACCAGATGCTCAATTGTCACTCAATTAGAAGATGGACTGCCACCCGTCTATAACTATAATCATTTTTAAATGCTTCTTCTGATGATTGTATTTATATTATAATTGTCTATCCCACAACACAAAGATGAGAGAGATAACACACATACTAGAAAGGAATTTGTTAGCACACCATTATGAACATGCAAATATCAACAAAAAAAATGATAATATTTGAAAATGATGGATAACTCAATGAACTCAAAAATAATTTCAAACATTGTTTATATTTAGATATCATGACCTCGTTGAGGGGGCAACCTCCTTGAGAGCAAAGTTGATTAAATTAAAAGAATATAGATGGTGTTTTTACTTCATTACAACATTCATATGTAAGCATTACAACCCTAACCCTATTATCTTTGCAACCCTAACCTTAATACTCAAGGGTCAACTTTACATATAAAATAGGCACCCAACTTTATTAGCAAATTGTGATTATTAAGTTCAAGGGTCCACCTTAAATATAATTCGAAGCATAAGCTAATAAACAAAGACTATTATAATGCAAAAATAATAATAGTTGGTTAGTAAGTTAAGGTCCTAACACGTCCTCCCGTGCAAAAAGATTTATCTTTTAAGATTTAGTTATGAAAATTGTTGTCAAAGCTTTCTGATAGGTTCCCAACTGGTGCCTTCTAGTTGAAATCCTCACCCTTGAACTAGAACATTTGTGATGGTGCAATAACAGAGTGAGTGTGTGTGTTTGTATAAAATAGCCTTAGGTTCAAGGATGATGAAAGCACAAAAAAGAGAACAAGTAAGGATAGCATTTAACTCTATGTTACTTGGATAATACTCAGTTATGGACACACCTCAAGTATATTACTCTTAGACTTGACACATTTCAACACACTATATTTATTGAATTCAACAAGATCTTATGACAAATTAAATGCACACACACTCTCACACAAGCCTCAATAGGCTTACTACATAACATGAAGACAAAATAAAATGTCTCATAGTCCATTTTGTATTTGAACCATCTCTTTGTCCTATTCTTAGAGGACTCAACCCCTCAAACTCTCTCTCTATCTCTTTCCAACTTCTTGGAGCTAGTTCCACTCCATGAATCTCATTTGCCATTTCACTTGTTAATTCAGATATTCTATGAAATCATTTTCCTTGTGGATTGTCTCTTTACCTTCCTTAACATCTTATAAATTATCTTTATTCAACTATTCATCATTATGAGTCATTACTTTTGTTTTTCACTTTCAAAAGGGTGAAAACACCATTATATGCAATCCAACAGTTTCAAAAATGCCACTATATGCATTCTGGGGATTGTGAATCTGCCACTATATGCAAATTGGTGGTTTTAAAACCACTGGGGAACTTTTACAACCACCACTAACACTTAAAATTGACTTTTAATGCATATAGGCAGATTCTTCACTGTGTTGAGTCTACTAACTTCTGAAGGCCATAACATTTACATACGAATTCGAAATGAGATAACTATTTTTTGAAAGTGCTTAACTTTTTGAGAATAATTCAAGTATGTAATCACATTTAGGTTTTAGGGAAGTTATTAATGTAATTTTTTACTTTCCCCACAACCTATCCATTTTAGGCCTTCAACTCACACAAGCAGTTCCTGGATTATATCGATGGTTGAAAAACTCAACCAACTTGCTTGGAATCATATAGCTTCTTAAAATTGATCCTTTTATGATGTGTTTTATTTCATAGAAGTTTAGGATTATGGGTGCTCCCCATGGATCATATTCACCATGCCAAAATAGAAACACACTAACAAGACCACATGAACACACTACTATTTTTGGTTGATGCAAGATTTCTTGCATGTCTCGGATGCTCCTACATCAGACACCCAAGGTATTTAAAATGTGAGATTCTACTCAAATGGATGGATTAAGTGTTAAAACCATTATTTTGATAACTAAGCTTGATGGCCATGGTGTCCCCTTCCAACACACCAAATACTTCCATTTATTGTCACACTTTTTTTTCCATTTCTAACTTTCTCTTGTTGGATTCAAACATGTCCTCTTTTTCTTATCTCTTCTTACTGCTTCCTATTTTGTGGGTTTAAACCCACCATAGTCCGTCCTCCTCCAATAAAAGCTTCTCTTCTTCTATCTCCATCATGTTTTGGGTTGAAAACCACCTTAATCTGACCACCTCCCCCAAGATGATCCTTCATGCATCTTAATTTCTTTTATGGGCTTGTACCCACTCCCATCACCTCTCCACCTCCACCAAGAGTCTTTCTGGATTTATTCATTAATTATCCAACCCACTATTGGATCCTTCCACATTTAAATATTCTCTATTTGTAGCTCATATTTTATCATGACTTCCACCTCTCGTCTTTCCACCATAATATTACTTGTGGATTCTTCATTTATAAGAGTCTTAAAATATTCTTCTTCTTCCCTTGCTTCTTCAAAACTTGTGAACTCAAGTGGCTCACTCTCTTTACCTTGGAATTCCTATTTAAATGTCTCCTTTCTTTCAATATCTAGACCTACAATGTCATAGTCTTCTCCACATGGTTTTTTAATGATTGACTCAAATGCACCGCCTCATCCTTGTCACCTTCCATCATCAAAACCTTTACATCATCTCTAGGCTAATTATGATATCCTTCCTTCACCATAACCACACCATGTGAAAATAAACTTCCACTCTTATTTTCCATATGAGAACAATTCATACTTTGACTCAAAGGAGTATCTTCTCCAATACCTATGTGGGCTACTCCCATATGTGCACCACTTTCATCCTTTATTCCTTTTAGTATAAATAAGTCCACCATCTTTATCTTCTTGCTACCTCAATGCCACATGAGTGACAATATTCATCTCTCCTTGTCCAAATTCTCTTTGGACCAACCTTTATTATCAAGTTATTAACTATTCCATCTAGCATTCTACTCTCTATCCATCTATCAATAAGGATTTTTGATGCATATCCTTTTATCCATCACTATCCTATTGAGAAAGTCTTCTTCCTCTTTCCAATCTATTTTACTTGATTTTGTGAGAATTTTACCTCCCACCTCTAGCTACTAAAAATGAACTCCCTCTTGTATATCCTCTTGAGAACATTATTTTACCCGTAGTTTACCACCCTCTCTTGTGTCCATAATGACTTGAAGACAATATTTTATTGTTAGTATATCCTTACCAATTAGTTCTTCAACTATTGTTTCCATATTATCCTCTTGTTCCACTTCTTCGTTTTCTTTCTCATACATATGAGCACACTTGACTAAACCAAACTATGCCCTCTTCTATTCCATCTTCTCCATTATTGGACTTGCACATTAAGCAAAAATTAATCTTGGAGCTGCATGGAAAATTCTCTCTTTAGATGACTTTATTATTGACTTGACTCGAAAGCAAGATAATTTAATACAAATGGATACATTGAAGTCATCAAAACCACATGCTCTAATTGACATAAATGAGGAAAATAAGGATTTATATAAGGAGAAGAAATAGAATAGAAAGGATCAAGAGGGAAAGGATCAAAATCCCCCCACCTCCAAATAAACCAATGATACCTCCTTTTTTAGTGTTAATTTTAAGAAAGAGAGGATCAAATGTGGGTATTTCTCAAGAAAGCATGATGGAAGCAAATATTTGAAAAATTAGATTGACCACCTAACTAGCTTTATTGAGAAGAATAATATAGGTGTTCAAACCAAGTTCTCACTTTCAACTAATCTTCTATCAATTTACCAAATTACTCACCTTGGTCTAGGCATGCGAGTTGAGTTCACTCTAAATTTAGTATATGTCAGAGAGTTTCATAGTGACACTATAGTGGAAGTGGGAATAGTCAATGATCAAACTTGATTGTATACCTTATCACACTTTTTTCCTAACTCTCATTCATATTCTTCTTTATTGGACTCAGTTGTACTTAATAACATTTATGAGCTTGAGCACATCTCTAATTATGAAGACTCCTCTTCTAGCAAAAATGATTATAATAGTGATGGGGACACACCTCCACCATCTCCTTGTCACTTTCCAAATATCGAGGAGTTATTTCTTGATCCACCTACTTCTAGTCCACTTCAAACATTGTAGGGAGTAGGTATGTCATCAGATATTGGGCAATCTAGTACATAGTTACAGGTCATTCCAATTCCTTCTTCGCCTCTGATTTTGATGCACCATTATTTCATGGAACTGTTGGCTTATCTACTATGCATGAGAAGTAAAATTGATTGTATAGGAACCACACCTTGGTTGAAGATCCATCAGAAACTTGGTAGACACATTCAATGTTCTAGGGTGATCCATTCTTCATTGCATTTGCTTTTGATCCATAATAACTCCAAAGAACTCCTTTGGAGGATACAAGGTGGCTATAGGCAGTTCTAGCTTCTAGTAGGGGTTTTTAGCTCTATATTCTTCTTTTCTCTTTTTGAAGGGGAGGGGAGTTTTTCCTACGAGTTTTTTCATTTTCTCCACTTTATGAGAGCTATTTTGTACTTGGTTACCTTATTAGGCCTAGTTGTCAGGACCCAATTATTCTACCCACATAAACTATGTTTAAGGGGGTGTTAGTGTAGGTTTTTATTCCATTTAATAGTTTTTCTCTATATCTGTTATTTAGCTTGCTTAGGTGTTATTAAGTCATTAAGAAAGATAATCCCACATGTATAAGGATTTGGGTCATGCCTATCTTCCACTTATATATGTACCTTTATTAAAGCTATTGTGATCAATATGATCTTGCAAAGTTCTGAATACAAGTAAGGTTATCATTGCAATAGAATTATTCTGTGTTTGTTCTACCAATGATCAACTATTGGCTGATTCTATCTCACAATTGTGGCTATATTTATGAGTTTTTAATACATAAAATACAATTAAAATTTTGCACTTACGTAAATTATATTTCACCAAAATCAATTTGATGGTATGTATAGTTGTAAATGTGATTAAATGCCACTCCACTACATTATGTAGATGTCAGGGTAGACGGACAGCTTGAATATCTAGTAAACACCACAAGATTTTAATTTTTAATGAGAATCTTGATCTATGACATATTTATCATTCAATATTGCCTATCTAGATGACGTGGATGGGAGTTTCATTATTATGCGATCCTTAACTTCTCAAAACCTGTGAACATTGTAAAATTTAACTATAACTAATACAAATCTATTCCAGAATAATCATATGTGGAGGCTTGTATACATGTCACCCAATGATTTTTCAATATCTTTGAATGCAACTTCTATATATTTTAACGATTGTCACAATCACTTTAAAATATAATTTTTGACCTATTTCGCCTGATGCGACTTAAAATTTGTATGACTGGCATTGTACTATAGTTTTTTATATCAATAAAAGTACACTTTTCACTTTTCATTCATTCATTCATACACACACACACACACATATCATGTTTAGTCCAATATATGTATAATTTTGTTTATCCTATTTCAAGTTAATGTTGTCTAATTTTTTTAGTTTTAAACTAGAAATAAGTTACATTCAAATATAGTTTTTAACAAGTCAACAAATTATAAAAACTTACAAATATTTTGTTAGTCTCTACCAAAGTAAGGATAGTATAACTTTCACCCCAACCAATAATATTGTGTTGATCCTGCATTATAAATTTAAATATAAATTCAACTATAAATAATTTTCAATACGAAGATAAGGATTAACTACTACTTGACCCTTGACTCTCCAAATTATTTGAAATACTTATATTAATATTGATAAATATTATAAAATATTTATAATATATTTAGCCACACTTATATATTTGACTACTCTTATAAAATGTAAACAATTATTATTTTAAATGTCTAATTTTTAATAAGATTTTATTTGTGTATAAATTAAAGGTATTTAAAAATGACTTTCATAAATAATTGTTATTTTAATGATATTAATAAGATTTTATTTGTATAAATTAAAGTTATTTAAAAATGACTTTCATAAATAATTGTTATTTTAATAATATTTAAAAATAAATTTTTTGTTAGTTTTTTTTTAAATTTTATCATATGCCTTTTTCTTTATTTATTTATAAAAAATAATAATTACATATCTCTTCTCCTATACAAACAAAAATAAGCTCTCCCTTTCATTAAGTAAAGGATATCATTTTAAATTTAAGTGTAAACATCATCAAAACACAATAAAAGTAAGCTCTCTTCTTCATTGAATAGAGGATATCTCCACTTCTCTTCACAACAAAAGTAAGTTTTTCTCTTCATCAAATAGAGGATAACATTTTAAATTTAAGTGTAAACATCTCTAAAACACAACAAAAATATTATAGAAATAATTTATATTAAAAAACAATTATATTCATTATTTTAAATAAAATAAATAATTATATAATATAATTTTAATTTTAAAATAATATATATTTAAAAAATGTTTAAATTTAATGTAAGGGAATGATATACACATTATATATAAATAAAGGTTTATAATGGCATTCAAAACGTCCAAATCAATATAATAAACATTAGTAGACGTGGCAGTGACCGACATTACTTGAAAAGCACTGTTTTGATCGTCGGTGGTTGTTGTCTGATGTCAAAATGGACGGCCGGAGAGACGTCACTGGCACGTGGAGTGCAGCTTTCGTTATCTTCACAATGTGGCCTGATATTGACACACTGCTTGTTTTTCGATTAAAACACCCCCCCCAACCCCCCACCCAAAAAAAAACAAAAAAATTAAAAAATATATATATATAAATAAAATGATTAATTTGTAATCTCCGAAATAGTGTCATGTAATAAGGAATATTTATTTTGTCAAATTTATTTAGGAACCGAATCTAACTTCATTTTTTTTTAGTAATTCTGAAGATATATACATTTTAGTAGGTGTGATATTGTATTTTTCCATCATCCGTACCAATTAAACCATAACCCTTTCAAATATATATATTCAAAAATATAAAAAATAATACTTTTCAAAAGATATATAATCTTGTCAAGCACAAATATATGATACCCTGTTCTACAATTGTAAGTTTTGAACAACTGTGATTTATTTTAGATTGTGAATACCAATTGATTACCCTTTTATTGTAAACTATCTTATACTTTATTTCTATAAGTTTTTATTAATAAATATGGTGGTGTGTATCCAATAATAAAATCTATATAATAATTTTAATAACGTTTATGAGATTTAACTCTAAAATATACTTAACATTTTTTCTTAAGAGTGTATCACGCATGAAAAGATTATGATAGATGAATCAAATAGCTCCTAGGCATTTATTAGTCGTTAAATTACATATTTATTTATTTTTAATAGATAATCACTTTTGACTAGAGCTACGAATTGGATCTGGGGCACAACAAAGGGGCCTAGTCTTCGTTAACCACTAAACCAACACAAATGACCATCACCAACCATTGAAACCACTAACCCATCTCAAACGACCACATCCAGCCTACAAACACCGTGTGAGATTCAAACCTGGGTGGGGTTAGCACCACCAACCCACTTTACCAACCATTCTACATCTCATTAGCTTAAAATGATGGATAACAATCTTTATTTAACTGGAACCAAAATCGCCTATGAAGAGTAATCTTAGCCATGGACTTTGGACTTGTCTCCTCACATTGAACACAAGTTTCAAGCCACATACCGACCCCCATTGCATTGAATACCGAGCCAATTAAACTACGGCATCAGTTACCCTCACGACTGACCTGCCAAAGTCTAGTGTGGGAATGACACTATAGAGGTGGTTAGCCTAGGGAATGGACCCCAATACCTCCCACTTATAACACTCAACTCACACACAACTAGGTTATCCCTGATGGGTTTAAATTACATAGTTTTAGTATGCTTATGTATTTGTTTATTATTGGTCAAATTTAGGTGTTATTGGCATGCTTTGTTGATTTGTAATGGTCTCAACATCCTCCAATGCCACTTTTCTCTCTCCTCAAAATTTCCCTTAATTAGGCCCATTTGTTTGGAGTGTGTGTATGGTCTTGGGATGCTCAAGACACTCTTTTGAGTGGCCCTTCTGGTTTAAAGCCTTCATCCCTTGTTCTCATCTTTTTCAATTTTTGATCATTGTAGGACAATATAAGCACCAATAGGGTCCTAATTTAAATTCAATTTATCTATAAAGAAACAAAGATTCTAGTTCATTTAGGCATCTGTCATCTATATAAGGAATTCAATAATCAATTAAGTAAAAATTATGATCGTAAGTGTGCCATCCTATCTTTTGGATGATTATATACATCATGAGGAGGATGTGCATGGTCTATGTTGGGATGAAAAGTTCAACTGGTGAGGATTCCCCCTAGAGTTAGTGTGGTTGTGTCAGATGGACCACCAATAGTATGTATGATGAAATTTAGAAGTATCCTTAGTTTATCTTTCCTCATACTTTGGAAATGGGTCATTACTTATAATTCCCATTCGATTGTAGTTCAAAATCCTTTGTGGGTGTGCTCAATTCAATAGTGTTTCCATCTATAAGATCTTGTATCTTGTGCCTTAAATTGAAGCATATGTTTGTAGAATGTTTAGGACATTGGCGATAATTTTAATAAGAATTTTGATCGTGTCCACTAGGTAAAGCTTTTCTTGTATCAACCACAAGTTGTGGAGGGAGAGATAAAAGGTTGCACTCAAATAACTTTTGTAGAAACTTATAAGGAGATGAGGTAAGTGTGAAAAATGCCTCTTTTGTAGAGCGGGTAAGAGAAGCCTATTTGTATGTTATGATACAGTGTTGAATGTAAACCTAGATTCATTCTTAATTTCATTTGAATCACCCTTTTAATTTGGCTTGCTTTGAAACTTGGCATTTGTAGTAGTAGTAGTGTACTTAAGCTTATTCAGTGCAAAGAGATTGACTTCATGATCTCACATTATATGGAATGAATCATCAAAATATTTGAATTTATTGAATAATATGGATTCATGAAGTGGTGCAAGCAAGATTTGCTTGAATATATGTAACTCATTTCTTGCCATAGGATTGGTCATATTTTTTAGAACGGTCTTATATCAAAGTACATATTCATTGATTGGCTCATTAGAACCTTGCTTGAGTTTGGAAATTTACACATAAGAGATATTATCATCAATGTTGATAGAGAAATGTTCTCTAAATATATTATCTAGAGGAAGGAAGGCACTAAGTGCTTGAGGAGGGATGTCATAGAACCATCTCAAAAATAATATTTGAGACTCTTTGAAAATAACTTGGTCAATAAACAGAGTTTAGTTGGATAATCTAAGCATGTTGCATGGAAGGATCAAAGGTGTTGTTCAGGATCACCTTTTCCATCATATAATGGGAGCTAGAAACCCTAAAGGTATGGGATAAATTGTTATCTTAAGATCTAATGGATTATGGAGCAAGGTATGCAAATCTAGTGAATGACTAGCTTGATATTTACCTCTCTCTAACCATAACACCTTGTCTTAAATAGTTAAAATAGTCTGCTCAAGGGAACATGTAGTAGGTGGGGTAGATGATGTAATATGTGCAGTCATCAAAGAATGGGAATAAGTCCCCTATGCAAAATATGCATGAAAATATGTGAGAAGCCTTGTGTTGCCTCCACACCTTAGGTGGACATCACATGTGTAACTAGGAGTGTAGATATAGGAATAATATCATTAGTAGTGGTCTAAACACATGTGGTTGTATTGGTAGTAATTGTACAAGGTTATTTTGCCTTAGATGTGGAAATATTAGCTTGGTGGTTGGCTTAGGATTCTAGGGTTAACTTTAAGACACTATCCAAATCACTAGGGTTTCGATTGATGCGGTTTTGGAATTGAAATAAGGCTTGAAGTTTCTTATGATGTAACCCATTAAGGTCATTATGAGTAATTATATCTTAGTAATTTTAGTTATCTTGGTTATATTGATTATCATGTTATAGATTAGGCATGTAAACATCATCCATTTGCACATATTCATTGATAATTGTAGAATCAACAGAAGATGAAGAAGAAGGCATATTCATGGTAGTTTAATTAACCATTTTATATGAATTAAGAGAATTATGATCGTGTTCAATATTTAAACCACTTAGCCTACCACTTTGCCTTAGAGGAACAAGGGAAATAACCTTCTTGGCTATGGATAAAAACATGCTAGTAGAAATTAGGTTAAGGCCAAAATATGAATTATGATTAGCTTAGAATAATCCCAAATCAAATTGGAAAATTAGGCTTAAAATGATATCCTAAGGCAAAAAATACGAAACTCTAGAAAGAATAATGAAACCTTAAGGGAAACCTAAGGTTTGGCAATGTTCAAGAAAGACACATACTCACCAATATTTTCCCCTATTCTTAGATTAATGTGAATCATAATAGGATAAACTAGAATAGTTAATTCAAATTATAATGTATGGAAATCAAGCATAAATCTGAATGTATAATATTGGAATTGACTTGATAATTGAATTTTCTATTTATGGAAAGTATAAAAAAGGATAAGATACTTATCTTCATTGTCAGACTATTTGACTATGACTGTGTTTTGACAATGTGAATAGATTGAAAGTAGGTATGTGAATTGTCAAGATTTGGAACTGTCTCTGTGCATGTAAGGTTGGTACTTTAAATAGAATCAAACTGATCAAACACAGTCTAACAATAAAGTTAAGTATCTTATCCTTTATTGTACTTTCCATAAATAGGAAATCCAATTATCAATTCAATTCTAGTATTATACATTCAAATTTATGCTTAATTGTTATATATAATAATCTGAATTAGTTATTCCAGTTTACCTTGATTCACCTTAAAGGATAATTATCTAGACTATTCTATTTTAATGAAGCATACTCATAAAATACAATGCACCTACCTAATACATCTTTGTATGTGTGATATTTGATGTTGGATTGTGTGCACAACTTTAGAAATCAACTTCCTTCTCTTTGAAACCCTAGGTCTACTTGTGAAGGATACAAACATGTAAAATTTGAGAAAATGTACTTAGATTGAGTTGATCCCAATTACCCCCTTGATGATTGATCATTGGGCCTATGTATCTAATTGTCTCAAGAGGGAAGTCAACCACACATAGTTCTTCTCCTTAGTGTGATTGTGCATTTGTGTTCTTTCATTATATGAATGCAATTAGAAATATATATTTAATCTTGACAATGTTGAATCTTGACTTGGATTGGTGTGCTTCAAACTTGGTAGATGAATACCCCTGGTGATTGATTTACAATTTGGGAAGAATATAATTTTTTTTTCAATGTGTAGTAGTGTATAGATGCTTGATAAATAAGTGCCAATTGATAGATATGTTTTACCTCGACTTGTATTTCTATGCACTCAATTAGGTAATTTTCCATGTTACCAACATGCTAGGTGAATGGGATGACCTATGGGAATGATTTTATTTTGATAAATATTCATTGCTAGTCAAAGGATAATAATGTTGGTCTTAGGACAGTTCAGTTGATGCTAGTGTTCAAATTTTTCATTGTTATTTGGGAGATAACAATGTAAATCTAGTGATCTAGAAATGTATGAGTAGGATATTTAACTTATTTAGCAATGTAAATTTGTGGCAATGACGAATAAGAGTTGTTTGGAGACACACAAACCATGTAGGATAAATGCAAGTTAAGATTGACATTGCCAAGTCTCAAATACCATATTTTAATATCTGTAAAGATTGAAATAAGAGTAGAATATTAAAGTAAAGGACAAATCCACTTCGAGGGAGAAACATCCACAACCTTGCAATAAGAATTTTTTTTGTAATATAGTAGTCTTATACCAACCACTACTCCCTATATATACTCTACTATAGACACCTAATTTGGTAGAAGACCATTTTCTATTATGTCTTTGTCATGCTTTATACCACTTGATCCACTTGTGTACATTCAACTATTTTTTAACACTTTCACCCTACATTAGACTCTCATTAGCCTTGATTCATCTATATTTTCTTAAATACACCTCAGATATGTCAGTTATCAGCGCTATAATACCATCTAATCATCCTTTGTTCAACTTTATCTTTGTTCTAATACTTTTTTCCCTCTAATTCAAAATCAATAATTAATTGATTACGACCCTCATACTTTTGTAGGGTCCATTCTACCTTAATTTGATGCCTTGAACTTTAAATTTCTTTTATCACTATTCTCTAAGATCGACTATGTTCAAAGTATTCTATAAAGTCCTACATATACAAATATATCCTTATTCATTTGGGATAGATCAAGACGTCTCCTATCAAAAGAATCTCTTAGAAATTATTTTTCTAATACACAATCATCAATCGTTATCAAAAGTTTTGCACATTCAACTAAAGAGTCTACACATTGAGCCAATAAAACCCTTTAAAATAACAACCATCAACTTTAAAGTGTCCACTCACCGACTCAAACGAAATAAGCAATGACATTGCAGACATGACAGACGATCGCTGAACTCTCACCGGTTGCTACACACACGGGGCGGTCAGAAGTCAGTCATTTTAAGTGGGGGGAGGATGACGACGTGCGCTATATGACTGGTGCATTCGGGAATTTAGAATCTAATAAGACACTAGAATTTATGGAGACGTCACTACCACGTGGAGACGTCACTACCTTCTTAGTGGTGGCAATAAAACCAACCTTGTCCACTAAATTTCTCATGTATAAAAAATGGAAATGTAATTTGATGGAATATATAAAATTGAGAATGGGACACATTATTGAACTAATTAAAGTATTAAATCATCATTTAAAAAAAATATAAAATTAATATTTTAAGTCTTGATGTTTTAGATCACGAATTCTGATTTATCATCAAGAAAATAAGAAATTATAGTGAAACAATAAGCTCAAGCTTCCCTAAATAAAATAGGAAGATGCTATAAATGTAAAAGTGACTGTTAATGTGTCTACCTCTCTTTTTTAATATTAAGAGCTCGAACCTCGGTATGACAAAGCGATCACCCAAACGGTCCTAAGACTAATAGATAAAAATAATTAATGAATAGAACCCTACAAAGCTAATAATTTGTTTATTGTGTAAATTAAATAAATTTTTAAATACAAACCCCAAGGTTAAACGAGTATTACCAATTATTAATATTAGTTAGAAAATAAAAAGATAGAATCCTAAAAATCCAATAATTTATTTGTTAAATAAGTAAATTTATTAATTATTAAGAATAAAAACCCCAAAGGTTGACTAAGTATTGTAATTTTTAATTATTATTGTTAGAAACCAAAAATGACTATAACATAGAATATTGACGAATGTCACTTGTATTCTCTTTAATTATAGTACAGATGGACCCCTCCCTTCTCCTCGATATAAGGGACCCCACACGAACATTCCACTAGGCACACCCCATTATGTAAATTAGCGTCTAGAGGGTCTTTAGCAGACCTTAAAGACATTCCCAAATTATTGACATGTAAGTATATAGTCTTTATATTTTGGCATTTTAAGGTTCTAGCAATTTTATTGGATACTCCTTCAACATAAGGCAAGAATGTTGTTGGGCTACCATTTGATGGTTCTTTAGGCCTATTGAGATTATCCTTGGCTTGCTTAATAGCCCTCATGGTTTGCTTACCCTTATAACCATTCCTCTTGAAAACTATTTATAAGTGCACAATTTCTTGCTCTATGTTGTCTTCATCACAAACCCTGAAAGCCCTAGTGACAAGAGTTTTTAACACCCCTACTTTCTAGGTTGGGTGATGATGCAAAATGGCATGTAGGTATAAGATCAGTGTGGATTGTTTTTCTATAAACCTTCATAAAAAGTGATCCATCCCCTTACCATGAAAGGATGCCATCCAAGAAAGGTAGCTAACTTTTGTCTCAATTTCCTTAGTGAACTTGATGATAGGCACCAAACTATTGAGGTGTGAGTGAAATTTTTACAAACACTCATTACCATGTTGCCAACAAAGGTTTGGTTTGGTGTGGATAGGAGTGTAGAGCCCTATCTTCAAAATTTTCCATGAAGAGGTTAGCTACTATCGAAGAAAGAGATGAACCCATGGCCATGCCTTCACATTGCTCATAGACAACTCCTTTAAATAATAAAAAAGTGGAATTCAGGAACAAGGCAACTAACCTAGATTTTATTCATTAGTGGTGGACCTGATTACTTCCACAACATAATCAATAGGAACCTTAGTAAAGAGGGAAACTACATCAAAGCTGACCACTAATTCATTGTCCTCTACTTTTTTATTTTTCACAAATTTCATTGTCTTCGATAAATGAGGAAGTCCTACCTACTAAAGGCTTTAATCTCTTTCCCAAAATGGCTACAAGACCATAGGTCAGGGAGTGTGTGTGTTAATAATAGGTCTTAAAGGGTTACTTTCTTTATGGATATTTAGAGCACCATAGACCCTAGCGTTGACCTCTCTATTGGGTATTAACTTTTTATTAACCCCCTCTTGTAGAGAAGAGAATTTGATAGTCTTAGTTACATTCTTCAAAATAAGAGAAAGTGGGTTGCAATCAAGTTTCTTCTAGCTGCCACTGTTATTTAGGTGGTATTCCATTTTGGCATCATAGTCTCTTTTATGATAAATGTGAAGGCATGGTGATGGACTCATCTCTTTCCCTAGTAGTATCCAACCTATTCATGTAAAAGTTTGAATATATGGCTCTACACTTCTATCCACACCAAACTAAATGGTGGAAGGGGTATGTGGATGATACCAAGCTTTGTTGGAAGCATGGGAAGGAGAGTTTGGAAAAATTTCACCACACCTTAATAATATGGTGCCTGGCATCAAGTTCATTAAGGAAATTAAGATGAAAAGTAAGTTACCTTTCTTGGATGTCTTCCTTTCATGGGAAGGGGATGGGTCACTTAATGGGAAGGTTTATAAAAAATGAACCCACACTAATATATGCCTACATGTCACTTCACATCATCAACCAACACATAAAGTAGGGGTGTTAAAAACTCATCACAAAGGCTTTCAAGATTTGTGATGAAGACAACATAGAGAAAAACATTGAACGCTTAAAAATAGTTTTTAAGAGGAATGGTTACATAGGTAAGCAAATCACAAGGGATATTAAACAAGCCAGGGATAATCTTAACAGGCCCAAAGAACCATCAAATGACAGCCCAATAACATTCTTGCCTTATGTTGAGGGAGTCTCCTAAAATTGCTAGAATCTAAAAATGCCAAAATATAAAGACTACCTTATTACCTATCAATAAGTTGAAAACATATTTAAGGTTTGTTAAACACCATCTAGACCCTAACTTATGTAATAGGATGTACTTAGTGGAATGCTCATATGGGGTCTCATACATCATGGAGATGAGGAGGTCCATTCGTACTATAATTAAAGAGCAAGCCACTAACATTCATCTAGAAATAATTCAGAATTTGGCTCTAGTTGAGCATTCGTGCAAATCCAACATGTGATCTGCATAAAAGAAGCAAAAGTTATTAAGGTTGAGAATCATTATCAAAATTAAAAATTAAGGGAAGCCATTGAAATTGGTAAACACCTCCACAATTTGTTAGGTTGTGGAGCTAAAAGCTTCACTGATGCAGACATTAGAGGAGGTTGCTGAGTGTCACAGTCACTGGCGTCAGTCAGGCCAACCGACGTCTGTCAGGTGTAGACAAGAAGCTGCCGACATCAGTCAGGGATCGGTCAATGTCGGTCATCCCCAGGCAGACAGGGACTGACGTCGGTCGCCTGTGCGGTTCTAGAACTGCTAGTTCATGAACTGTTAGTTAACGAACCGATTGTTTGCATGTTAAAGGCTAATTTTAGCCTTGGAGCTGCGGATCTAATTATTGTAATTGGATGTCTAATTATTGTTTGCATGAGATATATATAATAGACTCATGGGTTGTATTGTAAAGCGTGCTAGTTTAGAGTTGAGCTTGGTTAGCTCCTTCAGTGTGAAGAGAGCAAGGGTAGCTCCTCCTAGTTCCACAGGAGTGCTATAGAGGAAGGCAAGGTAGATCCTTCCAATTGTAAGATCATTTGATTTGCAGGTTGTTGCAAGTTCATGGGAGATCTACATGGTAAGTAAGGTCGGTTGATCTTCAGGTGTATGTGTGTGCGAGATCCAGGTTTGCAGGTGTGCAGAACTAGGTTGATTTGTAGGTGTGCAAGATTAGGGAGGTCAGCAACACAACAGGTAGCAAGATCAAGTGAGATCTACTTGGAGTACATTGTGTACTTGGAGTACATTGTGTACTTGGAGTATGTGTGTATACTTAGACTTGGATTACTTTTGAGTACTTGGTGGACTGGCAGTATTGTTATTGACTGGTTGGAGGTGAACACCAACTCTGTGTTTGAGTTGTGTGTTGAGACCGTAATTGAGAGAGTGAGCTCTTGAAGAGATTTACTGTTTATGCCCTAGAGGTGTGTAAGGAAGAAGACTGTGGCATCTTCTTTGTTGTATTTCCTTTTGGAAGAGTATTAATACAATTGGGTATTGTCTCTCATATTCTGTGTTATTTCTGAATTCTAGTTACTTGTGCATTCTAGTTAATTCTGCATATTTAAGTTGCTTGTACATGGTAATCAATTGTGCTTCTGGGTCCTGACAGTGGAATTAGAGCTGTTTGTTGTTCTAGATTCCTGACAAGTGGTATCAGAGCTAAGGTTGTAGGGAGCAGGTTTGTGTTTGATTACAGGTCACTCTCAGGGGTTTTTGATTGAGTGGGAGGATAGCAATGGCAGAAGAAAGTAAGCTAAGAATGGAGGAATTGAAAAGCACGAATGGTCAATTACGGTGTTATGGAAAGAAAGAGTAGGGAAAAAAATATTGTTGGTTGGTAGAAGATCAACATGAAAGAACTGAAGAAGCAGATGTTGCAGGTGTTGTTACACAGGATGCTCTAGTATGTTCCTTGGATAAAGTAGAATCTTGTTTTATAGATTCTGTTGCCTCTTTCCATGCAGCCCCAAATAGAGTATTTTTCCATGTTAAGGTCCATGGAGACTTTGGAAAGATTTATTTAGGGGCTGGTGAGCCTTGTCAAAGTATTGGCAAAGGGGAAGTGCGGCTAAAATTGCAGACGACCAACACATGGGTGTTGAAGGATGTCATGCAGGTCCCAGTTCTAAAGATGCGGCTATTTGCTTCAGGGAAGTTGGGTGATGAGAGATGCACATGAACTCTCACAGTGGATGCACTTGAATTAGTGTGTGGTAAGAAAGCAGGTACTTTTTATCTACTTGCTTGTATTACTGATTCTTCTTCTGTTGCGAAGACGTGGCTTTGTAGGCTTGGTCACATGAGCAAGAAGGAGATGCATGTTCTTAAGAGGAAGTCAGATGTCTTTGACAAACTTAAGAACTGGAAAGCCTTGGTGTTTATGGAGGAGATGATGGACAGAGATCAGTGGATGGGACTGGATATCTCTAAGCAGGGCAGTTTGGACAGGGTTTTGATCCAAAGAGAGCTCGCAGGTAAAAAGTCATCACTCACAGGAGAACACAGGTACCGGCATTGGTCAAGAGGAATCAACATCGAACAGACAGGCACCGACATCGATCATGTGCAGACAGGCAAAGTTGATGGTGTTAGGCAGGTGGTGACTGACGTTGATAGGATAATCGGCATCGACGACTAGGATAGTCGCATGGAACTGACGTCGATCGGATGCAGACTGTGTGGTGACCGAGGTCGGTCACTGAAACAAATTTTGGGTGGATAACAAGCTATCAAGGAGTCTCAAATGCCCATATGGAGGACTGAAAGGGTAAGTAAGACTCAAATTCATTATTTCTCTTCTTTATACTTGTTGCTCACTGCAGAGTAGGAAGGATCTAGGAAACAGTGGGAGCGTGGCATGAATGAAGAATTTGATTCCTTGGATGCAGAACCAAACGGGAGATTTGGTAGGGTTGCCAGCTGGTATGAAAGCACTGAAAGACGATTGGATTCTTTGGTTAAAGAATAGAGAGAATGGACACGTGAGACGAAAGGCCAGGTCATATGGTCTTGAGGAAGCTCCAGGACAGTGGTACAGGTTTGACAGGTGGATGACAAAGCATGGCTGTAGTCAATGTCATTGTAACTACTGTAGTTAATTTACCAGGTGGATGATGGTCACGACATTATCTTGTTACTATATGTGGATGGTATGCTTGTTGCAGGTTCAAACATACAGGGTTTTACTAAGCTAAAGGTAAGGTTAGTTCAGTGGTTTGCCATGAAAGATTTGGGAGGAGCAAAATTCTTTGGCATGAGTAATCCTAGAGACAGGGAAGATCACAAGTTGATGTTGTCACAGGATGATTGTGTGAAGGTAGTGCAGGATGCAAAATGGCAAGCGCACCTATGGATGGACAGTTCACAGAACAGGGTCCCCAATCACATAATGAGGTTGAGTACATGTGTACTCCCTGATATTACCCCAGTAGTGGGAGTTGTCAGCAGGTTTGTAGTCAATCTGAGATGGAAGCACTGAAAAGCGGTTCAGTGGGTTCTCAGATATCTGAGAGGGACTAGCAGTAGGTTAACATGCTATGCAGGGTCAGGACTTTGGATATGGCAGGTTACTTGGATGACATGTGTTGCACCACAGGATGTGTGGTGGTTGGTCTTCAAGATTGAGCTTGAAGAGGGATACAAGCCAGGAAACAAATTAGACGGTGTACAGGTATAGATACAGTGCAGCTATTTATCTCCAAGTGGGAGATTGTTAGGTTGTGGAGCTAAAAGCTTCACTGATGCAAACATTGGAGGAGGTTGTTGAGTGTCACAGTCACTAGCGTCAGTCAGGCCAATCGATGTCAGTCAGGTGTAGACAGGAAGCTGTCAACATCGATCAAGGATCAGCCAATGTCGGTCATCTCCAAGCAGACAGGGACCGACGTCGGTCGCCTGTGCGGTTCCAGAATTGCTAGTTCATGAATAGTTAGTTAACGAACTGGTTGTTTGTATGTAAAAGGCTAATTTTAGCCTTAGAGCTATGGATCTAATTATTGTAATTGGATGTCTAATTATTGTTTGCATGAGATCTATATAATAGACTCATGGGTTGTATTGTAAAGCATGCTAGTTTAGAGTTGAGCTTGGTTAGCTCCTTCAGTGTGAAGAGAGCAAGGGTAGCTCCTCCTAGTTCCATAGGAGTGCTATAGAGGAAGGCAAGGTAGATCCTTCCAATTGTAAGATCATTTGATTTGCAGGTTGTTGCAAGTTCATGGGAGATCTACATGGTAAGTAAGGTCGGTTGATCTGCAGGTGTATGTGTGTGCGAGATCCAGGTTTGCAAGTGTGCATAACCAGGTTGATTTGCAGGTGTGCAAGATCAGGGAGGTCAGCAATACAATAGGTAGCAAGATCAGGTGAGATCTACTTGGAGTACATTGTGTACTTGGAGTATGTGTGTATACTCAGACTTGGAGTACTTTTGAGTACTTGGTGGACTGGCAATATTGTTACTGAATGGTTGGAGGTGAACACCAACTCTGTGTTTGAGTTGTGTGTTGGGATCGTAATTGAGAGAGTGAGCTCTTGAAGAGATTTACTGTTTATGCCCTAGCAGTGTGGGAGCCCTAGAGGTGTGTATGGAAGAAGACTGTGGCATCTTCTTTGTTGTATTTCGTTCTGGAAGAGTATTAATACAATTGGGTATTGTCTCTCATATTCTGTGTTATTTCTGAATTCTAGTTACTTGTGCATTCTGGTTAATTCTGCATATTTAAGTTGCTTGTACATGGTAATCAATTGTGCTTTCGGGTCCTAATAGTGGAATCAGAGTTGTTTGTTGTTCTAGATTCCTGACACAATTAAAGCTTACAAATAGATCATACATGGAGGCTCGTTATTAGCTCTATTTATGGTTAATCTTATTTGTTTGTCTTTTTTGGTTTCTGACCAATAATAATTAAATTTTGCAATACTTGGTCAGCCTTTGTATTTTTCTTAATAATTAATTAATTCATTTATTTAATTTAAACAAATAAATTATAAACTTTTTAGGGTTCTATATTTTTGTTTTCTAAGTGTTATTATTAATTGATAATACTTGTTCAACCTTAGGGTTTGCCCATTAAAATTTATTTAATAAATAAATTATTAATTTTGTGGGGTTTTATTCATTAATTATTTTTATCTGTTAGTCTTATAACCATTTGGGTAATTTCTTTGTGACATGGAGGTTTGAGCTCTTAATATTAAATAAGAGAGATAGGCATATTAACGGTCATTCTCACATTTATTGCCTCCAATGACCTATTTTATTTAAAGAAGCTCGATCTTGTTGTTCCAACATAATTTCTTGTTCTCTTAACGATAGATCACAGTTGGTGATTTGAAACATGAAGATTTAAAATATCGGTACATAATTTTTTTAAAAATATTTTATGACTATTTTATGGACTATGAAAACATCAAATCTTTTAAAATATTAATTGTTTGCCCTTACCCTTGTGGAATTTTATAGACTAGCTTATCAAGCCATTGGGGAGCTTCATTTGCCATGAGTAGTCTAAATTTTATGATGCTCAACCCCAATGAAGGGTCTGTGTTGAGATCGACCTTGGTAAGGATCTCAAAGATTCTATTGATATTTAAGTTGGTGACAACTATTTTATGAAATGAGTGTTGTATATAAATTTGCCAAATACCTGCTTTCATTGCTAGTCATCTTCCCACATGATTAGGGAATGTCCCCTCATGATCACCATGTTTACCATGACCCAATAACGTAATGGGTATGACCCAAAGCCCTCAACTGGCACTTCTGATGGGTGGACCATGGTAACTAACCAAAAAAATGCCCCTACTAGAGTGTCAAATAAGAACAATGCTTCACGTCCTTTGCATACCTATATTGCTGCCTCTGGGTCAGCCAAGTTCCTTCCATCTCTGTAACTTCAGCCACCTAAACCCATTTCACGCTTGTCACAAGTAATCGCTGCTATAGCCCCTCCACCGGTCTCTACTACCCCTAGGTATAGTTCTCCATGCTAGTCTATTTATGAAATGTTAGAGGTCTTATTGATTCGACACGTAAGTATACAGTTAGGAACATTTGTCAACTCTTTTCAAACATGAAGATATTATGCCTTCAAGAAGTCAAGATTTTTGACTTCATGCTTCATTCTATGGCACACATTATCTGGCCTGGGCCATCTGTTAGGCCACTCATCATGAGTCTAGCAGAGGAGAAGTTATCATTTTATTTGCATCAAAATTTTCCCAACACATCATTTCATGGGGGTTTGACCCCTCAAATCTTGTGGTTTTGAATGCTTTTTGATTTTGAAAATTAAATAATTGGGTTAGTGAACCTTTATGCTTCTAATGATGCTATTGAATGTACCTTATTATGGAGATGGCTAATTAACTCACTTTTAGATGCTCACTGGATTCTTTGTGGTGATTTCAATATGGTAGAATCACTAGAAGACAAAGAAGGGTAGCTTCTTATGAGGTGATGTGTAGGAGAACATGAGTCATGGTTCTATCTATGGAAAAAACTTAGGGTGTTTGACCCTAATTACCACTGATAGAAATATTCTCACTCACCTTGGTTCACTTGGTCTAATTTTCACCAAGGTGAGGATAGGGTGCTCAAAAGGCTCGATTGGGCTCTGTTAGCCAAACAAGATCTTTTTTATTTTTCACCTATATAAGGCTGACCTATCTTGGCTATACTAGACACATTTCTATTTGACCATCACCCAATTTGATTCAATGTTGAGTGGACTACTCAAGTTTAGGTGAATATCACCCAATTTTACCTCAACATTGTCCATCTCAAGCATAAGTGTACCTTGATTCGCATTGGTCGTATCTGGAACCGTGCTCCAAGACCCACTGGGTCCACTGGATGGATTATGTGGTGGTCTGATGCTATCAAACATATTACCACTTTCATTATAATATATGGCAAATAGGCTACTTCTTTTAGATGGCGTATTCATCATGCCACCAATCAAGAATTTATCAGAGCGTCCTAGGAGCTTGAAGCCTCACCTTTAAATGTGCAATTACAGGCTCATACCGCTAGCTAAAGGCACAAAATCGAAGTTGATAGAGATTATAATGCTAAAGGAGATCAACTGCATGCCAAAATGCATTGGCTCAAAGTGGGTGATAAAGTGACCAAGGAATTTTTTTCCCTACTTTGGTCTAGACAAGCGATCGATAAGATCAAGGCCATTAAAAGTGCAGCTGGGTGCCTAACCAAATTTCCTAAGGAGCTTCAAGAATTTGTTTCTCACTACCAAGAGGTGTTTACCTCTCAGCTAGATACTACTACTAGACAAGATACTCTCACCCATTATTTGGGTGTTGTTCGTTGTAAGCTTTTAGAGGCCCAGAGAGCTACTTGTGATTGACCTCTTAGTCTTAATGATCTTAAGGAAGTTGTTTTATAGATGGCCATTGACAAGGCTCCTATAATTGATGGGTTCCCTTGTGAGTTTTATCATTCTTAATGGGACACTATGGGCCCTGACCTTCATAAGGTTTATCTTGAAGCTTTGCAAACCAATTCTTTGGGGACTCTCATAAATCAAGGCAATATTAAGTTCATACCCAAAGCTGGAGACCCAAAAGTGCTGACCAGTTGGAGGCCTATTAATTTATTGAATGTATCCTATAAGATCATTTCTAGAGATTTAACCCTTAAGATCAAACATATCCCTCCTTTGGTTGTGAGGAGTAAACAAATGGGTTCAATTCAAAATCGTTATATCCTGGACAATGTGATAGTTGTTTCGGAAGGCATGGAGTAGGCTAGAACTTCCAATAAAAAATCTCTTTTTATCATGATTGAATTTGAGAAAGCCTATGACCACATAGAATGGCCCTTTATCATGGCCATGTTTTAGGCTTTTAGCTTTGGATTGAAATTTGTTCACACTATTAACATGCTCTTTTAGTATCCTAGAGCTTGCATCACCATAAATGGTGCACAGTCTCACAGATTTGAGCTACACAGATCAATCAAACAAGGATGATTGCTTACCCTTGCCCTTTATGTGCTTGCTTCAGAAGTTTTTAATTACCTTTTAGCTGACTATACTTCTAGGGGGATGGTTAAAGGTATCTATCTTCCTACCTTGGTTCGTCAATTGGTTAATGGTCACTTTGCATATGACTCCTTTCTTACTCTTCAAGAAGATGAAGAGTTAGTTAGGAATGCCATGAAATTCTTGGATATTTTTTGTTTGGATTTGGGATCTTCCATTCAATAGAAGAAGACCCAATGCTACAAATATTCTCTATCTCCTAAACCCCCTTGGCTTGAAAAACTTTACAGGTACATTAATGGAGGAGAGATAAATTTGAATAGGTTAATTCAAAGCTTCTCAAACCTTGAAAATTTGCATGAGTCCTTATATTTAAAAAACGAAATGAATAAAACTTTTAGAAAATAATTTGATGCACAAAAACCTAAGTTTCAATTTTTTAAAGTGCTCAGATCATACAATGGCATCCAATTGCTCATTCTTTGAATAAATTGAAATATCAGTTTAATATTCTATATTTTTGTTGATCAATTTAATATATAATGAGCCTAGATCAATAAACACAACACAATGATTTATCCTAGGAAAACGTCAAAGAGGTAAAAAACTCAGCGAAGTGATATTCAATATTGAGAAACAATAATAAATTTAATACATCAAATCTTCTTCATCTCACTCAGATAAATTCTTCACAAGTGTGTCTCAGATAAGTATTTGCCACATGCAAGAATACTTAAATATTTTTGTGTTCGAGATATTTTACAATAAGAGTAAAACCCTATTTATAATGATTCATGAGGGGATGTGACCATTGTAAAAATAATGGGTCCATCCACCCCGATAAATCCAATTAATAAACATTTGGTAAATATTAAATAATTATAATAAGATTATTTATTTTCTCAAAGTTTACACTTCGAGTAAATAAATAATATATTATTATTTATTTAATTACTTATCAATGTAAGCCAAAGGTTAATAATAAAAACATAGACATTAATTATTCTAATGGAAGTAGATGTTGAGTATTATGGTCCTCTTCCCACTTTGCCTAGTGATGAATCTATTCTCGAATTACTTCATGCCTGAACCTCACCTTCTTCGACAACATCACAAACTTGAGAATTTCAAAAATAAATCTCCTTGTTTCAAAAACTTCATCGCTAGCATCAATCCTAAAGTTAATCCAATTTCTTCTTTACCTAATGTACCATACCATTTTCAAGATGATAATACTATTCTTATCAAAGAAACTACTTGCATTGGATATGGTACTCCATCATACCCTCGATTTATTACCATCTTTCATGAACTTTCACCTACTGAACATGATAACTTTAGTTTATTTTTTGATAAATATCATGAGATCTTTGTCTGGTTCTACGAGGACATGTCTGGTATTGACCCTAGCATTGTGGTGCATAATATCATCACTTATCTCGATGCCAAATCTATACATCAAAATCAATGAAAATTTCCACCCGAAGTTTCCACTTTATGTCACAAAGAAATTATCAAACTTATTGATGCTAAGTTTATTAAACTAGTGGACTATTCTAAATGGGTTTCTAACATAGCTTCCATTAAAACAAATGTCACTATGATCAGTTGAATTTATATTGATTTCCATAATCTTAATCTTGCTTGTCCTAAGGTCAATTTCCCTCTCCCTTAAAGAGATGTCATTGTCGATTCCATGATTGGTTATGAAATGTTATATCTTATGGATGGTTTCTTGGGCTATAACCAAATTGACATTGCCCCTAAAGACCAACATAAGACAACCTTTACCATGAAACATGGAAACTATTGCTATGTTAAAATGTCTTTTGGACATAAAAATACCAGAGCCACTTATCAATGGATAATGACTCATATCTATCATGATCTTATCCACAAAATTGTAGAAACCTATTTGGATGACCTCATTTCTAAGTCTAAATGTTTCAAGACTCATCTTTTTGATTTTGACATCATCTTCAACTATTTTCTTAAATACAGAGTTAGACTAAATCTTTACAAATGTGTCTTTAGTGTCACATCCGATAAATTGTTAGGATTTTTAGTCTCTCTTTAGGGCATCGATGTTGATCCTGCTAATATTAATGCTATCATCAGCATGCTCATCTTTCAATCCATTCTAGACATTCACATTTATCTCACTAAACTTGGAGTAATTAAATGATTTATCTCCAAAATGACTTACTCTATCCACTTTCTCAATTCTCTTATTAAGAAAGGTAATGCTTTAGAATGGACAGACCCTTGTCAAAAAACATTTGATAACATGAAATAATTATTGCTTCACCCAACTACTCTTCATCCCCCTTAAAATGATCAACCTTTGATCTTATATACTTCTTCCACACCCATATCAGTTAGGGCAATGCTTGCCCAATAATATGATACGGGAAGAGAGTATGCCATCTACTACATCAATTGAGGCCTCATTGATTATGAGAAACATTACACAAAATTAAAACATGATTGCCTCACCATATATGTTGTAGCTAAATTTTTTGACATTATATGCTCTACTAGACCACTTATGTTATCATTCATTTTTGATCCCTTTTGTCATTTATTCTCCAAAGCCTTTCTCTCTGGACATAGAATTGGCAAATGGATGGTCCTCCTTATGTAATTTGATCTCTGAATTATTACTAATTTTTTTATCAAAGGACAAATAATCATTGATCAACTTATTGTCGCTCCCATGCTCGCTACCAATCACCTTCAAGATAGCCTTCTCAATGACAATATTCTATATATTTAAGGTTTCAACCAAACCATCTCTCTTAAAGATTAATTCCATAACTTCACTACTGATTTTAAAGTAAGTAATCTCTATGAATCCACTATCCTCCCTGATACTACTAAACCAAAAGTAGTTATTGAAGAACTTCCTAAAATTAATGTTAATTTACATGAGGATACTTGGACCCTTTACTTTGATGGTGATAAATGCCTTCAGGGAGATGGAACATGTTGTATTATTACAAGTCCTCTTGGAATTTTTTTTTGTTATCTTTTTGTTTAACACTTGATGTCACTAACAACACGATAGAGTATGAATCTTTAATCTTGGGCATAAGAGCTACTCTTGATTTAGATATCCAATATCTTCATAATTTAGGTGATTCCCAACTCATTTATCACCAAGTCAATGGTGATTGCCAATGTAAAAGCAAGAATCTCATTTCTTATCATCAAATTGCAACTACTTGTGAATTTTTTTTCTTTCACTATCAATCCTATCCGTCAAGATCAAAATTTTATTATTGATTCCTTCACTTCTTCAGCATCTCTTTTTCATCAATACCAAGTTCTTACCAATCCCACTTTTCTTATCCAAATAATAAAATCTCCGTCCTCTATTCCACCACATGATTCACTTATCTACCACATTGAGGCTGTCATCATTAGACAAATCCCATGGTACAAAGACATCATTTAATTTATGAAAAACCAAACTTATCCTCCCAACTTAGATTCTCACAAAAAGACTCACATTCACAAACAAGCTTTTAAATATGTATTTCTATATAACATCTTTTATTATTGTAATGCTAAAGGTACCTTGCTCCACTGTGTTATTCAAGATGAGGTTCCTCCTCTCTTTGAATAAGCACATGGAGGAATCTATAATGGCCATTGTAGCAGATATGCTACATCCCATAAATGCCTATGTATGGGATACTTTTAACCTAATCTTGATAAGGATGCCATTAAATTTGCTAAAAAGTGTATTCCTTGCTAGCTTCAAGCTGTTGAATCTCCTTGGCTATTTTCCATGTGGGGATTAGATCTCATAGCAAATTACATCGATCTCAAGATGGGCATGACTTTATAATCACCACTACAAAATATTTTACCAAATGGGTTGAGGCCATGCCCCTAGTTAATGTCATCGATATCACCATCTCTAAGTTCATCTTTAATCAAAACATTTGACATTTTGGTGTCCCTCATACTATCATTTTAGATAATGATGATAATTTCAAAAATAAAGATGTCAAACAGATCTATGCAAAGTTTAAAATCAATCATAAATTTTCCACACCCTATCATCCATAATATAATGGCCAAGTTGAGGACACCAATAAAATTCTTAATAAAATTCTCTAAAAGATAATTCATGAAACCCACATGGATTAGCACCTTCATCTCTATCATGCTCTTTAGGGCTATATCACTAACATACGTACTGCCACTAGGACAATGCCGTTCTTTCTAGTCTATAGTTTTGAGTCAGTTCTTCCATTAGAATTTAAGCTTCACTCTCTCCATATATCTCTTTATGGTATTATACTCAATGAAGAATTACATGAGGCTCACCTTCATGCTCTCAATCTTCTTGATGAGCATTGTCTTTCTGCGTTACAACATAATCACCAATATAAGGCCCATATTGCCAAATAACATAATAAATGTCTTAAAGTTGGCAGTTTAATATTGATGATCTTATCCTTAAATTATATTACACTCATGACAAAGAAATTAAATATGTCTAAAAATGGTGGGGGTCCTATTTAGTCAAATATATTATTGGTCCCAGTACCTATCGCCTTGAAACCAATGAAGGTCATATTTTTAAGGAACACACCAATGTGTAATTCCTTAAGAAGTATTTTTCCTAAATCATTCCCTTCTTTTCATGCTTTCTATATGCTATCTAACACTTTTTACATGATACTTACATGGGTCATACCCTCTACATTAATTCTCTCTTTTCACAAATATTAGTCCTTCCTTTTGGTTATTTTGATTTCCTCTTTTTCTCATGAGTTGCATTGTAAAACCATGGATAGGACCTGATCTTCCTCATGATGCACTTTTATTCTCTTTATAATTTCTCTAAAACTTACAATTTTAAACACTCCTTGGGTTTCTCTTTTGTGAGCTACAGTGTAAGACCATGGATAAGACCTAGCATTTCTCATAATTATCATCTTTTTCCTAACTCATTTATTTTTTTAATGCTTTTTGGCACCCTCGTGGGTCTCTTTTTTATTAGTTGCAGTGTAAGACCATGGATAGGACCTGGTCTTCCTCATAAAATCATCGTCTTTTTATTTCTTTTTTTAAATGTGTTTTGTAATGGTTATGAGTTCTTGATCCTTGTTCTTAGCTTTAGCTTTTGCTTCTTTTGATAGATAAAATTTGCACAACAATCTATGTTAGAATGTTTTCTTCCATTTCCCTCATTATTATGATAAAGAATCACACTTTACTGTCATTGTATCCCTTTTTTGCCTTTTTATCACATTTTTTTACGATTTAAAATAATTCAAATTGTTTCATTTTTCATTCCTCTTTATTTCTTTTCCTTTCACTCCACATTGGATAAAAAAATGTTGACGTCAAAATAACACTTTTATTTCACCTAGATTTACAAGACTCCTAGACACCATGCTCTCTGAAGTTCTCTCTTGTAGCAACCAAGTTCCAAGTATTCAAAAAAAATTCATCTTTAGCACCCAGTTTGGTTTTCCAAATTCATATTGAGGAGGAATAGAAAAAGCCATCAAGAAAGTCAAAATCAAAAATCATTTGAAACAAAAGGTAATGATATACAAAATACAACATACAAATATCAAAAGTCAAAATCACACCAAAAGACGTGATTACAAGCACATCTCTTATCTCTAATTGAAGCTCAAACTCCACAGTTAGCCTCATAATAAAGCCGAGGTCCATTGGATTAAGGTAGGCTAATAGATTTGAATAGAATAATTCAATAAACTCTATAATGCTACCTACTTTTTCATGCATATACCCAATCTTCACAGTAGACTGATGGCTCTATAAGGGGTCCTAAGCAATGGGGAAATTATTGTGGGAAGGTAGGTCCATTTCAATTTTAATGCATATAGCCTTTATGGGATGATCTACATACTTCATTTTTTGACCTAAGACTTGTGTGGCTAAGAGATGTTATTCAAAGTCCTTAAGGTTGAAATTGCTCTTGTATTAACAAACTTAATTTGAGTCTCTTCAGTGCGATAAAGAGTTTCTCTACCTTGGTTTTTCCTTCATTCTCTCCTCCACCCATTTCATTTCCCCCTTGATAGTAAAATTATGATTCTGAATTTGTTTTCCCTCTTTTATATTCCTTCTTCACATCTTAAAAACATGCTATCACTACTTTGTTTCAGTTTTATCTATCATTAGAACAAAACAATATGTTTGCGCAACTATGGATTTATTTCTTTACACCATGGATTTACATTTATATATATAACTTGAATTATTTTTAATATTTGTCATTATTATACCACCATTTTTTTAGACACTTGAGTTCATTTCTACTTTCATGTACTTTTCTCAATGTTGAGTGAGGTTGGCTTGTTACTTCTCACTCATCAATGTTGTTTTTCATTTTATATAAATTTTTCCATTGATGATTGAGTAAGGATTGTTACTTCTCACTCATCAATGTTTTTTTACCATATTTTTCTTACCCATCTTTGCTTAAATAAGGACTGATACTTCTTTTACATTGATATTTGATTATCATCTTTTTGACATGTATCATTGGTTTGACTTGGTGAGTTTGTCTTTCGTACTTAAGGTTTACTTATTCAAGTTTTTTGATCTTTAGTATCCTTGGATTTTTTGATTACCCAATTTACTTTAAATTTTGACTTGGTAATTTGATCTAACATAGCACTTGTCACCCTAGATTGCCAAATTTATAAGTACATCATGTCGACATAACACTAATTATCTTGGTTTTCCTGTGTTTGTTTATTTTTGTATTCTTGGGTTTGTCAAAAGTAGTCTCTATGCCCTCCACAATCAAAACTACAAATGTAGCAGACAACCATCCAATGATAAAGGTAAGTTAAGGTACACATTACATTTTAATTTTAAGTTATTTTTATTTCATTCAATTTTTTTTAGTTATTTTTGCTTTAATATATTGTAACTTGTATTTAGCCTCAGTTTTGTGTGTTACTATGTTCTTTTCTCAAAGCACCATATTATATTACACCTGAGTGACACGTGATGAGCTTCAAGTGAAGCATATGTATACACAATATTTTCAACTTTTTATTACATACTGATACTTTCTATATTGCAAGAACTCGTTGAGTCTCAATCTCTCTAAGTGCATGTCTTAAATGATGCACCGGGAAAGGGGTGGGCATACAATTAGTTATTCAAAAGATTATTGTCCCTTATTACCACTTATTACCAATCCAACTAGCTCCTAAAAACACTTCCCTAAGCTTTGTCTCCTCTTTTGCATAGTCCTCCAATCTTTTACCAACTTCATTATCCCTTTTCCTAACCTAAAATCCATTTTGATAGTTTACATGACTAAGTTGACTGGGTCGACCTTGTACTCTTATTTAAAAAACTTGTTTAGGGTCTAGGTTGGCTCTTGAACAACCTATCCCATGATCTAATGAGTTTTTACCAATAATTATACTAGGTTAAATCGGGTCGACCCTATCGGCCAAAAATTTCAGAAGGGTTTAGGTTTAGATCTACCTATATAAACACATCCATTTCACCATTATTAGAGAGACATCAAGAGTTATTATTCATTTTTTATTCTTTACAATATGTTCTTTCGCCATTATATTTGAGGATTCTTAGCTTAAGGTTTCTACACGGAGAAGAATCTAGTCTTGTAGAGAAGTCTTGGATGTTTTGGTCTAAAATAAAAATGACTAAAATAAAAATGACTAAAATAAAAATAACTAAAAATAAAAGTGTTGTATGCGTACCTTGACTTACCTTTATTATTGGATGGTTATTTCTTGTGTTTGTAGTTTTGATGGTGGAGGGCGTAGAGACTGCTTTCAACAAACCCAAGTATACAAAACTAAAGAGCAAAAACAAACAAAAATATGAAAGCCAAGATAGTTGATGGTATGTGGATGAGACTTACTTGAAAATTTGGCGAGTTGGGGTGACTAGTGCTATGTTAGATCAAATTACCAAGTTAAAATTTAGAGTAAATCAGGGAACTAAAAAGCCAAAGCTACTAAATACTAAAAAACTCAAATAAGTAAACCGTAAGTAAGAAAGACAAACTCACCAAGTCAAACCAAGGACACATGTCAAAAATGGTAATCAAACATCAATGTAAAAATATTAGCAATCCTTAATTAAATATGTGCAAGCAAAAGGTAAAACAACATTGATGAGTGCGCAGTAATAATCCTTATTGATGCAGAGGATATACATTTCTCCTCTATCCTCTGCTCAAATCCACCATGGTTTGCATTATCTTGTCTTGTTTGTTTTCAAAGTTTTTTCTCCTATTGTCTTAATAAACCTGCCACTTCCTCACTTTGTTCTTGCTTTATTTTCACGCTTTTCTTATACCTCACAAGAAACTTTCAATGTAAACTCAGTTCCACTTTATTTTATTGACGTTTTGATCTTCAACTTGGTAGAATTGCTTTAATCAAACATTATCAATTTAGCAATGATCAACCTGTAATGGCCATTCAGACCCTATTACATCATCTCAAAAACTCATCACATACCTTCTTTAAGCTCTGTCTTGGCTGTGTATAAAGACACACTGTTACAAACTCGAGTATAATCCTTCCGTGAAATACTTATTTAAAGTGACTTGAAAACAATGTAAACACCATAAAGACCATCAAACAACAAAACTTGCCTACCACATATGTCACATTCCCAGAAAGTTCACTTGTCATCAATCTATCTCTCTACATAGGTACTCAAACTCCTCACCATTTCCATTGTCTTATCTCTGATCACAGAATGCCCTTTCAATGTAATTATACCTCCCTTATAAATGTTTGTTCACATTATATTTACATACTGCTGTGTTTACCTATGTACATACTCAAAACTCTATTCACCCGCTGCTGGTTTCTCACTTTTTGAGCAGATTCCTTGCACCTTTCCAAAATCCATTATATAATGCCCTTTTCAAAGCAACAAGCTAAACTTATTTATAGCTCGGGTTGCATGCACCTTCGACATAGGACTCTATGTACCATTCCAAATCTCTTTTAATAACCAGTCAATCTCTTATTGACCTCTGTGATGCCTCTCAAAAAAGAGCTCAGGTTGACTGTGCATACCCGATAAGAATCTACAGGTTGTTCTACAGTGCAAGAGAGACCTCAAACATGTGTGAAATATTCTTAACTCTATTCACTCTCCTTAGACTGCATACACCATCTCTGTGTTTCTTTTATAATGAAGTCTTGCTTGACTATGTTAACACAATTAGAAAACTTTACAAATTCAGAACTATGGATTTTGTGAATTATTATTTACCTGATGGATTTGAATTATTCATAACACCTTTTAGATCACCATCAAAGTACTTACCAAATGGAAAAGAGTGATTAAAGGTGATCATCACTCAATGTCCTGCTTCCTACACAACTTTTACATAGTTGTCTATAGACTGGTCTGTTGCCTTGTGACTACACAAATCATCAAACACTTAGTACCATTATGAGAATGGAACATGACATCTTTCAAACACATTTTGAATGTCGATTAGTTTATACACGGGAATTTTCTCAATGCAAATACGTCTAATACTCCAACTCACAGAATATCCTATTGAACTAAGACTTTCACTCAGTCTTAAAACATGAAGTATGACTGACACAAACATAAACGTACCCAACGCCTTGCTCAACATAAATGAAAACTCAGTCCAAATACATAATATTAATCAAAATAGGGAGTGATAGATTTATTTCCTTTGATCAAATCAAAGTAATTGAAGCTATTTACTTACCAACACACACGAGTCATCATAAACTTATTGTCGTTCAATCTCCTTTCAGCCTTCAAGGCACAGTTTACAAATACACCACTTTGACAAGTATATTCAAAAGACTTTGAACTCTATTGACAAATGTTTGTAATAACCACCTAAAAACACATTTAATCTTACCAAAAAACCACCTAAAAACACATTTAATCTTACCAAAAATACACAGGGATCAATAGAAATTGCTTTTACTCGCATTTTATCATTGAATATAATTATAATCAATAGTCATTGCACTCGTATACAAGAAATTATAGGGTCTATCATACATCCCCTGTTAGCAGATGATCAAAATTCCTCCCTATTAGCTTCAATGGGATTTCTTTACATTCATGCTTTCAAATCCTACCCCTTTACACCTTGACTCATTCCTCAATTGACACACACAAACAAAACAATTACCTTTCTTTTCATATTAAAAGTAATGTAACTAACTGTGTAACTCGCTTTGAACGTTGGGAGTGTTTAACTACCTATCCTATTCACTAAAGTGACTCATCATGTGAGTCTTTTGTGTAATTATATATTAATAACTACTATTATGGACTCAAAAAGACTAGAACAACTTGACAAATGACTCTAGACAATCAAATTAGACTAATATGTACATTGGGTAGTGATGCTCCTACATCATACTACCGAGGAGCATGAAAAACTTTCCTGTGAAAGTTATAAAAGATATTAACTTTGAGATCTCTTACAACATCCTTTTCCAAGTGCACATCCACCTAGGTCCCAAGTCCTAGTTGAGATACCAAGGCCTTTGTAACGTTTGCCGATATTGGCTCCTCTTTGTTTTACTCCTCTCTTGTTATTCTTTCACTTGTTCTTTCTTTTGCCTTGCTTCTTCAATGTATTCATGGGCAGTTGTTGATTATTTCTTTGCTTTTTATAACCTGTACTTAGAACAAAAATGTTAGTCAAAGTTACCTCCTACTTGTTTTCTTGGAGTTCTCCTTGCTCATTGTTTGCCAACTCTTCTTCCTCTTGGCTCAAGATTCTCTCAAATGCACACTCAACTGCCATGATGCTATTATGGTCTCATATGAGACTCAAATCATCTGATGCTTCCATTATTTATTGCCATAGCTTCTCTTCTTCTACTATACACTTATCCACATCATTTTTATCCTCCATTGGTGTCAAATAAAGCATCCCAACCAGTTGCAACTCAATCTTTTCAATCACTCCTACTTGTGCTTCCTCTTCATTCTCTATTGATGTCACTTCATGTGTGTCAACCACTTCTCTATATGTTATTGTACCTTCTTATCCTTCAACTAACACATCCATTAGCCTCAATGTACTTGCATACAACTCATCTTCCTCAATGTTCAAATCAGAATATTCATCAAAATTAACATTAAATTGAATACCTTGTACCTTTTGGTTCTCCTCCATTCTTTCTTGGCTGCAATAGTCTGCATTCTTGTTTGTCATAAGGCATAATACTATTTCAACTTCTCTTTCTCACTCATCTTCATCCAATGGCTCACCTTATTTACGACAACACAAGTTTGTGTCCCTATACTCTGCTTCCCAATCAATTTCTTCTTCATTAGCATGTTGTTCATGCCTCCATTGCTCTTTACCTATATGCAAACATTCAAAGATATCATTAGTTATAATCTTGTGAGAATTATTTTCCTCCTTGCATCTTTTTCTAAGCTGCCTTGCTAATTGATTCATCTTTTGTCTCCTCTTCTTCTCAATCAACTTCTTGAGAGGCCATATAACTTTCTTCTATATGCACACTTAGAATCTTGGTGTCAACTCTTCCAAGATCTTATCTAGCCTTGCCATTGCCTCTTTCATTTTTAATATCTCTTTTTCTCTTTCTAATCATATTTGTTTTTCTTCCATCTTCTTCTTTTTCATCTTTTTCTTGTGTCATTATTCATACATCAAGATTTTCATCATTCTCATTATCTCTTCTCTTCTTGACAAGTCTTCCATCTTGTCCTCTTGACCATTCATTTCATCTTGCATTTAACTCTCTCTCTTGAAGTCTCTTTCTTGTCCTCACTTAAGACTTCTTTTTCTCTTGTCTTACCTATAGGACTCTCTTCAAGATCACTTATGAGTTTCTTTCTTGGAGCTCTCATTGGCTCTTTTCCTCTTTTCTTTCTTTAAGCCTTTTTAGCTAAGGGTTATTCCACTCCTTTTTCTTTTCTTAAAATTATATTTTTGCCTCTACTTCACATTCACCTACAACCTCTTTACCTCATTCATGCAATCTTTGTTAGCTTCTCATAACCACCTTCAAAAAATCTTTCAATATCTTTTCAAACCAATATTCAACATGCATTCAACAAAATCTTTTTGCAATGAGATCAATAATATAAAAACTACAAATCATACCAGCCACAAAATCTTTCGGCTCTGATACCAAAATGATGTAGAGGATACACATTTCTCCTCTATCCTCTGCTTAAATCCACCATAGTTTATCTTATCTTGTCTTGTTTGTCTTCAAAGTATTTTCTCCTATTGTCTTAGTAAACCTGCCACTTCCTCGCTTTGTTCCCTGCTTTATTTTTACCCTTTTCTTATACCTCACAAAAACTTTCAATGTAAACTCTGTTATCCTTGAATTTAGTAGGATCAATTCATGGGATAACCCCTATGAAATTTGTCTATTTTGTAGTCCATGGGATATAAGCACGCAGAACAAGGCCAATCATTGCCTTATTATGTTAATCTGTCCTAAAATATTTAGACTTTTTGAGGGAGTTTTTCTACCTCATACAGCTCGAAGAATTTTCTACAAACTACACTAAGTTCATTTTGGTGAAAATAAGAGAATTTCCTTTGAACTGCACCATTAAGTGCAGGAGTGAATAATTTCTCTGACATTGCACATGGAAGGTTGGAGAAATTCTCCAACCCTACACTAAGGGCCCACCACCCAACCTAGTAATTAATGGGCATTAATTATCGAGTTTATATATAATTAACCTATAATTTTTATTTTTTACCTTTGTTTTCTCCATCATTTTCATGCTTGTTTGCTCCTCCTCCACTATTTTTATACTCTTGTGCATTGCTCGTTGCCATTTTTTGTGCTCATGTGCATTCATTACTACCTTCACGTTCGATCTACTCATCTCCATTTATAGAGCTCATCTTCATTACAGGTAATTTTTGTTTGTTTTCCTTTCATTTTTCTTTTTCCTCCTTAAGTTTGCCCTAATTTATTTTATTTTTGTTGTTATTATCTTTCGATTGATTCCATTTCTATTTCATGATTATTAATGTTTGGAAATAACTTGTAACTCGTCGCTTTTCATGTGTTTGAATGATGTTTTACACATTCAAAACCCTAGTTCTTCCTACATGCTTCAGAGAATTTTCTCCATAAAGTATGTTATGATTTTAGCTACCTTGAGTGCATGTCAGAAAAAATTATCTAACATGCACCCCAACCAACTAACCTTCCATGCCCCATGTTCCTCAATGAATTTTCTCTGAGTTGCATACTTTCAATCTTCTAATGGTGCACATCAGAGAAAAATCTTTGAGGTGCACGTAACCTAATGCATATTAGAGAATTTTCTCCAAAGTGCATCTTTTTTCCAAATTCCATGGTGCAAGATAGAGATTTTTTATCGACCTACACCAATCTCGGTGCACCCTGAGATCTAAACCAAAGGTGTAAGCTGGATAAAATTCTCTAACCTACACTAATGTAGGTCAGAGAAAATTCTCCAACTTACACCAAAACTTATATGTTAAAAACCTAAGCCAGGTGCAAGTTAGAGAAAATTCTCTGACCTATCCCTAAAACATACCCAAGTTTGGTGCAAGTCAAATAATTCTCTCTGACTTACACCTTACCCAAAAATTTTACCAACTCTTGTGCAATTCAGAGAATTTTCTTTGGATTGCATCAAAGACCAATTTCATCCATATCTTGTGCAGGAGCATAGATTTTATCCACTCTTGCATTTTCTCCAAGATGAGTGAAAATGTTAACTCTAGAATAATGAAAATTTCTTAAAGTTGTTTGATCAATGTTAGATGATTCACCTGTCAAGAAAGTAATGAAGCAAAAATTCCAAGGTGTGTTTCCTGCATCTGTAGTTGAGTCTAATATGGACTAGATCAAAGACACTGAGATTGGTCATGTTGACACGACAAAGTTCTTACATAGACTAAGGAAGGACCCCATTGCTTCACACATGCATGTTATTTTAAATAGTAAGATTCATTTGGTAGCTACATTTCCTGTCTCAACACAAGAACTAAAATTTATTTTAACAGTTGCTACCCACTTTGACAAAGAAACCAGATCAATTAGGGATACAATTGGGAAGGTGATCATTTGGCTAGATGATGATTACTTTGGTAAAATATTTCATCTCTCAAACATTGAAGAGTACTCAAATATAAGTATGAACTCAGCTTAGGAGTACTATGATAAGATTACTGATAAGTGTAAAAAACATATCAATACTCATTGGCTCAGGACTCCTAGACATTCGTGTTCTAAAACTTTAGCTTGTAAACATAAAAGTATGATATGTGTAGTTTGGAAAGAATCAGGTTCGAAACTCTTCAAAAAATCATTCTTTAAAGAACAATAATTCATTTCTTCATCCTTTTCAAAGACTCGTTCACAAAGAGAACAATTTTGGAATTCAGATATTATCCAAATTAAATGTCCTATCTAATTCCTGGTAAAATATACAAAATAAACAAGTAGAAAACTGATTTTACCAATGAAATGCTTATTGATCAATTACCTCACGTTGAGACCAAATATGGAAATAATATTTCCAAATATGAAACAAATGATATCTACATTTTTTCACTTGGAGGTGAGTACCCTTTAAAGCTATAAGGGATCTTTCTCCATATCTCACACAGTGGATGAAAGAATCCTTCAACAACTAGATCCCTTTGGTTGAAATATTGATAGTAAATATGACAATATGTTTGGCTGGTTGGGGTCAATCCTCACCCAAGGAGATGGGAGATGCAAGATGGCCTAATTACTTATATTGTAATAAATTATTAGAAGTAGGAGATTTGATTACTCTCTTAAGTAGAGTTAAAGGTCTTCCTACATCAAATATATTTCAAGTGTAGATGTATCATTAAATTTTTATCATCAAGAAGGACAAACAAAGAATTTATTGGAGAAGTCAAATCAGTGATGCCATATGTCACTAGCTCTCAGAGGTGACCTCTTCTCTAAAATTTTATATGACTTCTTATCCTGTATATGCTACAACCAACATGAGAGCCTTCCTGGGATTGACCAGTAATGGTGAGAGAAAAAAATGTTCCTGTTTATGAATATTATCCATAGTTAACTCTCAAAGAAAGCATCAAACATTACAAGAGAGTCAATGATACTTTCTTCTACAAATTCATTTACATCTTTGAATAAGACCTTGAGAAAAAGAGAGTTTCAGATCAAGCATGGGTAAAAGTTAATAAGATTGGTTGCATCTTTCTATAGTTCCCAACCTTCACCTAAATCAAGGTTAGAGGATTTGGTGAGCAACCATCATGCTACCAAGGTATCCAAGTGATAAATTGATATTGATGGAGATGTGTAGTCAAGTAATGAGTGTGCATAAGAAGCAGTTAGATGCTCACAAATGATGTTTTAAGTTTTCAATTAGTATTGGGTGGTATACTATTGTAACCACTCTAAAGTTTAAAACCATCGAAACTAAATTATAGTGGATAAATCTTAAAAGATTTAAAAATAGAGAAGACTTTGATTATAGGCTGATGAAGGAGATGGTCAAGTGATCACATACATATGATTGAAGACATTTGGGCAGAATGCAGAACTGATGAAAGTGTAAGGAAACTTGATTACAGTCATCTTACCACTGACCCAATTAAAAATCTAAAGTTGGCTAATATTTCAATACATTTGTTAGATGATGAGAATGTATTGGACCCATCATATGAGGGTAATCAGGTAGCTTCCACTCCTCTCCCTCCAATATAATGGTCTATTAAAGAACCCACATCAATTATAGGTAGATTTCAACCCATTCTTGCAAGGACTAAAGCTTGGTTGGAGTCCAAATGTATCAAGTTGAAACATTTCAAAATTGGTTCTGAGAAATAATCTGATGAAGACATTGCCAAGAAATGAGAGGAGTTGAGAACAAAGAACAAGGAAGATGCCTCCACTTCTAAATAGAAAGCAAAGTTTGTGTTTGTGAGTAAAGGCAATAGGAAAGACAAAGAAGCTAGTACAAAGGAAAATGATCAAACATAAAAGGTGGAAAACCCATCCATGAGTGAGGCACCACCTCAACCAACAATTTCACAATTACCTCAACCAATGATTTAACAATCTTCACATTCAGAAACTACAAAGTCAAAGGTTCCTTTGGTTGAAAATTCTCAAACTACAATTTCACAAGCAACATTTTCCACAGTTCCCCCTATAAATACAACTATACCAATTGATTTCATTCCTCCTCAAGTTTTTATTTCATCTCCACCTTCACCTCCTAATGCTACGCTCTTTCAAGATCCCTTAGAAGGTACACTAGATCAAGTTTTTGATTCATTGTCAAATTTGCCCAGTCCTACAAAGTCAATGGGGTCTTCAACTAATTTGTATCTTACCCAATAGGATATGGATAAATTTATGTCCACATATTCTTCCAAAATAACAACTCAAGCCCCTATTACCCCAGTATCTAACTTGTCATTAGAAACCAAAGTATCATTCACGCTAACCCAAACCCCACCAATTGTAACCACTATCCCATTGATGTCAACTCCACCACCAGTTACCTCCACCACCTCACTTTCCATTCCACCTAATTCACAAACCATCAGTCTTCCTTAAACTTCAAAATCCTTGGCATCCCCTATCCCAAAAGATACATCTCTTCTTCCTCCATGGCTGATGACTCAAACACCTAAGAGGAAGAAGCAAGTTGTTTCTCTTGATGTTTTTTATTTTGTTCAACTTGTGCCAATAAAGTCCAAAACAACAAAAATGGCTAAAACCATGTCAAGGGTAATTTTTTAGTGTAGACACAAGTATGCCAAGGTTGCTATGACTCCCCAAGATAGAAACATTGAATATATCCAAGTGTCTAAATATGTGATTACATGAATAAATCTGGGTAAACAGATGCACAAAGGTGCAAAGGAGGATTTACAGATAGTTATGGTATCCTCACTAGAAAGATATGATAAGGATAAGAAAATTAAAAATCAACTCAAAGTATAAGTAGAATAGCTAACCTCTGTTCTACTAAAGATCATACAATCTTTTGAGTCTGTTGAACTCATTGACCATGAGAACATAGAAAAATCAATTTAGCAAGAAGATACAATTGGATCTTAAGGTCAAGCAGTCAATGCCTAGATTGAAACGCTGACATCAAAAGTTACTCAGTGGTTGCATTCTATCATTGAATTTTTGAGTGAAGTGAAAGTGGAAATTCATCAAACACTTAAGACACTCACTCAAGATTTAGAATTGACTAAAAAGGATATTGATACATAGACTCAACTACGTTAGTTCAAGCTAGAACTCTTAGTTGAGGAAAAGGTCATTCCAAACAAAAAAATATTCATTGAGTACAGGGAACCAATAAAGAATAAAAGAGAAGTTCTTGAGAATCTAATTAAAGATCTAGAATAAGATGAATATATATGTATTGATAAGATGCTATATCTCATAGATAAAATTAGAGAGCTTCTTTGTCAGGTTAGAGATGATTCCCAAGAAATTATTCCTATGGAGACAGTAGCTCAAGATTTTTCATCTCTGATTCAGACAAAGATTGAGACAAGGACATTCACGCTTGACTCCATAGATAAATCGGTTGAGTTTCAAATCATAATGGATAAGTTACAAAGAATTTTGGACAAAAGCAAGGACTTGCCATTTAATCTAGAAGATTCCATCATAAGGGTCCTTGCCGTCTCCAAGAGTACATCGAGGCCAAACAACAATGAAGTCTAGGCCACCTTGAAGAGATATGAAGCATTCTTGGAGAAAAATAAAAAGGAAGAAATTACCATGTCTACAGACACTTAGCCTATCTACATAGTTGTTTTTATGTAATTTTGTTTGGTGTAATTTGCACATAGAAAAAGTACATCGTCCTAAGTCAAATAGGACTCTATCAATAAATAAGTCAATGTATTTATGTATTTCCTATTTTTGTTCATATATCCTCTCTATAAATAATATGATGCTCTTTGTAAAAATGATCATCGAGAGATATAGAAGGGAAATGCTATTGAATTTAGAAATAATTTTGAAACTTTGTGTTCATATTATAAATCTTGAATTTCATTCAATATAAGAAAATCAAGTGATATTTCAATCTTTGTGTTGAGATAAACTTGTGTGTTGGAGATGTTCTTATGTCTTTTCCATTACATTTTCTTGTGATTTTATTGGATTGTGGTGTGAGATTTCTATAAAATGAAAGGTGCCAGGAAGCTGATTTTGGAGTCTTTCAGCTACATTTTAGTTATTGAGTTTGTGCTCATCATTGAAAGTGACTTACTGTGGAGATTTTGAGCTACAAGTTACTCTTCTTTGGTGATTTTAATCTTTGTTGGAAATAAGGTGAAGACATTGGGCTGCTCTTTATTCCATCTATTTACATTACTTTGTTGGTATCATTTTAGTTACTCTTTTGGCTAACTAATCTGAATATTGGTATTCCTTGTTTCATCAAATAGTTTTATATTTTCATAATACATTGTAAAGAATGGAAGAAAGTTTGTAAGAAAACATCAATTCAAAAAAAAGAGGATTGGATGATATGAAACACCCACTTTTATAAAATTAGTGTAAATAATAACTTGTTTTAATTAGAAATAAGAAGGGAGCCTCCCCTTTTCTTGAAGAGAGATTTTATCTCATCAAACTGTGGATGAAATAACCATTTTGTTGATAACAAAATATTCACCCAATAATTTTAGGTGACTCTACTGGGGAAATGAACACACAACCAAGCTCTTCACTCATTTGATTGAAATAAGATTAGCACCTTATTATTTGATATTGTTTTCCTAAATTTAATCTCTTTTCATTTTTAGATACTTTCATGATCTGGTGGAACAAAGCTACACTCATGATAGAAGGGTAACAGGACACATTGATCCTACATTTGAGTTGTTACAAGAGCATAAGTTTAATCTTTTGTCAGCATGTGCAAGGTCACCTCTTCAATGTACAAGAAGTTTTCCACCTACCAATACAAGACCTCCTATACTAGGGGAGGCTTCCAACATTCATAAGATCTTGCCTATATTTCTTTTGCAAAGATTTGTTATTCCTCTATACAATCCACACAAAATGGCTACTCAAGGTCTATAGGAGACTATTTTTGGTCCGTTAAACTTAACACCTCCATCTCATGAACTTCCTCATGGTTCATAGAAAAATTTCCCAAAGTTCTATGGTGATGACAAGCAACATCTGGATGAACATATTTTTACATTCTACATTGCATGCAGAGTTCTTTGAGTGAAACATGAAGATGTTTCTGTAAGATTGTTCATAGAAACACTCCAAGGTGTTGTTGATTTATTTTACCATATTACAATTGGAACCATCACAAGTTAGGTAAAACTTAAGGCTAAGTTTGAGGTAAGGTTCAAGCCTATATAATATTCTCATGCCTTGTTGGGTCAACTTACATAAATGAATAAATAAACACATGAACCCATGCATGAGTTTTTGGAAAAGTTTAACAAGTTGAAGAATAGGATTCCAACCATTGCTCAACCTACACTTAAGAGCTTGAAGTGCTTCTTCATCAATTATTAGTTGTCAAAAGTGAGTTTTACTTTGTGAAGAGCATCTCTAGTTGATCTTGATGTTGCTCAAAGCTTGGCCACTGAAGTAGAAGATGATTTAATTTTAGAAGGAAAAGTAGGAAATAATTCTATCAAGTCTAGATGGCAACCCTCTACAACTTCATATTCTACTAGCACCATGGATCATATGGTTTAAAAGATAGAAAATGAATTGCTAGTACTCAAGAAGTAAATGTCTCAAGGTATGCCTTTTTATCTGTACAAGGATGCTCCAAGGAGGACATACTTAAACACTTCTAATTATTCCAACAATGTTGTAAGGAATCAAAATCAGAATAAGATTCCTCCATCACAATCAAGTCTTGTATTAGAATCACCATCGAATAATGCAGTAGTTAAATGGTTAGAACCTAAAAATGATGATGTTTCAGAGCTAGAATATGTTCTAGAAGATGAGGCTAATCCCTTCATAGGACATGAAGAAGGAGAAGTTGGTGACTCCAACATCAATTTTCTGAACTTTGAAGAAGAAGAAGTTGAACATGAGGAAGACAAGCATGGTGAGTCCTATATCATCTTCACCCATTCTTAAAGTCAATTGAATCAATAAAAGATGGTTGATAAATCCAAGACCAAGGATGAACCATGTAAGGAGGTTAATATTGATAAAAGAGGAATTCCTTTTGTATTTAAACCAAAGGATATAGTGATGGATAAATAAGTACCCCTCCCCATTCTACTTCTTCTCCTTCTATGTCTAGACCCAGTGCCCAAAACCTGAAACCTAAAAATGAAAATATTTTGTCTTCCTAGGCTGCCCCATATCTAGATTTTGATATCATGGACCATGCCAAGAAGACAAAAATTCAATTTTTTTAGGCTGAGTCCCTCCAATCCAATCCCAATCAATTCAAAAGATTGGAAAAGTTTGTAAAAATCAAAGGGATCAATCTTGATTAGACCTCATCTAAGAGTGTGTTGATTGACTCTAAACCAAGACCAAAGTAAAATAACTTGGTTTTAACTCTTGCATCTAACTCTAAAAAAATAGAACCTTTCTATATTTTCCTATTTGTCAATGGTTATAAGCTCAATAATGTGATGCCAACCAAGGAAGCCACTGCCTTAGGATTAGTCTTGACAAAGACTTTTAGCCATTAATTTTTAATGAAAACTAAGCAAGTACCTCTCATAGACCAAATCAAGGATGCATAATTTGTGTTCATCACTTGTTTTGAGAAAAAGATAAAGATGATGGTTTTTTTAGTTGATGTTCCAACCTCATATGGAGTTTTATTGTGATGTAAATTTTGTAAAAATGGTGGTGAAATCAACATGGATTGGTCTGAGGATAGGATACCAGTTAAGGGTGTTATGTGGAAACTTCATCCAAAAAAACAAGCAAAGAATACTGTGACAAAGATTGAGGATCCAAAATCCTAGATTCTCTTTGAAACATCTAGAATGGGTACATATTTATTGACCACTAATGAAGATCTAGTATCATCAAATGATATTTCAGAGGAAGGTCTAGAAATAGAAGAACCACCCTCTTCAGATGAAGAGGTTTTGGATTTCAAGACCATCAAAGTGGAAGGTTAAAATGATGTTTGAACCCTAGAATTTGATGGCAGTTGCTCTTAAACTATATCTAGAGTTGGGATAGTCCTCATGTCCCTAAAAGGAAAGATTTTCCCTTTTTCTTTCAAATTATAGTTTTATAACACTAACAATACTATTGAATATAAAGCCTTATTATTAGGTATGAATGTTGTAAAAAATAAAGGAATTAAAAACCTTAATGCTCAAGGTGATGTTGAGCTAGTCATTTGTCACGTCAGGAATCTATATCAAACAAAGAATGAAAGGCTAAGGAATTATCACAATTGAGTCTGGGATTGCATGGAAGATTTTGATGCATTTAATATATCAACGGTTCCAAGATAAAACAATGATAGAATAGATTCATTATCCATATCAACTACTCTCCTAATTCTTCATAAATATTTCTAAGGAAACAAGCATACGATTGAGTTGGTATTCTGACCTAGTGTTACTGATAATATAAATCATTGGCAAGTTTTCAACAATGATGAGCAAGTCATCACCTTCTTGGAGAAGACAATTTTTTTTAGTGAATTATACTTTGAGGGGAGTGACTCTACTGCTCAAGAATCATTTTTTGAGTTTAATGAGGAAACTTGTAAATAAAATTTGTAGTTAAAAGGGAATAGGATTCCCAAAGGGTTGGTAGCTTTGGAGAGGCTTTTTGATAAACATGATCGATTCATTAAATGTCAATAGTCTGAATTATATTCAACTATAAAAATTGAGAAAGTTAATATAGGAACAAAGGATGACCCCAAGATGATAAATATTTCTCATTAGAGGAAAGAGAGAAGTTGGTGATACTTATACACCAATACATTGATGTATTAACATATTTGTATGTTGATTTGAAATCTTTTCAACCCAAAGAAGTGTAGCATGATTCCTCTCAAACATTGGTCCAAACCTCACAAGAAAAAATAATGACAATATAATCTCAAAATCTTAGGTACCATCCTCACTAAAATTCAAAATATGTTGAATGCTACGATCATTTTTCCTATACATCATTCCACATGAATAGCTAATATTGTTCCTATGAGGAAAAAGAATGGAGAAATCCACATCTATGTTGATTTTCATAATCTAAACCAATTATCACTTAAGGATAATTACCCATTATCGGTAATGTATCAAGTACTACAAACTATGGTAGGTTCAAAAATGTTATCCATGCTAGATGGCTTCTTAGGATACAATCAAGTAGAGGTTCATGATGAAGATCAACACAAGACAACCTTCACTACTCTATAGGGCAATTTTGCATATCATAGAATGCCTTTTTGATTGATTAATGCTAATGTTATCTTTTAGAGGGCTATAGATTTCACTTTTGAGATATTATTGGTAAGTTCATTGTGGTCTATCTCGATGATTTAAATATTTTCTCAAAAAAGCATCAAGATCATTATGATCATATATATCAAGTGCTTGAAAGATGTCATGAACATAGGATATCCCTTAATCCCAAGAATTTTAGTTTTGGGGTTATTGAAGGTAAGCTCCTTGGACATATTGTATCCAAGGAAGGAATCAAGATTGATTCTAAATGGGTCAAGTCAATTCAAAATCTTAATTTGCCATCATGTAAGAAAAAAGTGCATTCTTTCTTTGGGAAGGTTAATTTATTACATATATTTGTTCCTGATTTTGTTGAGAAGACACACCACATTATCAATATGATAAAAGGAAAATAAATTTTTTGTTGGAATGCAGATGGGAGAGCTTCCTTTCATGAAATTAAAGAAGTAATTGCACTTAATCCTATCTTATTCTACCTCAACTATACCAAGAACTTCATAATGTATAGTTATTCTTCAGAGCATACCTTATCTGTAATCATGGTGCAACCAAATGAAGAGGGGATTGAATCTCCCATAGCTTTCATGAGCTGCCCTCTAAAGGCTCATGAGCTCAAGTATTCATCCTTGGAAAAATATACTTATGCTATGGTGAAAGTAGTTAAACATTTGTAATATTACATTCTCAACTCTCACACCATTGGACTAGTACCAGATTCTATAGTCAAGTCCATTTTGACTCAACAAGAATTTGGAGGCAAAAGAGGAAATTGGATTTCCAAAATCCAAGAGTATAATATGGAGATCAAACCTACAAAACTTGTGAGTGGAAAAGGTTTGTGTCAACTCATGGCAAAGACTAACCCAAAAAAGGTACCCAGTAATGAAGGAGATATAGAACTTCCCATGGTCTTGATCATGTGCACAATGAATGAATGGTATTCTGATATTGCTCATTTCCTCCATATGGACAATTTTTAGAGCATTTATCTCACAAGGAAAAGAGGACAATCATGTTTAAAGCTGAAAACTTCATCCTTTGGGACAATGGTTTGTATAAGTGAAACATTGAAGAAATATTTCTAAAATATGTAGATAAAGCACAACAAGGCAAGTTGTTGGAATCTTTTCATGACTTAGAATTTGGGAGACGTTTTTTATCTCTAGTCACAACTCACAAAATTTTGTGGGCAAGATACTACTAGCCAATGCTTTTTCAAGACACTTACGCTTGGGAGCATAAATGCGATAAGTGCCAATAATATATGGGTAAACCCAAGTTAGCAACTCTATCTCTTAAGCTAGTAGTTATTATAGAACCTTTTCAGTAATGGGGTATTTACTTCATTGGCATGGTGAACCCACTATCAAGTGCAGGTCATACTTATGTTCTTACGGCTACAAATTACTTCACCAAGTGGGTGGAAGCAATTCCAACCAAACATGCCACTTCAGAGGTTGTTTGTAATTTCTTCAAAGAAAATATCATCACAAGATTTGGTGTACCAAACAAAATTGTATCTGATAATGCTGCCTGCTTCACATCCTAGGAGATGACCCAATTCTATTTCAAATATGGAATCTTTCTATCTCACACCTCAGACTACTTCCCTCAAGGAAATGGTCAAGTTGAGTCAAGTAATAAGAACTTGGTAACTATCATTAAGAAGTTGGTATAGAATAATCAGAGAACTTAGCATAAGGCATTGTATGATGCATTGTGGGTTGATCACATCACTCCCAAGTGAGCAATTGGTATGTCTCCTTTCCAAATTTTGTATGGATTGAATGCAAAACTACCTAACACATTGGAGTTTCCTACACTTAAATTGGCAAAGGCAATTGAAGATGAAACATTTAAAAGTTATTTAGACAATTGTATTATGTACCTTGATAAGATAGAGGAGTAATGTACAAAGGTCATAGATTGCATTGCTAAATATCAAAGTCACGTCAATGAACTTTTTGACAAGAAAGCTATAGAGTAAATTTTTACTCTACGTTGCATTCCAATTTTCAGTTGTGCATTGCAAATTTTGTTCTCGCATACCTTGGTTTTTGATGGCAAAGTTCAGAAACAGAACACGGGTTCTATTTTCCTTTTTTTTCTTTTGTTTTATTTTTGGCTAAGTGTCGAGTTCAAGTGGAAGCTGCCAAGTGGCATCGTTCGAGGCACCTTTCATTTTTCCTACAAGTTAGTCGAGATGTGCCACGTGTTCAATAACAACTCAGTAGAAAGCACCACATGTCAGCATCTGCATTTCATATCGGCACCCGCATTTCTTTTATTCTTAAGTGAAAGTCTTCAACAAGATAAGTATCAGGATCAGGTGGAAAGTGCCAAGTGGCAATCGCAGAAGGCTATGGATTGTTTTTATAGAAGCAGTGGAAGCCGCCACGTGTCAGCATCTAAAATAAGGTGGTTCAATGCCTTGGTTCAACATTTTTGGTTCAATGCCTCAAGTTTTGTGTAAATGGCAAACAGTGTTGAACTGTTAAACCATTAAACCATTTTTGGTTTGACGAGCAGTTCAAATGAGTCCCCAAAGACCAAAGGACAAGTGCCCTTTCACAGGCAAGTAAGGTGCAACCACACTGTTTAAGTGGAGGTTGCCAAGTGTCATCAACTGAGCCCCTTTCTAATCCATTCTCAGGAGTAGCAGATGCTACCACATATCATTCTCAAGAGCAGCGGAGGACACTACGTATCTTCTCAGAAGCAGTGGAAGCTGCCACGTGTTGATATTCGAAAGACCTTTTCGAGTTTCATTATCGAATAAAGACTGTGGTGGGTCCCGAGTTTTATTTTTGAAGACTACAGAAGATGCCAAGTGTCACCATCCATAGGAGCCTAGCATGCGTCCCGAACACTTCTTCAACATAGCAAAAAAATAGCAGAGATTGCCACGTGTCATTTGTTGAAGAAAGGCAGAGATTGACACCTGTCTCCATGGCCCTTTTTTAAGGTTTCTCAGGCAAGAAATGTGTGAGTCTTATTTCTTTAAGCCATTAAATATCAGAGAAGTGGATTGTGACAGGTGTCAAAAGTGGGACGTTCTTGAGCAAAATATAGTAAGAATATAAGGAAAGTAGAAAGTGCGGCATGTCTTCAATAAATATGCAAAAAGCGCTAAGTATCATTCTTCAGTGTCTCCTAAGAAATAAGCAAATTTTTGGGAAATTGACTAAGTGTCCTTTTCTGTTTCAATAGAATAGAGGGTCCTGTATAGACACTTCCAGCTTAGTTAGAGTTTAGTTTAGGCCATAAATTTAGGAACGTGTGATCAATCTGGAGGGAAACTCAGTAGGAGTTATTTCTAGTAGATGGAGCAGTTCGTCGGGTAGATTTTTGGGGCCGGCAAACATTCAAAGCGTTGTCTATTTGTCCCCTATGAGATGGAGATGGAATAGAATTGTGCGGAAAAGGAGGTGATGGAATGAGAAATCCGAGGCTATAAAGAGGAGTGCAGGGATCACCGGATCATTATCAGAAAAAGGGAGGGAGAATATTTTGAGAAAGTCATTGTAAAGAGTTTTTAGACTTTCTAGAGTTGTGATCAAAAATATCATTTGCCTTTATTCTATTTTCTTAAGTTGTAAAGTTTATGTAACTGTGCATGTTTTTGTGCCTTTTATATGACTGAAGAATTAATGAGAAGACAGAGTTTTGTGTCTTTGTTGATGTTTTCCTATATCATTACGAAAGTAGTCTAAAGCTATGAGCCTCTGCTTCTATTGTTTCTATCTTTTACATTGATCATGCCTCATCTGCTCTTTAATGTAATCAAATCTTACATATAGTTTCACTGTGCTTACGATAGAGGATAAAAATTACACTCAAGCGCATCGCTATAGTTAGATTTTCTTTCTTTGCATTTGCGTTTTTGTTTAAAATTCATATCCCTTTCCCCCCCAAACACTTGATATAAAGAAGAGACCAACTTCTTAAAAATCTGGAGGTTGTTTCAAGTTGCATATCCCACATCTTGAAACTTCCCATTGTTGGTGTCTGAGACAAAGCGCAATTTTAAACATCAACAATTTTGGGCACCCTCGATGGGACCAGTCTTGAAGTTTCTTTCAAGACCTATGAACTAGAAGGCTATAAGGAGTCAGAGCTGTGGACCAGTCACCAGATCACAATCTGCTACAAATCTAGGTATTCTTTTGCCACCTTTGGTAACAAGTCCAAGGAGAAGAGCTAACCAGTTTGTACCAATACCAAATATGGGAGCCCCTATACCCCCAAGAAATTATGCAAGCTAGAACACTGGTAGTCCCTTAATCCTCCTAACACCACCAGCCATTTGGGATCCCATCCCAATGAATGCCCTAAAAGCTTTGCCCAAGTTCAGTGGCCAAGACTCTAAAACACCTACGGAACATCTTCAAGATGTATCAGATGTCTATGCCATACATGTTGTCACATAGCAAAATGTGGCCATAAGATTATTATCAGCTTCTTTCAAAGGGAAGGCTTTAGAATGGTATCGGTCCTTGACCCCAAATACCATATCTACATGGGATCAACTAGGAGATCTATTCTTTAAAATATTTGCAGAGAAGGGTGATAAGTCTTCTTTGTTACAACAGTTAATCACCATTCAAAGGGGGCCACAACAAGCCATGACTGACTTCAATTCCATATTTCAAAAGACCTAGGACAGAATTCTTGCTATAGCTAGACCATTACCAGGTATGGCCATAGTTTTTTATCTCAAAGCTTTGAATTCAAATATATCTATTATGATTCAATCACTTGGAGGACACACTTTGCCAGAAGCTTACGAATATGCAGTTAGAGCTAAGAATCATTTAATAGATGCTGGAAAGTTACCTCCAAGGCCTCCCATGCCCATGTTCCCAAAAATTTCCTTGCCATTACCTCAAGAAGTTCCTAAATCTGTAAGCCCACCTGTGTCTATGTACACTTACCCTCAACCATCTACGAAAGAACCTGTCCCTACTCAGTCATCTGAGATGGATGATATCAAGAATATCCTAAAGACATTTTCCAATGAGCTGATCAATATAAAGAGACAACAGAATACTTTCCCTAAGCCTCATTATCAAAGCTATCAAGGAAATAGAATTTCATCCCAACCAAACCAATATCAGGGTCCTCCAAAACAAACTAACCATCAGCCAGTGAATCAATTAGTTGCAATCCCCACACCCTCACAGACCATTCCTCCCAACTCAAATAGGGAGATGGTTCCAGGGAAAAATAATTATGTGGATGATACTAATGCCTGGTGTTTCCCTTGCAATAATGCTTTTACACCTAGAGATTGTCCTAGGGGTAATCTACAACAAAGGGTGGTAGAGCAAAGAAGAATGGATGGTCAGTTTGCCAATGCCAGTGACAATCAAGCCTACCAGTCTCCTGGTATGAAAAATTTAGTCTTAGTGGCTCAGATGCAAGGAATGTCCTTGCAATAAGAGGAGGAAATAGCCCCAGAACATGCTTTGTTCTCATGGGTTGAAGATGAAGAATTAGTTTTATTGAACGAGGCATCTACCTCCCAAAGACTAGTGGTGCAATCTGATTATTACACCAGATCAAAGAAGAGAATGGTGGAACAACCTGAGATTATAAATGGTCAAGTCATGAATAATCCTCCATTTCAAGGACAAAGAAACATTGTTGTCAGACAAGAAGTGCCTCAGCTGGTGCAAGATCAAGGGACTCCTACCCAAATTCAGGAAAAAACAAGATATCCTTATGTTCAAAAAACTCAGTCTTTGGGGCCAATAAATGTAGTGGATCAATTAAAGAAGACTCCAGCACAAGTATCGATATAGGATATTTTTTCTATTCCTGAACAGAAGACACTACTACAAGAAGATCTGCAAGGCCAAACAATGCCCAAAGGTACTGTTACCAAAGAAGGACCTGCTAGAAAAGAAAATCTCAAAGATACAGTTCCTCTGAAGACAACAACCTTTGTGAATGATGCAGCACAAGTAATTAAATCCAAACCAGAGCCTTTCTATTTGACTCTGATAGTTGGAAAGAAACTCTTGCATAATGCATTGATAGATTTAGGAGCTAGTACTTCAGTGATGCCCAAGCAAATAGCTGATGCTTTGAAAATAAAATATGAACCCCTTACAAAAGGAGTTATGCAGCTAGATGGCAAAATAGTACAAACCATAGGGAGAATAAAACAACTCCCATTGCAGTTATATACTTGTCCCAACATAATTGTCAACCAAGATGTAGTAGTCATAGATATACCTCATGTTTTTTGTTTATGTTTATCCGGAGACTTACAGTAAAGATGGGAGGATATATGTCTCTTGATTGGTCTCACCTCATCCTGAGAACCAGATACAGTTCAAAAATGAAAATTCTATCTGAACCACTATCAAAAGATCATATCACCAATGAACCAACATCCAAATTAGAGGCAGGTCATGCTATGTTAAATAAAGAAGAAAATATTTTCATTGAAGAGTTAGGCGACTGGACTGAGCATGATCAAGAAGAAAAAAATAACCAGTTGTTGGCTATGATGCATAGCGACCCATATGGAAACTATGACTCTACTGGTCTGGGCACATATGTCCATTTTGATGAGGATCATGAAATCCCAAATGTTCTAAGGGAAGAGGCACCAATAACTCAAAATTCAGAAATCTAGACCTTAAATTTTGATGGGGCTAGAAGTAAGCATGGTGCTGGAGCAAGAATTTGTCTTACTACTCCAAATGGTGAGAAAATTTTAAGGGCTAGCCATTTCCAATTTGCTTGTACTAATAATGATGCTGAGTATGAATCTTTAGTACATGGGCTCTTGTTAGCCAAGAAAAGGGGAATAAAGAACCTAATAGTAAAAAGAGATTCAAAATTAGTGGTAAAGCAAATTAGAGAAAAAACAACAGCCAAAAATGTAAGGATGAGATCCTACAGACATAGGATTTGGGACTTAATAGAATATTTTGAAGCTTTCAATATCGAAATAGTCCCTAGGAGTCAAAATTCTAAAGCTAATAGGATGGCCCAGATTGGCTCACAGTTTAATCCAAGAACTGGCTTATTAATTAACAATGAGTCAATAAAAGTTATAGTGAGGCCAACTATTCCAGACAATGATGAGAATTGGCAAGTATTTGAAAATGATGCTTAGGTAGTCTCATTCTTACAAAAATCAGATGAGTTTGCAAATCAGTTACAAACCAAAATTGAGGAAGCATATGGAGATCAAATTATACAATTGAAGACTAATAAGTTCCCCAAGGGCTTGATCACCTTAGAAAACTTATTTGATCCAGAGGATGTAAGCCTGGAGAAGAAAAGGTTCCAGGTAGACAAAGCAGATTATTCTAAAATAGAGGTGAGTTAAGGGAAAAAACTAAAAGTTGGGAATTCTGCAACTCTAGTGGAAAAATAAAGACTAATTGAATTGTGCAAAAAATATGATAGAGTCATAGCCTGGAGATATGAAGACCTTCATGGATACACAAGAGACATTATTCAGCACACAATAGAACTGACTGAGGGATCTAAGCCCATCAGGCAAAAACAAAGGCCAGTAATCCAAGGATTGAGCCTCTAATGGTAGACGAGTTGTAGAAACTTTTAGATTCCAAAATAATTTTTCCAATCAAGCACTCAACCTGGGTATCGAACCTAGTACCAGTTAGGAAAAAGAATGGAGATGTAAGACTATGTGTAGATTTCAGAGATCTGAATAGAGCATCTCTGAAAGACCACTATCCCTTGCCCTCCATGGAACAAATTCTACAAACTATGGCTAGATCAGAGAGATTTTCTTTGCTAGATGGTTTCTCTGGATATAATAAGATTTGGTTGGATCATGAAGACCAGTACAAAACTGTTTTTAATACCAAATGGGGAACATTTGCATATGCTAAGATGTCATTTGGCCTATCAAATTAGGAACCACATTTCAAAGGGCTATGGAAATAGCCTTTGGGGAACTTACAAACAAAATCATCCTGGTTTATCAGGACGACCTCACTATTTTTTAAAAAAATGTTGTTGATCATTTTGATCACTTAGAATCTATCTTTAAGAAATGTCAGGATTTTGGAATATCACTGAATCCCAAGAAATGCATCTTTGTTGTGCCTCAAGGCAAATTATTGGGACATATAGTGTCTAAAGAAGGAGTTTCCATAGATCCTAAAATAATTGCAGCTATAATGAACCTACCTCTTCCAGTAAATAAGAAGGCAGTTCAGTCCTTCTTAGGAAAGATTAATTTTGTCAGTAGGTTCATATCCGATTTTGCAGGCTTGGTGAGGCCAGTGACAATCTTGCTAAAGAAAGACCTGATTTTCAAATGGACTACAGAAGGAAGGCAGGCCTTTGAAGAGGTCAATAAGGCTATCTCAATGGCCCCAGTACTAAAAAACCCAATTTTTTCAAGCCTTTTGTAATATATGTCTATGGAGGAGAGTTAAGCATTGTTGCTGTCTTGACACAAAGAGGTGATAATTAGGACGGAGAAAACCCAATAGCCTTTTTCTCAAGAACTCTTAGGGATCATGAAACCAAGTACAAATTTGTAGAGAAACAAGCATATGCCATAGTAAAAGCCCTCAAGAAATTTAGGCATATTGTATTAGGGAGAAAAAATTTGGTACTTGTAGCTCATCCAAACGTCAAAGAATACATCATGGAGGGAGAAATCACTATAAAAAGAGCTAACTGGATTACTAAGATCCTTGAATATGATGTAGAGGTTAGACCCACAAATTTAGTCGGAGGCAGGGGTTTGTGCCAATATATGACCCAAGAGCTTGAAAAGATAAAGAAGAGACGGAGACGGTGTTAAAGATACAAGAGGTTGATCAGGAATCCTGGGTCACCAACAGTATTCATTTTATGAAGTATGGAATTTATCTGAGAGAACTCCATCAAAATAAGAGGAGATACTATAGGATACAGAGAGTTCATTTTAAATTAATTAAACAGGTCTTTTTCAGAAGAAATTCTGATGGTAAATTGTTAAGATGTGTATAACAGGCTGAGGCTGAGAGAATAATACATGTGATGCATCATGAAATATCAGGGGGGCATTTTTTTGCAAAGACCACATCCATAAAGATAAGTGGGGTAGGATATTTCTAGCCTACTTTATTTACAGATTGTTATCAACTGGTTAAAAAATGCCAATCCTGCCAATATTACATGGGCATGAGGAGGAATGCAGCAATGCCCCTTAGTCCTATAATTATGGATGAACCTTTTGCCCAATGGGGTCTTGACTTCATTGGAATGATAAATCTAGTGTCTATTATGGGTCAAAAATGGATATTAACTACCATAGATTATTTCACCATATGGACCGAGGCAGTCCCACTCAAAGTAGCAACAGAAAATGTGATCCTAGATTTTCTAAGAAGTATCACCACTCACTTTGGGGCTCCTCACACTATAATTTTTGATAATGCTAAAGCATTCTTGGGGTCTAAAGTATCCAACTTTGCATTGAAACATGGAATATATCTGAAAACTTCATCCAACTATTACCCTCAAGGTAACGGTTTGGTAGAATCGACTAACAAGAACCTGATTAGACTCATCAAAAGAATTGGGGCCGATCATCACAAAGAATGGCATAAAGTGCTTAATTTAGCACTATGGGCTCATAGAATCATGCCTAAACAGGTGATCAAAATGTCCCCATATGAATTGGTATATGGAAAGTCTGCTATGATCCCCTTAAGCTTGGAAATCCCTGCCCTCCAACTGATCAAACAAATTGAAATTGAGGAAAATGGCCCATGCAGTTTAGATTTGTAGAGATTTTGGAGGTTTAGGAGAAGAGGAATACAGTCCATGATTCATTAATTAAGCATAAGGGAATGTTTAATAATTGTTTTGACAAAAGGATTTTGAATCCTCATTTTGAGGCAAGCTCGATTGTTTTGAAATGGGATGTGAGAGCTGCCAAGCTGGGTCAGCATACTAAATTTGAAGCATTATGGACTGGCCTGTATAAAATTTGTGCATGCAAGCAAAAGAATTCATTTGAGCTGGAATCGATGGAAGGAGAACCTGAAGAGATTCACATAAATGGAATCTATTTGAAGCATTTCAGTTAACTCAGGTCTTTAATGTATTATAGTTAGATAGTTTCCCCTTCCTGTATTATTTTTTTTCCCGTTGTTGTTTTCCCACTTTTCGCTTAAATAAGTGTTTTTAAACATAGAGTCGGTTGCTGAGAAATTTTTCAAATAATTAAAAATCTCCAAATTCTCAAAGCATTGAATGTTTCCCAATCTTTAAGAAATCTCTGAGGTACCTTGCGCGGCCACTTGCATAACGTGTCTACCTTGCTATCCCAGGAGGATTGAGTAGGATTCGCTAACGGTTGTCCAAATTTAATGCCTTTTGAAAATTGATAGGTCCATAAATATGATTATCAAGAGTTGAAGTTTATAAACTCTCAATCATTTCTGCATTTGTGAGAAAATATCTTGCTACTTGCAAAAAATTTCAGCGCCTAGTAAATTTGCTTCAACGAGAGTGTTTTGATTGAAAAGGATTCATACCAGTTATCACAGAAAGGACATAGATATGGAAGGAACATCATCTTCACATCAAGGAGCTGGGATCTATGAATCCCTTGATAGGTTTCTAGCAAGTAAGTCATATGCTTTAGCTCTCGCACAAGCGTTGAAAACCTATCCAAGGACCAAAATTTTGGAGGTTGGTCAAGCAAGTGACCCATCAAAAGGAAAGGATTATGCAGATGGAATCATGGACCCAATCTTGCAAAGAGCCAGTAACAAAACCCTTAGAGAAGGGGCACATCAAAGGTGCCTTCAGAGAGCTAGAGCAGGGCAATATGAGACATTTGTCATGAGGATGTAGACCTCACAAATGGCACAGTTCCTTTTCCCAGCTATGCATCCATGCCCTGACTTGGTTGAATTATGCGCAAAGAGGCTCCATGCACCCTCATGCACCATTCAGTAGGGTCATTTCATGGTGAAAATCACACCACAGGCCATGAGAGACATGTTAGCCCTACACCATGATAGTACAACAATGTTTCCCATTGTTGCTAAGATGCAAAGGACATGGGCTAATGTCAACACCTAGTTAAGGTTCTTAAGAACTGAATTGCAAATGGGCAATGACAACACTACTGTGCCCACACTCCCTGTAACAAGAGGCCAATTCACACAAGTCAGCCAAGATGCACTATCCATGATGGCTTTCATCTTCAGCATGAAAGATGATATGGTAGTTTACGCAAAGCAGATGGCTATCCTCTTCAAGCTGAAGACCGACAACAAGACCCAGGAATATCAACTCAATTTTTTAGAGTAGATTGCTTTTACAATGGTGGAGCAACTGGCCCAGTTCAAATCAAAAGGAGTGTTCAGGTACTCTTCTTATTTGTTTCACCTCATGCTATACCAAAACACTGACCTCTTCACCCAACATATGCATCTGAAAATGTATGACCCAAGTTTTGATCCCCAAAGGACCATTCCTATGTCTGCATGGACACATGTTTTGTCTAAGACCAGTGACCCATACAATTTTTAGGAACTATTTGTTACCCCTGCTCTTTGCCACCTCAGCCCTGAACCAGTCATGAATAGATTATTTCCCAGTGTTTCAAACCTCCTAACCAGTTGCCCAATTCTGTGTGACTTCTACTTTGGTTCCCACCATACGATTATAAGAGTTCATGGTCTTTATGGGGAACCAATGTTGTTACCGAAGATTCTAACTCTTAGGTTAGCATTTTTAGAGGTCACCAGGCAAGTGTTAGTAGTAGACAATGATTATGGTTCTGGGAAACGGAAGAGGAAGATGTTTGATCTCCCATGGATGGCAGGTAACATAGCTTTAGATCCAGGGAAGATGAAATTTTTCTGCTTCGAAAGCTAGCCTTATTGGGGTTCCTATTAGTTGAAGACAAATGGGTATGTGACCCAAATGGTTACATAGCTTCCTAGACAAGGAATAACAAAGTTGCAACCAGGATTACACATGAGGGCCACCCTTTTTGGGAGACCAGGAAAAACCCCATAGAAGATGCTCCTAATTTTTATTTTGAATTAATAGATTTGCCTCCTCTACAAAACAGACCATGGGATACTTTCTACATTAAGCTCAGGCCTTCTCTCACCTTCCTGTTAAAGCTGGTAAAGGAGCTATATGAATCCATGTGGAACAGAATCTCCTCAGAGATTATTTAGCTCAGTGCTTCTCTCACCTTCCTGTTAAATACACGAAAATTGTGTGAAAAAGTGGGAGATTTAGTAAAAAACACTCTGACTACAGTTTCTGACAGAGTAACAGACTCTCAAACATTGCTATAGAAGCTCTATGATGCAACGGATGCGACATTGGCAGCCGCAGGAATCACTGACAGAATGGTCACAACAAAGAGAGTTAATGAGGTTTTCAGTTGCAATTCTATAGCCAATAGTAATTGAGAGCTCCTAGAGATCATGAAATAAGGCATTAGCGAGATGAAGCAGTATATTGAAGATCTAGTGTGATTGGGCCTTCCTTCTCCATTTCCTAATGATAGCACAGTGCTAATGGTTGATCAAATTGAACCATTGCTACTATCCAAAGAGAATGATTAAATAGTTTTTCAGAACTTACGGGATGATTCTTCAGTCTTAGAAGTGGAAGCTATTTTGGTTCCTATTTCCCAGCTCAAATTCAAATTGAAGGCTACAGTTCAGATTTTGCAAAAAAATTTGCATAAGGATATTATTAACCTTGATTTAGCCTTCAATGAATTACAAAACAAGCAAGAGTTATTTGACCATGAGTGGTCCACCTACCAGAAAACATTGTTGAAGTTGTAAAATTTTGAAATTTTGATCCAGCGGGAGTGTGGTTTCTTTTTTGAGTAGGCTCAAAAGCCCTTAGGGTCGCCAATAACTGTAGAGTAAATTTTCACTCTACGTTGCATTCTAATTTTTAGTTGCGCACTACAAATTTTGTTCCCGCATACCTTGGTTTTTGATGGTGAAGTTCAGAAATAGAACATGGGTTCTATTTCCCTTTTTGTTTCTTTTGTTTCATTTTTGGCTAAGTGTCGAGTTCAAGCAGAAGATGCCAAGTGGTGTCATTCGAGGCACCTTTCATTTTTCCTACAAGTTAGTCAAGATGTGCCACATGCTCAATAACAAATCAATAGAAAGCACCACGTGTCAGCATCCGCATTTCATATCGGCACCTACATTTCTTTTATTCTTCAGTGAAAGTCTTCAACAAGTTAAGTATCAGGATTAGGCAAAAAGCACCAAGTGGCAATCGCAGAAGGCTCTGGATTGTTTTTATAGAAGCAGTGGAAGCCACCACGTGTCAGCATCCAAAATAAGGTAGTTCAATGCCTTGGTTCAATAAGGTGGTTCAATGCATTGGTTTAACATTTTTGGTTCAATGCCTCAAGTTTTGCGTAAACGGTTCGCAGTGTTGAATCGTTGAACCATTGAACCATTTTTGGTTTGATGGGTAGTTCAAAGGAGTGTCCCAAAGAACAAAAGATAAGTGCCCTTTCAAAAGGCAAGTAAGACGCAACCACGCCATTTAAGTGGAGGTTTCCAAGTGTCATCAACTGAGCCCCTTTCTACTCCATTCTCAAGAGCAGTGGAGGCCGCCATGTATCATTCTCAGGAGTAGCGGAGGATGCCACATATCTTCTCAGAAGTAGCGAAAGCCACCACATGTTGATATTTGAAAGACCTTTTCGAGTTTCATTGTTGAATAAAGACTGTGGTGGGTCTCGAGTTTTATTTTTGAAGACTGCAGAAGATGCCAAGTGTCACCATCCGTAGGAGCCTAGCATGCATCCTAAACACTTCCACAACATAGAAAAAAAGCATCAGAGATTGCCATGTGTCATTTGTTGAAGCGAGGCAGAGATTGACACTTGTCTCCATGCCCTTTTTTTAAGGTTGCTCAAGCAAGAAATGCGGTGAGTCTTATTTCTTTAAGCTGTTAAGTATCAAAGAAGTAGATTGCAACAGGTGTCAAAGGCAGGACGTTCCTGAGCAGAATATAGTAAGAATATAATGAAAGCAAAAAGTGCCGCATGTCTTCAATAAACATGCGGAAAGTGCCAAGTGTCATTCTCCGGTGTCTCCTAAGAAATAAGCAAATTTTTGGGAAATTGACTAAGTGTCCTTTTCCATTTCAAAAAAAAAGAGGGTCCTGTATAGACACTTCTAGCTTAGTTAGAGTTCAATTTGGGCCATAAATTTGGGAACGCATGATCAATTTGGAGGGAAACTCAATAAGAGTTATTTCCAATAGATGGAGCAGTTCATTGGGTAGATTTTTGGGGCCAGATAACATTGAAAGTGCCATTTGTTTGTCCCCTGTGAGATGGAGACAGAATAGAATTGCGCGGGAAAGGAGGTGATGGAATGAGAAATCTGAGGCTATAAAGAGGAGTGCAGGGATCACTGGATCATTATCAGAAAAAGGGAGGGAGAATTTTTTGAGAAAGTCATTGTAAAGAGTTTTTAGACTTTCTAGAGTTGTGATCACGAATATCATTTGCCTTTATTCTATTTTCTTAAGTTGTAAAGTTTATGTAACTGTGCATGTTTCTGTGCCTTTTATATGACTGAAGAATTAATGAGAAGACAAAGTTTTGTGCCTTTGTTGATGTTTTCTTGTATTATTATGAAAGTAGTCTAAAGCTGTCAGCCTCTGCTTCTATTGTTTCTATCTTTTACATTGATCATGCCTCGTCTGCTCTTTAATGTAATCGAATCTTACATATAGTTTCACTGTGCTTAGGATAGAGGATCAAAATTACACTCAGGCACATCACGATAGTTAGATTTTCTTTCTTTGCATTTGCATTTCTATTTAAAATTCCTATCCCTTTCTCCCCCAAACACTTGATATAAAGAAGAGACCAGCTTCTTAAAAATCTAGAGGTTGTTTCAAGTTGCAAATCCCACATCTTGAAACTTCCCATTGTTGGTGTCTGAGACAAAGCACAATTTTAAACATCAACAAAATCCAAATCATGAGATTTCTGTGTTGGAGATATAGTTCTTTTATGGGACAAGAGAAGAGAACCAAAAGGGATGCATGGAAAATTTGATTCTCTATGAAGGGGTCCTTTTCTCATTCACCAACTTAGTGGAAAACACAGTGTCCTCTTGGCATACTTGGATGGAACACCAGTACCATACCCTACAGTGGGCAGCATCTGAAGCTTTTCACTCAGTGAGGTTCCAGATAAGTTTGTACATCTTGTAAATAAATATATATATATATATATATAGATTCTTTATTTTATTTTCTATTTTAGTCTAGTCAGTCCCCTAACTTCATGACCCAATGGACACTTTCAAAGATTCTCTTTCCTTCAAGCTTTTCAAATATTGCTTGAAAGAAATTACCCAATCAGAGCCAGTTGTTATCCTTGAATTTAATAGGCTTAATTCATGGGATAACCCCTATGAAATTTATCCATTTTGTAGCCCATGGGCTCTAAGCGCGTAGAATAAAGACAATCATTTCTTTATTGCGATAGGCTATCCTCAAAAAGTTAGACTTTTTAAGGGAGTTTCTCTAGTGTAAATCAGAGAATTTGTTTTGAACTACACTATGGTGTGTAGGAGTGAAGAATTTCTTTGACATTGCATGTGTAAGGTCAGAGAAATTCTTTGACCCTACACTAAGGGCCCACCACCCAACATAGTAATTAATAGGAATTAATTACTAATTTTATATATAATCACCCCATAATTTTTATTTTTTACCTTTGTCTTCTCTACCATTTTCACATCGATTTGCTCCTCCTCCATCATTTTTTTGCTCCTGTGCATTTCTCATCACCATTTTTTGTGCTCATGTGCATTCATTTCTGCCTTCGCGTTCAATCTCCTCATCTCCATTTGTAGACCTCATCTTCATTATAGGTATTTTTTGTTTATTTTCCCTTCAGTTTTCCTTTTCCTCCTAAATTATGCCTTCATTTCTTTTGTTTGTGTTGTTATTGTCTTTCCATTGATTCCATTTTTATTTCAAAATTATTGTTGTTTGGAAATAACTTGTAACTTGCCATTTTTAATGTGTTTGAATGATGTTTTATAGATTTAAAACCCTAGCTCTTCCTACATGCTTCAAATAATTTTCTTCGTAAAGCATGTAATGAAATTGCCTACCTTGGGTGTGTGTCGAAGAAAATTCTCTGACATGCACCCAAACCAACCAACATTCTATGCCCCATACTCCTCAAAGAATTTTCTCCAAGTTGCATACTTTGAATCTTCCAATGGTGCGCATCAGATAAAAATATATGAAGTACACATAACTTGATGCACATCAAAAAAAATTCTCTAAATCGCACCCTTTTTCCAAATCCCATGATGTAGGTCAGATATTTTTCTATGACCTACACCAATCTCAATGCACCATGAGATCTAGACTAAAGGTGTAAGTCAAATAAAATTCTATGACCCACACCAATGTGATACAAGGTGCAAGTCAGAGAAAATTATTTGACTTACACCAAAATTTGCATGTCTGAAACCCAATAAAGGTGCAGGTCAGAGAAAATTCTCTGACCTACACCTAAAACATACCCAAGTTTGGTGCAAGTTGGATAATTTTATTTGACTTACACCTTACCCCAAAATTTCACCAACTCCTATACAATTTAGAGAATTTTCTCTAGATTGCATCAAAGACCAGTTTTATCCATATCTCATGTAGGAGAGTGAATTTTTTCCATTCTTTCATTTTCTCCAAGATGAATGAAAATGCTAACTCTGAAACAATGAAAATTTCTTTCAATTTCTTGATCAATATCAAACAATTCCCCTGTCAAGAAAATAATGAAGTACAAGTTCCAAGGTATGTTTCCTGCATTTGTACTTGAGTCTAACGTGGATTAGATTAGAGACACCAAGATTGGCCATGTTTACATGATAGAGTTATTGCATAGACTAGGGAGGGAACCCATTGCTTCACACATGCAAGTTATTTTAAATAGTGAGATTCATTTGGCAGCTGTATTTCCTATCTCATCACAAGATCCAAAATTTGTTTCAATAGTTGCTACCCACTTTGATGATGAAACCATATAAGTTAGGGATACAAGTGGGAAGGTGATCATTCGATGAGATGATGAGTAATTTGATAAAATCTTTCATCTCTCAGACATTGAAGAGTACTCAAATATAAGTATGAACTCAGCTTAGGAATACAATGATAAGAATTCTAACAAGTGTAAAAAGCACATCAATACTCATTGGCTCAAGAATCCTAGACATTCAATTGTAATATGGTATAAGTAATTATTGTTGATGTTGTGGAATGCACCCTTGATAGAAGTCTGAGCCTTCTATCCTCCACGGGACACAATGGAAACTCCTCTCTTGCCTGTGAGTCTGGCAAAACTAAGGAAAGAATCTCTAGATAAGGGCTAGTTTCCTTTGATGCATCTCTGTGGTCCTAGATTTTCTACTGCTAACAATGGGGGGGAATGAAAAGAGAGAAGGATTACTGAAAATAGAACCTAAACTAAATGGTGATGCACCAAAAATGGTTGATCTACTTAGCTTGAACATACACTTTCCACCATGAACAAGTTGATATACACTTCATTTGATATGAGAAATTCTTCTACATCAGTGAGCTAGGGGTCCTCTAGAGATATAAGGAGGAAGAACTACCAGAGATGTTCTAAGACACACTATGGCAGCCTATTCACATGCACCTATACTCTGTTGTGGACACTTTTGGCTAACCTGTAAAAGAAGAACTCACAATACAGTAGACATGCTAGAATCATTCTATGAAAGCATGAAGGAAAATGACTTAACACAAGACAAAGCCATAGACATATGGAAAAGTGCAAGCTCAAATGGAGGCAAAAATGCTTCTTTTTGATTCAAGGTAAAATCTTGCAGGGCATACAAGCTGAGAGATTCCTTTGACAAAAATGAGAGATTACAATATATATCCTTTAGGAAAAGACTTTGGTGTTTTTTGGAAAATAAATGACCCATGCTACATTGAATGCCTTAGGAAGAGGAAGTAACTGATGCTAATATCATCCTTCTTGAAATGGCCTGACAGAACCATGTTGTGTAGTCACCAATCTTGACTTTAGTGCTTAAAACATATTAAATGTTATAACAGAAGCATGGGTCACTTGATTGTTTTAATGACAAGGCCACCCCTCTTTAAGACTTATGTGATTGTTTGCTCATTAATGCAAAATGAGAAAAAATGGGCCGCATCATTCACTATTTGTGCTCCTTGATGACCACTTGGCAGAGACTATTTCAACCACTAGAATAACACCTTGTGCTAACACCTTTTGCCACCTAGACTGTTCCCATATTTCCTTGTTATTTTCTCTCTTCCTATCTTTATCTTTTTCTAGCTTTGTGAGAAATTAGGGCTATCTTCTCGGTGGGTCGTTGAGTTCACTTGAGGCCTGTCCTTAAGCATTTCAAAATCAATGGCTATTTCACCACCTCAAATTTGACGTTCACGCAGGCGTCACTGGGCATTTTAACCTCCAATGGCTAGTTCACCATGCTAGATTTTAACATCTATGGGTCCGTCATCCCCCTTTAGCAATTTCTTCAGCTTTCTTTCCTTCAACTTTTTCCTTTTATCCTTTTTGTTCCTTTGGCTTTTTCTTTTTGTTTGGGCCTTTGTCTTTTAACCCTCCCGAAGGGAAGGTGTCCCTTCATGCCTTGGATAAAGGTCCCTTTTGGAAGCCGAGAGTCCCCTGCAAGGGCACCTGCCCTTCGGGGTCTTTCAGGCTCCTTTCGGTTCTCGCATTCTTCAGAAAAAATGTTCGAAGGAATTCTTTTAGAAATTTTTTGTGAAGGAAATGTTCATTCATGTTTTAACACTTGCTTTCAGTTGGATTTCTCTTCAAGCAAATTCCTGTAGACAAAAGTCTAAAGGAATTCCTTCAGACTTTTTGTCTGAAGGATTTGCCTTGTTATTTTTGCCACAGAATTACTTCCAAAAGAATTTGCCTTGTTTGGCGACTTGCCTTGTGAATTTCTTCAGACAAAATGTCCAAAGGAATTCCATCAAACTTTTTGTCCAAAAAAAATCAACCTTTATTTTTCTTCTATCTTTGCCTTGTCTTTTTCCTGAAGTGCAAGTCCCTTTTGGGCTCCTTGACCAGCTGTCCTCCGTAAGGGCTGCTTAACCTTTGAGCTTTGTAAGAGACTTGCACTCCTTTTAAAATGAGTGATTTCCTTTGCGGAAAAGGCTTATGTAATTGACTGCCCAAAGAGAAAAGGTCTTATACCAAACCGAAACCTACAAGTCCTTAGATCTTTCAATGTTTTATAATAACAAGAATTATTGCCAAGAAAAGGGGATTTTTCTGAAGATGGGTACATGACCAGACTGACAGTTCAAAATAGTAGGGAAATATGGAGACTTAATTTTGGCCTATAAGACCAAAATGGTCAACAAATTGGTGATTCCTAGGGGAAGCATGCCTGCTATGCTTAAGAAACCAGTAGCCTCAAAGTCCATTGGGCACGAAATCAGAACGCAGTTTGAAAAAAGTTAGCAACAACTTTTTAAAGACCTATGAACCAATAAATATTTACCTCAAACACAAAGGAAAACACACACAACAAAGGCTTAAAAACACTACACCTGTGCAAACAACACTTAGGAAAAATAGGGAAAGAAAAACTGAAAGCAAACTAATATGTACAGCTAACCTGGTATATGTGCCTCTCTCCTGGATCAAAGGGAAAACTTCTTAAGTCTCCTTCATGGCAAGAAACCTTATGGTGCCAAACAAGTGGTTGAATAGAATGGAGATTTGGTGACTTGCTCTTCTTCCCTGCCACCTTGATTAGCTCGTATCCAAATGAATGAGGGGCAAACATGCTTCTAACATATATGTATTCTTCTTGTTCTTGGAAGCTTGCTTCCTGCTAGTTCTTCATGCTGGTGTGTTTCATCAAGAAATAAATGGCTGCTAGCTTATCACCATAAGCCTCATTTAGCTCATAGTCCCCTTGACATGCATCATGGATTGACTTATTCCCTTCTGCCTCATTGAAGATCTTGTCAAACTGATCTTCTACTTCATGGATTTTTTGAATAAGGGTGACTTTTGCGATGTCTAAAATGGGATCACAAACTACTTGCTCATCCCAAAAAACATCACCTTCTTGTCCAAGGCTCTCTTTTTCAAAGCTTTCCTCAAGATGGACAAGCCTCTCCTTTTCCTGCTCAAAGACCAGAGTCTCTAGTTGTTCAAAGACATCCTCCTGATCCTCCTCCAACTTGGGTTCCATGGCATGGTCATCCTCCTTGATGACTTCAAAAATATCATCTTTAGATTCACCGACCTCTTGAAAGGATAAATTTGAAAGCTTGCAGCCCCTTTGCATACTTATTTGAGTCCCAATGTTGCCTTCTCCACCCTTAGCTAGCTCATAGCCTCCTTGAAGAAGAGTGTAACCTACCCCAATGACTTCAAACAAATCATTCAAAACATGATCAAGAATCTTTCCATGTTCCTCCATGACATCTTGCAAAGTGAGAGAAGAGTCAAAGATCATCTCTTCCTCATCAGAGATAGAGGCAAAAGTTTGTGACTTGTCTTCTTGTTCATCAAAGGGGGTAATTATGGTGATCTCCTCCTCATCTGCACTCATGAAGTCTCACTGATCAGTCATGAACTAAGTATAATCCTCTTCACTTACTTCCTTTAAGATGGATTCCTCAACACAAGAGAAACATTCTTCATTTACTAGGCAAGGAGGTGGAAAACAAAGATTGTGAAAATCAGGTTGGGAATGGAAAGCAGTGGATATTTTTAAAAAATTATGAGAAAATGGGGGCAGACCTTGGGCTAAAATCACTTGATTTTCTTCTCTCCACTTGACCAACACTTCAACAATATTGAAATTAGCTTGAGGATTGGTAGAAGGGGTGTCTTTTGGAGTAGGCTCCTCTCTAAGGTCTGAAACCTCCATCTCTCTTTCACTAAGCAATCTCACTTTTGCCTCTAATTCCTCAATTTGCTTAGCTAGATTTTCTTGAAAGAGCCTTTTTCGGAGCTCATAGGAATCATCATGGAAATGGGGAGTACATGAAGGTTGCCATAGAGTACAAGAAGCTTCTTGAGGAAGGGTGGGAGGGACTTGAAAAGGACTAGCCTCATTTTGTACCTCACACTCTCAGACAATGTCTTTCTCCTCCTTATTGTTCCATGACTCAACGACTTTACTCCAGCTCATGATATTAGGACTGGAAATATCCTTTTGGGGTGATGGGGCTATAATGTGAGAGGTTAGTGCGGGTTTGGATTCCACTTCCCTTGCTGTTGACATAGATTGTTGCATTTGAAGATTTTCCAATTCAATCTGCTTATCAAGATTGGCCTTAAAAATAAGATTTACTATTTCAAAACTCTCCTCAACATGATGGGGGAAAGGACTTTGATAGGCTTAACTTAGCTCATGAGCAGGGGTTGTGTATGTCTGATATGAAGCTTGGGGCAGTGGGTATGCAGGTTGATAGACTTGGTAAGGTTGCCTCTCATGAATACTCAGCTTCTCTTCCAAAGATGCAATCAAACCACTCACATCCAGCATCTCATTTGTAAGCCTTTGCCAATTGGCTCTTTCAATAGGAGTCCATTCACTCTTAACTAGATCTAATGCATTTCTCACTTGATGGATGAAATGATCAGGAATTTCTTGGCCACATCCCCTTCTAGTGTCAATCTCCACTACATAATTTTCATATCCTAGCAGTGCTTGTTTGAAGGTGGAAATGGGTTGATTGGCAAAATGATTAGGTTGAGTAGGAGAAGTAACACATTGAGAAGACTGGGCATAAGACTGATATAACTCATGACAGGGTTGAGACTGGTCATAGTGGACTCGATAAGGATCAACACAAGGCTAGTAAGGATCATAGCCAGGCTGGCCAAGGACTTGCTCAAACTGAGGAGGAAGAGGTAGAGCTCGAAATGTTTTTGTTGATGGTTGAAATTTCACTTGTTTCTAACACCAACAATGGGAAGTTTCAAGATGTGGGACTTGCGACTTGAAACAACCTCCAAATTTTTGAGAAGCCAGTCTCTTCTTTATATCGAGCGTATTCTAGGAAAAGGGATAGGAATTTTAATAGAAACACAAAATGCAAAGAAAGAAAAACTAACTATGGCAATGCACCTAAATGTAATTTGACCCTTAATTCTAAGCACAATTAAACTATATGTAAGATTCAATTACATTTAAGAGCAAACAAGGCATGATCAATGTAAAAGATGAAAATAATAGAAACAGAGGCTCACAACTTAGACTACTTTTGCAGTGACACAGAAAATATCAACAAAGGCACATGATTAAATCTTCTTATTAATTCTCCAGTCACATAAGAGGCACAGAAACATGCACAGTTACATAAACTTTCCAACTCAAGAAAATAGAAGCAAATGATATTCCTAATCACAGCTCTAGAAAGTTTAAAGCTCTTGACAATAATTCTCTCTAAGTATCTTATCCTTCTGGTGATCTTTGCACCTCTATTTATAGCCTCAAATTCACTCTAAATTATCTGTGTGTTCCCAATCTAATGGCCCAACTGAAATCTAACCGAACTGGAAGTGTCTAGAAGATATTTCTTAGATTCTAAAACGCTCTGTCTTTCGATAATTCATTGGCTTAAACAACTCACAAGACGCTCCCTTCTATTAAATAGAAAAGGACACTTGGCCAATTCCTTGAAATTCTTCTTATTGCTTAGCAGACACCAGAGAATGACACTTGGCATGTTCTGCAGCCTTATCGAAGACACACGGCGCTCTCTGCTTTACCTATATTCTTACTCTATCTTCGCTCAAGAATGTTCCACCTTTGACACCTATCACAATCCACTTCTTCAAAACTTTAACAACTTAACAAAAAATAAGACCCACAACATTTCTCACCTGAGCAACTTTAAAAAAATGGCATAGGGACAGGTGGCGATTTTTGCTGCTTTAATAAAGGACACATGGCAATCTCCGCTTTACTTAACTAGGGATATGTGGCGATTTCCACAGCTTTTAACCACCTTTTAAGAAACTTGTGAAAGGTGACACATGGTGGTCTCTGTGTCACTTTGTTTATATTATAGAAACAATTGGGCCTCATTTCCTATTTACACGGACATCGACACTTATCGGCTTTCGCTTGCTTCAGAAACAAAACTTGAGACCCACCATATTATTTACTATATTGGTGAAACAAAATGAAGAAAATTTGGAGGTTGACACATGGTGGCTTATGCTTTACTTAGCTGAGATATGTGGCATCTTTCGTCGCTTTTAGAAAATCAAATTAAAACCTTCCACGATTGCCACTTGGCACCCTCCGCCTGATCCTGACTCTTAGCTTGTTGAAACCTTTCGCTCAAAAGAGATTTGAAACACAGATGCCAATATGAAATGTGGATGCCGACACTTGTTCTATTCCACTGAGTTACTATGAGATACGTGGCACGTCCCAACCAACTTATAAAACTGTGAAAAGTGCCTCGGTCGATGACACTTGGCATCTTCCGCCTAGCTTTGACACTTAGAGAAAAATGAATCAAAAGGAAATTAGAGCCCACGCTCTATTTCAAAACTTCGCCGTCTTCAACCAAAATATGTGAGAACAAAATTTTGTAGTGCACAACTAAAAAATAGAATGAAACGTAAAGTATTTTTTACTTTATAGTTATTGGCGACCCCAAGGACTTTTGAGCCTACTCAAAAAGAAACCACAACTCTCGCATGATCAAAAATTGCTAAAAAACACTGATTAACTAAAATGTTTCAAATAGATTCCATTCATAGGAATCTCCTCAGGTTCACCTTCCATCATTTCTATCTCAAATGAATTTCTTTGTTTACATGCACGAATTTTATAAGGGCCAGTCCATAATGCTTCAAATTTAGTGTGTTGACCTGGCTTGGCGGCTCTTGCATCCCATTTCAAAACAATTGAGCTTGTTTCAAAATGGCGATTTGAAGTCCTTTTATCAAAATAGTCTTTTATTATTTTTTGATGCTTTATCAATGAATCATGTGTTGCATCCCTCTTTTCTTAAACTTCTAGAAGTTCCACGAGTCTAACCTGCATCGGGCCATTTTCCTCAATTTCAATTTGTTTGATCAGTTGGAGAGTAGGAATTTCCAAGCTAAGGGGTATTACAGTAGGCTTTCCATAGACCAATTCATATGGGGACATTTTGATCACCTATTTAGGTGTGATTCTATCAGCCCACATGGCTAAATTAAGCACTTTATGCCACTCTTTGTGATGATCAGCTCTTATTCTTTTGATGAGTCTAATCAGGTTCTTATTAGTTGATTCTGTCAAACCATTACCTTGAGGGTAATAATTAGAGGAAGTTTTCAAATATATTCCATGCTTTAATGCAAAGTCAGATACTTTAGACCCTAAAAATGCTTTAGCATTATCTGAAATTATGGTGCAAGGAGCTCCAAAATAAGTAGTGATACTCCCTAGAAAATCTAGGATCACATTTTTTGTTCCTTCCTTGAGTGGCACTACCTTGGTCCATTTGGTGAAATAATTTGTCATTGTTAAGATCCATTTGTGACCCATACTAGACACTAGATTTATCATTCCAATGAAGTCAAGACCCCATTGAGCAAAAGATTCATCCACAATTATAGGACTAAGACGCATTGTTGCATTCCTTCTCATCCCCACATAATATTGAGAAGATTGACATTTTTTAACTAGCTAATAACAATCTGTAAATAAAGTAGGCCAGAAATAACCTACCTCACTTATCTTTATAGCTGTGGTCTTTGCAAAAAAATGTCCACTTGATACTCCATGATGAATTTCATGTAGTATTTTCTTAGCCTCAGCCTTTTCTACACATCTTAACAATTTGCCATTAGAATTTCTCTTGAAAAGAACCTATTCAATTAAAACAAAATGAACTCCTTGCATCCTATAGTATCTTCTCTTATTTTGAGTGAGTTCTCTTGGGTAAATCCCATTTTTCATAAAATGAATCCTGCTTGTGACCCAGGATTCCTAATCAACTTCTTGTATCCTTAATACAATTTCCTCTTTTATTTCTAAATTTGTCTCTTCATGTATCATCTTTTCAAGCTCTTGAGTCATATATTGGCACAAACACCTACCTCTAACTAATTTAGTGGGTTTGACCTCTACATCATATTCAAGGATCTTGGTTATCTAGTTTGCTCTTTTTTCAGTAATTTCACCCTCTATGATGTATTCTCTGACACTTAGATGAGCTACAAGTATCAGAATTTTACTTCCTGATACTATATGCCTAAACTTTTTGAGGGATTTTACCATATCATATGCTTGTTTTTCCACAAAGTTATATATGGTTTCATATTCCCTAAGAGTCCTTGAGAAAAAGGCTATTGGATGCTCGCCCTCCTGTCTATCATCCTTATGTGTTAGGACAACAACAATACTGAGCTCTCCTCCATATACATACATTACAAAAGGCTTAGAAAAGTCTAGGTTTCTAAGTACTGGAGCTGTTGAGATCGATTTCTAGACCTCTTCAAAGGCTTGCCTTCCTTCTGTAGTCCACTTGAAAATTAGGTCTTTTTTAGCAAGAGTGTCACTGGTCATACTAAGCCTGCAAAGTCAGATATGAACCGACTGACGAAATTAATCTTTCCCAAGAAAGATTGAATTGCTTTCTTATTTACTGGAAGAGGTAAGTTCATTATATCTGCCACTCTTTCTGGGTCTATGGAGACTCCTTCTTTAGATACTATATGTCCCAATAATTTGCCTTGAGGGACAACAAAGATACATTTCTTAGGATTCAAGGATATTCCGAATTCTTGACATTTTTTAAACACAGATTCTAAATGATCAAAATGATCAACAACATTCTTTGAAAAAATAGTAAGATCATCAAGATAAATCAAGATGATTTTATTTATAAGTTCCCTAAATGCTACATCCATAGCTCTTTGAAAAGTGGCCCCAGCATTTGACATGCCAAATGGCATCTTAGCATATGCAAATGTTCCCCATTTTGTAGTAAAAGCAGTCTTGTATTGGTCTTCATTAGCCAACCAAATATAATTGTATCCAGAGAAAACATCTAGCAAAGAAAACCTCTCGAATCTAGCCACAATCTGTAAAATCTATTCCATAGAAGGCAAAGGATAGTGATCTTTCATAGATGCTCTATTTAGGTCTCTGAAATCTGCACAAAGTCTTATATCACCATTCTTTTTCCTAACTGGTACTAGATTTGATACCCAGGTTTGAGTGTTTGATTGGAAAAATTATTTTAGAATCTAAAAGTTTCTGCAACTCATCCACCATTAGAGGCTCAATCCTTGGATTCACTGGCCTTTGTTTCTATCTGACGGGCTTAGATCCTTCAGTCAGTTATATTGTGTGTTGAATAATATCTCTATTATATCTATGAAGGTCTTCATAGATCCAGGCTATGACTCTGTCATATTTTTTGCATAATTCAATTAGCCTTTCTTTTTCTACTTGAGTTGTGGAATTTTTGACTTTTAATTTTTTCCCTTCACTCACCTATATTTCAGAATAATCTACTTTGTTTGCTTGGAACCTTTTCTTCTCCATGCTTACATCTTCTGGATCAAAAAGGTTCTCTAAAGTGATTAAACCTTTGGAAAGCTTATTATTCTTTAATTGTATAATTTGATCCCCATTTGCCTCTTCAATATTTTATTGCAATTGATTAGCAAATTCCCTTGATTGTTGCAAAAATGAGAGTACTTGAAAATCATTCTCAAATACTTGCCAATTCTCATTGTTATCTAGGATAGTTGGCCTTACTATAACCTTTACTGACTCATTGTTAACTAATAGGCCAGTTGCTGGATCAAACTGTGAGCTAATCTATGCCATCCTATCAGCTTCAAAATTTTGAATTATGGAGACTACTTCAATATTGAAAGTTTCAAAATCTTCTATTAAGTCCCAAATCCTATGCTTATAGGATTTCATCCTCACATTCTTTGCTATTGCCTTTTCTCTGATTTGCTTTACTCCTGGTTCTGAATCTCCTTTTACTATTAGATTCTTTATTCCTTTTTTCTTGGCTAACAGGAGCCCATGTACTAAAGATTCATACTCAGCATCATTAATAGTACAAGTAAATTGAAAATAGATAGCCCTTAAAATTTTTTCACCATTTGGAGCAGTAAGACAAATTACTACTCCAACACCATTTTTACTTCTAGCCCCATCAAACTTTAAGGTCCAGATTTTTGAATCTTTTTTAGATTCTTGATTAGTTGGCATTTCTTCCCTTAAAACATTTGGGATTTCATGGTCTTCATAAAAAATAACATAAGTGCCTAGACTAGTAGAGTCATAATTTTCATATGGATCACTATGCATCATAGCCAACAACTGGTTATTTTCTTTTTCTTGATCATGCTTAGTCCAGTCGCCTTACTTTTCAACAAAAACCCTTTCTTCTTTATTTATCATAGCATGATCTGCCTCTAATTTTGATGTTGGTTCATTGGTGATGTGATCCTTTGATAGTGGTTCAGATAGAATTTTCATCTTTGAACCATATTTAGTTCTTAGAATTAAGTGAGACCAATCAAGAGACATATCTCCTCCTTTCTTGGCTATAAAGTCTCTTGATAAACATAGGCCAAATACAGGAGGTATATCTATAACTACTACATCTTGCTTTACAATTATATTTGAACAAGTATATAATTGCAATGGAAGTTGTTTAATTCTCCCTATTATTTGCACTGATTTGCCATCTAGCTGCATAACTCCTTTAGCGAGTGACTCATACTTTATCTTTAAAGCATCTACTATTTGCTTTAGCATTACTATAGTACTAGCCCCTGAATCTATCATTGCATTATGCAGCAATTTCTTGCCAACTATTAAAGTTAAATAAAAGGGATCCGGTTTGGATTTGCTTACCTCTGGTGCATTGTTCACTAAGGCTATTGTCTGCAAATGAACTATGTTTTTGAGCTTTCTTTTCTCAGCAAGTCCTTCAGTACATTTGGGCATTACTTGGCTTTGAAGAGCTTCTTGTAACAGTGTCCTTTGTTCAAGAATAACTAATATGTCCCAAATTGATACTTGTGTTGGAGTCATCTTTAGTTGATCCACCACATTCATTGGTCCCAAAGTTTGAATTCTTGGAAAATAATTATACCTTGCCTTTTATTGAATTTGTCCAAGAACTACTTGATTTTTCACTGGATGAAGCACTTCTTGTCTAACTATTATGTCTTGATGACCTTGAAATAGAGTATTCTCCATAACTTCATTGTTTATAACTTCAGGTTGTTCCAGCATTCTTCTCTTTGATCTAGTATAGTAGTCTGATTATATCACTGGTTCCTTGGAAGCAGAAGCTTCATTCAAGAATACTGATTCTTCATCTTCAACACATGAAAACAAAACATATTATGGGGCTATTTCTTCTTCTTATTGCAAAGACATCCCTTGCATCTGAGCCATTAAGATTGAATTTTGCATACCAGAAGATTGGTAGACTTGATTGTCACTAGAACTTGCAAATTGTCCATCCATTCTCCTTTGATCTACTACCTTTTGTTGTAGATTATCTGTGGGACAATCTCTAGGTGTATGAGCATTATTTCAAGGTAAACACCAGGCATTGGTACCATCTACATAATTATTTTACCCTGGAACAATCTCTTTATTTGAATTGGGAGGAATAGTCTGTGAGGGTGTAGGGACTGCAACTAATTGGTTTACTGGCTGAGGGTTATTTTGCCTTGGAGGACCCTGATATTGGTTTGGCTGATATGGAAATCTATTTCCTTGATAGCCTTGATATTGGGGTTTAGTATAAGTATTATGTTGTCTTTTCATATTAATCAGCTCATTATAAAATGTCCTTAAGATATGCTTGATATCATCCAGCTCAGATGACTGAGCAGGGACAATTTATTTAGCAAGTGGTTGAGGATATGTGTACATAGACACAGGTGGGGATATAGATTTAGGGGATTCTTGAGGTAATGGTAAGGAAATATCTAGAAACATGGGCATGGGGGGCCTTGGCAAAAACTTTCCAGCATCTATCAAATTATTTTCAGCTCTGACCGCATAGTCATAAGTCTCTGGCAGAGTCTGACCTCCAAGTGACTGAATCATAATAGATATATCTGAATTTAAAGCCTTAAGATAAAACACTATAGCCATACCTGGTGATGGTCTAGCTGTAGTAGGGATTCTTTCCCAAGTCTTTTGAAATCTAGAATTGAAGTCAGTCATCGCTTCTTGTGGTGCCCTTTGGATGGTAATCAATTGTTGTAATAAAGAAGATTTATCACCCTTCTCTTCAAATCTTTCAAAGAACAGATCTCTAAGCTGATCCCATGTAGATATGGTATTTGGGGTCAAGGACCGGTACCATTCTAGAACTTTCCCTTTTAAATAAGCTACTAATAATCTTATGGCTACATTTTGCTATGTGACAACATGTATAGCATAGACATCTGATACATCCTACAGATGTTCTTCAGGGGTTTTGAAGTCTTGCCCACTGAATTTGGGAAGAGCTTTTAGGGCATTCACTGGGATAGGGTCCCAAGTGGTTGGTGGTATTGGGAGAATCAAAGGACTACCAGTGTTCCAACTTGCATAATTTCTTGGGGCTATAGGGGCTCCCATATTTACTCTTGGTATTGGTATAAACTGGTTGACTCTTCTTCTTGGATTAGTTACCAAAGGTGGCAATATAATACCTAGATTTACAACAGACTGAGATCTAGTTACTAGTTTGTAGCTCTGACTCCTTGTAGCTCTCTAGTTCATACAGTCTTGAAAGAAACTTCAAGAAATTGTCCCACTGGACGTGCCAAAAACTGTTGATGGTTAAAATTGTGCTTGTTTCTAACACCAACAATGGGAAGTTTCAAGATGTGGGACTTGTGACTTGAAACAACCTCCAAATTTTTTAGAAGTTGGTCTCTTCTTTATATCGAGCGTATACTGGGAAAAGGGATAGGAATTTTAATAGAAACACAAAATGCAAAGAAAGAAAAACTAACTATGGCAATGCACATGAATGTAATTCGACCCTTAATTCTGAGCACAGTGAAACTATATGTAAGATTCAATTACATTTAAGAGCAAACAAGGCATGATCAATGTAAAAGATGAAAATAATAGAAACAAAGGCTCACAACTTAGAATACTTTTGCAGTGACATAGAAAATATCAACAAAGGCACAGGATTCAATCTTCTTATTAGTTCTCCAGTCACATAAGAGGCACAGAGACATGCACAGTTATATAAACTTTCCAACTCAAGAAAATAGAACAAAGGCAAATGATATTCCTAATCACAGGTCTAGAAAGTCTAAAACTCTTGACAATAATTCTCTCTAAGTATCTGATCCTTCTGGTAATCTCTACACCCCTATTTATAGCCTTAGATTCACTCCATATTGTCTGTGTGTTCCCAATCTAATGGCCCAACTGAAATCTAACCGAACTAGAAGTGTCTAGAAGATATTTATTAGATTCTAAAACGCTCTATCTTTAAGTAATTCATTGGCTGAAATAGCTCGTAGGATGCTCCCTTTTATTAAACGAAAAAGAAGACTTGGCCAATTCCTTGAAAACCTTCTTATTGCTTAGAAGACACTGGAGAATGACACTTGGCATGTTCCACAGCCTTATCGAAGACACACGATGCTCTCCACTTTACCTATATTCTCACTATATCTTCACTTAGGAATGTTCCGCCTTTGACACTTGTCACAATCTGCTTCTTTGAAACTTTAACAACTTAACAGAAAATAAGACCCACATCATTTCTTGCCTAAGCAACTTTAAAAAAAGGGCATAGGGACAGGTGGTGATTTTTACTGCTTTAGCAAAGGACATATGTTAGGAACCCCTCCAAGGAAGCACAATTGATTACCTTTCTTATAAGCAATTAAACACAAAATTATACTAGAATGATTAAGTAACTAGAAACTTGAACAACAAAGAATTTGAGAGACAATACACAATCTTGTATTAAATACTCTTAGAAGAAAATACAATAAAGAAGATGTCACTTCTTCTTCCACCTCAAAGGCTTGCCACACCTCAAGGACTTCTTCCCTCTCTCTCTTGCTCAACCACAACCAACTCAACAACCTGAGTTGTTATCCCCTCCTTGAATGCTTTAGCTGATCTCCTTGACCTTACACCTTGTAGATCTCCTTGACCTTGCTTCAATGCTTTTACTTGCCTTCTTGATTACAATACATGCCTCATGGGTCTTTAAATATGATCCCATGCATACAAAAATAGACCTCTAATTACAATAATTAGACACACAACTTGAGACTATAATTAGCCCTTAACATGCAAACACTCGCTTCAACAAACTAACTGTTCATGCAATGAACAGTTTTGGAACCGCCATAGGCGACCGACATTGGTCCCTGTCTGCCTGGTGCTGACCGACGTCAGCCAACTCCCTGTCGATGCTGATTGCCTTCTGCATTCATCATGACCAACATCGGTCATACTGTCGATGCCAGTGTCTCTAGAACTTCAATAACCTCTTCCATGTCTGCAACAGTTGAAGCTTTTAGCTCCACAACCTAACAATCTCCCACTTGGAAATAAATAGCAGCAACTATACCTGTACCTATACACCATCTAGTTTGTTATCTTGGCTCTGTATCCCTCTTCAAAATCACTTTTGAAGACCAACCACCACAAAACTTGTGATGCTATACCTGTCATCCAAGTCCCCTGCCACATCTGAACTTTCTGACAACTCCCACTGGAGACAAAATCAACTTGTGATCTTCCATGTCTCTTATGCCAAAAGAATTTTGCTGCTCCCAAATTCTTCATGACATACCTCTGAACTAACTTTGCCCTTAGCTCAGAAACTCCCTGTATATGTAACCCTGCAACAAGCAACAACATACAGTAACAGGATAATGTAGCTAATATTATCCAACCTGGTAAATAAAAATATAATGGTCAAACTTCCATTGTCCAGCAGCCTACTCAAGACCATATACACTAGCCTTCTGTCTCACGTATCCATCCACTCTCTTCTCTAACTAGGGAATCCATCCCTCATCTAGTGCTTTCTTCCAGCTGACAACTCCACCAACAAACACATGTTTGGTTCTTCTCCAAGGAGTCACACTCCTCATCCATTCCAAGCTGCCACTATTTCTGGATTTTACCTGCATTGCCTCTTCACATCTTCTTGGTTCTCAACCATCAGTAAGCAAAAAATAAAATAAAGAAGGTGAACAACGAATATGAGGTTCACATACCCTTTCTGACCTCCATATGGGCATTTGAGACTCCTTGACAGCTTGTTGTCCGGCCAACATCCGTTTCAGTGACCGATCTCAGCCATCTCTCAGTCTGCATTTGACCGATGTCGGTTCCCTGCACTGACCCTGACTGCCGATGTCATTTCCCTGGCCAACGTCAGTGTCCCCTCTGCCGATGTTGGTTCCTGTCTGATTGACGTTGGACTTCTCCTACCTGACTCTATCGACCCTACTGGTCTGCACATGACCAATGTCGGTATCTGCTTGACCGACGTCGGTTCCATGTGACCGATGTCGGTACCTGTGTGTTCCTGTAAGTGATGACTTATTTATTTGTGAGCTCATCTTAGATCAAAACCCTATCCATATTGCCCTGCTTAGAATTATTCAACCCCTGTGACTGATCTCTGTCCCTCATCTCCTCCATAAACACCAAGGCTTCTCTGTTCTTGTCAAAAGCATCAAATTTATTTTTCCTGCAATGAACTCGATCTATGCCTTCCAAATATGAACTCTTACCTTTTAAATCAAGAACGTCCATTCCCTTCTTATTCATGTGACCAAGCCTATTAAGCCACATCTTTGAATCTACAGCTGAAGTAGATAAACCAGAAGTAGAATCAATAATACAAGTAGATAGATAAAGAGTACCTACTTTCTTACCTCTTGCTAAAACAAGTGCCCCCTTGGTAACCTTTCAAGAATCCACTGTGAGGGTTACTGTACATCCCTCATCACCCAACCTTCCTATAAAAACCAAACTCTACTTCAAAATTGGGACATGCATAACCTCCTTCAACACCCATGTGTTGTCCATCTGCAATTTCAGCTGCACTTTCCCTTTGCCAACTATTTGACAAGGCGTACCATCCCCTAAATAAAGCACTCCAAAGTCTCCCTAGACATACTCATGGAACAAATCTCTGTTTGGGGATGCATGAAAAGAAGAACTAGAATCTAAAACCCATGATTCTATCTGACTATCCAAAGAAAGTATGAGAGCATCCTGTGCCACAATACCTGCATCTTTTGCTTCTTCATTTCCTTCATGTTGATTTTCTTTATCCCTCAACCAACACTCTTTCTTTGTGTGTCCTTTCTTTCCACAAAACCAATAGGTGATACTTCTATTTCTAGATTCGGATCTCCTTCCCATCTTCGACCTTGATTTCCCTTGCTCGACCTTCTCTCTTTGCCTTCCCCTGCTTTCTGCACTTAGAGCATTCCTTGATGATTCACCTGTGCTTTTCCTGCGTATTTTTTCATTCAAGATTATACTCACAACATCATCAACTTTTAATATTTTAGAAGCAGACGCAGAATTACTTACTGCCATAACCAAACTATCCCAACTTTCAGGTAAAGAGCATAAAATTAAGAGAGCCTTTACTTCATCATCAAAAACAATATTGACTGAAGCTAACTGGTTTACCAAACCATGGAAATCACTAAAATGAGTATGTATCGATCCACCTTCCTGCATTTGCAAAGTAAATAACTGCTTCATAAGAAACACCTTATTTGACGCCGAGGGCTTTTCATATAAATTTGCCAAAGATTTTATCAACTCTTCCATTGTCTTACACTGTGATAAGTTGGAAATCACAGACGATGCAAGGCTCTGGGACCAACTATTAGGAACCCCTCCAAGGAAGCACAATTGATTACCTTTCTTATAAGCAATTAAACATGGAATTATACCAGAATGATTAAGTAACTAGAAACTTGAAACAACAAAGAATTTGAGAGACAATACACAATCTTGTATTAAATACTCTTAGAAGAAAATATAATAAAGAAGATGCCACTTCTTCTTCCACCTCAAAGGCTTGCCACACCTCAAGGACTTCTTCCCTCTCTCTCTTGCTCAACCACAACCAACTCAACAACCTGAGTTGTTATCCCCTCCTTGAATGCTTCAGCTGATCTCCTTGACCTTACACCTTGTAGATCTCCTTGACCTTGCTTCCTTGCTTCAATACTTTTACTTGCCTTCTTGATTACAATACATGCCTCATGGGTCTTTAAATAGGATCCCATGCATACAAAAATAGACCTCTAATTAGAATAATTAGACATGCAGCTCGAGACTATAATTAGCCCTTAACATGCAAACACTCACTTCAACAAACTAACTGTTCGTGCAACGAACAGTTCTGAAACTGCCACAGGCAACCAACGTCGATCCCTATCTACCTGGTGCTGACTGACATCGGCCGACTCCTTGACGATGCCGGTTGGCTTCTGCATTCATCATGACCAACGTCGGTCATACTGCCGATGCCGGTGTCTCTGGAACTTCAACAACCTCCTCCATGTCTGCAACAGTTGAAGCTTTTAGCTCCACAACCTAACAACATATGGCAATCTCTGCTTTACTTAACTAGGGATATGTGGTGATCTCTTCTACTTTTAACCACCTTTTGAGAACCCTACGAAAGGTGACACATGGTGGTCTCCACGTCACTCTATTTATATTATAGAAATAATTGGGCCTCATTTCATATTTACACCGACAATAACACTTGGCGACTTCTGCTTGCTTCAGAAACAAAACCTGAAACCACCACAGTCTTTACTATATTAGTGAAACAAAATTAAGAAAATTTAGAAGTTGGCACATGGTGGCTTCCGCTTTACTTAGCTAAGATACGTGGCATCTTCCATTGCTTTTAGAAAAGCGAATTGAAACCTTTTGCGATTTCCACTTGGCACCCTCCGCCTATTCCTGACTCTTAGCTTGTTGAAACCTTCCACTCAAAAGAGATTTGAAATGTGGATGCCAATATGAAACGTGGATGCCAACACTTGTCGTGTTTCACAGAGTTACTATGAGATACGTGGCACGTCTTAACCAACTCATAAAAACTGTGAAAAGTGCCTCAGTCAATGACACTTGGCATCTTTCGCCTAACTTCGACACTTAGAGAAAAATGAATAAAAAGGAAATTAGAGCCCACGCTCTATTTCAAAACTTCGTCGTCTTCAACCAAAATATGCGGGAACAAAATTTTGTAGTGCGCAACTAAAAAATAGAATGAAACATAGAGTATTTTTTACTCTACAATTTCACCAACCTGTAAAGGGAAAAACTCATAACCATATGCATCCTTGTTGCTTGAGATGATTCCATGAACAACCTGAGCTTGATCAAAACTATATGAAGGAACACAAGACCCATGGTTCTGAGCAATGGAATTATACATACCAAAATATGATTTGTTGATGGCACCAGGACTGCTTAACCAGGTAATTCAACTCAGAGTCACCATTGGTGTTGATGAAAAAGCCTCCAAATGCTGGTTGGTTGAAGAACACACCAAAATTATTCAACTCTTTGGATAAAAACTAGTTAGTCCCACTAGACATGCCAAAAACTATTGATGTTGTGGAATTCACCCTTGACAGAAGGCTGAGCCTTCCGTCCTCCACGTGGCACAATGGAGACTCCTCTCTTGTTTGTGGGTCTGGCAAAATTGAGGGGAGAATCTCTAGATAAAGGCTAGCTCCCTTTGATGCATCTCTATGGTCCTAGATTTTCTACTGCTAACAATGGGGGGGGATGAAAAGAGAGAAAGATTACTAAAAATAAAACCTAAACTAAACGGTGATGCACCAAAAATGGTTGATCTACTTAGCTTGAACATACACTTTCCACCATGAACAAGTTGATATACACTTCATTTGATATGATCAATTCTTCTACATCAGTGAGCTAGGGGTCCTCTAGGGATACAAGGAGGAAGAACTACCAGAGGTGTTCTAAGACACACTATGGCAGCCTATTCACATGCACCTATACTCTGTTGTGGACACTTTTGGCTAACCTGCAAAAGAAGAACTCATAATACAGTAGACATGCTAGAATCATTCTATGAAAGCATGAAGGAAAATGACTTAACACAAGACAAAGCCATAGACATATGGAAAAGTGCAAGCTCAAATGGAGGCAAATATGCTTCTTTTTTATTTAAGTTAAAATCCTATAGGGCTTTGCCATACAAGCTTAGAGATCCCTTTTACAAAAATGAGAGATTACAATATATAGCCTTTAGGAAAGACTTTGGCACTTTTTGGAAAATAAATGACCCATGCTACATTGAATGCCTTGGGAAGAGGAAGTCATTGATGCTGATATCATCCTTCTAGAAATGGCCTGATAAAACCACACTGTGTAGTTGCCAGTCTTCACTTTAGTGCTTAAAATGCATTAAATGCTACTACAGAAGCATGGATCACCCGATTGTTTTAATGACAAGGCCGCCTCTCTTTAAGACTTATGTGATTGTCTGCTCATTAATACAAAATGAGAAAAAATGGGCTGCATCATTCACTATTTGTGCTCCTTAATGACCACTTGGTAGAGACTATTTCAACTGCTGGAATAACTCCTTGTGCTGACACCTTCTTTTGCCACCTCGACTATTCTCGTCTTTCCTTGTTATTTTTCTCTCTTCCTAACTTTGTCTATTTTTGGCTTTCTGAGCACTTAGAGCTATCTTCTTTGTGGGATGCTGAGTTCACTTGCAACCTGTCGTTAAGCATTTAAAAATCAATGGCTATTTCACTACCTTAAATTTGACATTTTCACGAGCGTCATTGGGCATTTGAACCTCCAACGGCTAGTTTGCCATGCTAGATTTTGACGTCTATAGGCCCGTCACCGCCCTTTGGCAATTTCTTTGGCTTTCTTTCCTTCAGCTTTTTCCTTTTGTCTGGGCCTTTGTCTTTTAACCCTCCTGAAGGGAAGGTGTCCCTTCGAGGCTTGGAGAAAGGTGCCTATTGGCTATTGAGAGTCCCCCGCAAGGGCACCTGCCCTTTGGGGTCCTTTAGGCTCCTTTTGGTTCTCACATTCTTCTAAAAAAATGTCCGAAGGAATTCCTTCAAACATTTTGTCCTTCATGTTTTAACGCTTGCTTTTGGTTGGCTTTCTCTTCAGGCAAATTCTTGTGGACAAACGTCTGAAGAAATTCCTTCAGACTTTTTGTCTAAAGGATTTGCCTTGTTATTTTTGCTGCAGAATTCCTTCCAAAATAATTTTCCTTGTTTGGCGACTTGCCTTGTGAATTTCTTTGGACAAAATGTCTGAAGGAATTCCTTTGTACTTTTTGTCTAAAGAAATTCAACACTTATTTTTCTTCGATCTTTGCCTTATCTTTTTCCTGAAGGGCAAGTCCCTTTTGGGCTCCTTGACCAACTATCCTCTGTAAGGGTTACTTAACCTTTGAGCTTTGTAAGAGACTTGCACTTCTTTGAAAATGAGTGATTTCCTTTGCCGAAATGGCTTATGTGATTGAATTCCCAAAGAGAAAAGGTCTTATACCAAACTTAAATCTGCAGGTCCTTAGATCTTTCAATGTTTTATAAGAATAGGACTTATTGCAAAGAAAAGGGGATTTTGCAGAAGATGGGTACATGACCAGACTGACGATTCAGAATAGCAGGGAAAGAAGGAGACTGACTTTTATCCTACAAGACCAAAATGGTCAACACTTATATCATAGTGAATTATTAGAAGAAGTAGGAGATTTGATTACTCTCCTAAGCAGAGTTAAAGGTCTTCCTACATCAAATGTCTTTCAAGAGTGGACATATCATTACATTTTCATCATTAAGAAGGACAAACAAAGAATTTACTGGGGAAGTCAAATCAGTGATGCCATATGTCACCAGCTCTTAGAGGTGACCTCTTTTCTAAAAGTTTATATGACTTCTTATCTGGTATATGTTGTAGCCAGTATGAAAGCCTTCCTGGGATTGACCAATAATGGTGAGAGAAAAAAGGTTTCGGTTCATGACTATTATCCACAGTTAACTCTCAAATAAAGTATCAAATATTACAAGAGAGTCAATGATGTTTTCTTCTACAAATTCATTTGCATCTTCAAACAAGATCTTGAGAAAAAGAGAGTTTCAGATCAAGCATGAGTAATAGTTAATAGGATTGGTTGCATCTTTCTACAGTTCCCAACCTTCACCTACATCAGGGTAGGAGGACTTGATAAGCAACCATACATGCTACCAAGGTATTCAAGTGATAAATTGATATTGATGGAGATGTGCAAGCAAGTAATGAGTGTGCATAAGAAGCAATCAGATGCTCACACATGAGGTTTTAAGTTTCTAATCAGTATTGGGTGATATATTATTTCAACCACTCCAAAGGCCAAAACTGTGGAAATAGAATTACAATGGATAACTCTCAAGAGATTCAAAAGTAGAGAAGACTTTGATTACAGGCTGATGAAGGAGAAGCTCAAGCATAATTTCACTGACATACATAGGGTTGAAGACATCTGAGCAGAATGTAGAACTAATGAAGATGTAAGAAAACTTGATTACAACCATCTTACCACTAACCAAATTGACAATCTAAAGTTGGTTGATATTCTAGTAGATTTGTTAGATGATGAGAATGTATTGTATCCTTCATATGAGGGTAATCAGGTAGCTTCCACTCCTCTCCCTCCAATCTAATAGTCTATCAAAGAATCCACATCAATCAAAGATAGATTTCAACCCATTCCTGCAAGGACTAACACTTGGTTGGAGTCCAAAGGTATCAAGTTGAAACATTTCAAAACTAGTTCTAAGGAAGAATATGATGAAGATACTACCAAGAAATGAGAGGAGTTGAGGACAAAGAATAAGGAAGATGCCTCCACTTCCAAATAGAAACCAAAGTTTGTGTTTATCAGTAAAGGCAAGAGAAAATACAAAGAAGCTAGTGCAAAGGAAAGTGCTCAAATAGAAAAGGAAGAAAACCCAATCATGAGTGAGGCACCACCTCAACCAATAATTTCACAATTACCTCAACTAGTGATTCAACAATTTTCACAGTCAGAGGTTCCTTTGGTTGAAACTTCTTAAACTATAGTTCATAGGTAACATTTTCCACAATTCCCCCTATAAATATAATTGTACCAATTGATTCCTTTCCTCCTCAAGTTGTTCTTTTGTCTCCACATTCACCTCATAGTGCCACACTCTTTCAAATTCTTTCACAAGGTACACTAGATCCAAGTTTTTGATTCATTATCAAATTTGCCCAGTCCTTCGAAGTCATTGGGGTCTCCAACTAAGTTGTATTTCACCCAATAAGATATAGATAAATTTATGTCCACATCTTCCTCCAAAATAACAACTCAAGCCCCTACTACCCTAGTATCTAACTTTCCATTAGAAACCAAAGTATCATTCACACTAACCCAAACCGCACCAACTGTAACCACTATCCCATTGGTGTCAACTCCACCACCAGTTACCTCCACTACCTCACTTTTCATTCCACCCACTTCACAAACCATTGGTCTTCCCAAAACTTCACAATCCTTGGCATCCGCCATCCTAGAAGATGTTGACCATTTTTTGCCCAACAGGGCAAAAAATCGGTCTCCTTCTTCCCCTGTTATTTAAGGCCAATTCATTTTTTGATTTTGCACAAGTCCAAGAGTTTCTACAGATTCTACAGGTCCATTTCTACATACTCTGCAGAGCTTGGTTTTCTACGGACTCAGCAGGTGAAATCCTTGGCAGATGAAGAATCAGTTTAGAAAGTGCTAGGGTTTACAAGGCTCATTTGGGCCTTCGTCTGAAGAAAATTTACAAGGGAGGTTGGCATCTTTGAACCATTGAACCATCACTTCATTTCAAAGCCTTGGTTTAATCTGCAATTTAATCATCCCTGGTTCATGCCTTAGTTCATCACTTCAAGTCCATCGCTTCAACTTCAAGCCTTGGTTCAATCTTTAAGTTGATCGCTTGGTTTAGCAAAAAGTTCAATGATCTTGGCTTAGCAGTGATGAACCGTTGAACCATTGAACCGGTTCAATGGGTTGGTTCAACGCATTAGTTCAATGCCTTGGCACTTTAGCTTAACACTTCGACACGTTCAAAGGAATGGTTCATCACTTGTTTTCAGTCTACAGTCCTTCGGCGAGTTCATCAGTGCACAGTGTTGAACCGTTGAACCGGTTCAATGCTTCGATTTAATGATTTGGTTCAATGCCTCCAATTTGATGGGAAGGTTCAATAGCAAAAGCGAACAAGGAAAGTTCAAAGGCTTGGTTCAATCATGCTCTGCACACAGCATTGAACTGTTGAATTGGTTCAATCGAGCAGTTTAATGGATTAGTTCAAGCAAGTAGTTCAAAGCAAATGGTTCAATTTCCTTTGATGCAATCAGTTCAATGCTTTGGTTCAATGCGATTGGTTCAAAGAGTCAATTCAATGAGGTGCCCCCAAAGTCGAAGGGTAGGAGCCCTTGTAGAGGGTAGTCTAGGTTCAAGGAGCCCTTACGGAGGGTAAAGGCACTTCAAAGAGACCACAAAGGAAGAAAGCCCACATAATTTGGAAGGGCTGCTCGAAAGACTAAAGCGAAGACTAAAAAGTGCAAAAATTTGGAGGTGGCCAATTCCCCCAGACTTTTTGTTTGTGAGAAAAGGGCCCAAAGCAGGAAAACCTGAAGGAAATAGCCAAGGACAGTGACGTCCTAGAAGCCGTCAGATTTAATAGGGTGAACTAGCCATTGGTTTTCAAGCAATGATGGGTGCACAAACATCAAATTTAAGCCAGTAAAAAAGTTATTTTTTTAATACCCAAGCACTAACCATGAAAAGAGCCCAAGCAATGCAGCGACCCACCCAGAGATAGCCCTGAGGGCTGAAGGAGCCAGAAGAGACAAGGTAGGGAAAAGACAAAAGTGCCAAGAGCATAGAACATGTAGATAGTCCAAGTGGCAAAGGGAGGTGCCAATTCAAGAAGTTACTCTAGCAGGTGAAACAGTGTCTATGAATTGACCATTAGAAGGTGTGAATGGCCAACCGTGTGACCCATTTTTCTTCATTTCACATTTATGAGTAGACAAATCATGTAGGTGCATTCAAGGAGCAATCTCGATTAATGGGGAAATGGTGCGGCCTATGTCAAAAAATGCCTGAAGTCAGAGCCAAGGTCGACACAGCATTTATGTTTGAGCGGCCTGCTCTTCCCAATGCTCGGAAGGCACATGGGTCACTTGTAAAAAGAGCACCAAAAGGCCTCTTTTCTTCCTCTATATATTGGATACTTGTCATTTGAGAAAGGATCTTCCACATTTGTAAGGTGTAGCACTGGCAAATTTTCACCTGAATCAATAAACGCATTTTTTTACCTCTATCCTGGTTAGATATCTCTGTGTATGTCTGAGTGTTAGTTTGTGTTTAGTCATTGCTTCTTGATGCTTCCACAGGTTCAACACCAACATACCTGGTCTCTATAAGGTGCCATTTCTATAGCTGATAAGGAGAGCTATATTTGGAAGTGCAAAAATAGAAGAAATTACTATACAGTGTGCCTTTCACAGCACCATTGGTGAATCTCTATTTTTTGCATTTTCCATTAAAGCCTCCCTACCAAGCTTCTTGCAGCCTGGTCCTTCTGCCAGTTTGAAGTGTATGTATATGTTTGTTTGATTTTAAGTGTGAGTGTGAGAAGGTTGGTTTATTTTGGTGCAACACCTCCTTTAGAGTAGTTTGTTTTCCTACAATCGTTCTCCCTTTTCACCCCCCCCATTATGTGTGTGTGTGTGTGTGTGTGTGTGTGTGTGTGTGTGTGTGTGTGTGTGTGTGTGTGTGTGTGTGTGTGTTAGTTAGCACTTACTGGAACAAATTAGATGAATCAAAGGGAGCTAGCCTTTACCTAGAGACTCTCCCCTCCAGCTTCATCGGTCCCATAGGTGAGAGGGGAGTTTCCATTGTTGCGTGTGGAAGGCAGGAGCTCAACCTCCTTGCCTCGAGTGCAATCCACTACGTCAACAGTGTTTGGCACGCCTGGTGGGACTGACTAGGACAAGTTGTGTCCACATAGTTGAAGAAATTTTGGTGTGTTCTTTGACCAACCAGCGTTTGGAGGCTTTTGAATCAAACACCAATGGCGACTCTGAGTTAAATCAACTGGTTAAGTAGTTCTGGTACCATACCATCAAGAAACAATATTTTGTTATGTATACCCCCATTGTTTAGAGCCATAGACCCTATTTTTCTTGGACAGCATGGCTATGATCCTTACCAGCCTTATGTTGATCCTTATCAGGTTCAATATGGCTAGTCTCAACCCTACCATAAGCTATATCAGCCTTATGCCCAGTCTTCTCAATATGTCACTTCTCCCACTCAACCTAGTCTCTTTGCTAATCAACCTATTTCCGCCTTCAAGCGAGCACTACTGGGATACAAAAAATATGTAATAGATCTTAATACCAGAAGGGGATGTGGCTAGGAAATTCCTGATCATATCATCCATCAAGTGAGGAATGCATTGGGTCAGGTTAAGAAGGAATGGGCTCCTATTGAAAGAGCCAATTGGCACAGGCTTACAAGTGAGATGCTGGATGTGAGTGGTTTGATTGCATCTTTAGAAGAGAAGCTGAGTCTTCATGAGAAGCAACCTTACAAGGTCTATCAACCTACATACTCGCTACCCCAAGCATCATATCAGTCATATACAACCGCTGCTTATAAGCCAAGTCAAGCCTGTCAAAGTCCTTTCCCCAATTATGTTGAGGAGAGTTCCGAAACAACAAACCTTATTTAAGGCTAATCTTGATAGACAGATCGAATTGGCAAATCTTCAGATGTAGCAGTCCATTTTAGCAGTGAGGGAAGTGGAATCTAAATCTTCACTACCCTCTCACATTGTGGCTCCACCACCCCCAAAGGAGATGCCCAATCCAAATATCTTGAGCTGGAATAAAGTGGTTGAGTCATGGAATAGGAAGGGGGCAAAAGACATTGTCCAAGAGTGTGAGGTATAAGATGAGGTTAGTCCTTTTCAAGTTCCCCCCACCCTTCCTCAGGAAGCTCCTTGCATTTCATGGCAATCTTCATGCACTCCCCATCTCTATGGTGTTTCCCACGAGCTCCAAGAAGTACAAAATGAGGATGATCTAGCCAAGCGGATTGAGGAATTAGAAAAGAAGATGAGACTACTTGGAGAAAGAGAGATGGAGTTTTTTGACTTTGTAGAGGAGTCAACGCAAAAAGACACCCCTTCCACCAATCTAAAGTGGAGGGACGAAAACCAAGAAATTTTGGCCCAAGGTCTGCCCTCTCCTATTCTAGAGAAAACTCCCTCTTGTGTGCCAAATCCTTTCTATCAGATGACACTTGCACATTGTGACTCATCCAATGCATCAATTGATCCTACCCTCAATCCCGTGCACCTAGCTTTTTAGCATGCCTCTTTTCAGACAGCTCTTCCTGTACATGAGCAGACCCTCCCAAATCTTCCCCAACCTCCTCAAGTCTTTCAACATGATCTCCAAATTTTGAGCTGGAAGAAGGAACATCATGAACCAACTCAGGACCTTGAAGAGGATAAAGTTGCTTCATGTTCACAGGAGCAAGATTCCAATCCCAAGATCATGAGTTGGAAGCAAACAGTGGAATCTTTGGGTAGAAAGGAAGAATAAGAGAAAGGTTTTGCTCAAAACCTTGAAGAAGATGGGGCTGCTTCTGCTCCCAATGTGTTGGGGGATCAAACCAACAATAGATTACAATTGTGACAGCAATAAATGCATAATTAAACTAGATTGACAAGTAATTAGAATGATAATAGCAAGAATAAGAGATACAAGAAAACACCCTGAAAACTTGTATTAACAAACTCTTTACAAAAGGAATACAATTGAAGAAAGCTTCTTTCTTCCACACCTCTCCTAGATGTATAGATCTCTCAATAGATCTCTATTCCTCAAGAGCTCTCTCTCTCAAGAACAATCAACTCCAACAAGCCTGGATTGATTCAATTCTGTACTGTTCTTCTCACACAATGAATTACAATAATTCACCCAACTACAATAATCTACTACAAAGCTAAGAAGATCTAATTCTACATATAGAATTAGGAGACTTGAGCATGTACACCCAACAAGCAGTTAAGCCACTTGAACAAGGGCTCTAAAAATAGAATTGCTAATAATAGAGACGCGAGCTTGAGTCTACAACTCAAACTTATCATGCAAACACTCGCTTCTGTCCACGGAAATAGCTTTCTGGACACGCAGGTAACCGACGTCAGTTCCTACTGCTTGTCTGTGACCGCCGTCGGTCGACTCTCTGCTGAGGTCGGTGCCTCTGTAACTGCCTATGACCGACGTCGGTCTCTCCTGACCGACGCCAGTGTCTGTGTAGACCCAAACCTGATAATGAATGCTCCTTGGTGAAGCTTTTAGCTCCACACCCTAACAATCTCCCACTTGGAGATAAACAGCTGCACCAGTACCTGTACAGCAACATCTTCTAGCTCTTCCATCTTCAACTCAATCATGAAGACCAACAAAAGTTGAATGAAGATTCAACTTCTCCTTTGTAACCGGCTTGGTTAACATATCAGCAGGATTCCTATCTGTATGGATCTTCTCTAGCTTCAACTCACCATCTTCCAATCCCTGTCGTATGAAGTGATACCTTAGCTGTATGTGCTTTGTTCTTGAATGAAAGGCTGAATTCTTAGCCAAATGGATTGCACTCTGACTATCACTATACAATCTGCAATTCTCATGCTCCCTCCCAAGTTCATCCATGAACCGTGTCATCCATATCATCTCCTTGCTAGCTTTTGTGGCTGCAATATACTCTGCTTCTGTAGTTGACAAGGCAACAACCTTTTGCAACTTAGATATCCAGCTAACCGCCGTTCCACCTACAGTAAAAACATAACCCGTAGTGCTCCTCCTGCCATCCAAATCACCTACCATATCTGAATCTACATAACCATGTAGAGAAGTATCTGAACCTCCATAGCACAAGTGCCTACTGCTGGTTCCTCTCAGATATCTAAGGATCCACTGAACTACTTTCCAATGTTCCTTACCTGGATTGGCCATATACTTACTTACAACTCCCACTGCTTGGGCAATATCCGGTCTAGTACACACCATTGCATACATCAAACTCCCTACTGCGGAAGAATATGGAACCTTACTCATGTACTCTACCTCATCATATGAATTAGGACATTGTTCTTTACTCAACTTAAAATGTCCAGCCAAAGGTGTGCTTACCGGTTTAGCATCCTGCATATTGAACCATTTCAACACCTTGTCCACATAATCTTCTTGAGACAATATCAACCTGTGATTTTTCCTGTCTCTCTTAATGCTCATGCCAAGGATTTTCTTTGCTGCTCTCAAATCCTTCATAGCAAACATTTGAGCTAATTTCACCTTAAGCTCAGAGATATCCTGCATGTGAGATCCTGCAACCAGCATATCATCTACATACAACAATAGAATAATATATCTACCATTATCAAATCTCTTGAAATACACACAATGGTCTGATTGACACCTACTATAGCCACGCTCAGTCATAAACCTGTCAAATTTTAAGTACCATTGCCTAGGAGCTTGCTTGAGGCCATACAAGCTTTTCTTCAATCTGCACACAAACTTCTCCTTACCCTTGACCTCAAATCCTTCTGGCTGTTCCATATAGATTTCCTCATCCAAATCTCCATGAAGAAACGTTGTCTTAACATCTAGCTGCTCAAGATGCAAATCCTCAAAAGCAACTAAAGACAATACAACCCTTATAGAAGTCATTTTAACAACAGGAGAAAAAATCTCACCAAAGTCGATACCTGGATTTTGTGCAAATCCTTTCACTACTAATCTGGCCTTATATCTCATCTGTGCATTCTCACCTTCTTTCAACCTGTAGGTCCATCTGCTCTTGAGTGTTCTCTTACCAGCTAGCAATTCAACCAAATCCCATGTTTGGTTCTCTCTTAAGGACTCCAACTCCTCAACCATGCCATGCTCCCACTGAATCTTGGACTCCACCTGTATTGCTTCTTCAAAACTCTCTGGTTCTCCACCATCAGTTAGCAATAAATAAAATAAAGAAGGAGAATATCTAATTGGAGGCTTACTCACCCTTTCTGACCTCTTGATGGGTGTCTGAGACTCGTCCACAACACGTTGTCCACCCAAATTCTCTGACAGTGACCGACCTCGGTCACCTGTAGACCTGTTACTAGCCGACATCGGTTCTGCCTGACCGACCTCGGTACCTGTACGGCCGACGTCGGTCTCTGTATGGCCGACGCCGGTTTTTGTCCTGTCAACGCCGGTTCCTAACCTGCCGACGTCGGTCTCTGTGTTTTCCTGCAAGTGATTATTCCTTTTTCCCACGAGCTCATCTTGGACTTTCACCTCATCTAATTCACCATTGCTCTGCTCAGATTGATTCAACTTCCTTAGCTGATCATAATACATCACTATTTCATTGAAAACAACATCACGGCTCCTGATTACCTTGGTAGTTTCTAGATTCCACAATCTGTAACCAAAATCATCTGAGCCATAGCCAATAAACGTGCATCTCATAGACTTAGCATCAAGCTTCTTTCTATTTTCCTTATCTATATGCACAAAGGCTTCACAACCAAAAACTTTGAGATATGAGAGATCAACCTTTTTACCTGTCCATGCCTCTTCTGGAATACCACCATCCAGAGCTGTAGAGGGTCCTCTGTTAATCAGGTACACTGTAGTGTCAACAGCTTGTGCCCAAAACTGTAAGGGCAAACTGGCATGCAATCTCATACATCTTGCACGCTCCATTATTGTCATGTTCATCCTTTCAGCAATACCATTCTGCTGAGGTGTCCTTGGAACCGTCCTTTGCCTATGGATTCCATGCATATAACAATAATCTCTAAACTTATGACTGCAGAACTCACCACCATTGTCTGATCTCAAGCACTTTAATCTTTTACCTATTTCATTCTCAACCATAGCTTTTCAAACTTTAAAAGTCTCAAATACATCAGATTTCTTTCTAATACAGTAGATCCATACCTTCCTTGTAGCATCATCTATGAAAGATACATAGTACTGTGATCCTCCAATGGAAGCAACCTGAGCCGGTCCCCACACATCTGTGTGAACAAGCTCCAACTTATGCCTCTTCTTAGTAGACCCAGTCTTGAGAAAACTAACCCTTTTCTATTTTCCAAATACACAGTGCTCACAAAACTCTAGATCTATGCCTTTTAAATCTGAAAGCATACCTTTGGACTTAAGAATTGACATCCCCTTCTCACTCATGTGGCCAAGCCTTGAGTGCCACAATTTAGCATCCACATCTGAAGTAGATAATACAGAAGGAGATTTGTTAGTAACACAATTACACAAATAGAGAGTACCTTCTCTCTTACCTCTGGCCATAACAAGTGCACCCTTGGTCACCTTCCAAGATTTTGCTGTGAGAGTTACTGTACAACCCTCATCCCCAAACTTTCCTATAGAAATCAAATTTCTCTTCAAGCTAGGAACATGCTTCACATCTCTCAACACCCATGTGTTGCTATTTTGCATCTTCAGCTGCACTTTACCTTTGCCGATTATTTTACAGGGCTCATCATCCCCTAGATACACTATTCCAAAATCTCCATGGATATAGTCACTGAAATATTCCCTGTTAGGAGTAGCATGAAAAGATGCACCAGAATCTAATACCCAAGATTCTATATTATTATGCAGAGAGAAAATTAAAGCATCCTGTGCAATACCTGCAATCTTGGCTTCTTCCTTTCCTTCGTGCTGATTGTCCTCCTTGGGTTTTGACCAACAATCTCTGCTTATGTGCCCCATCTTTCCACAATTCCAGCATTGTGGCTTCCTGCCATTCCTGGATTTAGATCTGCCTTTCCCCTTTGATTTGGATCTTGATCTGCCTTTCTTGCTCTTCTCTTTCTGCCTTCCCCTGCTCTCAAAACTTAAAGCGTTCCCAGATGTCTCTTCTGTGCTTTTCCTATGTATTTCCTCATTCAAGATAACACTAACAACATCCTCTACTTTCAAAATATTTGATGCAGATGCAGTATTACTTACTGCCATTACTAAGCCATGCCAGCTTTCAGGCAAAGAACATAATATCAAAAGAGCTTTTATTTCATCATCAAACACTATATTCACTGAACTTAACTAATTCACAATTCCATTGAAATCATTCAGATGAGTAGAAACAGATCCACCTTCATTCATATGCAAATTAAATAACTGCTTCATATGATATACCTTATTGGAAGCTGAGGGTTTTTCATACAAATTTGCTAACGTAGTCATCAACTCTACTGTAGACTTTGCCTGTGATAAATTAGATATCACAGTGGATGCTAGACTCAGTCTTATAGAACCCAGAGCCTTTCTGTCAAGAACTTCCCATTCTTCATCCTCCATGTCTTTGGGCTTCTTTGCAACCCCACCTAACGGTAAGTAGAGATCTTTCTGATACAGATAATCCTCTATCTGCATTCTCCAGTGTTGGTAATTTTTGCCATTGAACTTTTCCATTCTCAATTTACTTTCATCTACCATTGCTTCTCCCACTCAAACAAAAATCCCTGCAGAAACTCCTGTGAGAACCTGTAATCAATACACACTATACAGATCTGAACCACCTGTTAGTGAACCTAAACTTTGATACCAATTATCAAGCTCTGAACCTGTAACCTGGCTCTGATACCAATTGTTGGGGGATCAAACCAACAATAGATTACAATTGTGACAGCAATAAACGTGGAATTAAACCAGATTGACAAGTAATTAGAATGATAATAGCAAGAACAAGAGATACAAGAAAACACCCTGAAAACTTGTAGTAACAAACTCTTTACAAAAGGAATACAATTGAAGAAAGCTTCTTTCTTCCACACCTCTCCTAGATGTATAGATCTCTCAATAGATCTCTATTCCTCAAGAGCTCTCTCTCTTAAGAACAATCAACTCCAACAAGCCTGGATTGATTCAATTCTGTACTGTTCTTCTCACACAATGAATTACAATAATTCACCCAACTACAATAATCTACTACAAAGCTAAGATCTAATTCTACATATAGAATTAGGAGACTTGAGCATGTACACCCAACAAGCAGTTAAGCCACTTGAACAAGGGCTCTAAAAATAGAATTGCTAATAATAGAGACGAGAGCTTGAGTCTACAACTCAAACTTATCATGCAAACACTCGCTTCTGTCCACGGAAATAGCTTTATGGACACGCAGGTAACCGACGTCAGTTCCTGTTGCTTGTCTGTGACTGCCGTCGGTCGACTCTCTGCCGACGTCAGTGCCTCTGTAACTGCCTGTGACCGACGTCGGTCACTCCTGACCGACGCCGGTGTCTGTGTAGACCCGAACCTGATAATGAATGCTCCTTGGTGAAGCTTTTAGCTCCACACCCTAACACAATGATGATTATGACTTCTGGGAAAGGCTTTTCCAGGAAGATATGGATAGGAAAATTGCAGAGTGGAAGTCCAGAGCAGGTCTCCTTAGCGAACGTGTGATGGACATTTTAGACCAGATAGCAGATTCTGTGTCTGAATACACTCCATCCATACACCTCCAAGAAAGCTATCAGGCCTTCCCTAATATAGATTATGCTCAATTTATGACTGACTAGGGAGACTTCATGAGTACGAATGAGGAGGAGATCACCTTAGGTGACATGGAGGAGCATGGACAATCTCTTGTTCACGTTTTGAATGATTCATTTGAAGTCATTGAGGCAGGCTACACTGTTCTTCAAGGAGGCTATGAGCTGGATAAGAGTAGAGAAGGCAGCATTGGGGTTCAAACAAGCATGCAAAGAGGTTGTAGTTTTTTAGATTTACCCCTTTAGGAGGTTAGTGAATCTGAAGATATATTCTTTGAAATCATCAAGGAAGATGGTCATACCATGGAACCCGAGCATGAAGCAGAAGAGAGCAAGCTAGTCAAGGGTGCGTATCAAGGGGCTTATGGTGATGAGCCGGCAGCAATTGATTTCTTGATGAGATACACCAGCTTGAAGAACCAATAGGAGGTAAGCTTCCAAGAACAAATAAAGTACATATACGTTGGAAGCATGTTTGAATCTCCACTCGGGTACAAGCCAAATCAGGTGACAGGCAAGAGGAGCAGGTCACCAGCTCTCCTTTTCATTCAGCTACTTGCCTGGCACCATAAGTCTTCTTGCTAGGAAGGGGACGTTATAAGTTTTCCCTTTGATCCAAGAGGGAATCAAAAATACCTGGTTAGCTATATATAGTAGGTTGCTTTAAGTTTTCTTTCCCTGTTTTCCCTAAGTGTTGTTTGCACAAGTAGTTTTCTTAGCTTTATGTGTGTTTTTATTTCCTTTGAGGTAAATCTTTGTGATTGATTCTAAAATTTATTGGGGATGTTGCTAATTAAAAAGTTACAATCTGACCCCGTGCCCAATGGATTTTTAAGGCAACTAGTTCCTAAGCATAGCAGGCATGCTTCCCCTAAGATTCACCAATTTGTTGACCATTTTTTGCCCAATAGGGCAAAACATCGGTCCCCTTCTACCCCTGTTATTTAAGGCCAATTCATTTTTTGATTTTTCACAAGTTCAGGAGTTTCTACGAACTCTATAGGTCCATTTCTACACACTCTACAGAGCTTGGTTTTCTACGGACTCAGCAAGTGAAATCCTTGGCAGATGAAGAATTAGTTCAAAAAGTGTTGGGGTTTACAAGGCTCTTTTGGGCCTTCATTTGAAGAAAATTTACAAGGGAGGTTGGCATCTTCAAACCATTGAACCATCGCTTCAGTTCAAATCCTTGGTTCAATCTGTAGTTCAATCAGCCCTGGTTCATGCCTTAGTTCATCACTTCAAGTCCATCGCTTCAACTTCAAGACATGGTTCAATCTTTAAGTTCATCACTTGGTTTAGAAAAAATTTCAACGATCTTGGCTCAGTAGTGATGAACCGTTGAACTATTGAATCGGTTCAACAGGTTGGTTTAACGTGTTGGTTCAATGCCTTGGCACTTCAGCTTAACACTTCGGTAGGTTCATATGAACGGTTCATCACTTGTTTTCAGTCTATAGTCCTTCAACGAGTTCATCGATGTGCAGTGTTGAACCATTGAACCAGTTCAACGCTTCAGTTCAATTCTTTGGTTCAACGCCTCTAGTTCAATATGCAGGTTCAATGGTAGAAGTGAACAAGGAAAGTTCAAAGGCTTGGTTCAATCATGCTCGACGTGCAGCATTGAATCATTGAACCGGTTCAATTGAACAGTTCAATGGATTGGTTCAAGCAAGTAGTTCAAAGCAAGTGGTTCAAAGCAAATGGTTGAACTACCTTTGATTCAACCGGTTCAACACTTTGGTTCAATGCGATTGGTTCAAAGGGTCGACTCAACGAGGTGCCCCCAAAGCTGAAGGGCAAGAGCCCTTGCAGAGGGCAGTCCAGGTTCAAACAACCCTTGCAGAGGGTAAAGGCACTTCAAAGAGATCACAAAGGAGGAAAGCTCACAGAATTTGGAGGGGCTGCCTGAAAGACTAAAGCGAAGACTAAAAAGTGCAAAAATTTTGAGGCTACCAATTCCCCTAGACTTTTTGTTCATGAGAAAAGGGCCCGAAGCAGAAAAACTCGAAGGAAATAGCCAAGGACGGTGACATCCCGAAAGCCGTCAACTTTAAGAGGGAGAATTAACTGTTGGTTTTCAAGCGATGACGAGTGTGCGAACGTCAAATTTAAGCCAATAAAAAATCCATTATTTTTTTTAATACCCAAGCGCCAACCATGAAAGGAGCCCAAGCGATGCAACAACCCACCCAGAGATAGCCCCGAGGGCTGAAGGAGCCAAAAGAGACAAGGCAGGGAAAAGACAAAAGCACCAAGAGCATGGAGCAGGCAGATAGTCCAAGTGGCAAAGGGAGGTGCCAATTCAAGAAGTTACTCCAGCAGGTGAAACAATGTCTACGAATTGACCATTAGAAGGTGCGAACAGCCAAGCATGCGACACGTTTTTCTTCATTTCACATTTATGAGCGAACAAATCACATAGGTGCATTCAAGGAGCAATCTCAGTTAATGGGGAAACGGTGCAGCCTGTGTCAAAAATGCTTGAAGTCAGAGCCAAGGTCGACACAACATTTATGTTTGAGCGGCCTGCTCTTCCCAATGCTCAGAAGGCACATGGGTCATTTGTAAAAAGGGTGCCAAAAGGCCTCTTTTCTTCCTCTATATATTGGAGACCTGTCATTTGAGAAAGGATCTTCCACATTTGTAAGGCGTAGCCCTAGCAAATTTTCACGTGAATCAATAAATGCATTTTTTACCTCTATCCTGGTTAGATATCTCTATGTATGTCTGAGTGTTAGTTTGTGTTTAGTCATTGCTTCTTGATGCTTCCACAGGTTCAACACCAACATACCTGGTGTCTATAAGGTGCCATTTCTACCGCTGATAAGGAGAGCTATATTTGAAAGTGCAAAAATAGAAGAAATTACTATACAGTGTGCCTTTCACAGCGCCTTTGGTGAATCTTTGTTTTCTGCATTTTCCATTAAAGCCTCCCTACCAAGCTTCTTGCAGCCTGGTCCTTCTGCCAGTTTGAAGTGTATGTATATGTTTGTCTGATTTTAAGTGTGAGTGTGAGAAGGTCGATTTATTTTGGTGCATCACCTCCTTTAGAGTAGTTTGTTTTCCTACAATCTTTTTCCCTTTTTACCCCCCATTATATATGTGTGTGTGTGTGTGTGTGTGTGTGTGTGTGTGTGTGTGTGTGTGTGTGTGTGTGTGTGTGTGTGTTAGCACTTACTAGAACAAATCAGATGCATCAAAGGGAGCTAGCCCTTACTTAGAGACTCTACCATCAAGCTTCGTCGGTCCCACAGGTGAGAGGGGAGTTTCCAATGTTGCGTGTGGAAGGCAGGAGCTCAACCTCCTTGCCTCGAGTGCAATCCATTGCGTCAACAGAAGATACATCTCCTCTTCCTCCATGGCTGATGACTCAAACACCTAAGAGGAAGAAGCAAGTTGTTTCACTGAATGATTGTGATTTTGGTCAACTTGCGCCAATAAAACCCAAAATAACCAAAAAGGCTAAAACCATGTCAAGGATAATTTTTGATTTTGGACACAAGTATGTTAAGGTTTTTGTGCCTCCTTAAGGTAGAAACATTGAAGATATCCAAGTCTCTAAATATGCGATTGCATAGATAAATCTAGGTAAACAAATGCACAAAGGTGCAAAGGAGGATTTATAGGTAGCTATGGTATCCTTACTAGAAAGATATGATAAGGACAAGAAAATTAAAGATCAACTCTAAGTACAAGTAGAATAGTTGACCTCTGTTCTACTAAAGATCACACAATCTTCTAAGTCTGTTGAACCTATTGAGCATGAGAACATAGAAAAAACAATGCAACAGGGAGAGAAAATTGGATCTCAAGGTTGAGCAGTTGATGCCTTGATTGAAAGAATGACATCACAAGGTACTCAATAGTTGCATTCTACCATTGAATTTTTGAAGAACTTGAGTGAAGTGAAAGTGGAAATTCAACAAACTCTTAAGACACTCACTCAATATTTAGAATTCACTAAAAAAGATATTGATACATTTTACTCAACTGCATCAGTTCAAGTTGGAACTCTTAGTTGAGAAAAAGGTCATTCCAAATAAAAATATATTCATTGAGTACATGGAAGCAATGAAGAATAAAATAGAAGTTCTTGAGAATCTAATTAAAGATCTCAAAGAAGTTGAAGATATGTGTAATGATAAGATGTTAGATCTCAAAGATAAAATTGGAGAGCTTCCTTGCTAGGTTAGAGATGATTCCCAATAAATTCTTCCTATGGAGACAGTAGCTCAAGAGTTCTCATCTTTGATTCAGACAAAGATTGAGACAAGAATGTTCACGCTTGACTCCATCGATAAATTAGTTGAGTTTTAAATCATAATGAATAAGTTACAAAGAATCTTGGATGAAAGCAAGGACTTGCTAGTTAATTTAGAAGATTCCATTACAAGGTTCATTGCCATCTTTAGGAGTACATCAGGGCTAGACAACAGTGAGGTCCAGGCCACTTTGAAGAGATATGAAGCATTACTAGAGAAAAATAAAAAGGAAGAAATTCATGTGTCTACGGACACTTAGCTTATCTTTATAGTTATTTTTATGTAATTTTATTTGGTGTAATTTGCACATAGAAAAAGTACAAAATCCTAAGTCAAATAGGACTCTGTCAATGAATAAGTCAATGTATTTATGTACTTCCTATTTTTGTTCATAACTCATCTCTATAAATAAGAGGATGCTCTTTGTAAAAAGGATCAATAAGAGATATAGAAGGGAAATGTTGTTAAATTGAGAAAAAAATTTAAAAATTTGTGTTCATATTGTAAATCTTGAATTTCATTCAATATAAGAAAATCAAGTGATCTTTCAATCTTTGTGTTGGGATAAATTTGTAGTGTGTTGGAAATGTTCTTATGTCTTTTCCATTACATTTTCTTATGCTTTGATTGGATTGTGGTGTGAGATTTAAATAAAATGAAAGGTGCCAGGAAGCTGATTTTGAAGTCTTTGAGCTACATTTTAGTTTTTGGATTTGTGCTCACCATTGAAAGTGACTTACCATGGAGACTTTGAGCTACAAGTTATCCTTCTTTGGTGATTTTAATCTTTGTTGGAAATAAGGTGAAGACTTTGGGCTACACTTTGTTTCATCTATTCAAGTTACTTTGTTGGTATCATTTTAATTACTCTTTCAGCTAACTAATCTGAATATGAGTTGTCCTTGTTTCATCAAATAGTTTTACGTTTTCACAATACATTGTAAAGAATGAAAGAAAATTTGTAAGAAAACATCAATTCTTAAAAAAGAGGATTGGATGATATGACAACACCCATTTTGATAAAATTAGTGTAAATAAGAGTAAATAATAACTTGTTTTAGTTAGCAATAAGAAGGGAGCCTCCCATTTTCTTGAGGAGAGATTTTATCTCATCACACTGTGGCTGAAATAACTCTTTTGTTACCATTTTGTTGGTAACAAAATATTTGCCCAACAAACTTGGTTTCACTTTCTTTTATTGACGTTTTAATCTTCAACCTGGTATAAGTGATTTAATCAAACATTATCAATATAGTAATGATCAAACTATAATGGCCATTTAGATCTTGTTACATCATCTCAATAAACTCATCACATACTTTCTTTAAGCTCTATCTTGGCTGTGTTTAAAGACACAATGTTACAAACCCGATTATAATCCTTCCATGAAATACTTAGTTAAAATGACTTGAAAACAATGTAAACACCATAAGGACCATCAAACAACAAAATTTTCCTACCACTTATATCACTCACATTCCTGGAAAGTTCACTTGTCATTAATCTATCTCTCTACATAGGTACTCGAACTCCTCACCATTTCCACTGTCTTAACTCCGATCACACGATGCACTTTCAATGGAATTGTGCCTACCTTATAGATATCTGTTCACATTATATTTACATACTATCGTTTTTACCTGTGTACATACTCAGAACCCTATTCACCCACTGATGGTTTCTCACTTTCTAAGTAGATTCCTTACGCCTTTCCAAAATCCATTTTATAATACAATTTTTAAAGCAACAAGCTAAACTTATTTAGAGCTTGACCTGCATGCACCTTCAACACAAGTCTCTACGTACCATTCCAGATCTCTTTTAATAATCAGTCAATCTCCTATCGACCTCTGTGACGCCTCTCAAAGAAGAGCTCATGTTGACTGTGCATACTCGATGAGAATCACAGATTGTTCTACGGTGCTAGAGAGACCTTGAACCTGTGTGAAATATTCTTAACCCTGCCCACTCTCCTTAGACCACATACACCATCTTTGTGTCACTTTTCAAATGAATTCTTTCTTGACTGTGTTAACATAGAATTAGAAAACTTTACAAATTCAATACTACGGATTTCATGAATTATTGTTTACCCGATGGATTCGAATTACTCATAACACCTTTTAGATCACCATCAAATTACTTACCAAATGGAAAGGAGTGATTAAAGGTAATCATCACTCGATATCCTGCTTACTACACAACTTTTATGCAATTGTTTACAAACTGGCCTGTTGCCTTGTGGACTACACAAATCATCAAACACTTAGTACCATATTAACACCATTATGAGAATGGAACGTGGCATATTTCAAACACATTTCTAATGTCGATTAGTTTATAAATAGGTCTTTTCTCAATGCAAATACGTCCAATACTCTAACTCATTGAATATCCTCTTGAACTAAGACTTTCACTCGGTCTCAAAACATAAGGTATGACTAACACGGGCACATAAGGTATGACTAACACGGGCATGTGGTAATTATGGATTTCAATCTGAAAAGTCTCATGAAACACACACTTATGACCTTGTTTTGAAATATTCACACTAATTTTAGGATCATGGATAATGATTAACTAATATTAAGGAGTGATTTTTCTAACCTACCTAGCACCTTGCTCAACATAAACAGAAACTCAGTCCAAATACAAAATATTAATCAAAACAGGGAGCGACAGATTTGTTTCCTTTGATTAACTCAAAGCAATTGAAGCTATTATGCTTTATATTTGAAACACCAAAATAAATCCAATATTTACTTACCAAAACACAAGAGTCATCATAAACTTATTGTCGTTCAATTTCCTTTCAGCCTTCAAGGCACAGTTTACAAATACACCAAATAGACTGGTCTGTAACAAGTATATTCAAAAGACTTTGAACTCTATTCACAAATGCTTGTAGTCACAACCCAAAAACACATTTCATCTTACCAAAAATACACAGGGATCAATATAAATTGCTTCTACTCGCATTTTATCATTGAATATAATTATAATCAACAGTCATTGCACTCGTATATAAGAAATTATAGGTTCTGTCATACGTCCCATGTCAGCAGATATAAAAAATCCTCTCTATTCTTTTCAATAGGGTTTATTTACATTCATTCTTTCAAATCCTACCCCTTTACACCTTGACTCCTTCCTCAAATGACACATACAAACAAAATAATTACCTTTCTTTTAATATCAAAACTAATGTAACTAACTGTGTAACTCCCCTTCAACATTGGGAGTGCATAACTACCTATCCTATTCACTAAAGTGACTCATCATGTGAGTCTTTTATGTACTTATATATTACTAACCACTCTTATGGACTTCTATGGACTCAAAAAGACTGGAAAAACTTTCCAAATGACTCTAGACAATCAAATTAGACCAATATGTACATTGGGTAGTGATGTTCCTGCATCACTTAATCATCAATGGAAAAAGTACATGAAAGTAAGAATAGACTCAGGTGTCTACAGAAAGATTATTACAACAATGAAAAGTTATAAAAGAAATAAATGCGCATCTAGACATGTAGAGCTACTTTATAAAGAAAATAATCCATAATCACTCAAACATATTATTTAGTTCTAAAGATAGATAAAATTAAAACAAAGCAGTGTTAGCATGTTTTTAAGATGTGAAGAAGAGGGAATATATAAGAAGGAAAAACGTATTTAGAATCACACTTTCCTGTCAAGGGGGGAAATGAAATGGTGGAGACGAAAATGAAGGATAAATCAAAGTAAAGGAACTTTTATCAATGTCAAGACACTCAAATTAAGTTGGTCAAAACAAGAGGACTTTCAACATTCAAGACTCTGAAGAACTTCTCCTAGCCATACAAATCTTAGGTTAACAAATGAAGTGTGTAGATCATCCCATTTAAGTTATATGCATAAAAATTGAAATGGACCTACCTTCCCACAATGTGTTCCCTATTTTTCAGGATCCCTTATAGATCCATTAGTCTACTATGAAGATTGGGTACTTGCATGAGAAAGTATGTAGCACCATATAGTTTGTTGAATTATCTTATCTCAATCTTCTTGCCTACCACACCCCAATGGACCTTGGCTCTATCATGAGGCCAAATATAGAATTTGAGCTTCCATTGGAGATAGGAGATATGCTTGTAATCATGACTTTTGGTGTGATTTTAATTTTTTAAATTTGTATGTTGCCTTTTGTATATCATTGCCTTTTGTTTCAAATGATTTGGATTTTAAAATTTTTGATTGATTTTTCTATTCCTCCTCTGTATGGATTTAGAAAACTAAACATGGATGTTAAAGATGACTTTCATTAGAATACTTTGGACTTGGTTGCTAAGAAAGATAACTTAGAGAGCATGGTGTCTAAGAGTCTCGTCAATACAAGTAAAATAAAAGTGTTATCTTGACTTCGACATTGGTTTATCCAATGTGTAATGAAAGGAAAGGAAATCAAGAGGAATAAAACATGAAACAATTTGAATTACTTCAAATTGCAAAAACATTGACAAAGGGTGAAAAAGGGATATAATGATAGTAAAAGTGTGATGCCTACTCATACAAATGAGGGAAGTGTAAGAAAACATGCTAATATCAGTTTATTGTGCAAATTTTATCTACAAAAGATGCAAAAGTTAAAGTTGAGAGCAAGGATCAAAAACTCGTAACCATTGCTGAACATAGTAAAAAAAAGAACACTGATTGAAATATGGTGATTTTATGAGGAAGGCCTAGTCCTATCCATAAAATAAAAACCCAAGAGGGTACATAAAGCATGTGAAAAGTAAATGAGAAATAATTTTATTGTGAATAAGGCTAGGTCTTATCCATGGTTTTACACTGCAACTCACAAAAAGGAAAAACCTAAGGGGAGCCAAAAAGTATTGGAAAACAAGTAAATAATGAGAACAAAAGGAAATCATGAGGAATATCGGGTCCTATTTGTGGTTTTACAATGCAACTCATGAGAAAAGAGAAACCAAAGGACCAAAAGGAAGGACTAAGATTTTTATAAAAAGAGAGAACTATTGTAAAGGGTGAGACTCATGTAAGTATCTTACAAAAAGTGTTAGTAGAATATCATATAGAAAGCATGATAGGAAGGGAAGGATCTAGGAAAAATACTTTTTTATGAATTGTGCATTGATAGGATCTTTGAAAATATGGCCTTCATTAGTTTGAAGGTGATATGTGCTAGGACCAAGAGTGTCTTTGACTAAATAAGGGACCCATCATTTTTGGGTGTATTTACCTTCTTTGTCATGAGTATAGTCTAGTTTAAAGACAAGATAACCAACATTAAAAGTGTGAACTTTAACTCTTTTGTTATGTTGTTTGGAAATACGGGCCTTGTATTGGAAATTATATTGTAGGGCAGAAAGATGGTGTTCATCAAGAAGATCAAAAGCATGAAGGAAAGATTCACATAATTATTCATCGGGTATGATACTATGAAGAGAGATACAGAGAGAGAGAAGCTCAAATTCTAATGGGAGGATTGATTCAAAACCATATAATATCAAAAATAGCATTGCCCTAGTAGCAGTGTGTATGCTAGTGTGATAGTCCCAAAGAGTGGAATATAAATGAAGATACCAATCTGTGTAGGTTTCGCAGATTATCTTTTGGAGAATTTTATTAATAATTTTGTTGGTGGCCTTGGCTTGGCCAATGCATTGGGTATGATAAGACATGAATTTTTTTTATTGATTTTAACTTTAATACATAGTTGTTTGATGTCTTTAATTTTGAATTTACCACCATTATCTAAAATGAGAGTATGAGGAACACCAAAATGGTAAATGATTTGATTGAAGATGAATTTGGAAATGGTGGTATCGGTGATATTGACCAGGGGCATAGCCTTGACCCATTTGGTAAAATAATCAATGGTTGTGATAATAAAGACAAGCCCATCTTAAGATCTAAGTAATTTACCTATGAGACCTAATCCCCACATGGAGAATGGCCAGGGAGACTCAACAATTTAAAGATCGACTGGAGGTGAATGAATGAGATCATTATGAAGTTGGAAAGGAGTACACTTTTTAAAGAATTTGATGGTGTCCTTTTCAAGAGTGGGCCAAAAGTATCCCATACGTAAACATTTATGAGTTATAGCATGTTTACTACACTAGCCACTGCAAAAGCCTCTATGTGTTTGTTCAATAAGAGGAGGAAATTCTTATTTCATAACATAGTAGAGTAGGGTACCTTTAGCATTACGATAATAAAGGATGTTATATCAAAAGACATTCTTGAAATCTTGTTTGTGAATTTGAGTTTTCTCGTAGGAATCAATATTTGGAAGATAGTTTTGGTGTTCAAGAAATTGAATAATGTCTTTATACCATGGGTTTTGTCAAATGGTGACAGCCTCAACATGAAAGATGAGTGAATCTTGTGGTTGAATGGAATATGGGGACTTTATTATTTGGATAAGAAAGGTGGAATTGGTAATAATTTGGTGTGGATGAAAAAGAGATTTAAGAAGTGAATCGGTAACAAAATTTTGATCTCGAGGGATAGGTTCGATGGTAAAATAAGTTGAGTCTTTGGCAAGGGTAGTGGCTATTTGATAATAAGCAATGAGATTTTTACTTTTGCATTGATAATCACCATTAAATTGGTAGCAAATGAGTTGAGAGTCACCCAAAGCATGCAAATATGTGATATATAAATCAAGGGCTTCTCTCATGCTTAGGATTAAGGCTTTGTATTCTACCATGTTATTAGTGACATTAAATGTAAGGCAAAATGCCAAAAGGATAATTTTACCAAGAGGACTAATGAAGATACAACCTACCCCAACTCTTTGAAGATATTTAGCACCCTGAAATGAAGGGTCCAAGTATCTTCATATAAATCGATATTAATTTCGGGAAGTTCTTAAATAACTACTTTTGGTTTAGTAGTGTCAGGGAATATAGAGGAGTCTTTAAAATTACTTTCTTGAAGATCAACAGTGATGTTATGGAAGGAATATTTAAGAGATATGGCTTGATTAAAACCTTCAATATAGAGAATGCCAATACAGTAGAGCATATTCAAATACTCAAAAAATAAAGACAATAGCAAGGCAAAACACTCCAATAAGTGTATAAAATAAAATCATAATAAACTAGCATAAACATGTCATATTGACCCATAGATCAAATATGTTAGAAAAAAACATCAAGTAACATGTGCAATATATAAGCATAGATAAGGCATGTATAAGTACATACGTAAGCTCAAACATGATAATGTAGAGTGATCATTGAATCATATAACCTATGTGTATCAAGATCATAGAAGATAGATACCCCCAAAATCTTGGTGATGTGAGCAAAGGGAAATCCTAACACCGATAGGTGTATCATGTATTTGTGTATGCATATATGTGTGTATATAAGAATAAATGATATATTATCCCTTAACATGGAGCTAACACATAGATGCCGAGGAGCCAATAGAACATGTAAGTGCCGAAAATGTTTTTGGTTTTTTATAATATTTTTTATTTTTTTAGTATTTTGTAATTTTTGAAGATAACGAAAAATCATCCTATGATGCCATCCAATAAATGGTCATAGATATCTCCTCCCGGTGTGAACCTTACAACCTTAAGTTGGATCTTTTACATTGTTTTCATCATGATTGGATATGTTGAAAACATACATAACATGTTCCTCCTCATGTCTTACATGTGTAGTATAAGATTTAATGTTGTCATTTGAAACATGTATTAATTTGCCTTCATTAGAAAAGGAGATGCCTTGTTGATTTTGGTCAATTTTTGCTTCCATTTGGTATAGCCAAAGAGTTCTGAGTGTAAATACATATGGAGATGTGGTAGGCATAACCTAAACTCATGTTTGAATTACTTTAGGAGCAAAAACAATTGGTATTTTTATGTTGCCCAAGTAGTCTTTTAAAGTGACCTTTTACAAATCTTGTAAGTTAAAATTGAGTTGTTGAAAATGTTTTATGATGTAAGTGATTTTGGTTTGTATTTTTTAAAATTTGAAAGGTTTATCATCGATAGGCATTGTTAATAAATTCCCATCATGTATGAATTTTACACATTTGTAAAGTGTACATGGGACTGCTTCTATTGAATGCATCGAAGGTCTACCCAAAAGTATATTATAATGGAATGATTGAGACATTACTTGAAAAGTGGTTGAAATAGTTTTTTATCCCAATGTCACATTGAATGTAATTTGACAAACTGGAGGACTATGTAAATCATCAAACCCTTTAATATGCATAATTAACTTCTGAAGTATATTGTTGTTAGTCTCATGATGGTTATAAAGTGGATACTACAAATGTTTAGGATCAATCCATTATCAACAAGCACCCTTTTGATGCTTTTATTTTGTTATTGCATTTGTATGAACAAAGGTAACTCTTGATCAATAATATTTTTGGATGGTAAGTCATTTGGATCAAAGGTAATAAGTTTGGCATTATTCTTGAGATCTTTCATGATATCTACAAAATAAGCAGGCTTAATGTCATTTGGAACTTGAGTTTCATGTAATGTCTCATATATGATGTCCTTGTAAGCATAAGATTGTTTTAGGAACTCAAGTATTGAAATTTTAGCATGTGTATTACTCAATTAGTCATGTTGGCATCTGAATACCATATTTATAGCATTGCAAGAGGAATTATGAAGAGATATCAAATGGTGTCTGTATTTTAACACTCCCTCATTATGCACATGAATTCATTTATCAATTTTTACAAGAAAAGTAATGTATCAAACCATAGAAACTATAAGCTATTAGACCATGAAATAATTTATAGAGATGTCCAAGACAAACATGATTGCAAAATTTATCAATCAGGGCTCAATAATAAGAAAAGAAATCAAAAAACCCTAGCTAGCCTAAGGTTTTATGTTCAAAGATCATGTTCACCAAATGTTTAACCCCAATTTAAATTTTGGAATCTTTATTTGGGTAGATAAGGTTAAGGATATAGAAATGATAGGGCACAAGGGTGAATATCAGATCTACAGAAGGCTAATTAATGTGTTAAACTCATATGTACCATACACTAAATTTATTAAAATGAGATAAACTATAATTGAAAAGTACCACTATGCTAGATATAGAAATGACATAAAAGAGAAGTACTTGGTTATGATGTTAATGCAGAACTAGATCCGATACAAGTAATAAGTAGGCAAGAAGATAGTTTTGGAACATGTTTCAGATTTTGGATCTAGTGTCTCTGGCTCTCTGGATAGTTGCATCATCCTGGGATGGTTGTGTCAATACTAGTGTTTGATTTTGATGATGGTGTCCTATACATAATATCAGTTGAAATAAGATGCAACCACTTAGATGCATTTGATTTTTACTTTGTATTTACTTTGGTGTATTCAAATCTGGGTCATAGACTGTTGTTCCCAGTGAAATGATAAAGCCCTAGCTTTCTCTCTTCAACGTGACATTGGATAAAAAAAGGTTAGTAGGCACATAATTATGAGCTAACCTACAATGACCTCATTATCAAAGGGCCCTAGCTACATAGCCAATACTCCATAAGATGGCCTCAAACTCATGTAGTTCTTCCCTACATGTTGGCTTGTATGTGAATCATGTAATGTGTGTAAAACAAGTACAATAGTGACTTAACTTGTAACTTAGAAAATATGAACTTATGATTGTTCCTGTATTACTTCAGAGTTGTAGTCAGGCTATTCTTTTGATTGATATTAAAATATGATAGAATAGGAAAGCTTTTGGTAACTTGAGTGCTTCTTGAATGCTCTTTTTGGTCAGATTGCTAGGTAAGGAATGAATGAGGGTTGATATTATATTTATATCAATCCTCTCAGGAGATGACCACATTAAAGCACTTAGGCCAACCATTAAAATATGTTTTATTATTAATTTGGATGAATTTGGGGTATTGGACACTTGCATCAAGGTAGGATAATAGTATTGATGTTATTGTTTATTTTGGATGTTAGTGTTTTAGAGAGAAGGAGAGTAGGTACAGGCTCAAAACTTACAGAGATGTAAGATAAATATATTTTAAGCATTCTGAGCAAGATGAGATGATGTGTCATCAATATAAGGCCAATCAAACTAATATAGAGGCCAAGGGGCACAAGATAGAGTAGATGAAAGGCTTGAGAAAACAAGACATGTGTAGAACTAAGAGGAACAACCAAGGTTTAAGTTTACCAAGTGCACAAGATTGAGGTGATACATAATCATAAAATGTCATCTACAATAAGCTAAATGTGATGAGAGGTCATAAATTAGGGAATGAACTCATTAGCTTAAGTTCTGACAGTTTTGACACCCTACTAGATTTCTTCATCAAGTTTAAGTCTTTAAGACTGTAGTTAAAATAATGTGGAATAAAAAAATGATCAACTTATCTTTTCTATACTATCCAAACTAGGTTCAGACTATTATGTGTTTTTCTCTACTTTCCATGCCACAAAAAGTGCTCTTGGATCCACATGGAAAATGCCCTCTTTAGATGATTTTTTTATTGACTTGACTTAGAAATAAGATAAGTTAATACAAATGGGTACATTAAATTCATCAAAAACACATGATCTAATTTTTGGAAATGGAAAACCTAAGGCTTAAAATAAAAAGGAGAAGAAACAAAATAAAAAGAAATAAGAGGAAAAGGATCAAAATCCTCCTGCCTTCAAATCAACCAATGAGACCTCCTCTTTTATTGTTAAGCCTAAGAAAGAGAGGATCAAATGTGGGTATTTCTTGGGAAATCATGATGAAAGTAAATGTTTGAAAAAGTAGTTTAACCACCTAAGTAGCCTTCTTGATAAGAACAATATAGGTGTTCTCGAGTCTATCAAACCAAGTTCATTAACCCTAGAATCCTCCAAGACAAATGACAATGGTAAATAAAAGGCCAAAGAATATGGTAAGGAGAAAGTAAAAGGTAGTTCCCTAGTTGCAGTTATACCTCTAACTCCTACATGGGTTATTGACTTTGGCACATCACATCACATGAATTTTTCATAGGTAGAGTTCACTACCTTGGAGCCATGTGACATGTCCACTATTCAATTGAGTGACGACACTTCTACACAGGTTTTCAAGAGAGGGTCTGTTAAAGAGAATGGTGAAACATTCAAAAATGCTCTAAACGTTCCCTCAATTTCAACTAATATTCTATCAATATACCAAATTACTCACCTTGGTCTGGGTATACAAGTTGAGTTCACTCCAGATTCAATGTATGTCAGAGAGTTACAAAATGATACTACAATGGTAGTGGGAATAGTTGATCATTAGACTTGATTGTATACCTTCTCACCTTTATCCTTGATGCTCATTTAGATTATTATTTAGAGGACTCACTTGAGCACATCTCTGATGATGAGGACTCCTCTTCTATCATATATGACTACAATAGTGATGGGAACACACTTCCCCCATCTCCTTGTTACCTGCCAGACATTGAGGAGTTATTTCTTGATCCACCTACTTTTGGTCCACTTTAGACATTACAGGGTGAAGGTATATTGATCCGGGACTCATCATATATTGGGTAGTCTAATACATAGTTACAGGGCATTCCACATTCTTTCTTCACCTATGCTTCTAATGCAACATCATTACATGGAGCATTTTTTTTATCTACTATGCATGAGTACAACTCCTTGTATAAGAGCCGCATATTGGTTGGAGATCCATGAGGCACTTGGCAGACACATTCACTATTTTAGGGTGATCCACTCTTCATTGCATCTGCTTTTGATCCACTATCACTCTAAAGAGCTCCTTTGGAGGATACATGATGGCTTCAAACAATTGTAGCTTCTAGTATGTTTTTTTACCCCTCGCTTCTTTTTCTCTTTTTTTTGAGGGGGGGAGTTTTTCCTATGGGTTTTCTTCTTTTCTCCACTTTATGAGAGTTGATTTATACTTGGGTACCTTATCAATCCCAGTTGTCGAGACTTAATTTTTCTACCCACCTAAGCTATGATTAAGGGGAGTGTTAGTGTAGGTTTTTATTTCATTTAATAGTTTTTTCCTACACATGTTATTTAGCTCGTTTAAGTGTTAGGTTATTAGGGCAAATAATCACACATGCATGAGGATATTGGATCATGCCTATCTTCCACTTATATATAAATCTTTACTAAAGCTAGTGTGACTAATCTGATCTTGTACAGTTTTGAATACAAGTAAGGTTATCCTTACAACAGGATTCTTGTGTGTTCACTCTACCAATGATAAACTATTGGCCAATTTTATCATATAATAGTGGCTATATTTAAATGTCATATTTATGTGTTTTTTACACATAAAACACAATTAGAATTTTGTACTTATGCAAATTATATTTCACCAAAATCAATTTGATGGTCTGCACAACTATAAACATGATCGAATGCCACTGCACTAAATTACATTGATGTTAGGGTAGACAAACAACATGAATATCTAGTCAACACCACAAGATTCTAATTTTTAGTGGGAATCTCGATCTATGACCAAAATCAATTTGATGGTATGTGCAACTATAAACATGATTGAATGCCACTCCACTACAATACCTAGATGTCAGGGCAAGCGAACAACATGAATATCTAGTCAATGTTACAAGATTCTAATTTTTAGTGGGAATCTCAATCTATGACATATTTATCATTTAATATTTTGCCTATCTAGTTGACTTGGATGGAAGTTTCATTATTATGTGATCCTTAATTTTTCAAAACTCATGAACATTATAAAATTTACCTATAACTAATACAAATATATTGTAGAATAATCATATGTGGAAATCTGTATACATGTCACCCAATAATTATCCAATATCTTTGAATGTGGCCTCTATACATTTGAACAATTGTCATAATCACTTTCAAATATAAATATTATTATCAGGTTTTGTCCAATACATATATAATTTCAACTACCCTATTTCAAGTTAATGTTGTTTAATTTATTTAGTTTTAATTTAGATGCGGATTACATTCTAATTTAATTTTTAGCAAACTGACAAGTTACAAAACCTTAGAAACATTTTACTAGTCCCTACTTTGATATAACTTTCACCTCAACCAATAATATTTTAGCTCTAACTAATTGTAATTTAATCCATGTGTATCATTCACTATTGTGTTGAACTTACATTGCAAATTTATATATAAATTCAACCATAAATAATTTTTAATACAAAAATATGAATTAACCGCTATACAACGCTAGATAAGCAAGACTACGTTTCAGATACGTATTTGTGTTTAATTTTAATTTTTAATTGGTAGACGTGGCAGGCTACCTGACAGGCTGTCGCCGGTAACTCTCGGTACCGACATTCCTTGAAAAGCGCTGTTTTTCTCGTCCGTGGATGTTGTCTGATGTCAAATACCGGCGACGCCCGTTCAAAATGGACTGTATGGACTGTATGACCGGCGTGTTGGGGTAGAAAACGTTGAGCGTGATGGGTGCGGCTTTCGTTATCTTGACACTATGCTTGTTTTTCGATTTGCCAACTCAACAACCACGAGATTTAAACACCCCACCCAATAATAATAATAATATGAAATATAATACTTTTAATATATATATAAATAAAATGATTGTTTGGCGCATTGTCATGTAATGAGAGGTCTTTTATTTAAGAGTCGAATCCAATCTCATCTTTTTTGGATAATTTTTACAATACATACCTTCAATAAAAGATATGATATTGTACTTCCCCGTCATCCGTACCAATTAAACTACAACTCTTTCAAAAAAAATATATATATTTTTAAAATTATAAAAAATAATACTTTTCAAAAGATATATAATTTTGTCAAGCATAAACATATGATTAAGAGACTTGTTCTACAATCTTAAGTTTTAAGTAACTGTGGTTTATTTTAGATTGTGAATCCCAATTGATTACCTTTCTATTGTAAACCATCTTGTACTTCATTTCTATAAGTTTTTATTAATAAATATAGTGAGGTGTATCCAATAATAAAAAATATATAATAATTTTAATAATCATCAAAATACCTTGAAAAAACTAGTGGAATATTTCATAAAGATCCCCTGCACGGACTCCCCGAACATTTTCCCTGTAATAACAACCCTAAGATGGTGTGTTCCTTTATACGATGTGGCAATGAGTTGTGCAAGTAGGAGACATTTTGCTTCCCAAAGAGCTTGAACAATGGCGAAGTGGTGGGGAAGGGGTAGGCAATACAAAACATGCTAGTGGTGAAATATTTCAAGGTGAGTTAGGTGGTGATGGTGAAGGGCAATGACAGGGTATTTCATGTGATATCAGACACCATATATCCTATATCATACCTAGATTTAGGGCAGCGATTGGATTTACATGACTTACATTGCAAAGGGGTATGTAGTTTACAAGGTGGCAATATCTTTGATTGGCCATTTTCTATTGTTAAAGGTCAACAAGGACATCATGAGCATTGATTTGATTGCAATAGGGCTCCACATCCGATGATTGGCTTGAACCTATATTACAATGTTGTTTATGTGTGGATAAGACATTAAAGTATCATAATCTATCTTGTAGCTTATGTTTGTCCATGTTGCAAATATATTAACATCTGGAGCACTAAAATCAAGCTTAGCAATATATATAAACACCAAACTCGAACCCATGGAAAAAAGTGCAAGGCAATAAAGAACATGCAAGTGGTGAAAACTTTCAATGTGCACTGGACGGTGATGGTTGGTGGCAATGATACGCTGTATCGGTAATACCGTATGCCAAGGAGTCAATATTGTACACCAAACCTGGGTTCAAGATGGTGGTTGGATTTACATAATTTGCATCACCTATTATAAAAAGCTATGTAACTTGTAAAATGGTGACATCTTTAATTTGTCATTTTCTATTATCGAAAATGAAAAAATATCATAAATAAAACTCCACATGTCATATACGACTCGAATCAACAATACAATATTATTGATGTGAGACCATAAAATGTAAACCATCAACCATTTCGTATTTGAGAGGGTTAGAAACTATACCGTTTTTTTCAAAAAAACCATGTGCTTCAAGTAAACCGCAACTTACCAGATAAGCGAGATTATGTTTCATATAAGTTCAAATGTTTTATTAATTTTTTATTGGCAGACGTGACAGGCTGTCGCCGGTAACTCCCGTGAACTGACATTACTGGAAATCGGCTCTTTTGATCGTCGGTAGCTGTTGTCTGATTTCAAACACCGGAAACGCCCGTTCAAGATGGACTTTGTGACGGTATGACCGGCGAGTGGGGGTTGATCGTGATGGGTGCCGGAGAGATGTCATTAGCACGTGGAGTGCAGCTTTCGTTATCTTCACAAAGTGGACTGATATTGACATTTTGGTTGATTTGTGAAGGTAAGTTTTGACCCACTGTCCTCCGTTTTGGATTGCTAATACCAACTAAACACATTTTTATCCTTTTTGTTGTAAATTATCTTCTACTTTGTCTTTATATAATTATATATTTCCAATTGGCTAAGGTGAATCACTGGATCAACAGGGCGCTGTGTTTCGTGGGTTGTGTTCAGCTGATCTAGTCGGTGGTGCAGGCACTTCCTCTATACAAGGGTATGCTCCAGGGGGCGCCAGTAAGTTTTGTTAAGGAACTTGATTCTTTGGCAAAACAATTTTTATGGGCAGGTAACTTGTCATCGATGAAGTGGACCCTGATTAGGTGGGAGATTGTTTGCAGCCCTAAAAAGTTTGGTGGCCGGGGTCTGCGAAAGTCTGTCCTGGCAGGTGTTAGGGTGTGGAGCTAAAAGCTTCAACTGTTGCAGACATGAAGAGGTTGCTGAGTTTCAAAAGTACCGACATCGGCAGTATGACTGACGTCGGTCAAATACAGTGCAGAAGGCAACCGACGTCGGCAGGTAGTAGGCCGACGTCGGTCAACACCAGACAGACAGGGACCGACGTTGGTCCCCTGTGGCGGTTCTAGAACTGCTGTTGACGAACAGTCAGTTAAGTGAAGCGAGTGTTTGCATGTTAAAGGGCTAATTATAGTCACGAGCTGCGTGTCTAATTATTGTAATTAGAGTTCTATTTTTGTATGCATGGGATCCTATTTAAAGACCCATGAGGCATGTATTTTAAGTCAAGCAGGGAAGTAAAAGCATTGAAGCAAGTAAGGTCAAGGAGATCTACAAGCAAGGTCAAGGAGATCAGCTGAAGCATTCAAGGAGGGGATAATAACTCAGGCTGTAGAGTTGTTGTGTTGAGCAAGAGAGAGAGGGAAGAAGGTCTTGAGGTGTGGCAAGCCTTTGAGGTGGAGGAAGAAGTGGCATCTTCCTTATTGTATTTTCTTCTAGTAGTATATAATACAAGAGTGTGTATTGTCTCTCAAATTCTTTGTTGTCTCAAGTTTCTGGTTACTTAATCATTTTGGTATAATTCCATGTTTAATTGCTTATAAGAAAGTAATCAATTGTGCTTTCGTTGGATAAGGGGTTCCTAACAGCGGGTACGACCCTGGCTACGAAACTGTATTGGAGATGGTGTGAGGAACAAGATCGCGTGTGGGCCAGAATCTTGTCTTATAAGTATTTTTTTGGGGTTCTTACGAAGGATATCCCCATATACAGTTTGTCGGGTAATGGATCGGTGATATGGAATACTCTTAAAAAAGGCGCTGTCTTGATCAAGAGAGGCCTTTTTTGGATATATAGGGGGGGTAATGAGGCGCAATTCCGGCACGATTCATGTGACAGTTTTCCCCCTCTGGTTACTCAGTATCCACATCTTGATGGTCTTGCGCAGAGATTTAGTGAGGCTGGATGGATTAAGGTGTGATTACAAATCCTTCCTTTGTCATAGTCAATTGACGGAGGCGAAGTGGAAGGAGCAGGAAGAGTGGCCGATTATTGGTATGAAAGTTGAGTGCGCTGAGCTTCATAGGATCCTTGCTGGCCGCTACTGCTGCACACTCAGGGGGAGCGACTTGCTGGCTTGGTCCCCTCATCCTAAGGGGAAATACACGGTCTCGATGGGTTACCAAGAGTTGATAGCGCAACAATGTGGTGCTGGAGGGGAAGTTCCATGGTGGAAAAGAGTGTGGAGCAGTCTATCTTGGCCGAAGTGCAAATGCTTCATCTAGACATTGACTTGGAATCACTGTTTGACCTGGGAGAATATTAGGTGGAGATGCTTTGTTGGTCCTTCACATTGCGTCCTGTGTAATGGAGCAGAGGAGGAATCATCTCATTTATTTTTTAGTTGCCCTTTCACTCTTCATTTGTGGCACGCCTTGTGGGATGCATGGGGGTGTCAATGCTTGCACACCTCTTCTCTGGTGGAGTTTTGGTCCAGATTGGGCAGGCTGCGTTCTGTTGCTCACTTCCTACAGGAGGCGTGGTATGTTGGTCCCATTTTTATGTTGTGGCAAGTTTGGCTTGAGTGAAATCACCGTATTTTTAAAGAGGAAAAGTTGGCGATTCACCAGGTGTGGAGTAGAATTATTGGAATGGTTCAGGAGACTGTGGAAGCAAAGAGTGAAATAAGTTTGCCCCTTGAACAGGGAGACGCAAAGTTAGTGAAAAGGTTAGGCATTCAGAGTATCTCTCCGGCCTCTGCTTGCGTCAGGCGTGGCCGATGTGGGAAGCCAAAAATTCAGAGGAGTGGGAAATGGTCACCCCCTCCTATAGGTCTTTTGAAAATTAACACTGATGGTTCTTCCAGAGGTAATCCTAGCCCGGCTGGGATAGGTGGGATTGGTAGGGATTCCTCTGGAGCTGTTGTTTTTATTTTTTCAGCCCACATGGGAGAGCAGACGGTGAACAGGATGGAAGGATTAGTTGTTCTGTATGCTTTGAAGAGAGCTTATGAGTTACGCTGGCGAAGGGTGGAGTGTGAAGTCGACTCGCAAATTTTGATTAATATGATTCAAGAGAGGAAATTTAATTATGTGAGCTGGCAACTATCTTTGATAGTGCAACAGATATTTTAGATTAGTTCGCTTATGGATTTCGTGTCCTTTGCTCACATTCTGAAGGAATGGAATGAAGCGGCAGATTGCTTGGCGAGGTGGGCTTCTGAGGATATTGGTGGCCGCAGGGTGGATGATTGGGCCCTGTTGCCCGAGGAGATGCGTTGGAACCTGGACAGGATTCTTAGAGAGGACGACAATGGTGTAGGGATGTGATGGTTTTCGGTGTTTGGTTTCTGTGGTTTTCTTGGGCTTTTGGCGATGTGGCCCTTTGATGTATTGTAATATTTTCGGAAATTAATAAAGTTTTTACCCTCTTTATTTTTTTTAAATTTTTTTTATATATATTTCCAATTAAAAATAATTATATAATAATGTTTTATAACATTCATAGATTTAATTTTAAAATATTATATTAAGTTTTTGTAAGTTAGTTTTGACTCACTTCGTGATCCCTCTCTCAACTCTTTTTAATGTCTCTTTCTCTTTATTTAGATTTCTTCTTTTTTAGATCTCTCTATTGAGAGCATGTGTATGTTCTTGGGTTTTGTTTGGAGTGTCAATACATTTCGGACACTCCTCTAAATAACCATTTTTGGTTTAAGTGCTTTCATCTTTTATTCTTATTTATTTTATTTTTGGTTGTTATAAGATGAATTGGACACTAATAGGGTCTTAATTTGAATTCGATTTATCTATAACTACACACACATCCCAGTTTATTTAAGCATCCACAATCTAAGGAATTGAAGAATCATTTAAGTAAAATTCAAGATAGTTTATTATTCACAAACATTCATTGAACAATTACAAGCATTTTAGAGAAGATACACATTCATTATAACATTTATTGAAGCACTCAAATTCATGTTAGACATATTGCATGACATTGGTTTGCATATTTGAATTATTGTAATTATTGAGGCGTGTTGTTTTCAATATTGTTATCGATGAGGGCCCTGACAAACATCAAGATAATCTAACTATTCTCTGATGTAACACAAGCCCCAAAACATATTTTATTTTCCTTATGTTTTTGCAGCTATTATTGTCTAATTAACACAAGAAGAAGAAATTCTATTTTGCAGGGGATCATATCAAGGTGTGAAATTTTGAGCAAGGTTTTTGAAAACTGAAACTAGTCAAGAATTGTCATAAAAAAAATGTTTGGACTTGTTTACAATTTCATCAAGAGCGTGCATATGGTCCAAACACCATCCAAAGCATCTGTACAATCGAGACACCATTCTCTATTCAACACTTTTTTTGGGGTCAACATTGTCCTAATTTCGGATGTGCATTTTCACTGTCATAACTTGGTGATTGACATTGAATCACATGATATTCAAGATAAATATCTAAAACTTGCATGTCATCTCCTTTTCTTTGGATTTGGAAATTAATTAATTAGGTTAATTATTATTTTATTCATGTATTTAGCTTAGATAAAATTTGATGTGGATAGCTTGCGCAAGTCATCAAATTTCTTAGTTGAAATTTAGATATTTCATGTGCAACATCTCATGGATCATGCATAAGCTTATCATACCTCCCAAAGTTGTTGCAATGTCTTGTCCCTTGCAGCATAAAACTCTAATTCTATGCACACACCCCTGGACTATGTGTGCAACACATCCACCTACAACATGTGTGCATTGTTTGTTTTGTCTCATGATACCTGTCAAAGTTTCCACAAGACCAAGTCACATGTTACACAGGGAGGTGTGATGTATCACACACATGCACAATTAACATCCACATGTCAGGATCCTTCTGCCTTTCAGCATGGCAATTGGCATTGTCCAAGTTTGTGACATGTCATAAAATCTGTTAGTGGAATCGTACAACTAGAATTCTAACAAAGCACCAGATGCTCAATTGTCACTCAATTAGAAGATGGACTGCCACCCGTCTATAACTATAATCATTTTTAAATGCTTCTTCTGATGATTGTATTTATATTATAATTGTCTATCCCACAACACAAAGATGAGAGAGATAACACACATACTAGAAAGGAATTTGTTAGCACACCATTATGAACATGCAAATATCAACAAAAAAAATGATAATATTTGAAAATGATGGATAACTCAATGAACTCAAAAATAATTTCAAACATTGTTTATATTTAGATATCATGACCTCGTTGAGGGGGCAACCTCCTTGAGAGCAAAGTTGATTAAATTAAAATAATATAGATGGTGTTTTTACTTCATTACAACATTCATATGTAAGCATTACAACCCTAACCCTATTATCTTTGCAACCCTAACCTTAATACTCAAGGGTCAACTTTACATATAAAATAGGCACCCAACTTTATTAGCAAATTGTGATTATTAAGTTCAAGGGTCCACCTTAAATATAATTCGAAGCATAAGTTAATAAACAAAGACTATTATAATGCAAAAATAATAATAGTTGGTTAGTAAGTTAAGGTCCTAACACGTCCTCCCGTGCAAAAAGATTTATCTTTTAAGATTTAGTTATGAAAATTGTTGTCAAAGCTTTCTGATAGGTTCCCAACTGGTGCCTTCTAGTTGAAATCCTCACCCTTGAACTAGAACATTTGTGATGGTGCAATAACAGAGTGAGTGTGTGTGTTTGTATAAAATAGCCTTAGGTTCAAGGATGATGAAAGCACAAAAAAGAGAACAAGTAAGGATAGCCTTTAACTCTATGTTACTTGGATAATACTCAGTTATGGACACACCTCAAGCATATTACTCTTAGACTTGACACATTTCAACACACTATATTTATTGAATTCAACAAGATCTTATGACAAATTAAATGCACACACACTCTCACACAAGCCTCAATAGGCTTACTACATAACATGAAGACAAAATAAAATGTCTCATAGTCCATTTTGTATTTGAACCATCTCTTTGTCCTATTCTTAGAGGACTCAACCCCTCAAACTCTCTCTCTATCTCTTTCCGACTTCTTGGAGCTAGTTCCACTCCATGAATCTCATTTGCCATTTCACTTGTTAATTCAGATATTCTATGAAATCATTTTCCTTGTGGATTGTCTCTTTACCTTCCTTAACATCTTATAAATTATCTTTATTCAACTATTCATCATTATGAGTCATTACTTTTGTTTTTCACTTTCATAAGGGTGAAAACACCATTATATGCAATCCAACAGTTTCAAAAATGCCACTATATGCATTCTGGGGATTGTGAATCTGCCACTATATGCAAATTGGTGGTTTTAAAACCACTGGGGAACTTTTACAACCACCACTAACACTTAAAATTGACTTTTAATGCATATAGGCAGATTCTTCACTGTGTTGAGTCTACTAACTTCTGAAGGCCATAACATTTACATACGAATTCGAAATGAGATAACTATTTTTTGAAAGTGCTTAACTTTTTGAGAATAATTCAAGTATGTAATCACATTTAGGTTTTAGGGAAGTTATTAATGTAATTTTTTACTTTCCCCACAACCTATCCATTTTAGGCCTTCAACTCACACAAGCAGTTCCTGGATTATATCGATGGTTGAAAAACTCAACCAACTTGCTTGGAATCATATAGCTTCTTAAAATTGATCCTTTTATGATGTGTTTTATTTCATAGAAGTTTAGGATTATGGGTGCTCCCCATGGATCATATTCACCATGCCAAAATAGAAACACACTAACAAGACCACATGAACACACTACTATTTTTAGTTGATGCAAGATTTCTTGCATGTCTCGGATGCTCCTACATCAGACACCCAAGGTATTTAAAATGTGAGATTCTACTCAAATGGATGGATTAAGTGTTAAAACCATTATTTTGATAACTAAGCTTGATGGCCATGGTGTCCCCTTCCAACACACCAAATACTTCCATTTATTGTCACACTTTTTTTTTCCATTTCTAACTTTCTCTTGTTGGATTCAAACATGTCCTCTTTTTCTTATCTCTTCTTACTGCTTCCTATTTTGTGGGTTTAAACCCACCATAGTCCGTCCTCCTCCAATAAAAGCTTCTCTTCTTCTATCTCCATCATGTTTTGGGTTGAAAACCACCTTAATCTGACCACCTCCCCTAAGATGATCCTTCATGCATCTTAATTTCTTTTATGGGCTTGTACCCACTCCCATCACCTCTCCACCTCCACCAAGAGTCTTTCTGGATTTATTCATTAATTATCCAACCCACTATTGGATCCTTCCACATTTAAATATTCTCTATTTGTAGCTCATATTTTATCATGACTTCCACCTCTCGTCTTTCCACCATAATATTACTTGTGGATTCTTCATTTATAAGAGTCTTAAAATATTCTTCTTCTTCCCTTGCTTCTTCAAAACTTGTGAACTCACGTGGCTCACTCTCTTTACCTTGGAATTCCTATTTAAATGTCTCCTTTCTTTCAATATCTAGACCTACAATGTCATAGTCTTCTCCACATGGTTTTTTAATGATTGACTCAAATGCACCGCTTCATCCTTGTCACCTTCCATCATCAAAACCTTTACATCATCTCTAGGCTAATTATAATATCCTTCCTTCACCATAACCACACCATGTGAAAGTAAACTTCCACTCTTATTTTCCATATGAGAACAATTCATACTTTGACTCAAAGGAGTATCTTCTCCAATACCTATGTGGGCTACTCCCATATGTGCACCACTTTCATCCTTTATTCCTTTTAGTATAAATAAGTCCACCATCTTTATCTTCTTGCTACCTCAATGCCACATGAGTGACAATATTCATCTCTCCTTGTCCAAATTCTCTTTGGACCAACCTTTATTATCAAGTTATTAACTATTCCTTCTAGCATTCTACTCTCTATCCATCTATCAATAAGGATTTTTGATGCATATCCTTTTATCCATCACTATCCTATTGAGAAAGTCTTCTTCCTCTTTCCAATCTATTTTACTTGATTTTGTGAGAATTTTACCTCCCACCTCTAGCTACTAAAAATGAACTCCCTCTTGTATATCCTCTTGAGAACATTATTTTACCCATAGTTTACCACTCTCTCTTGTGTCCATAATGACTTGAAGACAATATTTTATTGTTAGTATATCCTTACCAATTAGTTCTTCAACTATTGTTTCCATATTATCCTCTTGTTCCACTTCTTCCTTTTCTTTCTCATACATATGAGCACACTTGACTAAACCAAACTATGCCCTCTTCTATTCCATCTTCTCCATTATTGGACTTGCACATTAAGCAAAAATTAATCTTGGAGCTGCATGGAAAATTCTCTCTTTAGATGACTTTATTATTGACTTGACTCGAAAGCAAGATAATTTAATACAAATGGATACATTGAAGTCATCAAACCCACATGCACTAATTGACATAAATGAGGAAAATAAGGATTTATATAAGGAGAAGAAATAGAATAGAAAGGATCAAGAGGGAAAGGATCAAAATCCCCCCACCTCCAAATAAACCAATGATACCTCCTTTTTTAGTGTTAATTTTAAGAAAGAGAGGATCAAATGTGGGTATTTCTCAAGAAAGCATGATGGAAGCAAATATTTGAAAAATTAGATTGACCACCTAACTAGCTTTATTGAGAAGAATAATATAGGTGTTCAAACCAAGTGCTCACTTTCAACTAATCTTCTATCAATTTACCAAATTACTCACCTTGGTCTAGGCATGCGAGTTGAGTTCACTCTAAATTTAGTATATGTCAGAGAGTTTCATAGTGACACTATAGTGGAAGTGGGAATAGTCAATGATCAAACTTGATTGTATACCTTATCACACTTTTTTCCTAACTCTCATTCATATTCTTCTTTATTGGACTCATTTGTACTTAATAACATTTATGAGCTTGAGCACGTCTCTAATTATGAAGGCTCCTCTTCTAGCAAAAATGATTATAATAGTGATGGGGACACACCTCCACCATCTCCTTGTCACTTTCCAAATATCGAGGAGTTATTTCTTGATCCACCTACTTATGGTCCACTTCAAACATTGTAGGGAGTAGGTATGTCATCAGATATTGGGCAATCTAGTACATAGTTACAGGTCATTCCAATTCCTTCTTCGCCTATGATTTTGATGCACCATTATTTCATGGACCTGTTGGCTTATCTACTATGCATGAGAAGTAAAATTGATTGTATAGGAACCACACCTTGGTTGAAGATCCATCAGAAACTTGGTAGACACATTCAATGTTCTAGGGTGATCCATTCTTCATTGCATTTGCTTTTGATCCATAATAACTCCAAAGAACTCCTTTGGAGGATACAAGGTGGCTATAGGCAGTTCTAGCTTCTAGTAGGGGTTTTTAGCTCTATATTCTTCTTTTCTCTTTTTGAAGGGGAGGGGAGTTTTTCCTACGAGTTTTTTCATTTTCTCCACTTTATGAGAGCTATTTTGTACTTGGTTACCTTATTAGGCCTAGTTGTCAGGACCCAATTATTCTACCCACATAAACTATGTTTAAGGGGGTGTTAGTGTAGGTTTTTATTCCATTTAATAGTTTTTCTCTATATCTGTTATTTAGCTTGCTTAGGTGTTATTAAGTCATTAAGAAAGATAATCCCACATGTATAAGGATTTGGGTCATGCCTATCTTCCACTTATATATGTACCTTTATTAAAGCTATTGTGATCAATATGATCTTGCAAAGTTATGAATACAAGTAAGGTTATCATTGCAATAGAATTATTCTGTGTTTGTTCTACCAATGATCAACTATTGGTTGATTCTATCTCACAATTGTGGCTATATTTATGAGTTTTTAATACATAAAATACAATTAAAATTTTGCACTTACGTAAATTATATTTCACCAAAATCAATTTGATGGTATGTATAGTTGTAAATGTGATTAAATGCCACTCCACTACATTACGTAGATGTCAGGGTAGACGAACAGCTTGAATATCTAGTAAACACCACAAGATTTTAATTTTTAATGAGAATCTTGATCTATGACATATTTATCATTCAATATTGCCTATCTAGCTGACGTGGATGGGAGTTTCATTATTATGCGATCCTTAACTTCTCAAAACTTGTGAACATTGTAAAATTTAACTATAACTAATACAAATCTATTCCATAATAATCATATGTGGAGGCTTGTATACATGTCACCCAATGATTTTTCAATATCTTTGAATGCAACTTCTATATATTTTAACGATTGTCACAATCACTTTAAAATATAATTTTTGACCTATTTCGCCTGATGCGACTTAAAATTTGTATGATTGACATTGTACTATAGTTTTTTATATCAATAAAAGTACACTTTTCACTTTTCATTCATTCATTCATACACACACACACACACATATCATGTTTAGTCCAATATATGTATAATTTTGTTTATCCTATTTCAAGTTAATGTTGTCTAATTTTTTTAGTTTTAAACTAGAAATAAGTTACATTCAAATATAGTTTTTAACAAGTCAACAAATTATAAAAACTTACAAATATTTTGTTAGTCTCTACCAAAGTAAGGATAGTATAACTTTCACCCCAACCAATAATATTGTGTTGATCCTGCATTATAAATTTAAATATAAATTCAACTATAAATAATTTTCAATACGAAGATAAGGATTAACTACTACTTGACCCTTGACTCTCCAAATTATTTGAAATACTTATATTAATATTGATAAATATTATAAAATATTTATAATATATTTAGCCACACTTATATATTTGACTACTCTTATAAAATGTAAACAATTATTATTTTAAATGTCTAATTTTTAATAAGATTTTATTTGTGTATAAATTAAAGGTATTTAAAAATGACTTTCATAAATAATTGTTATTTTAATGATATTAATAAGATTTTATTTGTATAAATTAAAGTTATTTAAAAATGACTTTCATAAATAATTGTTATTTTAATAATATTTAAAAATAAATTTTTTGTTAGTTTTTTTTTAAATTTTATCATATGCCTTTTTCTTTATTTATTTATAAAAAAATAATAATTACATATCTCTTCTCCTATACAAACAAAAATAAGCTCTCCCTTTCATTAAGTAAAGGATATCATTTTAAATTTAAGTGTAAACATCATCAAAACACAATAAAAGTAAGCTCTCTTCTTCATTGAATAGAGGATATCTCCACTTCTCTTCACAACAAAAGTAAGTTTTTCTCTTCATCAAATAGAGGATAACATTTTAAATTTAAGTGTAAACATCTCTAAAACACAACAAAAATAAGTTCTCTTCTTTATTGAATAGAGGATAACATTCGAATAGAGAATTTAAATGTTTTAAAAAGAAGAAAAAAAGTTATAATAAAAATTATAATTACAATTATTATATTGATTAGTTGTTTGTCATGAATAAGTTTTAAGATAATTTTTTTCCAACAATATTTAAAAATATTATAGAAATAATTTATATTAAAAAACAATTATATTCATTATTTTAAATAAAATAAATAATTATATAATATAATTTTAATTTTAAAATAATATATATTTAAAAAATGTTTAAATTTAATGTAAGGGAATGATATACACATATATATAAATAAAGGTTTATAATGGCATTCAAAACGTCCAAATCAATATAATAAACGTGGAGTGCAGCTTTCGTTATCTTCACAATGTGGCCTGATATTGACACACTGCTTGTTTTTCGATTAAAACACCCCCCCCAACCCCCCACCAAAAAAAAAAAAAAAAAAATTAAAAAAAAATATATATAAATAAAATGATTAATTTGTAATCTTCGAAATAGTGTCATGTAATAAGGAATATTTATTTTGTCAAATTTATTTAGGAACCGAATCTAATTTCATTTTTTAAAAGTAATTATGAGGATATATACATTTTGGTAGAAGGTGTGATATTGTATTTTTCCATCATCCGTACCAATTAGATCATAACCCTTTCAAATATATATATTCAAAAATATAAAAAATAATACTTTTCAAAAGATATAGAATCTTGTCAAGCACAAATATATGATACCCTGTTCTACAATTGTAAGTTATGACCAACTATGATTTATTTTAGATCGTGAATACCAATTGATTACCCTTTTATTGTAAACCATCTTATACTTTATTTCTATAAGTTTTTATTAATAGATATGGTGGTGTGTATCCAATAATAAGATCTATATAATAATTTTAATAACGTTTATGAGATTTAACTCTAAAATATAATCAACATTTTTTCTTAAGAGTGTATCACGCATGTAAAGATTATGATAGATGAATCAAATAGCCCCTAGGCATTTATTAGTCGTTAAATTACATATTTATTTATTTTTAATAGATAATCACTTTTCATTGGAGCTACGAATTGGATCTGGGGTATAACAAGGAGGCCCACTCTTCGTTAACCACTAAACCAACACAAATGACCATCACCGACCACTAAAACCACTAAACCAACACAAATGACCATCATCGACCACTAAAACCACTAACCCAACTCAAACGACCACATCCAGCCTACAAACACCATGTGAGATTCAAACTTGGGTGGGGTTAGCACCACCAACCCCACTTTACCAACCATTCTACATCTCATTAGCCTAAAATGTTGGATAACAATCTTTATTTAACCGAAACTAGAATTGACTATGAAGATTAATCTAAGCCATGGACTATGGACTTGCATCCTCACATTGAACACAAGTTTCAAGCCACATACCGACCCCCATCACATTGAATACTGAGTTGATTAATCTACCGCATCAGATACCTTCACGACTGACCCGCCAAAGCTTAGTGTGGGAACGACGCTATAGAGGTGGTTAGCCTAGGGAATGGGCCCCAATACCTCCCACTTATAACACTCAACTCACACACCACTAGGCTATCCCTGATGGGTTTTAATTACATAGTTTTAGTATGCTTATGTATTTGTTTATTATTTGTCAAATTTAGGTGTTATTGGCATGCTTTATTGATTTGTAATGGTCTCAACATCCTCCAACGCCCATTTATCCTCTCCTCAAAATTTCCCTTCATTAGGGCCATTTGTTTGGAGTGTGTGTATCATCTTGGGATGCTCAAGACACTCTTTTGAGCATCACTTTTTGGTTTAAAGCCTTCATCCCTTGTTCTCATCTTTTTCAAATTTTGATCGTTGTAGGACAATTTAGGCACCAATAGGGTCCTAATTAAAATTCAATTTATCTATAAAGAAACAAGGATTCTAGTTCATTTAGGCATCTGTCATCTATCTAAGGAATTCAATAATCAATTAAGTAAAATTTTTGATCGTAAGTGTGTCATCCTATCTTTTGGATAATTATATACATCATGAGGAGGATGTCCATGGTCTGTGTTGGGAGGAAAAGCTCAACTGGTGAGGATTCCACCTAGAGTTAGTGTGGTTATGCCAAATGAACCGCCAATAGTATGTATGATGAAATTTAGAAGTATCCTTAGTTTATCTTTCCTCAAACTTTGGAAATGGGTCATTACTTATAATTCCCATTTGGTTGTAGTCCAAAATCCTATGTGGGTTTGCTCAATTCAATGGCGTTTCCATCTATAAGATCTTGTATCTTGTGCCTTAAATTGAAGCATATGTTTGTAGAATGTTTAGGACATTGGTGATAATTGTAATGAGAATTTTGATTGTGTACACTAGGTAAAGGTTTTCTTGTATCAACCACAAGTTGTGGAGGGAGAGATAAAAGGTTGCACTCAAGTAACTTTTGTAGAAACTTATAAGGAAATGAGGTAAGCGTGAAAAATGCCTCTTTTGTAGAGCGGGTAAGAGAAGCCTATTTGTATGTTATGATATAGTGTTGAATGTAAACCTAGATTCATTCTTAATTTCATTTGAATCACCCTTTTAATTTGGCTTGCTTTGAAACTTGGCATTTGTAGTAGTAGTAGTGTACTTAAGCTTATTCAGTGCAAAGAGATTGACTTCATGATCTCACATTATATGGAATGAATCATCAAAATATTTGAATTTATTGAATAATATGGATTCATGAAGTGGTGCAAGCAAGATTTGCTTGAATATATGTAACTCATTTCTTGCCATAGGATTGGTCATATTTTTTAGAACGGTCTTATATCAAAGTACATATTCATTGATTGGCTCATTAGAACCTTGCTTGAGTTTGGAAATTTACACATAAGAGATATTATCATCAATGTTGATAGAGAAATGTTCTCTAAATATATTATCTAGAGGAAGGAAGGCACTAAGTGCTTGAGGAGGGATGTCATAGAACCATCTCAAAAATAATATTTGAGACTCTTTGAAAATAACTTGGTCAATAAACAGAGGTTAGTTGGATAATCTAAGCATGTTGCATGGAAGGATCAAAGGTGTTGTTCAGGATCACCTTTTCCATCATATAATGGGAGCTAGAAACCCTAAAGGTATGGGATAAATTGTTATCTTAAGATCTAATGGATTATGGAGCAAGGTATGCAAATCTAGTGAATGACTAGCTTGATATTTACCTCTCTCTAACCATAACACCTTGTCTTAAATAGTTAAAATAGTCTGCTCAAGGGAACATGTAGTAGGTGAGGTAGATGATGTAATATGTGCAGTCATCAAAGAATGGGAATAAGTCCCCTATGCAAAATATGCATGAAAATATGTGAGAAGCCTTGTGTTGCCTCCACACCTTAGGTGGACATCACATGTGTAACTAGGAGTGTAGATATAGGAATAATATCATTAGTAGTGGTCTAAACACATGTGGTTGTATTGGTAGTAATTGTACAAGGTTATTTTGCCTTAGATGTGGAAATATTAGCTTGGTGGTTGGCTTAGGATTCTAGGGTTAACTTTAAGACACTATCCAAATCACTAGGGTTTCGATTGATGCGGTTTTGGAATTGAAATAAGGCTTGAAGTTTCTTATGATGTAACCCATTAAGGTCATTATGAGTAATTATATCTTAGTAATTTTAGTTATCTTGGTTATATTGATTATCATGTTATAGATTAGGCATGTAAACATCATCCATTTGCACATATTCATTGATAATTGTAGAATCAACAGAAGATGAAGAAGAAGGCATATTCATGGTAGTTTAATTAACCATTTTATATGAATTAAGAGAATTATGATCGTGTTCAATATTTAAACCACTTAGCCTACCACTTTGCCTTAGACGAACAAGGGAAATAACCTTCTTGGCTATGGATAAAAACATGCTAGTAGAAATTAGGTTAAGGCCAAAATATGAATTATGATTAGCTTAGAATAATCCCAAATCAAATTGGAAAATTAGGCTTAAAATGATATCCTAAGGCAAAAAATACGAAACTCTAGAAAGAATAATGAAACCTTAAGGGAAACCTAAGGTTTGGCAATGTTCAAGAAAGACACATACTCACCAATATTTTCCCCTATTCTTAGATTAATGTGAATCATAATAGGATAAACTAGAATAGTTAATTCAAATTATAATGTATGGAAATCAAGCATAAATCTAAATGTATAATATTGGAATTGACTTGATAATTGAATTTTCTATTTATGGAAAGTATAAAAAAGGATAAGATACTTATCTTCATTGTCAGACTATTTGACTATGACTGTGTTTTGACAATGTGAATAGATTGAAAGTAGGTATGTGAATTGTCAAGATTTGGAACTGTCTCTGTGCATGTAAGGTTGGTACTTTAAATAGAATCAAACTGATCAAACACAGTCTAACAATAAAGTTAAGTATCTTATCCTTTATTGTACTTTCCATAAATAGGAAATCCAATTATCAATTCAATTCTAGTATTATACATTCAAATTTATGCTTAATTGTTATATATAATAATCTGAATTAGTTATTCCAGTTTACCTTGATTCACCTTAAAGGATAATTATCTAGACTATTCTATTTTAATGAAGCATACTCATAAAATACAATGCACCTACCTAATACATCTTTGTATGTGTGATATTTGATGTTGGATTGTGTGCACAACTTTAGAAATCAACTTCCTTCTCTTTGAAACCCTAGGTCTACTTGTGAAGGATACAAACATGTAAAATTTGAGAAAATGTACTTAGATTGAGTTGATCCCAATTACCCCCTTGATGATTGATCATTGGGCCTATGTATCTAATTGTCTCAAGAGGGAAGTCAACCACACATAGTTCTTCTCCTTAGTGTGATTGTGCATTTGTGTTCTTTCATTATATGAATGCAATTAGAAATATATATTTAATCTTGACAATGTTGAATCTTGACTTGGATTGGTGTGCTTCAAACTTGGTAGATGAATACCCCTGGTGATTGATTTACAATTTGGGAAGAATATAATTTTTTTTTCAATGTGTAGTAGTGTATAGATGCTTGATAAATAAGTGCCAATTGATAGATATGTTTTACCTCGACTTGTATTTCTATGCACTCAATTAGGTAATTTTCCATGTTACCAACATGCTAGGTGAATGGGACGACCTATGGGAATGATTTTATTTTGATAAATATTCATTGCTAGTCAAAGGATAATAATGTTGGTCTTAGGACAGTTCAGTTGATGCTAGTGTTCAAATTTTTCATCGTTATTTGGGAGATAACAATGTAAATCTAGTGATCTAGAAATGTATGAGTAGGATATTTAACTTATTTAGCAATGTAAATTTGTGGCAATGACGAATAAGAGTTGTTTGGAGACACACAAACCATGTAGGATAAATGCAAGTTAAGATTGACATTGCCAAGTCTCAAATACCATATTTTAATATCTGTAAAGATTGAAATAAGAGTAGAATATTAAAGTAAAGGACAAATCCACTTCGAGGGAGAAACATCCACAACCTTGCAATAAGAATTTTTTTTGTAATATAGTAGTCTTATACCAACCACTACTCCCTATATATACTCTACTATAGACACCTAATTTGGTAGAAGACCATTTTCTATTATGTCTTTGTCATGCTTTATACCACTTGATCCACTTGTGTACATTCAACTATTTTTTAACACTTTCACCCTACATTAGACTCTCATTAGCCTTGATTCATCTATATTTTCTTAAATACACCTCAGATATGTCAGTTATCAGCGCTATAATACCATCTAATCATCCTTTGTTCAACTTTATCTTTGTTCTAATACTTTTTTCCCTCTAATTCAAAATCAATAATTAATTGATTACGACCCTCATACTTTTGTAGGGTCCATTCTACCTTAATTTGATGCCTTGAACTTTAAATTTCTTTTATCACTATTCTCTAAGATCGACTATGTTCAAAGTATTCTATAAAGTCCTACATATACAAATATATCCTTATTCATTTGGGATAGATCAAGACGTCTCCTATCAAAAGAATCTCTTAGAAATTATTTTTCTAATACACAATCATCAATCGTTATCAAAAGTTTTGCACATTCAACTAAAGAGTCTACACATTGAGCCAATAAAACCCTTTAAAATAACAACCATCAACTTTAAAGTGTCCACTCACCGACTCAAACGAAATAAGCAATGACATTGCAGACATGACAGACGATCGCTGAACTCTCACCGGTTGCTACACACACGGGGCGGTCAGAAGTCAGTCATTTTAAGTGGGGGGAGGATGACGACGTGCGCTATATGACTGGTGCATTCGGGAATTTAGAATCTAATAAGACACTAGAATTTATGGAGACGTCACTACCACGTGGAGACGTCACTACCTTCTTAGTGGTGGCAATAAAACCAACCTTGTCCACTAAATTTCTCATGTATAAAAAATGGAAATGTAATTTGATGGAATATATAAAATTGAGAATGGGACACATTATTGAACTAATTAAAGTATTAAATCATCATTTAAAAAAAATATAAAATTAATATTTTAAGTCTTGATGTTTTAGATCACGAATTCTGATTTATCATCAAGAAAATAAGAAATTATAGTGAAACAATAAGCTCAAGCTTCCCTAAATAAAATAGGAAGATGCTATAAATGTAAAAGTGACTGTTAATGTGTCTACCTCTCTTTTTTAATATTAAGAGCTCGAACCTCGGTATGACAAAGCGATCACCCAAACGGTCCTAAGACTAATAGATAAAAATAATTAATGAATAGAACCCTACAAAGCTAATAATTTGTTTATTGTGTAAATTAAATAAATTTTTAAATACAAACCCCAAGGTTAAACGAGTATTACCAATTATTAATATTAGTTAGAAAATAAAAAGATAGAATCCTAAAAATCCAATAATTTATTTGTTAAATAAGTAAATTTATTAATTATTAAGAATAAAAACCCCAAAGGTTGACTAAGTATTGTAATTTTTAATTATTATTGTTAGAAACCAAAAATGACTATAACATAGAATATTGACGAATGTCACTTGTATTCTTTTTAATTATAGTACAGATGGACCCCTCCCTTCTCCCCGATATAAGGGACCCCACACGAACATTCCACTAGGCACACCCCATTATGTAAATTAGCGTCTAGAGGGTCTTTAGCAGACCTTAAAGACATTCCCAAATTATTGACATGTAAGTATATAGTCTTTATATTTTGGCATTTTAAGGTTCTAGCAATTTTATTGGATACTCCTTCAACATAAGGCAAGAATGTTGTTGGGCTACCATTTGATGGTTCTTTAGGCCTATTGAGATTATCCTTGGCTTGCTTAATAGCCCTCATGGTTTGCTTACCCTTATAACCATTCCTCTTGAAAACTATTTATAAGTGCACAATTTCTTGCTCTATGTTGTCTTCATCACAAACCCTGAAAGCCCTAATGACAAGAGTTTTTAACACCCCTACTTTCTAGGTTGGGTGATGATGCAAAATGGCATGTAGGTATAAGATCAGTGTGGATTGTTTTTCTATAAACCTTCATAAAAAGTGATCCATCCCCTTACCATGAAAGGATGCCATCCAAGAAAGGTAGCTAACTTTTGTCTCAATTTCCTTAGTGAACTTGATGATAGGCACCAAACTATTGAGGTGTGAGTGAAATTTTTACAAACACTCATTACCATGTTGCCAACAAAGGTTTGGTTTGGTGTGGATAGGAGTGTAGAGCCCTATCTTCAAAATTTTCCATGAAGAGGTTAGCTACTATCGAAGAAAGAGATGAACCCATGGCCATGCCTTCACATTGCTCATAGACAACTCCTTTAAATAATAAAAAAGTGGAATTTAGGAACAAGGCAACTAACCTAAATTTTATTCATTAGTGGTGGACCTAATTACTTCCACAACATAATCAATAGGAACCTTAGTAAAGAGGGAAACTACATCAAAGCTGACCACTAATTCATTGTCCTCTACTTTTTTATTTTTCACAAATTTCGTTGTCTTCGATAAATGAGGAAGTCCTACCTACTAAAGGCTTTAATCTCTTTCCCAAAATGGCTACAAGACCATAGGTCAGGGAGTGTGTGTGTTAATAATAGGTCTTAAAGGGTTACTTTCTTTATGGATATTTAGAGCACCATAGACCCTAGCGTTGACCTCTCTATTGGGTATTAACTTTTTATTAACCCCCTCTTGTAGAGAAGAGAATTTGATAGTCTTAGTTACATTATTCAAAATAAGAGAAAGTGGGCTGAAATTAAGTTTCTTCTAGTTGCCACTGTTATTTAGGTGGTATTCCTTTTTGGCATCATAGTCTCTTCTATGATAAATGTGAAGGGATGACGATGGATTCATCTCTTTCCCTAGTAGTATCCAACCTCTTCATGCAAAAGTTTGAATATATGGCTCTACACTCCTATCCACACCAAACTAAATGGTGGAAGGGGTATGTGGATGATACCAACCTTTGTTGGAAACATGGGAAGGAGAGTTTGGAAAAAATTCACCACACCTCAATAGTCTGGTGCCTAGCATAATGTTCATTAAGGAAATTAAGATTAAAATAAAGCTACCTTTCTTGGATGTCTGCCTTTCATGGAAAGGGGATGGATCACTTAATAGGAAGGTTTATAAAAAATGAACCCACACTAATCTATACCTACATGTCACTTCACATCATCACCCAACCCAAAAAGTAGGGGTGTTAAAAAATCACCACTTAGGCTTTCAAGATTTGTGATGAAGACAATATAGAGCAAAACATTGAACACTTAAAAAAATAGTTTTTAAGAGGAATGGTTATAGGGGTAAGCAAATCATAAGGGATATTAAGCAAGCCAAGGATAATCTTAACAGGCCCAAAGAACCATCAAACGATAGCCCAATAACATTCTTTCCTTATGTTGAAGGAGTCTCCTAAAATTGCTAGAATCTTAAAATGCCAAAATATAAAGACTACCTTATTACCTATCAATAAGTTGAGAACGTCTTTAAGGTTTGTTAAAGACCATCTAGACCCTAACTTATGTAATAGGCTGTACTTAGTGGAATGCTCATATGGGGTCCCATACATCATAGAGACGAGAAGGTCCATTCGTACTATAATTAAAGAGCAAGCCACTAACATTCATCTAGAAATAATTGAGAAGTTGGTTGGTATTAGAGTAATACATATGCTTTCTTTACTATTTTGTTACAAAATATGAGATCAAAATGAAATGTACACTGTCTATCGAGGACTTTGTCAAAATTTTCATAACAATAAAAATTAAATCCAAAAAATCACACACTCATATCCAAGTAATGGAAAGGGTTAATATGTTACATGAGGAAGTAGGAGTCTTTTTCAAGGTCTAGTTTGTTTATTCATTTATTGGTAGTGCTAAAGTTTGGCTATGCTGCATTACTGATATTCTAGGTTCTCAAAATATATGGGAGTATTTAACCCCATGAGTCACCATTTATTGTGCCCTAACACACACCCCATTTAAAATAAAATAAAATAGGGACCCATTATTGTTGAAAATATTTATTTAGGGCCCTATAAACCTTATGAATCCATGATATGAATTTATTTATGCAAAATTCTTAGGCTCTCTTCACAAGTCTAAAGTTACAAGAGTTCTAACTATGAAAATCAAAGATTGAACAAATATTTTAAATGATTTTAAACCTTAAATTTTCATATTTCTCTTTGAAAAATTGGTGTTGATTTATGGGCTAATGGGACTAATGTTTTCATCCTAGTGTTCCTAAAATTTATTTTAAATGACCATATGATTATCGATGAAGACTTACTAATCATTTAGGATTAGGCCCTACTATTACTACACACGATCAAGGTAGGTGGTGTCACCACATTACTTAGAGCATTCAACTTTCATGAAAATTTTCTAAGTCTTCAAGGTCTCTAAGTTCTATGACATGGACCGGTGGTGCTACCACATTACATATGACCTTTCACACTTAAAATAAAATGCTAAGTAATTGAAGTTTTTGAACCCTTTCGAGCCCTAAGAGCATGCCACATGGTTATTTTTCATTACATGGAACCCTGAAAGCTTTGAAACTAAATAAAATTCTAATGGTCTTAAACTTTTGGGTTCTAAGGGTTTGACACTTGGCACATTTTTGTCATTCTGGAACCACAAAAGGATTAGCATGATTTAATGGTTCTAAGTTTTTTTAGTCTAATGGTTCTAATCTTTTGATTTTTAAACATTCAACACTTGGCATATTTTTAATTATTTGGAACCATGAAAGGATTAACATGATCCAATGGTTCCACATTCCATAGTATAATGGTTCTAAGATTTTAAATTCCAAGCATTCAACACTTGGCACACTTTCACTTACCCAAGACCATAGAGGGATTAAATTAAAGTCGATTGTTCAATGGTCCTATGGCTCTAAGTCTCAACCTCCAAAGCCCTAAGATTATGCCACATGTTGACATTCTATTACATAAACATTTACATAGACACACATATTCCAAAAGGATTAGGTACCCGTGTTCCCATTCCCCTAAGTACTCGTAGGCTTGAGGTTGCTCTATGTGGCATAATTATGTTAACTCAAAGCTCTAGAGTATATAAAGTGAATATGCAAATCTAAAGGCCCAAGAGAATGACAATTAGATAAGTGTCATAATCTAGGAGATGCATGCTCAAAGTACACATAAATGATTTTGATATAAAGGCAAGGAAGTGGGTAAGTGATAATTTGATAGTTGCTTTGAATGTGATGACTAGACACATAAAGTTAATGAATAGTTACCATTTGGCAAGCAAGTAAACATGTCAAAGTTGACTGGCACATTCAAATTGAAATGGTAATGAAATCAAAATCTATAAGTTGAATTTAAGTCACATGAATTGGGAATTCATGATATAGACTTTATATGATATTTTTAAAATCAAAATGAAGGGAAAGTCACTTCGCCATCAATATTCGAGCAAAACATTATGATTTTGAGCTCTCCTGCAACCACAAACCGTAATTTTCTAGTAACCTTATAGAGACTTTTCATGCAAATAATAAAAGAACTATATAGCTCATAATCATTGAAAAGGATTCCTCTTCAAATCAAGTGAATTTTAAATCCCCCTCAATGTACTCTTGTGATAAAAGCACATAATACATGGACACAATATTTGATAAAAGTGCCCTCAAATTCAAGTTCCTCCACTATTTGGCATTCTATAATGTTGTAGAGTCTATGGTACCACAATTTATCCAAGACCAACTATTTTTAGATGATAAGCATTATATTGATGACATATTACCCATAAAAACACAAGGTATTCAATAGCAGTGGTAAAACTAGAGGTAATGGATTGCATAGACCTGCTTAGAGGTTTATTTTTCAAGGAACATTTTTTGGGGATTCCTTACACCTTAGGAAAAGCAAAAATGTAATTACGGTTATTTCTAGGAGGGATTTTGAAAGGTACCTTAGGATTACATGGCCTAAGACCGCCTATAACCAAGTCTCAGCCAATGTTTGGCTTGATCACAACAAAGTAGATGGAAAACTAAAATAATGGCTAGTTAAGGTCTAGATACCGAATCCCAAGGGAAAAATTTCTTCCAATTACATTGTCAAATTCAAACATAAGATTAAGATATCTATGGCACTCCTAAATAGACTATATGGTTTTGAAAGCATCACTTATGTGCAAGTGGAATGGGTCGCTCTCTTGGACATTTTGTTAACTTCAGACAAGGTAGTTTCCCTGAGAGAAGTCATAAGTGCCCAATTGAAGGCACATATGTTCTATCCTGAACAAAGGCAAGTTGATGGAAATTATAATATGATGTCATATATATTGGATGCAGTATTAGGCATAGGTCATAAGACACATGGGGATCTATGGAAACACTCAATAAAATATTTAGGTAATAGAATATGCAAATATTACTCTTACATATTTATACACAGATTCAAAAATGAAATTCAAACGATATGTAAATAAATCTATCCTCCAAGATATCAAGTAATCCATGGCACCTAGATGTATATATTATCTAAAAAATTAATAAGAAACACTGTTAAAATGGGGAATTATTAGTATTACCTTGACTGCACAGTCATCAAAATTAAAGGGACAAGGTTAGATCCTATATTTTTGCCATACCATGTCCTAGACAAAATTGTAGAACAAAAGGTTTTTTTTTCAACTCTAAAACAAAATTAATGAATAACTTGGCCTTAAACATGAGGCCTATTATTATAAAACTACTCTAAATATTAGACAACTTCAATTTGTGCTTAGGCCATATTTTAACCAAGTTGGGAAAGCCAGATCCCATTACAATTTAAAGGTGGCCCATTTCAAGAAATGGGACCCCAGGAAGAAAATATGGACATATCTCAAACACCTCAAGGAAAATAAGAAGGTGAACATTTCATATGGTTACTAGCAATATGATCATGATGTTTTTTTTCTAAATGCATCGGATGATACTTAGGTTCAGACTCAGATGAAAGACAAACATATGTCTATGATATTTACTCAAGGTCTTAAGTATAATCATAATATCACTAGATAAAAATATAAGGAGATGGAATAATAATAATAAGGAGAATGGATCCATAAATGGCCTCCAACTTAGTCACAAGATTCAAAATGCCAAGACCAACATCCCTCTCCTATAGGGAAGTAGACAAATTTATAAGAGGAACCGTCTAGTAGCCAGAGGGATTCTAATTCATAAATAAGAAAGGAAACTCTAAAAATCCTTCCCCATCCTCAAATTACCTCTACATATATAGGTACTACCACTATATTTTTGGGAAAGAACACTACAAAGGATAAGACTACACCTCCTTCAGACTAGTAGAAGATCACATTTTATGTGACACCTCTGTCACCACTTACAACAGTCACCCAAGTTAGTCTCCCCAAGTTTCTATAGGGTTATTTTTTTGTCTATTTAAACTGATCCTTATTATTATTAATCACCTCTATTAAGTCTGCTTTCATCCATTACCATCATTGAGGAAACATCTCCTCAAGCACTCCCTACCATACCAACCCCTGCTCTATTCACCCTTCCTTCCACCATTGTTGTCTCTCTAACCATTTCTTCAACACCACCTATAGTGATTATTTATAACACTATATATCCTCCAATCATTTCACATCTCCGTCAATTTCTACTCCCTCTATGGTCACTTACGATAGGAAATCTAAGGGTCCTTACATCTCCTCCTAGGGAAAATAATTAAAAGAAAGGCCATCTTTTGGTCTCCCCACCATAGAGGAATCCATTGATAAGGAGGAAGTAGAAGAGGAACCTAGACATGTAACATATTTAGTTATGTATTTAACTAATTATGGTGAAGAATATGTATAAATAATGAAGGGGTCAATATGAAGAGGCATCTCCAGATGATGAGGAAGCCAAGTTGGAAAGAGCTAAATCTATGAGCTTGGAAGGCCTACAAGAAGAAGAGGCTCTAGTTGACACTTTGGACTAGAAAATCCGCATGTAAGAGCAAATAAAAAACATAAATGAGGTAGTATATTCTCTTATTTCATATATTACTAGTGTACATTTTATAGCTACAAATTTTCCTCCAACTATTTCAAATATTCTTTTGTCTAGTTATATTGACTCTCCCATTATTTCAACTTGAAATCAAATAAAGGCTCTAAATAAATGATTTAATTTTCAAAGTAGGGTTACAATTTTTACTTACAACTCTAAATCCCACCAGTCCTTAAGAAATATTCAGCTCAAATAGAATTGTTTATGCCACAGTCTTCACCCATATAGTCAACCACTATGACTATTGAGAAAACCTCATGCTTGATCAAGTATGTGGCTAAAGTCACTCCATTGAGGTAGCCTTCACCATGGGAGAGAATTGTATATCCACCTCTCCAGTTCCCAATATATATAAGTGCATCATTGGCACCACTAGTAATAACACCTCCTCAAATGACTCCTCCACCTTCCACATCAAAAAAGCCAAGGTCAGAAAATGCATAAACATGGGAATTTTTCATTCCTCAATGGGAAAAAGAGATGCAAAATATAAGGGATGAGATACAAAACCTAATTATCATAGAGTTACCTAAAGTCTCTACTTGGTTTAACAATAAGAGTGAAACCATCCAAAGGGTAAGGAAGAGGAAGGTAGTAAATGTTTAAGTAGAGAAAAAATCTATTTCCCCTAGAAAAAAAAGCTAAAAGGAATCCTGGTGATCCTAATGAATATACTGAATACTTCTATGATTTTGTGGACTTAAATGGTGAAGCTATGAAAGTAATGTACAAAATCAAAGAGGAGGCATAACAAATATTGATACAAAGGTAGACTATACAGGCTCCCCAAGAAATCATTGATGATGTGTAGAGTGTAGATACTAATTTGTACAATATTTTGTATAATATTTGGGTTTCTAGAGTATGAAGCTAATTAGACAAAATAACGATGATTAAAATTTGGCATCAATTGAAAGAGTTAGAGAAAAGATTGAATTTCTTGGTTCAGTGTTCAAAAATTAGTGCCTTTAACCAATTGAACTTAATGTCCAACATGGATGCATCATGGTGCCTCAATTATGTAATTACAAAAAGGGATGGTCCCCTTAATTGGCACACATAGATGAAGACTCTATTGGGATATTTTCCAAATCATGAGAATAAGGCCTTGGAAATTATGAAATAAATGAGGGTCACTAATGTGATTACCTCTATAGGTGAATTATTCAAGATACCAAATTTTTAGATCCTCTTCCAAGTGACTATAAACAACTTAAATAAGGAAGTTAAAGGCATACTATATAATGATGAAAATTTTCAATTGGTTCCAAGGATAGGGTAACAAGAGCTAAGGCTCTGGGAGTAGAGTTCAAGTTCATAGAATTTGAATAGACAAGGTTGATGGTTGAGGCCATCAAACTCTTCAAACCTTATTCAATTTTGACATCATTAAGAAGGAGTTCAAAGTAGAACACATTATTCAAAGAATTCAAAGGAAAAAATATCTTTAGTGTTAATGCCAAGCATGTAACCAATTACTAGTGTTACCATGTCATCTCATGGTTCCCAATTTTTAGGTTTTGGAATCATGAAAACTTTAATGGGCCCTACCTTGATTCCACAAGTGACAATAATGGATATGTTAGTTCTTCCAATTGTCGCTCCATTATCTTATTCAGATAGTGGTGCCACATCAACACCTTGATAAGTATAACTATGTATATGTATGTCTTTATTAAGCCAAAATTTACGTTACATGTATATATTATATTTTTAGCTATGAAATTTTATTTTGGGATAACTACTATACATGCATCCTTTGCATGATATTTGGATGCAAGTCTTATTTTTATAAACATATTTTTAGAATTCTCTTGAGAGATGAGGCCTTCCCCATCCCAAGCTATTTATACTTATATCCTCTGAATCTTAAAGGGATGAGAATTTTAGATGTTAATATTAATAGGAAATTCTATAATTTTAGTTTTCATGTGTAAAATTTGATTGTTATAACAAAATTGTGGTTTTTTAAAGATTTTCTATAATTCTGGTTTCTTAGAATGTTGGTTGTGTATGAATTATTTCTTTTATATACAATCATTCATATTAAGTTATAGCTAATTTGAATACCTTTGGCATATAAATTATAATCCCCCCTTTGGATGTACTATTATAGTCTAATAAACACATTAAACTTTGATTTCATGTGTTTAAGTATGTTGTATTTTTATTCCCTTTGACTCCTAACCGTTTTTGATTGTTGTGTGCTACAAAAAATTACAAAAAATATTGCTCTATGATTTTTTATCCAACCTATAGTTCAAGTTCTAATACTAAAAAGTTTCATCTAGTGTGGTCCATAATCCTCCTTTCCTTCCCTAACTTTCCCTCCTTTTTGAGTTCATTTTGAATTCCTACCCACCTTAGGTTTGAACCATCATCACTCTACCCATATCAATTAGATTTAAATTCATCTATAGCCAACCCATACATGGTAAAAAAACTACCTTGCTCACCATTATTCTACCAATAGGTTGTTTACAAAACCCAATTACCTGTAACTCATTCCTTGAAATGAATTCTATTCACTGATCCTAAAATGTTAGAGACTACCTTGTAAATTTTTTTATGGTGTACATAAAACCCACATCAATAGATTGCAAATCATGCAATTTAAGAGCAGTAAGAGTGTGTAACTTAGCATTATATTCCTTTTGATCTGAAGGATGATCAAAATAATATTATGAAGATGTAATAGAGCTTTGCATTTCTATTTCATAGATAACATGTTATTCCACATCTTCATTATCATAATCATAGTCATAATCATTCCATTCATAATCAATTTATTCATATACATCATTAGCATTTTTAATCATATAATAATTTTTTTATGTGATAAGATAAAATAAATAGGTTTTACAAGGACCCTACAGCCTAAGTTTAAACAATATTGAAACATAACATAGCAATCCCCAAGGGCTAAAAAACACAATATGGTTGAGCAAGAATAACTAGTTAAATACTAATGCATAAGACAAAATAGAAAAAAACAAAAGAGAGAAATTAATCAGGGAGGGTAGTTTCCTCCATGAGTGCCTTGCTGGCATCCTTGTCCTTCACCTTATCCATCAACATATTTTTTATTATCTTTTCCCAAGTCCTATTACTCGAGTCTTCTGTGATGTCCTTTAGAATAATTATTCTTGGCTTCTTCCAAGGCTACTCCTTCTATGAGATCTTATTAAAGGGGTTCACATTAAGGGGTTTAGAGGAAGGTTTTAGAGTGAGCTGAACCTCTACCTTCTCAACATCTTATCTTTGAGGATGAACCTTTGCCTCACTATGATGTGAAAAAGTCTTTAGCATTTTAATGGCTTCCTTGTTAATGGAGCTCTACTCCTTGACCAGACTAGCCAGGCCAAGTCTTGCTTTGTGAAATTTATCGTTAAAATCCTCCAACTATCTCTTATTATTCTTGATTGAATCAGATAACGGGGCCTTCCCTTTTTTAGAATATTCCAAAACATCCCCTTCATCAAAAAAAAAGTTTTGGGTTTGTTTACTATAAGTTGAAGAGAAATTTCCCTGGTGAATCTCTTGGAATTGGAGCTTATAGGGAAAGGGCTGGGAGGAGGTCAGGGAGAGTCCATGGTTGGGTCTTATTTGGGGGAGTCCTCCTCTATATAAGATACTCCTAGTGGGAATTATTTCCTATGAAATGTCTTACCATGCTTGACAAGCAATAAAATAAGTCCTTGGTGGATGATGACATTCACTTTATTAATTTAAAAAGCGAGGGTTGTGATTTCTAAGGACTTCAATAAGTAATAAGGTAGACTGATTTCAAAACCTTGAAAATGGTTAAGAAGTAGAAAGTGGTGTGCAAAGATAAGAGTAAATTTACCTTCCAAAGTAAGGTATTTCATGATCTAAAGGCACACCTTTGGCTAGTACCTCGGTAGGTCCATTTGTATAAAACCCTTTTTATCAGTTTTCAAAGACTTGCTTGTCCTAAAAAATCTCTACCTTAGCTCCATGTTCTTTGATGGGTCCTTAATTGGTTTAGAACCCTCGCATGACATCCCAATTACCTCACCATTCAAATCCTCAATGACACTAATTTTAAGACCTCTTATATCCACAGTTATTTTATTCTATGCTAAAATCAAATCCTTAGTGAGGTCTGCATCATGCCTTATAATTTGTTGCATATATTCCATCAGACCTCCTTTACATAGCTTTCGCTAGACCTTATAATTAGATCAAACCTCTAAGCATGAAGTTAGATTGAGGTTATATGTAGAATAATAATAATCATATAGTCCTTTCTTTAGAATAATCATGTGGTATAACATTTCTAGAAAATAAAGAATTTAAAGGATGATAACTATGAGATTTTGAAATAGATGCATTAGAATAATCATATGACATAGTATTTTTAGAAAATAGAAAATACAAGGGATGGGCGCTATTAGTAGAGGATTTCATTTTTAAATTTCTAAAATATAGGATAGAAAAAAGAAAAAGATCATACCTAATCTCAAAACTTCCTCCCACATGTGAAGCCTAGAATATGCACAAGAAAGAATTAGAATTTACAACAGGCCTGTTAAATATTTTTAAAATCAAAAATAAGATTTTGATTAAAATTAGAAAATATATGAAAGTTAAGAAATTAAATATAAATAGGCACACCCTTTACTTTGTAAGACAAAATTTACTAAAATTATTAAATTTAAATTTCTAAAGAATTTGTTCAATATTTTTGTAAAAAAAAGAGGTTTATGATTATATCAAGATGAATAGTAAAATCCTCTGATGGTTTTTAAAATAGTTTTGTTATGAATTAGAAATGAGCCCAAAAATGTATAAGGAATCACAGGGATATGAAGAAAAACCCTAACAATAAGATGAGGGTGAAACCCTAGGGAAAAAAGTAAAATAATTTTAATTCTACACCAAAAAAGAGGGGAAATCAGAAATCAAATTTGAAACCCTAGGGAAAAATTCAAAATTTTGAAAAAAGAAGTTTGAAACCCTAAGGGAACCTTAGAGATTGACAATATTTAAATAAACAGGTGTTCACCAATTCGATTTGCTCTTAAATTAGATTAAATATTAATTATAAATTAGATAGAACTAATAGAATAATAAAATTTCACATAAATTGATTGAAATAAGCATTAAAATATAGTTTAGACAAGTACATTCGTGACAAACAAGTTAACATTTGTAATGAGGAAAAACAAAGGGATAAATAGAAATTTATCTTAATTAGTATACTTAATTAATACCTGTATGTTGATAGACTAATTGAAAAATGTTTAAATTGAATTTAACTTTCCTAATTCATAATTTAGTGATTGTGTTGAGCTCAAGACATGTTCGACAAACTCATGACATGTACAATAGTTTATCTTATCCCTATTGGTCAATTATGTCCTTTTGCAATGAAGATCTAAACCTTATTTGAGAGTTGTAGAGGCTTCAATATTATTCATTTATACATTATCAATCTCTATTTGTCATGCACATGTAACTACAATATTAAAACCCTAGTTCCTACATGTGCAATAGATATGCATCAGATAACAAAAAGGGGAAAACTAGGGTAGTGGGTATGGCTGAGCTATCCTTAAAAAACCCCATGTAATTTGATTGTTATCTACATATAAAAATATCATCAATCCAATGTAGTTATCCCTTTTAGGTATGTGCATGAAATGGTGATATACATACATATATATATATATATATATATATATATATATATATATATATATATATATATATATATATATATATATATATATATATATATATATATATATATATTCTCCTAATTCACCCTTGGCACAATCATGCAAATGTAATAGTACTTCATAATATATCTCTAAAAATTTAGTATAAGCAGATATGTAATTTTAAATATCTCTTGAAAATGTGATAATGTTTGTCAATATATGAGATTAATTATTATGAAATGCCTCTGTAATAACTTTGTTTGTATAATGATTCTTAGAATATGAATTAAAAACTTAGTGGTGTACACAAGGGACACAAATAAAATTAAAGGGGACTTAAAAGACTTAAGAGGGGACTTTAAATAATTAAAAGGAACTTAAAGACTTTAAAGAAGACTAAATAGAATTAAAAAGGGGATTATCAAATCACACAAAATTATAAAGGGGGTTTATAAAGTATATGGGGAAATATAATAAAATCATAAGGTAAAAGGTAGAGATTATAAGAAAAGTCATAAAGTAAAAGGGGAAATATAAGAAACATGCACCATCAAGTGCTTAATATTAAGCTAAAGACTTAAGTAAATAAAGTAATTAATAAGACATTAAAAATAAGGGTTGTGCCAAATTCGGTTGTTTATAGATATCTTGTAAATATTTTATACCCTTTGTGTAATGATAGTCTACCAATTTTTTTAATCCTAAGGTTTAATTAAAATTGGATTTTTAATATAGACTTAATGGGTGACCCCTCGTTAACAATTTTTGTTTGTGTTTTTCATGCTTTGTGAAGAATATTAAACCACACATCTTCATCTCTTAATCTTATTTCATGGGGATATTGCATTGGTATCATGTTTTATGATTCACTTTTTCATTTACCTTCATGAAGTGAAAAAAATCCATATGTTCATATTTCATTTATCTAAAATGATTAATTTTTGAGTTTTCATTTTCTATTTTTAATTTTTATTAGCAATGGTGAAGTCAAAAATGTAAAACTCATGACATGTTTTTATTAACAATGGTGAAGTCACAAATGTAAACTTCATGGCATGTTTTTATTAGTAATGGTGAAGTCACACATGATCCCTATGCATGTGAGATGTTGATATGTGCCAATCACCATCTTGTGATCATCCTATTTAAGATGTTTTGTTTAACCTCAAGTTATTTACTATCCTAGATGTAGTGAGATGATAGTGTGTCATCATCTTGTGACCTTGGATTACAATGTAGTGGAGGTCATTTTTATAAATGATCTGATTTCCTCTATGTGCTTAGTGAAGTGAGGCATTAATAATCTTATTCTTGATTAAATTTATAATTTCAAATATTATTTAACACTAACCATGGGTATATTTGAAACTATAGAATCATAGGGATGTTCATGTTTTCTAAGCATTTCAAAATAGACTTAGCCATTATAAAGAGAAAAATTAGGAAAACATGTGTTAGTATTTCATCTTATGATTGTGACACCTATGCAATGAATAAATAATAAAAAAATGAGCTTAACAAAATCAATATTTAATTGATTTTTAAGTGATTTTCATTGGTTATTTATTATTTCAGTGGCTTAAGGTGGTTAAACAAATCATATTCTAAAAAATTAGTCATATCAATTGAATGTCTTTGTAATAAGGGAGCAGATTGGGGATGATTTAAAGTAGATTATGTCAGTATTTTTCTCCACATGAAACATGAATCATATGAAGGGTCTTTAAGATATAGTAATGCAATTATTGCTTTAATTTTACAATTAAATTTCATATTTATGCTATTTTATTTCATTTGGGTGTAAAAAACCCCTTGTTAGAATCCCAAAAAAAAAAATTAGACTTTGATTCATTTTTGGTTTCAACATAGGGACAATGATCATTTTCATGACAATCCCTCATTGTCACTAACACAAAAAAATGGTAAAATAAAAACATTGGAAAAGATAGTCAAAAGAAGGTCATAAGTGAAGGCACATTTTCTTAGATTTAATTACTATAGAGCATTGTGTCTTTAGGCTAGAAAGTTGTGCATTTATTAAGTCACTACAAAGGTGAGAGGATAAAAATTTATGTTCAGTTAAGACTTTAGTAAGAATTTTTGTTCATTTTGTTATCATTATTTCAAATAGACTATAAAAATAAATAAATTTAGGTTGTAGTCTACCAATCACTAACTTATTTATAAGAAAGGATAATAAGTGTGAATATATAAAAAATCCCAACTATAATTCAACACTATAAGATTATTTTATAATTTTATATAAAATTACAACATACTAGCATAAAATTTTATTTTAATAAGATTTAGATACAAGGTTCCTGACCAAAGGAAATAATTCAAAGTATATTCCAAATATAAAGTTACTATTAGAATAAAAATTAGATCATTGGAATGGTGCCACTATAGATAGACAAGGATAGGGAGGCTGTCATAGGAGTGATTTTTATCCAACCATAGGACCATAGTTCCTTCAAATAACTTCTCTAACTAGGAAGTGGCCCTATCCTTTAGTGAGGGTGGTATAATCCTAGAGCTAATGAGAGAGAGAAGAATATGTGAGAATATTACATTCAATTCATAGTATGCACAAACAACAAGGTAAACCTTTGAATATAAAAATATCAAATAGGAAATTTAAACTACTACCATATCCATGTCTTAGCTAACAATTACTCATGGTGAGAATAAAAGGATAAAAGAAGGAGAACTACCTTAAAGTGTTCCTTGCTCACTTTAACTAACATGTACTCGTCATATTTTAATTTAGTGGTTGTTATTGGCTTATAGAAAATTGTGTTCATCATGATTTTACAAGTACCTCCTTTATGAGCAACCCAGTGTTGGATCATAGACAATAATTAATTGAAAATATTCTTAAGTATTATATTTCTTAGGCATGTTGTGTTTTTAAATTAAAATATGAGACATGAGTATTATTATGACTTAATCCTTAAATGGACTTAGCATAGCCATAATGCTCTAGGCATTTTTTAGGCATTGAGCATATGATATTTTAAGAGGTGGACATAAGATTATGTCTTTGAGCATGATTTAATTCATTTTGGAACTTAATGATTTGGTTTAAGGTCTTAATGACTAGTGCTAAAAGGTTTTAATGATTATGTTTTGACTGCATGGTCTTCTTGTTGATAAAAAAGTATTTTGGACCCATGATGGGGTCACAAGTTTGTTTTGGTAATTGACCTTAGTCTTGAGACAATAATAATTTAATTTTAGGGTTTTGGCATGAATAGAGTTTATTTTGATCATCATTCCATTCATTTACCTTAAGCCTTAGAGTGTAGAGGAGATGGAAAGAATGGAGAAAGTGGGTGGAGGAAAAATAAGGTTCTATTAGACCCATATTTTAGCCACTACCAAGAACGTAGTGGAATCTATTTTTGTTTATTCATGCTCCAAAGTTTTTATTATTATTTTTAGCCATGAAATTTGGCATGGGGTTAAAAAGTGGTTTGGGTATGTTTCCAAAAATTTGGAAAATAAAGGCAGTTTGGGGAGAAAAATAAATGAAGAATAAAGGAAGGTGGAAGGATGGTCTCTAGTTATAGACATGTTATCTTTCTCTCCATGTTAAGCTTACGTGCATTAATTTTTTTTAATATAAAAAGTATGGCAAACTCTATATATATTTAATACTCTATTCAGGGTATAAACCAATATATGTATACTCATGTATACGTATTTGAAGATATAGCTCAGTTTATGAAAAAAAGACACTTTTAGGGTCCCTTGATCTATTAGAGTACTCCATATGTTGTGATTAATTAATGAACCATGCCTAAAAATTAGTGGTATAATGACATCTATGTTGTTTAATCTCCATTTTTGGAGGAATTACCTTGCATAAATAAAATGGTAGAATTTGGACAACATTTTTTTATCAATTCATTTGGCATTATGCTTTGATTATTGAAGTTTTGTTATTTGATATGATCAAATCCTAGCTCCTACATCTATGAATTGTTGTGATTAACATTTCATTTTGTATATTCGATGGTTAAAAATGGGTTTTGTTGAACATATGGTTATTTATTTATATTATGAATTTGATTACTTTCAGGGATATTATTATTTTCTCTAATGATGATTGGTTGTTTGTATATTAGCACATAACTCCACTCAGAGTATAGGTAAAATATTATATTCATAGTAGATGATGATAATAGAAATGGTTAAGTTGTATTGCAGTCCTTCTCTATTAGTTTGCTAGTTTATTGAGTTTTATATTTTACCTCTATGTCATTGTTGTTATTATTGAAACTCAAACTTTAAAGGTAAAATAAGGGTGGATTTTAATCTTGTATTATTTCATGGTACTACTCATTTGGAACTTTTGGCAGTGTGTTAATGATATGTGGCTATCATCTAAATTTAAGCATTGACAATGTGTTACTCATTTTATGTTTATCCAATGATAGTCTATAATAGAATATAAATTTAGATGTATGGAATCCTAAAAGGAAATAATGATTGTTTCATCTCTCTGACTTGACTCTATTTTAGGCATTTTTTCTTAGGACTCCCTTATGGTGAATTATTGTATTTTAATGGGAAGACCTACATTATGTTAAAACTCCCTATGTGCTTGAAAGGGTTTTTTGATGCTAACACTACCTTATTTTACTAAGTACAAATTTTTATTGATTAATATATGGTAATAAGCTATTTAATAGACTATATTATGCATGATGCATTCTACTCTTTAAAAAATGTTGGGTGCTAGTGAAATTGTCTGTAATATGTATTATGCCTTGTTGAATAAATATATACAACACTTAGGATTAGTATTATTGCATATGCATGCATGATGCATTCTACTCTTTACAAAATGTTGGGTGCTAATGCAATTGCATGTAAAATATATTATGCCTTGTTGAAGAAATATATACAGCACTTAGTATTAGTATAATTGCATATCCATGTTGCCTTGATGCTTGACTCTTGAGGAATAATAAATAAAGTATTGTAAGTGTTATATTCCCATGTGATCTTTTTAGTAAAATTTCAATGTTATTGGCATTGTGGAAAGGTTTGTATCATGCTTCCTTGGTTGAAGTGTTGGATTGTGGCTAGATGCCTCTAAATAAAACTATGCATTCAATTTCTCACTCTTTTTTTAGGCCATATACTTAGTTCTCTATGGTTATTGGTTAATGGATCTTCTTTGGGTCGTATACTCACATCTAGTAATCATGATTATTAAATATATTGAAACACTATGATATAAGTTTAGTCTTATAGTATAAGCAATGGGAAGATTTACTTAGAGCCCCTCTTATCATGTTAGCCACTTGTTGTAACTTACTTTACTTTTTATATTGATCTAATGTTGTTATAATTATTATCCACTAGGGAATTAACACCACCAAATTTATGTTGAATTATCTCATTACAATGACTTACTGTAGGTGGTGATTTTTTATCAAAAAATATTTGTTGTTTATGTTGAAATTTACTAGAGCATCTATATCCATTTACTCGATTTTGTTTGGCATGCTTAAATGTTTAATTCTCTATTGTATTTGGTCTACGATGGTTGTTCTAAAGAACAATTTTATTGATTATACTTTACCACATTTTCATTGATTATTTTGGCACTTGGATTATTATATACCCCATTTTATTTGTGATGTTGTATTGCACTCATTGGGTATGGATATTTGGTATTATTATTTATAAAACACTATTAGCCACTATGTTAAGTTTCCATTCTAAAGTTTTAAGTGCAATATAGAAACCTCTCACACTTGTACAATTGGTGACAGTGTTGTATACATTTTCAAGCATAGAGGACTATCTTTTTGAAACACAATTAAAATTTTAATCCATCTCAATAATATTGAATTGTATTACTTTATTTTCCCAAGTTGTTGGCTTTATCAAAATTATTGTTTAGCCCTAAATAGGCACTAATAGATCAATCAACTATTCTATTGACTCTTCATTTTATTTGAGATATATATGAGTTGTGATTTATTTTACTTTATTGTATAGCTTGTTCATTTTCATAAAAAAATGTTCTAGTATATTAAATAAGGGTAGTTTTGTATTGAGGTATACTTGACTATGTTGGATGATTCTATATAATAGTGTTGATAGTTTTGTACCTCGTTGCATAATGTATTATTATTATTTTATTTAGTTTCATCACTTGACATATGTCACATGGAAAACTTTTGGTTATTTAAATTTTCTTATTACATATGTAGTACTCATGAGGATCTGAGTTATGTTCATTTTATTGTTGAGCTTTACTATGTCTATGGGTCATTTGGTGATAGTTATATGTGTCATAATGTAACAATGGAGATATTACTCAATTATTAAAATGTTGTCTTTATTGATATAAATGATTTTATAATTTTCAGTTCATTTTGTGTTATGATTAACTATGTTGGAGTTATTGGTTCTAAGTTGAATAGGAATTGAGCTAAAGTTTAGCATGCTTGTAATATGGATTGGAAAGCATAATTGCATTTAGTTCTAGTATTATTTTCTTGCATTTGAATTAACAGATGTAGTACTTTCCTTCCATGAACAAATGTGAAGTCATGTTGCCATTAACATTGGTAGATAGATATTGTGTGAATAAAAAGTGATTGGTTTGGTCTTCCTTGTATCCCATTTCATTGTATCCATTAACATTGGTAGATAGATATTGTGTGAATAAAAAGTGATTGGTTTGGTCTTCCTTGTATCCCATTTCATTGTATCTGCCATCTTAAAGTCATATGGAGTTAAATGGGAAATGATTAATAAACAAGCATAGAGGTCTTTAAAAATGTATTAAAGAACTTTATAAGTAGCTAATGTTGGTATTTTGTGATGTAGCATTATTTTATGGAAACAAGAATCATATTAAGTTTATTATCCAATGCTATGAATAAATTTTTAGCAAAGTGGGAAACATGAAGTTTTGGTAATGTGTTTACATTTTTTATATTTACCTGATTTGTTCTTAGACATGTACAAGGATAATAGTAAGCTAAGTTGAAAAAAATTTGTGGAAAATATGAATATTATTGTGGAACCCTAATGCAATCAAGTTACTTTGGTTACTTAATGATACTCCATTGAATGGAATTAATATTATTATTATGCTATAGTAAATTTTATGAAGAAGTGCTTAATTATTGTAATGTACGTAGGTCAAGAAATGTTTTTTGTACTATCATAACAAATCATTTATATCTCTTAACTTATTTCAGTTTGAATAATGAAGTATGGTGTTATGTTGTCTTCCTTTGTTTAAGCTAACTCTGTGAGAACTATTGGTTGAATGCATTACACAAGAAGGTGAAACCATAATTTGGTTTGATTATTTTATTAATGATACTTAAACAAGGGAATTGTGAATAAAATATATTGAAATGTTCATTATGCATGGCATGAAATCTATGACCTATTTGAATAACTAGTTGTGCTAAACAAAACACATACTCTATTCCAAGGATAATGAAATGGACATTGATGGTCTCTAGAATCATTTAGGGTCTTTGGAATCACTCTTTTTATCTGGTTACTAGGAAAAACCTTATAGGTATTTCATGTTGGATTAATATTTATTTCACATAGTATAGTTAAAAAGGTAATGGTACAATTATGATCACATTAAATCATCATAAAAACTAATTAGAATGAACCTTATACTATAATAGCTGAGTTATTAATATAATCACCTTATATGACATTATATGAGGTATGTGACTTGATTTATAATTATTATATAGGGATTTTTAAATGATTTTATGTAATATTTATAAAATGTCTATTAAAACACTTAACCCTAACCAGTTCAATAAAAATTTGAACAACATGACTTTATCTTGTGGATTCTAATTCTATGACCATTGCTTGAAGGTTTGTTTGAAGCATATATTATAAGTGTTTGGTTGATATCTATTATATGATTTAGTATCAAAAGCTTATAAGAATATATATAAGTCAATCATTGGATTTGTTTCTTCCAAAATAAATTCAAGACTGCGTTAATAAGTCTCAACCCTAATTTAATTCTCTTTGACATGGTCAATTCTTGTAGCTGATTCTGTTTAATTATTATTCATCTTAAGAAGGAAATATTTGCTAATTATCCTATAGTTAACTCAATGTGTTTGTGAGGTAATGTTTCACAAGGGGTGAAGTGGTTAATCTTGAGGTAAAACACCTTAACTATTAAGTTTATTGTTGGAATAATATGATTAACCATTTAACCCAATGGGTCCCAGTGAACTATGCTCACAATTTTGATAATAATGCGAGCCCAATATCATACATAGGTTTGTTATGTTGTTGGAATTTAGTGCATGTATATAGTGGTTGATTTTGTGATCTAAGTATTATAACCCTAAAAATACTATAAATATATGGATTGGTTTTTGCTATACACTTAACCTAAAGTGTGTCTAGGAATATATTTAGTTGAATTATGGATTACATAGTCTTTCATATTATCTTATTTCATTTATCTAAGTGATTAGTATGGTTAGCCTATGGAATAACCATGGTTAAGTAGATTATATAAAAGAGGTAGTGGTTATTATTTTATCATCGTATTATAAATTTTACTCTTATTGCATTAATATGGAGGTTTCCCCCTAGAAGCAACTCAGTAATAATTATCAAGTATTATGATCTTTTATCATTAATTATTGTGTATCTAATTATTCTAATCTTAATTATGTGATATATTACTTCCTTATTGTGAAAATTTTAATTAATTTCATTACAAGTGGTATCAGAGCATTAATTTATGTCAGTTTCTATGGTATTTTTTTAGATCTAGTGTTGTAATAATCTAAAAAGCCGAAGGATATAAAAAACATAACTTGAAATCCAACAAGAATTTAATTTTTTTACCACTATAGTATTCTTCAAAGTTTAGATTTTTTTTGCACCTTTGTGAAAATTAGAAGTCCTTGGATTCATCTCAGTGAGATGATTGCAATGATATAATCTACTTATACACCTTTTTTAGGATTGAAACCCTCCATCCTAGGGTTAAATCACAATTGGTCATAACACTTGAAAATGAGATAAATGTCAAGAAACTTAAAAAAATTCTCACAAGGACGACATGGAGTCTAGAACTTTAGATCTATTAGTTTCTAAGGTAGTTCAAAAGATTAAGTTAGATATACAAAACATGGTGAGGAAGGATGATCTTGATTTATTAAAAGGGGGAATGAATTATATGAGGGATCAATTATCATTTATGAGTTATCAATTGACCACTATTATGGATAAACTTATGCAAATAATCCTCCACCACTCTAGTTGAGTCTCCCAATCTGAACAATGAAAAATTCAATATAGGTTCAATGCACATGTTATCAAAAGTGTAAGTACACAAGTTTGATGGTAAAGATCCACTCACTTGGATCAATCAAATAAAAAAATTATTTGATTTACATCAGACCCCATGTGCAAAAAGGTAATCATGACATCTTTCTATTTGAAATATGAACAATTTATTTAGTATAGGTGGTTGTGTGCTCAAAGTAAAATTAAGGGAACTCCTATTACATGGTTAGTGTTTACTGAGGAGTTATAAATACATTATTGTAATGAAGTCTTATAAAACTAATTAAGTAAATTAGAAAATTTGTGAAAAATAAGTATTGTTAAGGATAATATTCAACAATTCTATAACCTATCCTTACGCATGGATGACATCAATGAGAACAACATGAATAACATGTGCTTGGGGCTCAAAGATAGCATCAAACTTGAGGATTGCATGTTTAATATAGCATCTATTTCTTAATATATACTATTGACCAAATTAGACCCCAAGTGAAATTTGGGCCACCCCCTATATATTTAAACTTTCATAGTCTTGTAATGTGGTCATGTCATACCCTATATGGTCCCTAAGATTCTTCATTTAATCTTGTAATTATTGTTTAAGGTTAGTTTGGAGAAGTTAAGATAATTTCATATTGTGGTCATATAGTGGTCTAGGGGTATTATTGAGAGATAAAACATGCTAAATTTGTGTCATAGTGATTAGGGGCTCATTAAAGCCAGTTCATATGTCAAACACCTTTTCACAATGTTTCATAAAGTTTTAGAATGTATGAAGTTCATTTGCTAAGGGGGTAAAAATGCATGAAAAAGTTATTTTTTGGCTAACTCTAATGTGTGTCCAAGTCCCCTAAAGTAAAAAATAATACCACAAACATTCCAAGGAGTTGGGATCAGTTACTAAACTACCACATTTGTTAGAGGAATCTAAATAAAGTCAAATTCTTGAAATTCAATGCCACTTTGAGGAGTTAGAGAAGTTGTACAGAATTGTGGAAGTCACATGAAAGTGAAAATAAATTAAAAACATCATTTAATAGTCTATAGGTTAGGAAAAATCTTGGAAATAAGTTTGGATCTCCACAGTTGTAAGAAACTTTCTCTCTCCTCCATTGCTCCATTTACAAGATAGTGAATGCAGAATTCAAATAGATGGTATAGGCTGTATAGGTAGAGTTGGGGGATGATATTTTGGGACCCATATGGGATTAAAATTTGTGTCATTGGTAGTTAGATTGGTTCTCTTATATTTATGAACAATTACTAAGAGCCCAAAATGCTTTTTAAGAGCTCAAAACCCCACATGATGAATTTAGAGCAACTCCAGAACAAATTATGAATTATTGGATACATGAAACTAGTTGGAATAGATTATAAGATGTTTGTATATTCCTAAAACACATTCATTCATCATGGTTCCACGTTTGGATAGCCCTTTGGCAAGAAAAGTCTCTCTTATGAGAAATTTGAAGTCATTGTCATATGTTATATATTTATGAGTTCTCCAGATGGTTTGAAGAATTTGAGTGTTTATTAATTAACCTTTAATATCTTATAAATCCATCAATAACCTTAAAATTAGTTAGATATTTCATATAAGTTTGAAGATATGGTTATATATCTTCATTCACTCTTGGGACTATGTTCTATGCTTGCATATTAGACTAAGTTGGAAGTGTTACAATATGTTTTTCAAGGAGTTTGGAGTTGTGTCTTCATGTTAATATTTTGATACAATGATGATAATGATATTGAATTCCTAGTGACCATGTTGCACTCTCCAAAGTTTTAATGCTTTCAAGGTTGCTAAAATAGTCGTCTTCAACCACCTATAGGTTTACAACTTCAACGGAGGTTCATGGTTTCAATGTCTCAATAAGGTTGTCTATGCCATAAAAATAAGGTGAAGGTTTAGCATGAGAAGGGTAATTGACATACAAGGATCTCCAAGGCATATGAAGGTCAAGACTAAGTTGAAAACCAATCAAACTGCCTAATATGCGCCTATAATCAAACAAAATTGGAAAGTGCTTTGAACAGGGTCACAATGATGTAGCAGAAGGGTTTAAAGGTGGTGAGGAGGTCTTAAGGTAAAAATATTATGATATAGAGCCACTGAAGGATTTTAGAATTAGTCTTGGAGACCTAAGAAGGCTAAGAAGCCTAAAATACAATCAATTATCCAAATTGACACCTACAACCTATTGAAAGATTGGTCTTAGGATAGAGAGGTTGATGTAAGCTTGGAGTTTCAAACACTAAAAGGGTTTCATATCAAAAATAGAATGAAAAAACATTGGATACTCGTAGGATGATGAGAGAAATTTAAGATACTCCATAAACACAATCAATTCCTTTAACATCAACACCTACAACTAGCCTATTGAAGGTTTTGCCTTTGGTAGTGGTGCTTCATGGAAAAAAATAGGTTTCAAGTGATTTGAGGAAGATTATTAGCCATATTAATATTATTTCAAGAGTTTGAAAGTCTCATGATTAAGAAAGACTCCTAATATGTCAAGATCAAGTAGACTAATCATAGTACTAATGTGCACACAGTCACCTCTAAGGTCTGCCTAAGTGGACAAAGACTTTCCAAGACTTGAGATAGTGGTTGATGTGAGATTTGAAGGTTATAAAAGACATCAAGGTTTTAAGATATGGATAGAAAAGGGGTTTTAAGTGATTGATAGAGAAAGAGAGAAAATAAGGCTATAAGTTAGGATCATAGTCCTAATATGCACATACGCTTGTAGATATATTTAAGTGAACCAAAGGTCTCTCAAAATAGTGACAATGATATATACTATGTGGGAGTTTATAAGGTAACTCAAAATTCAGACTTCATAAAATAAAAGTATATACATAGTTCTACGTACTCAGTCCTAAGAAGTGGTAAGTGTTGAAGATGGTTGAAATGACTGAGGGAGGTATAATGTCTAAACATAATTGAAGGAGAATGACATAGTGTAAATATTTTCTTATCAAACCTTCAAACTCAATTAGTAAAGTGAAACATCATGATATCATACCCTATTCAGGCCTAATAAGGCCTAAATGTGTACATAATCTTATATGGGTAGATATTGAGGATATGCCAGTTAAAGTGGAGTGAAATGAGACATTGAAGGATTAATAGGATGGTGAATAACCTACACATACACTTCATGAAGTCACATACATCTGATTGTAGGAGAAAATGTGAGAAAATAGGCAGTTAGGGTATGATAGTCAACTAGGCCTATGAACCCTAAGCCTAGAACATGAGATGTTGTAGAGAGTTTGAGGAAGAAGGCGTATGAAATTAGAAATGCATCAATTATATAAAACAATCCTAGCTTAGAGAAGATAGATCCTACTTACAATTTTGATTGGGGATCTCTTATCACAACAATAATACTAGGGAGGGTTCCAAAGCCTCCAATAAAGCAAGATCAAGAAATAAACCTAATTAGTCCATATGTTTTCATATTAACTAAAATAATAAGTAAATTAAAGTCTAATATAGTGTTCACCAAAGCTTGTGGCACAAAGTGGGGGTAATAAACAAAAAAATTAAACATGCATAAAAGACATATACTCACAACAATGTATATGGAATCCTAATGCATAGAAGATAAATATAAATGCATATCTATCTACTTACAGAGGAAAAAATTTATGAATACTTACCTTCGAATATGAACCCATCAAGCCATAATCTCTCCCTTGGCTAAGGTGCTTCACAAGAGTTTGTTATGGTATGCAAGGATGACAAGGATAAATCATATCTAGTTTACAAAACCTGTCAATGCATCAAAAAGACATTATTCACAAGACAATATCCATATCTACAAATAAAGTATGAAACCCTAAGCTTGCTCCTCAAGTAGAATGGTGGATAATTAAATGCACAATATCTCTTACTTATTTTTCTCTTTGTGATAAATGATAGAAATGAATGTGTTTATATAGGCAAATATAACCCTAAACCCTTCTAGAAGTTTTGGTCAATAAGGTCAACATAGTCTACCTAATATTGAAATTAACAAAAACATAACTAGATAATGAACTATGCAAACTAATGCCAACTTAGTTCTTAGTAAGCTTTGTAAATAACAATACTAAGTCAACCTGTCTAACATAGTGATGTAAACTGCCAAAAAAGGGTTAAGGTTAGGGAAAGTGTTGGAAAGTTGTCATAGTGATTTCATGGTGGTGGTATGGATGTGTCCTAGTGAGTGGATGGAGTGGTTTGATATCCTAAGTGACAATGACAAAGTGTGCATTATGCTTGACAAAGTGTGCCTGAAGTAGGCTTGGTTGATCTTTAGTGTTTGAATATTCATAGATTATTAGCAATGAGTCTAAAGTATTGAGAATGTGAAAGGGGTCCTATCAGAGGTCCATGGTGGTTAGAATGTTTATGTGCATAAGTGTAATTCATCTGGTTTTCCATTATTTTCATCTAAACACTTTGGGTCCAATGGTATAAAATTTGAGTAGGCAGTTTGTTGATGTCACCATTACCATGTGGAAGTGAGTCAAGGGGAGTTGGTCATATGGTTGTGACTAAATTAGTCCTTAGTTATTATGTTATAGATATCAAGTCATGCATCAAAACACTGTTAAATATATGAGGGTGAATATTTGGCTTCTTAGATAGATTTCATTATTTTCCCATCTTAGCCAAATTTGCAAAGTGGACAAAAAGAGTTGAGTAAGCATGTTGATGAGGACAAAGCTCACACATGTGGAAATTTCAAGATAAGGTGATCATATGGTTTTGTTTAGTTTTATACCTAATTTATTTATGCTAAAAATCATATCATGTGATGTAGTGCATCAAAATTTATGCATTTACAAAGTTGGGCTCCTAGGCAGTTTGACTGTGTTTTCCCATAGTCAATTTTGCAATGAGGCAAAAAGAGTCAAGTAAGCACTTTGATGGTGTTGTATATTACACATGTGAAGGTGTCAAGATAATTTGATCATATAGGTTTGTTTAATTTTGACCATATATCATTTGCATGAAATTTGAGTTCATGTGCTAAATCATGTCAAAAGTTATGGATGCTCAAAGTTGGCCTCTCAGGAAGATTTGGACATGGTTGGCTTTGTGACAGAAGAGTTTGAGAAGGAAATTTAATGGAATTATATCTTGTACACATGAGATTTAAAGGAGTAGTGTGTCACATGTTTGGATTCTCCTATGTGAGGATATCAATTAGTCCAAATTTGAGATCTTATGTCAAAGTGCATAAGAAGTTATCGAGGTACAAAAATGGCTACTCATGCATATTGAAAGGGTCCCCATAGTCATTTTTGAAAGTGTTAAAGCTTGAGAAAGATTGATGGTGCACATTTTATCCAAGGAGCCAGGAGGAAGGGAGATGAATACAGGTATAAAGGTACAAGATAATGATCCAATAGTGAGTGGGCATTTGTATAGTTGATCGAATGATGAGCATTGATCGTTAATGACCTGACTGATCTATAGAGATCGATGGATTGTGTTGAGTCAAAGTTCCTAGATTTCATGAGATGAGGTCAACATGACAATTGTTTAATGTTTGGCTTTGGAAGTCTATGCATTAAAGCTTAGACAAGATTGATGGTGCATGATTGATTCTGAGCTGAGAGTTCATGAGATTTGAGCATTGTGTTCGAAGGATAACTATGACCATTGCTATTCAAATATTTGAATTTACATAGGGAAAAACTAGAGATCTATATTTTGAACATATATTTTAATATAAGATGAAGTGGATCATGTAGTAAAAATAAAAGTGGTAGAGGAATATAATATGCATATGGATATGTAGATTTAAATATTTGAAAGTGAGTATAGTCAAAGATATTTAGCATAAAAGTTGACTATGTGTTTATTCTATAATTGATCCGAGAAGGATATTTGAGCTTCTATTGATGTTGTTTTGATATCTCATGATGAATTATATATTATATCATGTTGTAGACTCCATGAGGATACTCTATGTGGATTTTGGAGGTGTGATCAATCTATCTTGAGTATGAATAATTCTTAGGAAGTTGATTATGTGTTTGTTCATGATGACTATGTGTAACAGGTCAATGTTTGAGTTGTTTGAGCATACACAAATGTGAGATAAGTTAAATATGATCATTTAAGTATGTAAAAAAGGACATAAGGAGTGGACCCATGTATTTGAAAGTGGTATTGTGTTCTTGTTTTGCTTAAAGGAATGCTAAAGGAGTGAATGGGTTCACATGAGAGCTATAAGGGCTACAAGGGCCTTAAAGGTGTAGTTCCTTAAGGGTGACCCATAGATACTATGGATGAACTATGAATATTTTATTGAGTTATGTCTTCATGTGAAATATGCCTTAAGATTTAAGGTATGCCTAATGGCTGACCAAGGTGTAAATTATCAAGATTGATTTATAAATAGTGGAACTAAAGATGATGGGTTCTATACTTGGAATGGGACTAAGGAGAAATTGGGGAAAGGATTATGTGTGTGTTTTTATGGAGAAAAAGAGGGGTTGAGTGCCTTGAGAATGAGTTGAAATGAATAATAAATTGAGGAGTATTTGCATTACTTGTTGGTCATATTAATATTGGAAAAATAGAGAGCTTGTTGTTTTTGAGTGTGAGTGAAGGTGAAGTATGATAAACAGTGGTCCATCATCAGGTTTTGAAGATGTCAGTGCAAAGGTGGAATTTGTTCATAGGTGTTTTTATGGTAGCTCAACATCTAAGGTGGTTATATCCTCCTTGTAAGGTGAAACTTGCTAAAAGGTATGGTTTCTATTACAACTCAGATAGATAGGTGTGGTATCACCTTATAGGATTAAAGTCTCACTAAATAGGGATTGTAGTTCTTTGATAATTTGTATATGGTCTAAATTAGATCTAGTTATTATAGGATAATAGTCTAATTGTAAGTTCCAATGGGTTTTATCCCCCAAAAGGGTTTCTCATGTATGTCTTATGTTATGTGATTCATCTTGTATTATCTCTCTTGATCATTGATTTTAATGTTGTGTATGCTTCATGATTACTTATGGTAACTAATTAATTGTTTGTAAAGATCATAATTTAAGTTGGATTATTTAGGCTCATTGATTCACCCCCTCTCAGTGATCATACCTCTAAAAATTGGTATCAGAGCAAGGTCCTTTGGTAAATGATTAATAGATCAAAGGTGCAATGGTTGATAAAAAGGTTATGGCTTGGCTTCAAGATAATCTAGTTTTTGATTTATCAAAAGTTAATAATGTAGTCCAAAATCTAGGAGCAACTATCAAGAATCTATAGGTTATGGTGAATACAAGTCTTAATCAAAGGATAAAGTAATGTGAAAATAAGGTCTTGACTTACTCACATGTGGTCCTATCCAAGGAAAAAAAGGATTTCAACTCCATTAAAAGGATCAAGAATGAAAATCCATTGAGAGGTAAATGTCAAGAGAAAAGAGGATCAAACATGAACAAAGTCTTCAATGGCTATTAATTCTACTACAATCAATTTGGTCATAGATATAAGGATTGTGCTCTCTCTCCAAAAATCAAAAGGGATCTCATATGTTACAACTATAACCAACAAGGTCACATATCCAAGAACTACAATAGAGACATTTGGAAAAAGGATATATAGGTAATTGGCACTATCAAATAGTTTAAGGAGACCAAGTCTAAAGAAGAAAATAAGCAAAATTCAAGAAAAGCATAAAAGGAAGAGTCATTATTTGTTCAAGTAGATTTGCACACTTAAGAAGATGAGAACAAGAGATGGTTCATAGATAGTGGATGCTCAAATCATATGCCAGAAGACAAGAGCAAGTTGATCTCTCTAAAGAAGACTAACCCAAGTGAAATTAGATTTGGTGACAACAAGTCTACTAACATAGTCAGTAAAGGTACTGTAAATTTGGATAATGGTCATATGAAGACTAAAAATGTTTTATATATAGAAGGTTTGAAACATAATATTTTAAGTGTAAGTCAAATGTGTAAGCAAGGAAATGTTTTAACTTTCATGATGATGTACATGAAGTAAGAAAGGAAAAATTTGATAGATTAGTTACAAAGGTTCATAAAATAGATAATAACATGTATGTATTCCATGAATCCCTAAAGGAGTAGTGTTTCATGAGTCATTTAGAAGCAAGCTAGATTAGGCATAGAAAGATTAGACATATAAATTTTGATCATATAGTAAAGATCAGTTTAAAGGGGTTGGTAAAGCATATGCCAAAGATTTCTAAGATTCCTCATTCTCTTTGCAAGGCATGTCTTCATGAGAAGAAAACCAAAAGACAATATAAGAACACATATTTATCCACTACAGAGCCATTAGAGTTGATACACACTAATTTATGTAGACCTATGAGAACTCAAAGTATTAAAGGTAATAGTTACTTCATACTTCTCATTGATAATTTTACTAGGATGTATTGGATATTCTTTCTTAAAGAAAAAGTAGAAGCTTTTGCAAAATTTATGGCATTTAAATCTGTTGTAGAAAATTATAAAGGTTTAAAGATTAAGTGTGTGATATTAGACAAAGGAGGTAGAGTTTTGGTCTCATAAGTTTGATGATTTCTATGATGAACATGGGATAAGAAGATAATACTCTACTACTAGAACACCACAACAAAATGGTGTGGTTGAAAGGAAGAATAGGACTATGGTTGAGATGGGTAGAACTTGTGATCTAGGAATTTGACTCAAGAGAGGATGGTTAGTATGGTGTTAGTTCCAAAATGACAAACAAAATGAAATAAATACACTAATAACATAACATCTCTAGGCCTAGACACTAGGGAGAGCTTAGCTAACAAAAATAAATGACAAACACAACTAGAAATCAAGGAATGCAAACATAAGAATTCATTCACCTTCCTTGGATGCTCCAAATGCCTTTGTAGTGGTGGCTTGCTTGACTTGTGCTCATGAAGTCTTCATCAAAGGAGGCTTGGCTATCTCCTCTTATCCTTGACACCTTTGGCTTATGGCTTGGCTTGGATTGGAATCAATTTGGCATGGTAACAATAATTTTTTGAAGATTTTGGAACCATTTGTGCATTATAACTTTGAATTATCAAATCTTAGAAATGATGTAGTTAGACCTCCTATTTATAGATTTTTGGATTTGATCAGAATCAACCTAAACCATCCATCTCAAGATTGACATGTGTGGTTGAAGATTAATTCAATTTTTGGAATTAAGTTTGTAATTATCCTCATTATTACATTGGAAGAAGGGGCAATTAAGAGGCACGGAAGGTATCATGGAAGACATTGATAAGGCATGGAGGGCATGAATCTTGATATTTGTGGCATTTATGGCCTAGGGATGTCTTCCCAAGAAATAAGGTGACTTGATGATACAAATATTCAATATTCATTTCTAAAAACAAGTATTTAACAAGTTTCCATGGAATTATTAATTATGCCTTGATTTGGGTTAATTAGCTCTTAAGCATGTTTAAGCACTTTATGCACAAATTACTCATATTAATCATAATGCCTTGTTATTAGTCCAAAATTTGACTGGATTATAATTAGAAGGTGATGTCAGATGCATTGGATGTGTATTCCCACTTAAGATCTTTCCAACAATAGATAACAAAGGCATGCATATTGTGCAAGAAATTTGATAGGAAAGTGTAATCCAGAGCACCTAGGTGCAAATTTGACATTTTAACTCAAAATCAATTGATCAAAGTTAGCTAACCCATAAATTGCATTAACCCATTTAGGGATACCCTAGCCAAAATCAACACTTGAATAAGTCAGTTTCACATCATTTATCATGTTTTAGTGTTTTTAGGTCAAATTGTGCATTTTGGGTGGAAATTGGCCAAAAGCTTGATTGGAGGTTATTGGTGGCCAGATTTAGGTGTCTACAGAACCATGCTTCAAGATGAAAAAATATCTAATGGATTTTGGGAAGAGGCAACCAAGACTTTTGTGTATATCCTAAACATATGTCAAGTCAGAGTAAATGGTAATAAGACACCTTATGAGTTATGGAAGAATAGAGTAGCTAATGTTAAACATTTTAGAGTGTTTAGGAGTAGGTGCTTCATCAAAAGAGATGAAGATAATCTTGGAAAATTTGATTCAAGATATGATGAGGGCATATTCTTAGGATATTATTCTATCAATACTACCTATACATGATTCAAAAAGAGACTACACAAGATTGTTGAAAGTTCAAATGTAAGAGTAGATGAGATAAGTAGAGTCAAGAAGCCAAAATTGTAGGTAAGTGACTCAATTCAGAATGATGTTGTAAATAATGATAATTTATCTATTGAAATAAATGATGAAGATCATGAAAAAGAAGAAAGATAAGATACTAATGCTCCATCTAGAAGAATTCAAAAAGATCATCCAATTTCTTAGACTATTGGACATGTTGGTGTAAGGTTTCAAACTAGAAGGAGAATGTTGATCAATCAAAATCAACAAGACTCAGCTCTGTTATCCATGACTAAACCCAAAATTTTTATGGAAGCTATAAAATATGAAAGTTGGAATGATGTAATGGATGAATAAATTGATCAAATAGAGAGTAACAAAATATGGGACTTAGTTCCTAGACCAAAAGATAAAAATGTGATAGGTACCAACTGGGTTTTCAAAAATAAGATGAATGAGAAAGGAGAAGTAACAAGAAACAAAGCTAGATAGGTGTGTAAAGGATATGCTCAGGTTGAAGGAATAAATTTTGATGAAACTTTTGCTCTTATGGTAAGGATGGAAGTAATTATACTCTTTTTGGCTATGCGTGTTTCAAAGGTTTTAAGGTATATCAAATGGATGTGAAATTTGCATTCTCAAATGGAAACTTAGAAAAAGAAGTCTACATTGAGTTATCTAAAGGTTATTCATGTCAAGTAGTCAAGATTTTGTGTAAAATTGAATAAGGCTTTGTAAGGTCTTAAACAAGCTCCTAGACCTTGGTATGATAGGCTAGATAAGTATCTTTTGAGTCAAGGTTTTAAAAGGGGAGTAGCTCATAGTAATCTGTACATTAAGATATAAGATAAACATCAATTGATAGTTGTTGTATATGTTGATGACATAATTTTTGGCTCTGACAATGATAAAATGAGTAGAGATTTTGCAGATTCTATGAATATTGAGTTTGAAATTTCAATGTTGGGAGAACAGTCTTACTTATTAGCATTATAGATTAATCAACTTGATGCATGTATTTTCATTTCTCAAGCTAAATACATCAAGGATATGCTAAGGGAGTTTGACATTATAGAGTGTAATCCAATGGGTATTCTAATGATCAGAGGATACAAGTTAAGTAAACTAGATGACTCACCAAAAGTTGATCAAACTTTGTATACATCCATGATTGGAATTCTTTTAAACTCTACTACATCTAGAATTGACATGATGCAAGTTGTAGGTCTTGTAGGAAGGTTTCAAGATGATCCTTGATAATCTCATTTAAAAGCAGTCAAAAGGATCTTGAGATATTGTTGACCATTTTTTGCCTAACAGGCCAAAAATCGGTCCCCTTCTGTCCCTGCTGTTCTAGGCCATTTTATTTCCTGATTTTGCATGAATCTGTTCATTTCTATAGACTTTGCAAAATTTCTATGGACTCTATAGGTCTAAATCTATGGAATCTGCAGGTTTTAGATTTCTACAGACTCTACAGGTTTGGGATTTCTATAGACTCAGCAGGTTAGTCCTTTGGTGCATGAAGGATCAGTTCAGAGAATTCCAAGTTTTACAAGGCTCCTTCGGGCTCTTGTCTGGAGAAAATCATAAGAAAATTTGGCATGGTTGAACCATTGAACCAGTTCATTGCTTTGGTTCAATCACTTAGTTCATCACCTAGTTTAATGCCTTGGTTCAATCAGCCTTAATTCATTGAACCAGTTCAATGACAAGTTCATCGACAAAGTTCAAGGCCAAGGTTCAATTTTGGTTGAATAATTTGGTTCATCAGCATGCAAATTTTAACCATTGAACTAGTTATACTAATTAGTTTAATGGCTTGGTTCAATCGGATGGTTCAATCCTTCAGTTCACTCAGTCAGTTCAGTGGCTTCCAGTTCAATCAGACAGTTCAATGCCAAAGTTCAACGGGCTCGGTGCACTTCATTGAACCATTGAACCAGTTCAATGAATTGGTTCAATCATTTGGTTTAATGCTTTGGTTCAATGGGCTAGTTCAATGAATCAGTTCAAAGGCTTGGTTTAATGGGCTCGACGCGTAGTGGTTGAACCATTGAACCGATTAAACCGTTGAACCAATTTTGGTTCAATGGGTTGGTTCAACAGCTTGGTTCAAGGGTGTGTCCTACAACCGAAGGGCAATGCCAGGTTTAAGTGCCCTTGCGAAGGGAAGTTCAAAGTCTTAAAGCCCTTGTGGAGGGTAAGCACTTCAAAGGAAAGGCCGCTTACAAAAGGCTTGGAAAAGTCAAAGAGCCCGACGGAGAAGACAAAGAGCGGCCAATTCCTGTGGACTTTTATCTGTGGGGAAAAAGCCCAAAAGAAAAGCCTGCAAAGCAGAAAAGCCATAGAAAATGACCTGATGACTTTTGCCAAGGATGGTGACGTCCCAAAAGCCATCAAATTTAAGCAGATGAACTAGCCATTGGGTGATAGCCGCGTGAATGTCAATTTTAATGCAGTAAAGTAGCCATTTGTTTTGAACTGTAAAGAGTGCCAAACCATGGAAAGAGCCCAAGGAATGCAGTGAACCACCAAGAGATCACCCCCGAGGGCTGAAAGAGTAGAAGCGATAAAGCATTCAAGTGGCAAAGGGAAGGTGAGTTATTGTTAGATCCAATGACGCAGCCTATTTTCTGTAGTTGGCATTGATGAGGGGACAAACTATAGTCCATTTTTAGGAAAGAGGCACGACCATGTCCTTACATTAATGTTTGAATGCCAAAGTCAATTTGGGTGACTATGTAGCATGGTTCCAGCAGACCTCTTTTAAAGGATGACATTAGTAACAGTGTTTTCCTCTTCCCAAGATTCGAATGCACATGGGCCACTTGCAGAAGTGAATGCCAAAATCCTTCCCAAGAAGCGCCAAGTTCTCTTCCTTTTTATATATATTTTAGAATTCTCTTTTGAGAAGGGATCGACTCTCAACCTTAAGGCAAAACTCTGCCCAAAAATCTCTCAGGCTTGTAAGGCAGAGCTGCCAAATTTTTACCTTCAATCAAAACATAGCATTTTTACCTCCATTCTGAGTTTTTTGCATCTTTAGTATGTGTCTATGCCTTAATTCTATGTTAAGTCATTTCTTAATGCTTTTGCAGAATGATTTCAGCATGTCTGGTGCATTTTTGAGGCTCCTTTTATAGGTCTGTTAGAAGTGTCCCTAGAGGAGTATAGGTGAAGTGGATAGGCTACTGCAATGTGTCTCAGAACGCCTCTAGTAGTTATTTCCTCCCTGTATCTCCACAGACCCCTGACCCACTGATGCAAAAGGTTTTATCATGTTAGATGAAGTGTATGGGAGCTGGTTCTCGATGGAAGTGTATGTTTGGGCCTGAGTGGGGCACACTTTTTTGGTGTATCACCTTTTTTTACTTTTTTAGGCTTAGGTTCTATTTTCAACATCTCTCTCTCCCTTTTCATCCCCCCTTTTCCATTTTGTTTGTTAGCAGTAGGAGAAACCAGGGCCTAAATGATACATCAAGGGGAGCTAGCCCTCATCTAGAGACTCTCCCCTCTAGCTTCGCTTGTCCCACAAGTGAGAGGGGAGTTTCCATTATTGCGTGAAGAAGGCAGGAGCTCGGCCTCCTACCAAGGGTGCAATCTTCTATGTCAATAGATATCTCAAAGGCATCATAGACTATGGTTTATGGTATCCCAAGAGTAAAGAATTCTCTTTAATATCATATATTGATGCTGATTGGACATGATGTATGGATGATAGGAGGAATACCAGTGGTGGGGTAGTCTTCATGGGAGAATTTTTATTGTCTTGGCTAAGCAAGAAGTAAGCCTCAGTATCTCTATCAACTATAAAAGTTGAGTATATAGAAACTACATCTTCTTTCACACAAGTCATGTGTATGAAACAAACTTTGAAGGATTACAAGGTAAGACAAAATAGACCTTGTCCTATTTTTTATGACAATACTAGTGTAATTAGTATCTCAAAGAACCCTGCTATATAATCAAAAGTGAAACACATTCCTATTAGATATCACTTATTGAGAGAATAAGTTATTGATCAATGTGTCAATTTGGAGCATGTGCCTACAAAAGAGCATCTTGTAGATATTATGACCAAACCATTATTAAAAGCTACTTTTGAGTATCTAAGATAGAGTTTGGGTGTCATTTATTTCTGTATAAATCAATCAAAGGTCTTTGGTTAAGGGGAAGTAACATGTTCATAAGACTTGATCCAGAGGTTTGTGAAGGAGCTATAGTATAGGGTTAGAATGGTTGTTTGGTTTTTAGGTTGATTGAGAGCATGTTCCTATTTGATGAGTGGCATGAAGTTATGATTGATGGTCCTTGTAGTAACTTAAGAGAAGAGGCTAGTTAGCATGTGTAATGGTTCTTCATGGTGTGTGGAGATCTGAAATTGCTCACAGGGTGCAATGCCTTAGAGTTATTAGGGGGAGTCCCTCTTAGATGTTTCTTGATGTGTTTCATTAGATTTTAGTGGTTTTATGTTCTCTTTATTCATTGGTTGTAGTGTTTGGTTGAAGAGAGTGTTGAAATGGAGCAAGAGGATGTTATCAAGGCAAAAAGAGGTAGACTCAAGGTAAGGGATTGTGTGTACTATCTTTTTAAGATGGTCTATTCTTGATTGGTAGTGTTTTCTAGTCCTCAAGATTAGTGTGTGGCCACTTTATCATTGTGTTAAAAGGGGATAAATTTCCTATTGGGGAGAAAGTTCCTATTGAATAAGTGGTTTGAAGAGAGAGAAGGTGAGCTATATATTGTCATATTGATGGGTGTTGACATGAATGATAAAGGGGGAGATTGTTGGAGAGTTATCATAGTGTTGTCATGGTGGTGTTATGGTGTTATGGACATGTCTTGGTGAGTGGATGAAGTGATTTAATAGCCTAAGTGACAATGACAAAGTGTGTATTATGCTTGATAAAGTGTGCTTGGTTTATCTTCAGTGTTTGATTGCTCTGAGATGATTACGGATGAGTCTAAAGTATTAAACATATACAAGGGGTCCTATCAAAGGTTCATGGTGGTTGGAGTACTTGTGTGCATAAGTTGAATTCATCTTGATGTCCATTATTTTCATCTAGAAACTTTGGGTCCAGTGGTAGAAAATTTGAGTAGGCAATTTGTTGATGTCATCATTACCATGCGGAAGTCAGTCAAGGGGAGTTAGTCATATGGTTGTGATCACATTAGTCCCTAGTTTTTATGTGCCAAATCTCAAGTCATGCATCGAATCATAATTAAATATATGAGGGTGAAAAGTTGGCTTCTTAGATAGATTTCATTATTTTCCCATACTTAGCCAAATTTGCAAAGTGGCCAACAAGAACTGAGTATGCATATTGATACAAATAACACTCAAACATGTAGATGTTTTAGGAGAAGGTGATCATATGGGTTTATTAAGTTTGAGAATTAGTTTATTTTCACTTAAAATTAGATCATGTGATGTATCATGTCAAAATTTATGCATTTGTAAAGTTAGGCTCCCAAGCAATTTGACTGTGTTTTCCCATAGTCAGTTTTACAATGAGGCAGAAAGAGTCGAGTGAGCACTTGGTGTTATATCTTGCATGTATGAAGGTGTCAAGATAATATGATCATATGGGTTTGTTTAGTTTTGATCATAGATCATTTATCCTAAGTTTGAGTTCATGCACTAAATCATGGCAAGAATTATGGATGCTCAAAGTTGGCCACTCAAGTAGATTTGGACATGGTTGGCTCTATGACAGAAGATTTCTAGAAGGCAATTTAATGGCATTATATCTCAGATGTACGAAAGTTATAGGAGTAGTGTGTCATATGGTTGGATTATCCTATGTGAGGAGATCATCTATTACACATCTAAGATCATACATTGAAGCACATAAGAAGTTATTGAGGTATAAAAATGGCTACTTATGCATATTGAAAGGGTCCCCATGGTCATTTTTGAAAGTGTTAAAGCTCAAGCAAGATAGATGTTTCATGTTTACTCCAAATAGTTAGGAGGTAGTGAGATGAGGATAGATGCAAAGGTATAGGATAATGATTTAATGGTGAGTGAGCATTCGTACAGTTGATTGAATAATGAGCATTGATCATTAATGACCTAACTGATTCATAGAGATCGATGGAGTGCATTGAGTTAAAGTTCCTTGATTTCATGACATGAGGTCAATGTGATAGTTGTTTAACATTTATATTTGGTAATATATATGTTAAATCTGGAACAATATTGATGGTGTGATTTTTATTCTAAGCTAAGATTTCATGAGTTTCAAGCATTGTGTTCTAAAGATAACCGTGACCATTGCTATTCAAATATTTGAATCTACATAGGAAAAAACCAAAGCTATATATTTTGACCATATATTTTGATAAATTACAAATTTTCTCATGTAGTCAAATTTTCTCATGTAGTAAAAAAAATTAGTAGAGAAATCCAAGGAAAATATGGATATATAGATTTGAAGATCTGAAAGTGAGTACAATCAAAGATGTTGAGACTAGAAGTTGACTATGTATTTGTGTTTGTTCTTCAAGTGACCCAAGAAGGATATTTGATCTTGAATTGATGTTGTTTTGATGTATCATGATGAATTATCTATTAGAACTTGTTTTAGAATCAATGAGGATAATCTATGTGGATTTTGGAGGTGTGATCAATCTATTTTGAGTATGAACAATGCTTAAGAAGTTGATTGTGTGTTTGTTCATGATGACTATGTGTACCAAGTTAGTGTTTGAGTTGTTTGATCATATGCAGAGGTGAGATAAGCTAACTATGATCATTTGAGGATGTCAAAAGGGACATAAGGAGTGGACCCATGTATTTTAAAGTGGTTTTATGTTCCTTTTTTTCTCAAGGGAGTGCTAAAGGAGTGAATGGGTTCACATGAGACCTATAAGGGCTACAAGGGCCCTATTAAAAGCTATAGTTCCTTAAGGGTGACCCATAGATGCTATGGCCAACCTATGAATATTGTATTAAGCCATGTCTTCATGTGAAATATGACTTAAGAGCTAAGGCATGCCTAATGGCCAACCAAGGTGTAGATTATCATGATTTCTCTATAAATAGTGGAACCAAAGATGATGGGTTCTATATTTGGAATGGGACTAAGGAAAAATTAGGGAAAGGATTGTGTGTGTCTTTTTGTGGAGTGAAGGAGGGGTTGAGTGCTTTGAGGATGAGTTAAAGAGTAGAATAGATTGAGGACTATTTGTATGACTTGTTGGTCATATTACTATTGGCATAGTAAAGAGCTTATTGTTTGAGTGTGAGCAAAGGTGAAGTGTGATAAATAGTGGTCCATCATCAAGTGTTGAAGAAATCATTGCAAAAGTGGAATGTATTCACAAGTATTGTTGTGGTAGCTAAGCATCTAAGGTGGTTATAACCTTCTTGTAAGGTAAAACTTGATAAAAGGTTTGGTTGTTGTTGGAGCTTAGATAGATAGGTGTGGTAGCACCTTATGGGTTTGGGGTCTCACTAAATAGGAATTGTAGTTCCTTGATTATTTGTAGATGGTCTAAATTGGATCTTGTTATTATAGGCTAGTAGTCTAATTATAGGTTTTAATGGGTTTTATCTCCCAATAGGGTTTCCCACTTATGTCTTGTGTTATGTGATTGATCTTGCATTATCTCTATTTATCATTGATGTTAATGTTGTGTATACTTCATGATTGCTTATGGTAACTAATTATGTGTTTTTAAAGATCAAAATTGAAGTTAGATTATTTGGGCTCACTGATTCACCCCCTCCTTAGTGATCGTACCTCTATAATAAAAAGGGCTAATGAAGATGGTAATTAACTAGAGGAGTGTGAAAAATAGGAGGCAAAGCTTAGGGGAATGGTTTTTAGGAGACAAGTATGTAGATAGCAAGTGGAAAAGGGACAACAATCCTGTGAAGCATTAATGGCCCATCCCTTTCCTAGTGCACCCATTAAGGCATGCACTTAGAGAGATTGAGACTCAATGGGTTACTTTAATATAGAAGGGTTAGTAAGTGGTAAAGTTTGAAAATATTATGTGTATACATATGCCCTACTCGAAGCTCATCACGTGTGACATGAGTGTAATAAGGGATGGTCTTTGAAGAAAGAACATGACCACATATAACGCTGATGCTAATAAAATGTAGTAAGGAGAAAATAAGATAAATAAAAGGACATAATTGAAAAACACATACCTTTACTTACCTTAGTGCTTGTAGATAAAGAAGAAGACTACAACAGATTGTGAAGGTATCCAATGTGAATAACATTAGGCAAACCTGTAGAGATTAGTGAAAAAAAGAGAGAAAAATCAAAATTTTTTGGAATATAGGCATATAGTAGTGAAGAAGATTCTCTATGATGTCATGATTCCAAATTTTTTTATGTTTTGAAAAATGAGTGAGTAAAAACAAAGATATGATCAAATTAAGGAAATCTGACAATAAATATTTGAAAGGTAAAGAATTGTGAATAGTAAGTTTAAATAGGGTGAAAAAAAGTCATTTACTTAGTGTTTGACTTATTTTGAGATAAAAATAGAGCTCTAAGAGAGAAAATGAAAGATAGAAGAGCCAAGATGGTGAGGAGATGATAACTAAGATGAGAAGGATGCCTAGCAGCTGTAGCAGGTGCAACATAGGTAGGCAACTAAAAATTTCAAACTTATTTTGAGTATTTTATTAAAAATTAAGTGTTTTATATAAATTTGTAATTTAGAGCATTTATAGAAAACCAAAATGAACCCATAAAGGTTGCTAAGGGTACTAGAGGCCAAAAGGGAAATTGGGTTGAAAGGAATTAGAGTCCATTTATTATAAGCAGGGGAAAGAGTCAACAATCTAAACTAACTAGGTCGACTGAGTTGACCTAGTACATTGAAAATATTGATTCCATACTGTCGACTTATTAGGTATGAGTCAAATTAGTTTGTTGAGTAAGAGTGATGAATTAGTACCTATGTACCAACTTAGTACCTATGTGATAGGAACTGGGTTCACAAAGCTCTGACACCACTTATCAGAATTAAGAGCACACTTGATTACCTTTGTATTAGCAACTAAACACAGAATTTAACTAGAAGCAAAGAGTAACTAGAAATCAGAAATAGCACAGAATATGAGAGGCAACACACAATTGTATTCAACTCATTCCAAAAGGAAATTACAATAAAGAGATCACACTCTTTCAACCACTTCATGGGCATACCAGTGATCTTCCCTCAAGAGTTCTCTTCTCTCAATACAGGTCACAACAAAAAACTCAAACACAGAGTTGTTGTTCACCTCAACCAGTTAGTATCAATACTGCTAGTACCACAAGTACTCAACGTACTCCAAGTAGATCTCACCTAATCTTGCTCCCTGTTGTATTGTGGATCTCCTTTGATCATGCTACCCCAAGATCTCCTTTGACCTTGCACACACACACACCTACAGATCAACTGACCTTACTTACCCATGTAGATCTTCTCCCTGATCTTACAATAACCTGCAGATCAACTTGATCTTACACACCATGGAAGAACCCTTGTGATTTCACCATTGGAAGAACTCTTCTAGTTCTACACTTTACAATATAGCCCCATGGGTCTATTATATAGATCCCATGCAAACAATAATTAGACAAGAAACTCAAGACTAAAATTAGTCTTTACACGCCTACAACCGGTTCATTAAACAAACTATTTGGGAAACTAACAGTTTTGGAACCGCACAGGGGACCAACATTGGTCCCTGTCCATCTTGAGGTGATCAACGTCGGCCAACTCCTGACCGATGTTGGCTGCTTCTTGTCGACCTCTGACCGCCGTCAGTTGGCCTACCGACGTCAGTGACTGAGACACTCAACAACCTCCTCCATGTTTGCATATGGGTGAAGCTTTTAGCTCCACACCTAACAATCTCCCACTTGGAGATAAATAGCTGCACCTATACCTATACTAGTACATTGTCTAATTTGTATCTTGGCTTGTATCCCTCTTCAAGATCAATCTTGAAGACCAACCACCACACACCCTGTGGTGCTACACCTATGACTAAATTTCTCCATTCTCAGCTTACCTTCTTCTATCATTGCTATACTCCCACTCAATCAGAAACCCCTGAGAGTGACCTGTAATCAAAAAACACTTAACACACTATGTGACCAAGGTGTCAGTGAACCTCACTCTGAGAACCTCCAACCTCACTCTGATACCAATTGATAGGAATTGGGTTCACAAAGCTTTGACACCACTTGTTAGAATTAAGAGCACACTTGATTACCTTTGTATTAGCAACTAAACACAAAATTTACCCAAAAGCAAAGAGTAACTCGAAATCAAAAATAACACAAAATATGAGAGGCAACACACAATTGTATTCAACTCATTCTAGAAGGAAATTATAATAAAGAGATCACACTCTTTCAACCACTTCATGGGCATACCAGTAATCTTCCCTCAAGAGTTCTCTTCTCTCAATACAGGTCACAACAAACAACTCAAACACAGAGTTGTCGTTCACCTCAACCAGTTAGTATCAATACTGCCAGTACCACAAGTACTCAACGTACTCCAAGTAGATCTCACCTGATCTTGCTCCTTGTTGTGTTGCAGATCTCCTTTGATCATGTTACCCCACAAATCTCCTTTGACCTTGCACACACACACACACTTGTAGATCAACCGACCTTACTTACCCATGTAGATCTTCTCCCTGATCTTGCAACAACCTATAGATCAACCTGATCTTACACACCATGGAAGAACCCTTGTGATTCCACCATTAGAATAACTCTTCTAGTTCTACACTTTATAATACAGCCCCATGGGTCTATTATATAGATCCCATGCAAACAATAATTAGACAAGTGGCTCAAGACTAAAATTAGTCTTTACATGCAAACAACCGGTTCATTAAACAAACTGTTCGGGAAACTAACAGTTTTGGAACTGCATAGGGGACCGACATTGGCTAACTCCTGACTGATGTTAGCTACTTCCTGTCAACCTCTGACTAACGTCGGTTGGCCTGCCAACGTCGGTGACTGAGACACTCAGTAACCTCCTCCATGTTTGCATTCGGGTGAAGCTTTTAGCTGCACAACCTAACACTATGTACCAACTTAGTAGGTTAATCCACTCTACCAACTTAGTACTAAGTGGGAAATGAAAGGGTCAACTTAGTTTGTTAAGTCCATAGGGTTAACCCAGTACTATTTGGTCAACTTATTATGTGATTAAGTAGCCGATATAGTATTGAAATGTGAGAAATTAGCCAAAATAGTATGCTAAAGGTCTAAGTTGATCGAGTGAGCAATGAATATGCCAAGTAGGCTAAAAATAGGTAAAATTGATAAAAAATGAATAGATTAAAGTAAATCAAGTTATTTTTTTAAAAATTTAAAAAGAATGTATTTGATTATAAGTGACATGGAGGTCTAATACATCTTTTATTATTTGATGGTTATAGGGGCATCATAAATTTTGGTGATTAGTGGATTCAACATGGTGACTAGACCTATTAGAGTGATTGATAATAGATAACTGAGCTAGGTTAGTCACACTAGGCCTAGGAGGCATCATGGAGATATGTTGAGTATCATTGAACATAGATCTTGTAGTCATGTTCCTAGGAGTCTGGGAGTGAATGATTAATACGTTTAGGTGGGTGGTGGATGGGGATACCATCAAGGTGGGTATCACACTAGAGGATGTCAATGCTATACTTATTCTATCGATAGGAGGGACATTGGTAATCACAGGGATACTAGATGGATAAAAAGAGATATGAGCATTAGCTTGATGGGTGATGTGCTCATATAGGATATATCTAGGGTTGAGAGTGAGCCTATTTAACATGTATATATCTTATATTATATATATCTAAAAGGTGTGAAATGACTTGTGATAACATGGGTGTTGTATGAAAATTTGGATGGCAAGGTACCACTATATGTGATAACCTTATGCCAGTCTATTTTCGAGCAAGGGGCACTATATGATTTGGGTTCTATCATCTAGGTTCAAATAATGCATGATATGTATGGGATGCTATCTAGAGGGTAAAAGACCATGAGATTGATGATATTACTAAGTGTTTGGACATACAAGAGGTTCCTGATGTATCAACTAACTACATTTCCCCATATGGTCGATGATTAGTTGCCTTGGGTGTAGAGATGGAGATAGGATCAAGTGACATGGGCTATGCCCCACATGCTAGTGCTATAGACAGTCACAAGAGAAGATATCATGTGGTATAAATATGGCATATCAAGATATTATGGCTGAGTTAGAGGACAGTGGCACTAGAGCTAGTACAAGCACAAATTATAGGCCACTACACTTGGTAGATAGAGTTGCATCTAGTGGCATGCATACTAGGACAATTCAAATTCCCTCACCCAACAAATTTGATATTGGTGCCCATATTTTAGGTTAGACATATGAGAGAGCTGAGGGGGAGAGGGACCCCTAACTGTGAGACTAGAGATTAGACCACGGCATGAGAGACCATAGATAGGTTGAACATGATGGCCAATAACTAGAGAGGAGACGGGTGTGGATGTAGGAGTGTTGGATGTACCACAGTCAACACCATAATAGGAAGAGTGGTTATCACCTTAGTCACATCATCGATGGAAATGCCAATAATGAGAGAGAGCACATAGGGTGGTTATTTAGGATGACCCATTAATTAGCCCAAGGCAGAGCTAGTCTATAGAGGCACTACTGAGGTGAGGCTTGAGATGGGAATGGGTTGTGACCCTAGGGTTTACACTAGTTGGGAGGTATCCCCTAGATGAGGTACTTGGAGGATGAGTTGATGGAGAGAATGTGCTTGATGGCTGCACAAATGGGGAGACACTGATAGGTGATGTTCATATAGGAAATAAATGGTTTTGAAATTTATTTAAGTTTTTTGAGATATATTATAGATAGATAGCTTTTAAGATATATTTATTATCTAACATCTATCTAGTTTGAATTTTTCAAATTTTGTGGAGGAAGAGGAGATCATATTGGGATCCCTAGAAGGGGATCACTCCATGAGATCTTAGATGGGGTGTTGATGCCATACGAACCTACCACATTAGATGATCCTATGGCACTATCAACCTCAACTTAGGTGAGCTAGTTCAAACTAATAGGAGAGGCTATGAGGTGATTACATGTGTGTAGAGATGAATTGAAACCATCAACGAAGGTGGGATCAAGAGAGACATAGGCATGGAAGGTTTGGCTCAGGAGAGAGCCATGCATATGGCTACCATGAGTCATCTAGTGTAGGTAAAAGCTTAAGTATCCAACTTATAAGGACAAGTGATAGGTTTGAGATCTGAGATAGCCTCTTTATAGTGTATTATTTAAAGGGGATTGTCTGAGGCATCTATGGGTAGCATGGCTAGGCCACGAGATATATAGGATAGATCCTAAACTTAGAGCTAGAGTGATGTATATTTTTGTACTTTTTATAAAAAACATGATATATATATATATATATATATAGATTTTCTATGTCGACAGTTGGATGTTGATCTTATTGTTTGTATTGTGATTGTGGTTGTGGATGCATGGATATATTTATGTATAGCACATGTATTTTGTATTTATTGTATATTCTATAGGAAATATATGTGTTGTGTTTTATTTTCTAGAATTATGTAGTACACATGCATGGTTAAAAATAAACAGATGAAAAAGACTTTAAAAAAATATAACTAATCACAAACAAATGTATTACAAACTATTTCACTTTGGGAACTGTGTAATAACAAAAAATGATTAAGTATAAGAAACCAAAAGAATGGTAAACAAGAGGGTAAAAAGTTTTTTTAAAACCATAAAAAATAATTTTTGACACCAAATTAAAACAAGTAAAATCACTCTAAATCACATTGAGAAGTATGAAAATAATGTAATAAAATGGAAAACACGTGAAAGAATAATGGTAAATTAATTAATTCAATCAATCATACTAAATCACATTGGGAAGTATAAAAAAACAATAAAATTGGCAAAATTGGTCTTAAATTTATCACACTAATTCAAGTTGGGAAGTGTGAAAAACTCAAGAAATGGTTGGATGCTTACATGCAATCAAAAAATAACAAGATAAAAGTGAAAAGATTAATAAAGTAAGCATAAAACATATTAAATCAAGATGGGAAACATGTCAATGATGTGTAACTCATATTTGACACATGAAATTTTTTTTGTGACTTAGATTATTGGAATTTTTTTTGAGGAAGGCTAGGTCCTATCTGTGGTCTTACACTACAACTCACAAAGGGACCACCAATGAGGTGGTGATCAATGAACAAAATAATATTTTTCAGGGGAAAATATGGGGATTGTAGGGAGTGAAAAACTGAATGTAAAATCATAAATTAGGTGTCTTATGAGAAGACCTTAAAAGACATGAGGCATACTAAGGACATGAGAAGACACTAAGTGATTAGTGACCATCAATGTACAAAGAAGACCTGTTCACTATAGAGACAAAGATATGTAGGAAAATAAGTGTGCTAATAAGATCAACTCATGAAGGTAGATTTGAGCAAGAAAAGTAAAATGGACCTACCTTCCCATGATGTGTTCCCCATTCCTCAGAACCCCTTACAGGGTCGTAAGTCTACTACAAAGATTGGGTATTTGTGTGAGAAAGTAGGTAGTTCTAAAAGATTTTTTTAATTCTCCTTTTCTAATAAATTGGACTACAATACCCTAATAGACCTTGACTCTATTGTGAGGCCAACTACATAGTTTGATATTCGATTAGAAAAAAGAGATGTGGTTAGAATCACATCTTTTAGTGTGATTTGACTTTTGAGAATTTTGAATGTTGCCTTTTAGATCATTGTATTTTATTAAATGATTTGGATTTTAAATGTTTTAATGGAGTTTTTAAGATTCCTCCTCCATACGAATTGGAATGACCAGTCATCAGAGATAGAGTGATACACACAAATGAGCTTTAGGCTTAGGATAAAGAAAGCTATGTATCCAAAGACAAGACTGACTAGGATACTTAGGCTTAACTATGAACCAACATGTTTTCTCAAGTCTCAACCATGTATATGCTTAGTTTCTAAAAAAAGAATAAATGGGAATAAAGGGAGATCCAAAGTGGACCAGTAAAAGGAGATAAAAATGAGATGAATTGTTTGTTGATTGATCACTTGGTGAAGAAAGAGTGACTAAAGGGAGCAAGATTTATATAACCAAGTCACAATAACAATTATGAATGTATAGAGATAAGAGAGAAAACAATCATGAAAAAGAGAACAAGAAAGCCATAAGAAAGGAACTCATAAAGAAGGAAGGTAATGATAAATAAATCCATAAGAGAAAATAATGAAATCATAAGCAATATATAAAGTGTGAAACCAAAATCACCATGTAAGATAGATAAGAATTTGACACAATGTCAAATGATATAATAAATAGATAAATATAAAGTTGGAGTAAATGTATGTATACACATAATAATTTAAAACTTTTATCACTTACTTATGCTCTTTATCTTGTAGGAACCCATCAATTTTCAATCTCTTTGATCTCACACCTTAATGGGTGCGCTAGGAAAGGGGTGGGTAGACCATTGGTGCTTTAAAAGATTATTGTTACTTTTTCCACTTGTTATCTACACACTTGTCTCCTAAAAACCATATCCCTAAGCTTATTCTTCTCTGTTGTACACTCATCAATCATTTCCCAAATTTCATTCCCATTTTCCTAGCCTAAACCCCCTTTTGACAGTTTACAATACTAGGTTAACTGTGTTGACCTTGTACTATTGTGGGTAAAATTCATTTAGGGTCAAGGCTAGTTCTTGGCCATCCTAGCCCATGAGCTAGTGAATTTTTATCCATAAAAGTACTATGTTGACTGGGTCAACCCTATCAACTAAAACTTTTATAAGGGATTAGGGTTAAATATGCCTATATATAAGATCATTTTACCATTGTTTAGAGAAAAGAAGGACAATTAAGAGCTATTGCACATCTGCTTATCCACCATTCCACTTGAGGGGTAAGCTTAAGGTTTCATACTTTCTTTGGAGATATGGATCTTATCTTATGGATAAGTCTTTTGGATGCATTGATAGGCTATGTAGCCTAGAGATGATTTATCCTTACCTCTTGAAAAGCACCTTGGCTAAGTGAGAGATTGAGGCTAGATGGGTTTGTCTTCAAAGGTAAGTATTCCTAACTTTGTTCTTCCTTTGTATGAGTAGATAGATATGCATTTTTACTTCTCTTCCATGCATTAGGATTTCATATACATTTACATGAATATATGTATTATATGCATATTTAATTTTCTTATTTCTTACCCCACTTTATGCCAGAAGCTTTGGTGAGCACTAGATTAGACTTTAATTTACTTGTTATTAGTTTAGTTAATATGAAAACATAGGGCTTAGTTAGGGTTTTTGAATGATTGTGCTTGATCAGAGGCTTTAGAACCCTCCCTAATATTACTTATTGTGATAAGATATCCCATACTTGGGTCTAGTGGATCCCCATATTGGTCATGTTCTTGATTATCTAATCTATCCCCAATCAGAAGTGTAAGTATGATCTATCTTCTCTGAGTTAGGATTGATTTATAGACATGATGCATTTATGATTGCATACATTCTAGTGAACCCAATGTGAATCTACCCCTTACAGGTTTTCTTTCAAATTTTTATATATTTTATCATTTTATTTATTATTTTTCAATATTTGTGATACTAGGTCTATCAGGACTGTGTAGTTTCTAACTTCTGTGCACAAGTTTAACATATAATCACATCAAAATGAATATGTTTTGTTTACATAGTTCTTTATCAGATAGAGGCTACTAAGTTAAATATGTCGACACAATACAATTTTTCACTCTTAGATATGCTACTAGGTCAATAAGGTCAACACAATACACTTACAGACTTCCAAAAAACATACTAGGTCAATACTACTGGTATAGTACTCTTCACAGGCTTCAGTAAATAGGAAATTACATAACTAGGTTGACATGGTTGGAAGAATTTGTAAGTAAAATTAAGACACTTCAAGAGTAGTCTCACTTTCCCCTACATATTCCAACCCACCAAGGTTCCTTTCTCTCTTTCTCTATTATTTATTATATTCATTATAGTTCTATTTTTCATAGTTTGTATTCTTTAACATTACCCTTATACAACAAACTAGGTCGACCTGGTTGACCTAGTTCTATATTTTATCTTCTATCTGAAAGACTATGTCGACACTATCGACATAGTTATTCATAGACCCTTGTTTTAGTAGAATAATAGTGATACTGTTGACTCTATTATAATCTTTGCATACATTTTCATCTAAGCTGACACTGTATTATGTTTCAAATTTAGAATTAACATTTATATGCTAGTAATTACTTCACACTTTCAATTTCAATTGCTTGCATGCTTAGAATATATCACTAGTCTAATTAGGTGGTTTTTTAATATACCATTTCGTTTCACTATTTTTATATTTCTTGCAAACACTATCAAATCACATAATCTTAAAATACATTTAAAACAATTGTCTATCCAAGGCCTACTTATTTAGATTTCATCACCAAGGGGGAAGCTAAATTGGTTTTTAGGCCAATTATAAGTATATGGTTAATGGTATATATTGGCAAAGCACACAAAACCCTTATCATTGTGGTGTATGAAGTGAGGGGGTAAGCCCCAATACCAAGCCACTATCATTGTCAACACAAATCCCTTTCAACCTAAATATCCTAAAACCATCCATAGATTGGTTTTTAGTTTCTTACTTACAACCAACTTCTCTATCACATCTAAATAAACACTCTAATAATCTAAATATTTTTAGGATGACCACTTAGTTAGCATTTAATTTTCAATTTGTTTGCTTATTATTTGTTCATTGTATGTTGTATTACATAAAATTGCATTGGCTAACATTAGTGTAAGGTTTTTGTACTGTGTGCCTCAATTGGATCATCCTCATTGACCTAATTGATTGTGTGTTTCTTTTCATTTTTTTATTTCAAAAGTACTTGCAAATTTTTTCTTATTTTTGTACACTTTAATTTTATTCAACATAGTCTCTTATAGACTATCTATTTCCCCTACTTGTAATACTGAGTCGACCTTGTTGACATAATATTCTTTTCTGCCCCTCAAGTTATGGTACTAAGTCGACCCTGTTGACACAATATTATTTTTTTCCCCTTAGGATATAGTACTAAGTCAACCCTATCAAATTTTTATCCTTATCTACTTGATTTATATCCTAATTTATAGTACTAGGTTGACCCTATCGACTTTGTATCCTTGTTTTCTTAGTTTTTAGACACTATTTTCAGTATTAGGTCGACCTAGTTGACTCTGTACTCTTATCTATCCCTTCTTATTTCCTTGCATCACCTTTGCATTATCTAGTCCTTCTTCATCATGAACTTATTATTTGAAGATAACACTGAGTTGAATTCAATGGATATGATGTGTCTTACCAACCCTCATAGGCTTTCCCATAAACAAATTATGGCTCCTTTCCTATATGAAATTAATGTTCATATAGCCACTCGTACTATGAAATATGGAACCTCTCCTCATCCTCTTTGCTTCATAATCCTCTCTTCTCACTTTAATATCAACCCAAATTAGAGTATACACTTAAAATGCTCTTCTTTATTTTTGAATTTCCTCAACATTGAGGAAAGGATCCTTCTACCATTTACCATCTCATGATTAATGGTCAAACTGAAGAGCCTCATTCACCTTCTCCCATGTTTTAACATAGATTTGGGGATACTAGATTATTTTCTTCTTAGCCTCTTCCCTCTATTTTGATCCCTTATTATACCATGCCTTCTTCTTCTTTGACTTACTCTACTTCTATACCTAGTGTCTCTACTAACATGGTAAGTTATACATCTAGTAGGCCTCTTCCACTAGTGAATTTTTATCTACCCATGGTAACCATGCCTCTAGTACTTCCTCTTCTCATCCCTTTATTAGTCCATATTTTTCCACACAAGAAATTTTTTCCATCAATGCCTCACATTCTAACAACTCTTCTCAAGCTCCTAATAACACCCATAGTGGTACCCAGGCCACTACTTCCAATTCTAATGCTTCAAATAATGCCAATAATGCAACCCAAACCCATTAAATCCTATTGAAAACTCTTAATCAAATAAATTATTTTCAAGTTAATAATGTAAATCAAATGATGCAAATGCAAAATGACCTCATCCGTCTTCAAATGCACCCTCAACAGATGCCATGGGATGCACATAATCAAAATGTTCCCCCACCTCTTCTTCAAGATTCCCATGGTAATCTTATCCCTAAACCTCCTCTTGTTAACAAGACAATAAATCATATTCAAAATGAGCCTCTTACATCTCAAATTACTGGTATTGCCCCTATCATTTCTTACAATGGGTCAACTGATTCTACTCTTCATCTAAAAACATTTGGAAATCTATACAAAGACTAGGTCAAATTAAAAACATTTGTCTCTACAAAGATATTAGTCGAAACTCTCATGGGTGATTATTTATATTGGTATAAACAAATTAAAACTCATTCTATTACTAGTTTATAAGATTTAGTAAGTGCTCTAATCTAAGAGTTCCATATTAGTGATCTTCCTAAGAATACCTTGGCCCATTTTATCAATTATAAGAAATTTGAAATGAAATTACCCAAGATTTTATTAAATGATGGAAGACATTGTCTAAAAAATGTGAACATAACATTGGTGATGATAACCTTTTCCATCTCTTTACCAATGCTTTTTTTCCCAAGTTATAATATCTAGTCTGGTCTCTCTTTCCATGTACCTTAGAAGAGGCTATTGACCAAAATAAACATCAAGATTTCATTATGCATCAATTGGAGCCATTCAAACATTCTAAAGGTACTCATTTGTTACTCAATAAAATGAATCATCATGATACCAATGATGGTGTCATAGACTCTTATGACACCATTCACACTATTTAAGCTATTATTCCTAACCAATCTTTAGAACTAGCTCCCCCTTATAACTAATTTACCAATCGACATTTATCTTCACCTAATAACATAAATGTTGCAAACCTTTATCCTCAGCCAAATTACTAAAATGTGTACCCAGGATTCTACCATGAGAACTTGATCCCACTCATCTTATGAAAGCTTGGTATGATCCCAATGAATTATGTCTATTTCATGCTAGTTGGGGTCATTCTCATGAGACCTGTAGGTAGCTTCATAATTTGGATATGTATTTTCTTCTTGGTACCAATTTTTACCATGATTCTATCATTTGGAAACTCCAATAAGCCTATGACATTGCTTTCAAATCCCATGAAACAAATACTAAATCTCAAGCTTTGAATCAAGCTAATGCTCATTTGGCCATATATAAAGATCCTCTTCTAAATCACCAAGATACCCAAGACTAGCCCACCCATTCTACCAATAATGTTTATAGTCTTCTTGACCCAACTCCTGAAGAGAATGTGGTTAATATGACTAATATGTGAAGGGTGGTTGTTTTTATTGATCCTCAACCTATCTACACACCTACATTGTCTGGCACATTTTTTGTTATCCAAGATTCTTATCCAACTCACTTAAATGAGTTGGGGTAAGATGACCTTATAAATTTTGATGAACCAATTCTAAATCCTCCCTTAGATAACCATTTTCATACTATTTTTACCATCCCTCCATCTTCTTTACCTAACACCAATAACACTCAAGCTTCTATTAACACATTTTCTAATAATTCTCAAAGCCATCCTACATCAACTACTCCATCTTCTCAAGATAATCTACAAACTTATCCTCTCACTACACCTTCTACCTCTTATGAACATAAATTACAATGTACTTCATCTCTTCTTTTCAAGGACCTCCTTCAACACTATGTGCATATTTCCAACAATCTTCTTATGGATTATGATGAGTGGGATCCTATCATGGAACTCTCTAATATTCCATCCCAAATCCCATTTCTTGAGCTTATGAGGACCCATCTAATTCATCATAACTATCTTATGCAACTTTTATTCAAAATGAAAATCCCTCATCCTCCCCTATCAGGATGTAAAGCAACCTTATCTGGATCTAAGGATAACATATTAAAAAAATGTGAAGAAATGTCCATACATGTTGATGAAATAATGGACACTTATCTTTCCCTCAAATTCCCCATCACTTCTATGATCCCCAATGAGATTATGCTTCATGCAGATGATCCTCCTCTATTCATAAGTGTCTAAATTGGTGATATCTAAGTTAAAGATGCCTTGATTGATGAGGGTTTCGATTCTTGTATTGCCTCTCTTGATTTTATCAAAACCCTTATATATTTTGAATGTAATCTTAAATATACATGAAACACATATCAATGATATGAATTAAGGTAAATTCCTCCTTTAGGTTGTGTGTTGCTACCCATTACCATCCCACCTATCACTGTTTACATGAAGGTAATGATTTTTAATTTTCCTCTATCTTACAACATTCTTCTTGGTAGGCTATTTACTCATCATATGAGAGAAGTTGCCTCTTTCAATTGCTAATGCATTAAATACCATCACAATGGAGCCATCTATAAGATTTAGGGTGACACTAACCCTTATAATTTCAAACAATTCTAAGATCAGGGTGTATTCAAGATTCTTACCCTTAAACCCTTACCAAGTGTTCAATTTTGTGAGTCTCAATGATTAAACTTTCCCTCAATTCTAATCGAGGTTACAATGGTCATCCCAAACTCATTGGGAATATTCCCCCTAACCTATTAGATTTTGATGATGATGTGCCTGATGAGATCAATCTCAAGATTAAAACTTCTGATCTCTCATCTCAACTCATCTGTCACCTTCTTTCTTCTTTGTAACCTTGTTATCATCAAGCACCTTGTGATGATATCCCTATTGTCTTAACTAAGACTAAAAATTCCATTCATCACACCTTGTCTAATGATAATGTCATCCCACCTATGATATTGATCTTCATACACCTAATTATGATGATGGGTATACCTTAAATGATCCATTATTAAGAGGTCTTGTTCAAACCTAAGATGTTGAGATTATCCATTATCATTCCTCTTTACTTTAGTATTTTAATGTATCTTCCCATATTCCATCATATATTATTCCCAATTTTATCATTTTCCATCTTTATCATAGGGTAGAGATGGTGTAAACACCTCCAATTTTTAAAGAACCTTGTAGGAGTATACTTCTATGACTGAGCTCTATCACTTTACTAGGTACTATGACCCTTATAGCTTGCTTATCCATAAGATTCATGTAACTCTCCTTCAACCTTCTATTGAACCCACCCCTCTCTTAATATAACCTAGTTTAGATCCCATTCCTACACCCACTTTAGCTAAGTCTATTCCTACTTTTGATCCTATCGATCCTGCTGTTGAGCCTTGTCCAATCTCTCCACCAGCACCACCTTCTCTTGGTGATGGTTTGCTTATTTTATCACCACTAGCTCATTTGTCCACCAAATGGTTCAATCAACCTTACCATGCTCCTTCTACTTCTGTTACACCTCCTCCTATGATTACACCTACCAAGGTTACTCATAGGTGTATCTGTTGCTTCCATGGCATAAATAACCATTTATCCACTCATTATCATAAGTTGTGCCAATATATTGATAATTTACATCCTACTAATACTCAATGCTTAGACAAGGCCATACCTCCCCCAAAGGTACTATCTAAGTATATTCCTAAGTATGGAGAGGTATGTTGTTTCTGGTACCAATGTATCACCCATCACATCAATCATTACTACATCCTTCAGTAGTATCTTAAAGATCATTTTTAACCATTCCTTCACCTTTTACCATTCTTCCCATAGGTCATTCTTGTAAGAAGGCTCCCCCTTCTTCCCCCATGGTTCCACCTTCTATGTTTCCAAATATTTTTGTGGATCCTTCTCTACTTATGAATCCATCACCCATGGATCTTCCCTCACCTGTGGATCCTTCTCCACTTGTGAGTCCCTCACTTATGGATCCTTCCCCACTGGTGACTCCTTCATCACTTGTAGAGTCCATTCCTATGCATTCTCCTGAGCATACCTTACATGATATCCCTCCTTATCATGATCCATCAAACTGATCCATAAACACCATTGAAAAACTCAAAGTGAAGTTTTAAACATATGGATTCTAAATTTTCTCAAACTTACAAATCATTGAAAATACTCAAAAGAACTTGCAAATTGTTTGGCAAAGTATTCTCGATTATCGAATTAGATTAGAATTGTCAAAAAGACTGATATCTTCCATTCACCAATAAAATTGGACTTTGTTTTAAAAATTAAATCTTGTAAATTGTCAATTTTTCGAATATTGCATGAGTTCTTGATTAATTAAAAATTAGAATACTTGAAAATAAGACATGCAATCATGACAAATTACCACATGAAATTGATAACGGAGTTCGGCATTGATTGCCTATGTCTCCAAGTCTGCAAAATAGTGAGGATCATTTCTTTTAAATTTGTGCAACAAATGGCTTACAAATTCTTGAAATGCTACACAACTTCCCTCAGGCCTGATCTCTGTCCAAAAATTCCACCTTCGCTGATAAACTCAAGCTTGGTCACATAGAATCCTTCCTCAGTCTTCAATCCCCTTTCGAAATTGCTTTTGTCCTTCATTCAATCTATTGGTATATCCAAATAATAATAATAATAACATTCTCTTTTTAATTACAAAACATAATTAAAAAGGCTTACTTACTGTGTACAAGGTCGGATATTGGAGAAAATTCCATTTGATAGCTATCTCCAAGCTTCCATCTAGCTCTCGGCCTCTTAAAAATAAAACACAGTCAGAAATCCATCTCAATACAAGTAAAAAATACTCCTTTTTATAACATTTCAACCACCGTGGCTGAAGCAGTCAAGACCTTAGCCTTTTAGGCGCCAGGTCTCAAGTTCAAAACCTCTTTCCTCCATTCTAGGTGCCTAGGGAAGAGGACAAGGGTGGCTTGCCTCGTTGGGCGCACTTTGACCAGGTTTGAATTTTTCTTCCCTCTATTTTAGGTGCTCAGACTTTATGCTTTGTCCCACATGCAAGCTCTTGGTAAAAGGATAAGGTTTTAAATAACTTGTTGCCTCCTTGGAACATGTCAACGCCATTTTTCCATGTGTCAAATGGCTATTGGCCCACTTGGATTTTCAATAGTGCCATGTGTCGACCTCTGATAGGTCCAAATGTCGATACATTTTTGAATCACGTGCCAAATATCGCAAGTGACTTTTTTTTTGACAAATCTTCAAATGACCATATCTTGAGCATCCAAACTCCATTTTTTGAATCACGAAAAGCGTCAAAAAGCTATTGACGAGCTCTATATTGTGTTATCATTTTTATCAGAATATGAAAAATTTTATTTTTTCACAAATAGAGACATCCACCTGGATCAAACCTCCCCACTAAGCGCTTTTGGACCCCAAAAGTGTGGTCTCCATTCAAAATGCTTCTATAAAAACATCACTGCAACATATCATAGTAATGATTCAAAATTCAAACTGAATCCTTGAAATGTTAGTGAAAAACAAATATCTACCCATTGCCACATTGTGGATAGAAACACACTGCTTGCTCAAATATCGCATCTCAAAAATGGTGCATCTACCAATCACTGCAAATTATTCACCAAGTGCAACTGCAAACCAATTTGTTAGTGTAATAATTTTACACTCTATTTGTAACCACAATTTACAGTTATAATAAAATGCCCAAAAATGAATAAGGGTCTTAGAGAATGTGCAAATATCATGCATGGCTACAAATAGTTTGTATAATTAGTACAATTACAAATGGTGCCCATAAAGGGTCTTATAAGCCTCTATTTGCACAATATAAAAGACAACATATAAACTGCAATGCAAATTTCTCAAAGTAGACATACTGCTCATGTCCATATAAACTGCATATACTGTTGTCAAGGTTTAAAAATGAAGTTTCAAAATCCCAAACATGAGAAAATATTCCAAGTATGTAAGGTCCCTTGGTTGTTCTCTAAGGGCCACTCCAATAAACCATATCAACATTCAAAGCATGGTGAATGTCCTTTATGCATACAACATAGATTCCAAAATTGCTTTGCAACATGAATGCATCTACTAATCATGACAACATGAATGTCAAAAATTATTTACCAACCCTCTTAATCTAATTTTCCTGATTAGTTGGTGAGATTTCTTTACTGGATTTAGTAACATTTGTATGGGTTGATTTAACTTCATTAATTACCTCATTGATAGGTTTATAAGCCATCTTAATCTTACCATTTCTAGGATGGTGTGATGGTTGAAGTCTCCAACACTTTTCAACCCAATGTCCACTTCTGTTACAATGAGTACAAAACCTTTTGTCCACTCTATTGAAAAACATATTCTTATTGCTACTCTTAGAACTCTGTCTAGGAGAATAGTCTTTCAAAATCTTTCCTAACAAAGATTTACATTTCCAACATTTGGCTACACAATGATTAGACAATCCAAAAAAAATGCATGGATAAACGTGCCACAAATTTTGTGTACCATAATCAAAAGGAACATTGGAATATTTATGTTGTCTGGTAGAATTAGAATCAACATGATTGCAAGTATGGTGAAAAGAATGTGTTTTACCTTCCATCTAAGAGTATTTACAATTCTCCATAACACATCTTGCTTCTGCTTTCTCAGAGCATTCACTTGTTTCATTCTAAATACCGGATCTATATCCTAACCCTACATGATTAGGCTTATTCTCTACTTGAATGGGGTTAGTATCACCTTGGCCATCTTTTCCTAGGCCTTTTCCATTAAATCCCATTTAAACAAGTAATTTTGAACCTATTCCTTTTGTATATTGTTCAAATTTACCAAAATCATTGTTACTAGATTCTTCATGGGAAGGAAAATCAATTGATGACTTACATGCACTTATAATGTTTTCATCTATCATAGTGCCTGCATCTATAGTGGAAGGTGAATCCTTCACTTATCCACCATTCTGTAGTTTGTCCACGAGCTCATCCTTGACTCATAACTCCATTTTCAAATGGGCAATCTCCTCATCCAAGGAGTTCAATCTTGCTCTCAGGAAAGCATTCTCTTCCTCGATCTGTTGGTTATATGCTTCAAACTCATCAAGCTTGGCTTTGTTTGACAACTTGCCCATTGCACCTGTCGAATCACAAAAATTGAAAAAAATGCTGAAATAGAAGCAAAAATAACAACCCACTGTTAAATCCCATTGATCAACTACTCTGATACCAACTTGATCCATAAACACCACTGAAAAACTCAATGTGAAGTTCTAAACATACGGATTCTGAATTTTCTCAAACTTACAAATTCTTGAAAATACTCAAAAGAAATTGCAAATTGTTTGGCAAAGTATTCTTGGTTATCAAATTGGATTAGAATTGTCAAAAAGATTGATATCTTCCATTCACCAATAAAACCAGACTTTGTTTTAAAAATTAAATGTCGTAAATTGTCAATTTTTCAAATATTGCATGAGTTCTTGATTAATTAAAAATCAGAATACTTGCAAATAAAACATGCAATCATGAAAAATTACCACATGAAATTGATAACGGAGTTCGGCATTGATTGCCTACGTCTTTGGGTCCGCCCAATAGTGAGGATCATTTCTATTAAATTTGCGTAACAAATGGCTTACAAATTCTTGAAACGCTACACAATTTCCCTCAGGCTTGATCTCTGTCCAAGAATTCCACATTCGCTGAGAAACTCAAGCTCAGTCACATAGAATCCTTCCTCAGTCTTCAATCCCCTTTCGAAATTGCTTTTGTCCTTCATTCAAGCGCTTGGTAAAAGGATAAGGTTTTAAATAGCTTGTCACCTCCTTGGAACATGTCAACGCCATTTTGCCATGTGTCAAATGGCTATTGGCCCACTTGGATTTTCAACAGTGCCATGTGTCGACCTCTGATAGGTCCAAATGTCAAAATATTTTTGAATCACGTGCCGAATATCACAAGTGACTTTTTTTTTTTTGACAAATCTTCAAATGACCATATCTTGAGCATCCGGACTCCATTTTTTGAACGCAAAAAGCGTCGAAAAGCTCTTGATGAGCTCTATGCTATGCTATCATTTTTATCAAAATATGGAAACTTTTATTTTTTCACAAATGGAGAGATCCACTTGGATCACAAACATTCCTACCTTTTCTATTGAGGAGCTTAGATGTGAACTATTTTCCCAATTTTATTGAAGATAGATGAGACAATAGCTAAAGTTTGCATTTAACTACATATATATTTATCAGATGTTTTGGATAATGTGTGTGGACAAATCTATCAGTACTTATGAGAACATGGATGGTGTTCTTACATTTTCATTTGGATTGGATGTGTGCTCCAACTTTGTCTTTATCATTATATCATTTGACATTATGTCAAATTATTATCTTACATGGAGACTTTTGATTTTGCACTTTATATTGCTTATAATGTCATTTATGTTCACTTATGGATTTATTATATATCATTGCCTTCTTTTTCTTCTTGAGTTTCTTTCTTAAATACTCCCTTCTTGTCTTTTTATGATTATTTATTATCTTATCTCTATAAACACAGATAATTATTATAGTGACTTGGTTATACAAACCTTGCTACCTTTAGTCATTCCTTCTATACCATGTGATCAATTTAAAAATAATTAATCTCCTTATAAGCTCCTTGTACCGGTCCACTTTTGATCTCATTTCTTCCCCTTTATTCTATTTTTTAAACTAAGCATACACTTGGTTGAGACTTGAGATAACATGCTAGTTTATTGTTAAGCCTAAGTGTTCTAGTCAATCTTGTCTTTGGATGCTTATCTTCCTTTAGCTAAAGTCTAAAGCTCATTCATGTGTACCACTTTTTGGTTCCCAATTATACACCTCTAATGCTTAGACTTGTGCACTTAAAGAGAGTGGATAACAAAGATGGAAAACCCACTTAATGTGTCATTGTAGTTGGGGATGGGTTTGACATCATGACTAGATCAAAATGTAGAAAATGAATGGAATGCACCTATAAAGGGTATGGTCAGTTCCTTGATGCTTTTAGCTTTGCATGAACCAAGGTGAGAAGACCTAAGGGGTAGCTTCACTCACATGAAGGGATTCTACAATTCAATCTTCATGGGGATTGTTAGTGCAAAAAAATACAAATCTAATCAGAACATAACCAAGATTACTCAAGCCACTTGGCAAGGGTTATCACATAGAATGAGAAAATGTTCTAGGTCAGATAGAAGCTACGAAAGATAGATATGGATATAACTACAACTTCCATTCCATAAAATCTTTAATAATAAAGGGTTGAAAATGAGATTATAATGCTAATCTTTAATGCATAGAATGTAGACACATGATGAGTACATAATGTTTATGTGATCATAGGAAAAAAACACTTTGATTATATATAGGATGTGTTATATGTAGGGTAAAATAAGGTAGGACAAAAACTATCAGTTAATATAGATTAAAAGTGGATGGTTAAGACATGAGCACAAAGAAGTTCAAGTAAATTTACATATCACCTCTACCAACAAATGTAGCACTGACTTTGAATAAATGAATCTAAAACCATGCATAAATGAGATCCTTCTAGAACACCTCCTAATTAAATCTACAAGCCTAGGACTACCCTTAAAAAGTCTATCAACACCCTATTTTCAAATCTCAAGATAGAAAGGAATTTATAATCTAGAGATACTTTCTAAATGACTCCCATAAAGATGAACACATTAGATCACCAATAATATAATCATGTAAAACATGGAATTGTGCTTTAACAACAGAAAGATAATGGAAACCACCAAAAAATTTCATTTATTGATTGAACTAAAAATGCATATAATGTGTAGTCGACAACATAACATATGTACACTATGTAAGAAAATCCTATAACAAGGGAGACATGTGTGATGCTCTCAAAGCTTGCCAATTATTTTATAATAGAAACTAATTTGGCACTAGGAATGTTACATAGTGAAAACTCTTCGAGGCTATAACTCTTTGACTCAAAATTTTAACTAACCTCCGTAAAGGGACATTCCCCCTTTACTTATACAATTGAGCTAAGCTTTAGCATATCCATAAAGATGCTCCAACTAGAAGATTCCTTCATGGGCCTAGAGTTTGTTAGACCTTGTAACAGACATGATTCCTTGGATTATGCTCATACTCCTATGATGATGGAAAAATTGATCCTCTACCTCCATATAATATTTTTAGTTATCTACATGGAGGCAGATCCTACAAGAGATAAAAAAACCCTTTATCATTTTTCATAACAAGTAAAACATCCCTCTCCTACGTACATGATTAAAAAAGTACCTTAAAAAGGATGTGCCAATATCAAGAAAATTACAATGGTTTATTGATGGGAAATGAGAAAAGAAAAGGGAAGAGAAGGAAAAAGTGAAGAGAAGAGAAAGGTGAAGTGGCGTCAGCTCAAAAGAAATTGAAATATTCAATTAAGTCTCAGAGTTGATCTAAATGATGGAATCCTTTGCCAACCTATTTTTGTATTTGGTATATTCGTCAAGTATGAGGATGAGAATCTCTTAGCCTAGGCTGGCTTGGTATTTGAATTTGACTCTATATTATTCAAGCCAAACATCCATCCACTGAAGCATGATTAGCTTCCATATGATGAGTTCCTTGAGTTGGTCACAAGATTTCTCAAGTGACATCAATTGATTTATTTTATGGGCATCAAAAGAATCTTGTGGCACATGAATGAGATTATTCAGACCAATGCACACTACCTCCTCCCCTAAATAATTTATTCCACCAAGGCTCACCATCTTCCTCAGCACAACATTTATTTATTTTGTCATAGTCTTGAGAGACTATTTTTATCCTTTTAGATCAAAGAGGTTGTCCTTGAGAATGATTAGATGATTCTTGATCGCTATTTGATATTCCTTTGGCTTATTATGATTATTTATTGTAGTGACATTTTCCATGATCAAAGTATCCATGCTCATCCCATAGATCTCCTCTACCTTCCATTGAGATTCCTCCCATTTATTAATATCTGCCTCATAGAAAAACATTTGTGTATCACATTCAGGCATTTGAATGCTGAGTAGATTATTCTTTTGGCCCTAGCACCCAAGTCTTATTATCAATCCTCAACTACTCATCCTCTAGTCTTTAAATCATCGATCCAACTAGAGTCAAATGATGTGAATACAAGATGGAGAGAATGTATAGCCTTGATAGCTATTGGAGTCATCACCTTAGGCTCACTCATTACTTTTGCAAGTACTAGATCATATCCTAGTTCTCCACCTTTAACTCTTCCATGGTGGTTTTATTTTTATCCATCCTATGTGCCACCATGTTAGCCAAGGCTTGTGAGTTATACTTCAGCTCATTCCATGATGACTCCCCTAAATTATAACTATAGATAGTTTAATTTTTGAGGGGATCATCTTTCTTCAATACATTAGGTGGAGGGATAGATATCTCAACATTCCTTTCTCCTGTGGTAGTGAAGGTGGTTTTGGAATGTGTTTTGGCCTTTTTAGGGGGCTTAGCCTTATGCACCTAAGTGATCTTCATTACATTGATTCCCCCTATTTTGCTCATAATGTCTCCCTTTTCCTTGACCTACTCTTTGATCTAAAGAAAGGTCTAGTCTAAAATCCCATTGAAGTTGTAGACATTATTCATGGCCTTCAGATAGTAAAAGGTGGTGTCAATGATGTGTTAGATGTAGGAAGTGCCATAGGTTTGAGATGTGGGCTTAATATAATTTGTTTAATGTATTCACCACTCTCTTGCTTCTTTCCACCTTTTTCCACTCCATGTTCCTATCCAAGGTCTAGCTCAATCTGATCTGAAACTCCACACTCTAACTCGAGCTGATGAGACCCTTTAAAAAATAATTCAATCAAGCTTTGCTACTCTGTTCACTTCTCAAAAGGATATGTAGCCACTTCACCTTCTTTATTCACTTGGGATTCAAGAATGGACAAGGATATGGTGACAACCTTATTACCTTTTTGCAACTCTTCACCAATCAGATCCTCAGGAACTTTATTATGAGTAGGGTCATGGACACTGCTGTGAAGGAGGAGATTTTGTGGTACTTAAATTGAAGCAACATATCCTAAAGCACCTACCTCACCATCTTTATTATAATCATCTAATTCCTTGTTTACGTTAGTAAGGGTGGGGGTACCCATTTACGAGTTTGCTCCCCCACATTCTTTCGCACTCACCTTCTCCTCCGATGATGGACTTGACACCTCTAGAGGGGGAGGGATGTCTTGTGACAACTCTAGAGCTACCTATAAGCCCTCTTTCTCAACTATTACTTTAGAATTGATGGCACCTTAGATGATCTATTCTATCTCTTCTTCAGCTTCATCATCAAATTTATTTAACTCTTCAGCTCCACACTAATCACCTGGAATTGGTGGTTGGGTGATGACACTATCTACAAAGGTCTCTATATCTGATGAAATGTTTTCCTTCTCTTGAGGATCTTGAGTTTGCATGGCCACCTCAACACCAACCTGTATAACATCATAAAAGGACAAAGGATCATTTGAGGTTAGGATGTTTTCCTCATCATATTTGCTTTCTACTATCGAGGGTCCCTCTTTTGCAAATAAGCCCATTATTTGGGCCTTTACTAGGGTCTAAGGTCTTTCCCTATGGGTTCTCTACCTAGATTTTAATTTCAAATAAGTGAAAGCATGTTGCTTCTTCATCACCTTGGTAATGGGCCAATCCTCATCTGAATCCTCATCATCACTCATAGCCCTTATCCTCTGGGCATATGAGGTCTAGTCCTCCTTCCTTTTTATAGGGACCTCTTTGGATGGAAAGTAATTAAACACAACCCTTTTTTTTCATAGGAAATCCACTTGGGGGTTGTAGAGCCTTCTTAAATATCTTTTGTTTGGGATGATCCCCTTCATCATCACCTCCTCTCTTTCTTGAATATATCTTTGGGAGAGGGGCCTCTGCTACATGTTGTGTTAGTGGAGCAAGAGGAACCATAACTAGGTTGGTTATGGGGATGGCCACTAGAATGACTGGCACTATTGGGGCTCCTTCTCCTGAAATGGATATTGGGGTGGCATTGGCCAATGTCACTTCCCCCACGATAATTTTCTCCCATTTTTCTACCAAGCTTGTTATCTTTAAGAAAGATAATCTAGCCTTGGATTGCACTATTGTTATATACTCTACATCAACTAGTTTAGTGAAATCAACATCACTATTTTTTCACTTTCCATTACCCTTTAATGTTGGTTGTGGAGCCATAGGATCACCACTACAATTAAGGAGGAAACCTCTTAGCTCCTTATCTTGCCTGAGCTCTTGGAGGGTAGGGGTATCATACACACCAAGGTCAAACCCATGTTTTTTCAACCACCTGAAGGTTCTTCTCATAATTGGAAATGATCTCCATGGGATAGAGTCATTTTCTTAAGCACTAAAATTTGGTTGTGTGAAGGGCTTGGGCCTCAATATTGGCTTTATTATACACTAAATCTAGTCTCATTTTGTCATCCACTATGTCTTTGGGAATGAGAGTGATATTGTAGGTAATAACCTCCTACACTGTCAGACTCATATACTCCAATTTTTTGACATCTTCCTTAGTGGTGCAATCAGACTAGATGTCTTCATAGTGTGACTATTACAAGATCACATTTATTACCATGTTAACTAACCACCTGATGTCATGGTTGGGCCTAGGTGGCATCTTATCAATTACATATTGGCCCATTTCCTATTCTAATCCCTTTGCCTTGGCAACATAGGGACATGAATAATATCCAGTTACAACTAGAAATTTGAAGGGGTTATTTATTTTCTTGACCACTATCATTTTGTGTGGGAGTACCATTTGTCAGATCAACTCCATTACTACCAGTTTATCATTTAGGAACCTTGGTATTTTATGTGGGCACCTTGAATAACCACTCACCCTGATATATGTGAATGCCTTGAATTGAATGTAAGAGGTGCGATATTTTTCAATTACTTCGTCGGCCACCCTGGACATTCCATTGAGGCTTCTTAGAGGAAAGAAGACACTCATCATGATGTTGAAGAAGTAATTGTATACTTTGTAGAAATTATTATTGAAACCATCCGTTGTAATTTTTGGGTATATCTCATAAATTCTTATTCCATTGGGGTTCTTGGTGAGCCCTTGGAATGCCCTGTTGTGCACTAAGATATACATCAAATAAGAGGACATGTAGAATGTACCTATAAATGTCTCTTTTGAAAGAATTTCAGTTTGGAGTTACATGATCTGACTATGTAGATTATGATTGAAGATAGTAGCCTAGTCCAACTTCTTCTATCTTTTCAACACATAGATTAGGATTAGGAACATCCATGGTTCAAATTTTTATATAGTGGACACCCCTGAATCCTAACGGCTATGGCAATGACATACTAGGGTAATTCATTAAATTCTACCATATTGAGATTTTTAGACATCCTAGAGACCTTCTATCTCTTCTTGGCCAGGCATCAAGAGTTGACAATGTCCCAAATTGCCTTTTCATTCTTCTCTATGTACTCTTGGCATTCCTCCAAAGAGAGTGTAATGATTTTTGGTTGGGGGGAATTCTAAGCATGGTGTTGAGGGACATAGGGGTGAAAGAGAATACAACTTTAAAGATACCATTGACAATGGTTCTAGTGTCTGGTTGGTATGCTTGATTACAAGCAATGATCAATTCTAGATATGGGGTAGCTAGGGGAAATATTGCCATAGGGGTGATGTAGCTCATACCAACATTAGATATTATTTTAAGGAGATCTAGACATTGTAAAAAATTTAACAAGGCCACAAAGTTTAACCCCTAAACATCTATGTCCTTAATTCCATCCAAGATCGAGATAATATTGCCCTTCATCAAGGTTGATGATGCCACCATTTCTACCCTAGCTTTCTAGTGAAACACTTCAAATTTTGATGAACCCTTCACTCAAATGATCCTCACAATACATCTCAACTCCTTTCAAAGAACACAACACAAGGAGATGAAAGAATACTTACTATTAATTTGAAGGGTGGCACATAATGGAAGCTAAAAATATGTGAAGAGTTTGTCATAGTCATGTTCTCACACTACACTTAGCTAGGGCATTTTTATAAGTTAAAAATATAAATGGAAGCTTTGAATGTAAAGGGTAAACACAAAATGAAAATAAAAGCCTTAGTTATCATCCTTTGCATTTCAAAATTATGGTTTTCATTAATGCCTCAAAGCATAATGGCTAATTGCTAACCAACCTCGTTAATTACTTGAGATTCATTTGAAAAAAAGGAGGGAAAGTGTAAATGTTTATTTTATGTAAGGTGACAATCCTTGAAATATGTGGGACCATATAGGTGAAGAATACATCATGATATCTTTTCAGGCCTTCGAGGACTTTTACACTTTTTCACTTATTATTTTCCTTAGGTGTAATGGTGCAATATGCCTCGAGTTCCTCATGGGATGTAAGAACGCTACATGTCATAATTTTGCTTTACAAATTTTGGCATTTAGGGACCTTTTGGACTTTGCCTACCAAGAGGTAAGTAGGGTAATCCTCAAAAGGGGATTAAAACTAAGAAAACCCTAAGGAACTACCACATGGCATCACCTTTCTTATAAGTTTAGGTACTTGGGCCTTGGAGACTTTAAGCACCTTTCCCACCAAAATGTAAGTGGGACAATTTTCAAGAAAGACCTAAAATATCTAAATCACTAGGAACCTACCACGTGCCCAACTTAGATGTAAGCTTGGGCTCTAAACCATTTTTTACCTCTACATTAGATTTTTTCATTTAGGGAAGGGTGTAAGATCCTCCTGACCCCTTACACTATTCATAGAAGTGCCCTGAGATAGACACATGTCCTTCATTCGATTCATTGGGAAATTTATCACCTTAGTCATCAAAACATGTTAAGTGCAACCCATAAATATCATCTAGGACCCTAAAACTCTCTTCTTGAACATAAGGTAGTAAAACCTTCCCATAAAGAGGCTCGACAACACCTCTATCTTCTTACTACAAATTATCCTACTATGAAACTTTGTTTGAGACTTTGTAATTCCTTTGAAATCATTGAGAGTGTTTTCTATCTTTAGAAAGTGCCCCTTAGTAGTTAAGGCAAAATGCCTGATGGGGGTAATCCTTCAAACATTTTGGAGAGATAAAATGACCTACAACTCTTTTAAACCCTTTGAGTGGGAAAAATTCCCAAAACAAATAACTTAAAACACTAAAAACCCAAATGGCATGGAATTATTTTAGAGCTTTTGGAATGGACAAAATGTCTGATGAAAGTAGTTATTTAGAACTTTTATGCAAGACAAAAATATTGAAGACCCATTTTCATCAAGAATTTTGTTCATGCTAAAATCTTGAAAGCTCAAAAGCAAAGGAACACTCTCATTCAACAAAAAAAAGACAACAAACATGAAAAATTACAAACATGTAATTCAACCTTTTGAAGGAATATATAAAAACATTACTGAGGCTAGTGACTAAAACATTGATACTTACCTAGTTTAGACATGGGAGTTTTATCGACAAGGTCCCAATTGCTCTAGTGCATTTTTGGGCACTAACATAGGCTCTTGCTTGGGGATGGGTACCCTCAGTGGGTACATAGAGAAAACTAGACTAGATGCCTATCCATTGGGCAATGGAGTCAAAGGATTTTTCCATCAAAGCAAGTAAATCACACAATGGGTTAACAGAGTTATAACAAGGCATCCAAAGACAACAAAAAAATAAAATAAAAGACATAAATTATACAAACATAACTCTAAGTAGGGAAACAAAACACAAAAGGATTATACAACATGTATATATCAACAAAAACTAGCATTGACTCAATCTAGAAAGTGTTTGAGGTGTCTGCCATTAACTGGCAACTCTAAGATTTATCCATCAATATCTCTGAGGTAAAATGTGTGGTTGGCTATCTAAAAATCAATAGTGTAGGGACCCATCCATAGGGAATAAAATTTACCATGTTTTCCCTTGTCTTCATGTTTACTATCCTAGAGTAGAACTAAATCACCAATCTGAAAACCTCTTAGGGTAACTTTCTTGTCAAAGATCCTTTCTATCCTCTCTTTGAACTTTGAGTGATTTATGAGCTTGTCTACAAGATTCATCAATCTCTATGATCTAGTTGATCCTTTCCTCATAGGGGTTTATCCCATCTTCATCCTTGGCCATATACTGCATGAATTGGTAAGTGGGCAATTGTAAGTTCAGGGGTAAAATAGCTTGATTTTCATAAACAAGCTCAAATGGGCTTTTTCAATAGACCTCATTAGAGTTAACCTGTCATCCCAGACAATAAACTTCAACTTTTCATCCCACTTAATTTTATTGGCATATAGAGTCCTTCTAATGATTTTTAATAAGTTCTTATTACTGGACTTGACCTACCCATTTCCTTATAGATTATGATTAGAGGCATATTCGAGATCAATCCCATAATCTTCACATAATGCCACTAACTATTTAGCTCTAAAGCACATGGCATTGTCACACATAATTTTAACTGGCACTCCAAATCGACAAATCATGTTATTTAAAAGGAAATTAATGAATCACCACTTGATGGATTAATCTTCTGGTGGGGATTTCTTCAATCCACTTTGTGAAGTAATCAGTAGCTACTAGGATCTATTTGTGACCATCACTTGAAGAATATAATATTTCACCCATGAAATCTATTTGCCATTGCTTGAAAGGTCCCTCAATAGAAATCAATTATAAAGGAAGTGATCTAGATGCTCTTATTCTCCCAGAGAATCACTGGTGTTCTTCACATCTTCTTACCCTAACAACATCTTTGAATAATGTGGGCCACCAATACCCAGCACTCTAAATTTTGTGTGTAGTGACTTTAGGAACAAAGTGACAACCACACACACCACTATGGAACTCTGTAATCAGTGAAGAAATCTCACTTTTCACTAAGCATCTCAAGAGGACACCATCTAGGTTCTTCTAAGCTAAATTATCTTAAAAAAAAAAAATGGGATACTAAATTTAGTGTCCTTTGATTTTTGTCTAAATGGGAGGGAAAATTTAGAGTCTTCAAATAATAGACTATATATTTGTACCATGGGATTTTGTTGTACTTATATTCAGGGCTATCAATCACCCCTTCTACAATATTCACCTCTACAACTTGTAAGTTGGTTTTAGTCATCAGCTTGACAAGACCCATGCCTCTGACCAACTTAGTAGTTTGTATCTCCATGTCATATTATTGAAGTTTGTTGAACCATCATCATCTTTTGTCAGTAGTTCCATTTTGATTTAATGTTACTTTCACCATAGTGTGAGGAACATATACTACAATATTTGAACTCAGAATGCAAGATCTAAACTACTTGATAGCCTTTAAAAGAGCAAAGGTTTGCTTCTCCATTAGGGTATATATTAGTTTAGATCCTTGTAATTACTTATTGAAAAATGCAATTGGTTACTCATGACCATTCTTTTGTAGCAACACTATGGTAATAGTATATTTGGAGGCAAACAAAAAGATCTAGAAATCTTTTTTATAATCAGGACTGATAAGCACCGAGATAGTTTTCAAAGCTTCCTTAATGTCCTAAAATGACTGGCTAACCTTCCCATCCCACTTTAAAATTTTATCCTTCTTCAACATTGAAGTGATAGGTAGAGTAATCTCTACAATCTTTAAAAAAATTAATCTGGCCAAAGGAAGATTGGATACCTTTCTTGGTCTGTGGGATGGGTACTTTGTCAATGGATTCTACCCTTTTAGGGTCTATCATGACACCTTGTTGAGACACAATGTGTCCCAATAGCTTTACTTTCTATACTCCAAAGTGGCACTTTCTAGGATTGAGGGAGATTTTGAACTCCCTATATCTGATAAACATTTTTTCTAAATGCACCAAGTGGTTATTTCTTTTCTTGGAGTACACTATAACATCATCCTGGTATATAATAATGAATTGGTTGATTAATTTGATGAAATCTACATCCATTTCTCTATGGAAAGTGTCACCTACATTCATTAAACCAAAAGACATTTAGACATATAAATAGGTGCCCCATTGGGTAGTGAAAGTAGTCTTAGACCTTTCAGACTCCTTTACTACCACCTAGTTATAATCAGAAAAGCCATCTAGAGTTGACAATAGTTTAGATTTGATAACATCTTGGAGCATGTTGTCCATGTTAGGCAATGTATAATTGTCCTTCAATGAAGCTTTGTTCAATTTCAAAAAATCAATGTAGATCTAGATGTCTCCATTCTTCTTTTTGATAGGGACTAAGTTTGCCCCCCTTGATGAATAATAGATGGGTTGAATGATCCCATCATCTCTTAATTTATTCAATTCTTCCTACATCTTGGTGGCTAAGATAGGATATATAGGCCACTATTTTTGATGGAATGGTTTCGTATCAGGATGGAGGGGGATAACATGCTGGAATAAATACTCCTTGTAACCTTTCAGTTTTGAATATGACCATGCTAAACAATCTTGGTATTTTCTCAATAGCATTGTGAATATTTCTTTCTCCCTCTTGCTTAGGTGAGTACTGAGCTAAATACTCCTTGGATTTTCCTCTATCCCAATGTTAATCTTACTTACATCCTTTGATATAAAAACATTTTTGGATCTAACTCTATTAGCTCCATCAAAGGATGCTTCCAGACTAACCAATCCCCTAGGGATAGTATTAGTCTTTAACTGAATAATCTCTTTTCCATATAAGGTTTCCTTTCCATCATAGACCTGTATCATAGAATATAAATCTATAATGGTTCCTCCAAAGTCATCCATATAACACATAAACCTCTTTATTTGATCATCATTATCAAAGACCTACAAATGATCAATGTTGTCTGTGACAAAAGGTCTTATCAGTACCTCAACCTCATACTCACAAGATGGATTTGCATGTTTGAATTTAAACTCTGTAGCCCTCTTCACAAGCATATCTACCATATAATTAAAATATTAGGCATGGTATTGAATATTGAAGGCATTGAACCATTCCAAGAAGTCCCATACAAAGTTTTGGTATTACTTTAACCTTTTCTACTTCATGGTATAAATAACTTAGACCTATATCATCACTAGTTATGAATCACCATTAACCAATAACCTCTTGAATCCATACTTATGGGTGATCAGGAGAGCTTCATATTTGACAATATTATTCATGTATTCAAAGGATAATTGGAAAGAGTATCTATAAAAGTGGCCATCAGGGGCATAGAAGACAACCCCAACCCCATTTCCAATGTTTGAGCATGATCCATCAAAGTGCATGGTCTTGATGGAGTCTTCATCATCAATACCAAATTTAGGAGGAATTTACATGTACTCAACATGCCCTAAAAAATTCCCAATGTCTGTATCCACATACAACAATTCATTCAATTGGTATTTGGGATCTTTTAGAATATGAAGCACTTTTAGCTCCTAGTTTAGGTAGACCATTTTCCCATCTAGAGGTATAGTGGCATAGGACTGGACACTACCCCCAATACTAGTAGCCCATTTCTTGGACAACAACATAACCCACTTTGGGGGACAATATACAATAACAATGTCGATAATTAAAAACTTACCAAGGTATTGTATGAGCTACACCACCAGTCCTTTGATCATGCCAATGATAGGTACTTCTCTAAAATCCATGGCAAGGCATCATCCATATGCTATGGTTATCCTTATACAAAGCTCATTCAACATATTTAGTGGCATGATATTATAATATGCATCAGAGTCAAACATGTAGTTATGGGCAATTAATGCATTAATTAACAAGGTGGCATAAAATGGGTCAACATTCATATAACTCTCTATCAATGTTATTCTAAAATATACCTCCAAGTGATGCTCAAGATATTTTGAGGTGTTTTCACTTTCCATAGAGAAAGTGAGAGGAAGCTTAGCTTTAATAATTTCATTGGTAGTGACTTTCTCTATGAATCCCAAATACTCAAAACCTCTTTTCCTATGCTCTAGAATTCTAAGAAATTCCACAAAGGGTACTGTTACCTTTGGTTGATTTAATACATGGGCCATGTCACAAATACTATATTTGGGCAGAGAAGTGTTAGTAGGTAAGCTTGTAATATTCTCATGTGGGATACACTCTTCAAGAGTTAGGGGAATAGAAGTAGGATAACCAGCATTCTTAACTTCATTTTTCAAGGGAGGCTTGTTGGGTTCATCCTTCTTGGGAATAATAGACAATAGGGGATTTTATTCTTGGCCTAGGTAACTCTTAGATTGACATTATATGGTGTATAACTAGGCTTGGTGGAGTTTTGGACCCCCTTATCTCCTTTGGTCTCTTTGTCTCTAGTCTCTACTTTGGGAGCAGTGGAGTCTTTATCCTTAGGAGGAGTATTTTGATCTTTACTTCTCAAATTGTACTCTTTTTATTGGGTAATTATTGCATGGATCATCAATTGTTGGTCCTTAACTGATGGATGAGAATCTACATATTTTTATTTCATCATTGATCTTAGAAACTCAAAATCATGAACAAGAAACTCATATTCATACATCATGTTTACTTCATAGATGAAGGATGGGGTTGGAACCCTTACCTTTTCACATGCTCTCCAAAATTATTGAGTGGTAGTAGCACCCATTAACTCTATATATGGAGAGGAAACCATCACATCTGGTTCACCAAGTTGGAAAATAAAATGTTCATATGTTGGGGAACTTTCATAATCAAAAAATAAGGGCACTCATAGCTTCCTCTTTGATGGTAAAACTCTCCATTTCTTAGAAGTCAACAATATAGATATCATCTTCATCAGATGTAATTTCAAATCCATTTACATCTTGGCTGTCATCACCTATTGTGCTACATGGTGGATGAGGGAGGAAGCACTTATCACACCAATCAATATCATAATCAATTGTATTGATCTTTGTAGCTAAAAGATTTGGTACTTCCCTTCCACCGCTTCAATTTTGGTTTCTTTCATACTTGTCATCCCTTGCCAAACCCTTTCTCTTGTCATTATTCTTGGCTTGGAAAGGTGGCTTGCCTTGACCTTGATCTCTGGGATGATTCCTTTTCTCTCTCTTGTGATCCCTCCTATCATCATGGTTAGAAGGACCCTGCGACAACCCCTTTTTTTCTTTAACCAACTTGTAAGAGATATCTTTCATAGTAGTGGCCAAAGTCTTCACAGTTTCCTCCAAGTCTATACTCTTGTGGGAGGCTTGAGGCTTTTCAGGATTCACGAGCTTGACATCAACCCTCTTATTTAAAGGCTTACCCACATCTTTGATGTTATTTTGTATTTAGATAGCCAAATTGAAAGTCATCCTCAAATATGTGGGAGCCTTATCTATGAGATAATAGGCTAATTTATTATCAAATGTATCATAATACTTAATCAAAGAATCAACACCACTGGGTTTGATGTCATCTAGTAGCCTTCTCAAAACCTTACTGAATCTAAAATTGAAACCCTTCACACACTCATTAGGATTATTTTTGAGGCTCTCAAACTTAGTAATCAAGAATATAGGGTTAATTTTATAACCATATTGCATCTTAAATGCATCGATCATAGCTTTCCATGTGTCTATGGATCCATCAAGAAGGTATTTAAACCACTCCTAAGCCTCATCTTCAAGTGTGTTCACAAAGATTTTTATACACACATCCTCTAGATCTATTTCATAATCTTAAATGACATTTAAAAATGATTTCAAGTGATATTCCCCAGATACTATATTATTCCCTTGAAACTTAGGTGATATGTTCCTAATCTTTATAGGAACCTCATTAGGGAACCTAGGCATACCATTAAAGTTGATAGGCCTAAACCTTGGGATCACAAATAGTCTACGTCTATTAGACAAATCTTGATATTATTTTCCATAATTTTCATTGTCTACATTAAACATCCTCCTTCTCAGGTCAAGGTCTCTCATATTTGAATTTGAAGATGAATATGAACTAGGGGATGGATGAGAATGAATACTATCTGGAGGATTTGAAGGAAGAGAAATAGAGTGAATCTTTAATGGCCTAACAGGAAGAGAAAGACTTCTTTACAGAGAAGGAGCCTGAGTTGTAGGGAGCTTAGATTTCTCTAAGGTGCTTTAGTATCCTTAAACTAAGGGGATGTTATAGAAAATGGGGTGAATATAGTGGGGGACAAATTTATCAGGTCTTACTTGATTGCTTGAGCTTTGACCTACAATATGATTCTAAACTTGCTTATTTTTGGATGGAGATTTTATCTTAGGGATGAGCTATTTAGATGGATTCTTCTAAAAGGAAGACCGAGTACCCTCCAAATTTGTATATCTAAAGAGAAATCTTTAAAATAGATAAGAGTATATATAGTAGGCACTGATATTTAAACCTTGATATAATGGAGTCACTACTAGAAGCAAGACTTCTAGACTAGAATAAACAAAGTTATACACAACAAATGATGAAATACCAATTCTTAAATGCTGAAAACAACTTCAATAATGTTGAATAAATTCTCAAAACATGGAGGTTAACATCCCCAATGGAGTCACCAAGAAAATCTACAAAGATGTCAAAAAATTAGAGATGAACAACTTGGTGTAGTAACAACAAAGATATAAATAAACAAAACACTTATAGCTCTCTATAAGCAATTCTCATAATAGGGGTAATAAAAGATCTCACTAGCAACAACACTAAAAAGATGTTGATTCTAAATTATACACCTATAGCACTAAACCTTGTGCACCTAAAAAGAGTGGAGAGCAAAGATGGAAAACTCATTTAATTTGTCATTATAGCTAGAGATGGGTTTGACATCATGACTAGACCAAAATATATAAAATGACTCAGAGGTACCTACAAAGAATATGATAAGTTCCCTACTACTTTTGGCTCTACCTAAACCAAGGTGAGAGGACCTAAGGGGTATCTTTGCTCACATGAAGGGATTCTATGATTCAATCTTCATGGGGATTATTAGTGCAAAGAAACACAAATCTAACTAGAACACAACCAAGCTTGCTCAAGCTACTCGGCAAGGGTTGTCACATAGAATGAGAAAATGTTCTAGGTTAGATAGAAGCTACTAAAGATAGATATGGATATAACTGAAACTTCCATTCTACATAATCTTAAACAATGAAGTGTTGAATAAGAGACTATAATGTTGATATTTAATGCATAGAATGCAGACACATGCTAAGTACATAATGTTTATTAACTCATAGGAAAATAACACTTCGGTTATGTAGAGGATGTGTTGTACATAGGGTAAAATAGGGTAGGACAAAAACTATCAGTTAATATAGATTAAAAGTGGAGGGTTAATACATGAGCATAAATAAGTTAAAGTAAATTACCATATCACCTCTACTAACAAATGTAGCACCAACTTTGAACAAATGAAATTAAAACCATGCATAAATGAGATCCTTCTAGAACACCTCCTAATTGAATTTACAAGCCCAAGACTAGCCTTAAAAAAGGCTGTCAACACCCTATTTTCAATCTTAAGATATAAAGGACTTTATAATCTAGATATACTCTCTAAATGACTACCATAAATACAAATAGATTAGATCACCAATTATCTAAGCATGTAAAACATGACATTGTGCTTTAACAATAAAAAGAGAATGGAAACCACCAGCAAATTTTATTTATCAATTGAAATGAAAATGCATATAATGTGTAGTTGACAACAGAACAAATATAAACTGCAAGAAAATCTTGTAACAAGGGAGACATTTGTGATGCTCTCAAAGCTTGCCAATGATTTTATAATAGAAACCAATTTAGCACCAGGAATGTTACATAGTGAGAACTCTTCGATGCTATAGCTCTTGACTAAAATTTTTTACCAACCTCTATAAAGGGACATTCCCCTTTTACTTATATAATTGAGCTAAGATTTAACATATTCTTAAAGATGATCCAACTGAAAGATTCCTTCACGGGCCTAGAGTCTATTAGACCTTGTAACAAACATGATTCCTTGGATTATGTGTGTGCTCCTATGATGATGGAAAAATTGATCCTCCATCTCAACATAATATTTTCAGTTATCTACATGGAGGTAGATCATGTAGGAGTCAAAATAATCCTTTGTCATTTTGCATAAAAAACAAAACATCCCTCTCCTATGTACATGATTACAAAACTACCTTAAAAGGGATGTGCCACTATTACGTGAATTACAACTATTTCCCTATGGGAAATGAGAAAATAAAAGTGGAGAGAAAGAAAAAGGGAAGAGAAAAGAAAGGTGAAGTGGCACTAGATTGAAAGAAACTGAAATATTTAATTAAGTCCCCAAGTTGATCTGAATGATGGAATCTTTTGCCAACCTATTTTTGTATTTAGTGTATTCTTCAAGCATGGGGGAGAGAATCTCTTGTCTTGGGTGGGATTGGTATTTGAATTTGAATCTATATCCTTAAAGATAGGCAATAGTCCACTAAAGCATGGTTTGATTTTATCTGATGAGTTCCTTGAGTTGTTCACAAGATTTCTTAAGTGACACCAATTGCTTTATTTTATGGGCATCAAAAGACTCTTGTGGTGCATTAATGAGGTTATTCAGAGCATCACACACTACCTCCTCCCCCAAATCATTTGTTCTATCAAGGATCATCATCTTCCTTCGTGTGGCATCTATTTCTTATGTCACAGTCTTGAGAGACTATTCTTCTCCTTTTAGATCAAAGAGGTTATTTTTGAGCATCATTAAATGATGCTTGATCACTATTTAATATTCCTTTAGCTTGTTCTAATCATTTAGAGCAATGATATTTCCCATGATCAAAGTATCTGTGCTCATCCCATAGATCTCCTCCACCTTTCATTAAGATTTTTTCCATTTCTTAGTGTCTACCTTATAGAAAAACATTTGTGCATCACACTCCCTTTTATTTTCCACTATGTGATTCAGGAATTTAAATGTTGAGTGGATTATTTATTTAGTCTTGACACTCAAGTCTTATTACCAGTCCTTAGTTTCTCATTCTTTGGTCTTTAAATCATCGATCCATCTAGAGTCAAATGATGTGAGTACGAGATGGAGAGAACCTAGAACCTTCCTAGCTGTTAGAGTCACTATCTTAGGATCACTCAGTAATTTTTGTAAGTACTAGATCATAACTTGGTTCTTCACATTAAACTTTTCCATGATGGATTTATCTTTATCCATCTTGTGTGACACCATGTTAGCCAAGACTTGTTGGCTATGCTTCAACTCATTCTATAATGGCTCCCATAAATTGTAATTATAGATGGTGTAGCTTTCAAGGGGAACATCCTTCTTTAATGCATCAAGTAGAGGGATAGCTATCTCAACATTCCTTTCTCCTATGGTAGTGAAGGTGGTTCTAGAATGTGTTTTGGAATTTTTAGGGGGCTTAGACTTATGCACCTGAGTGATCTTCATTACATTTATCTCCCCTATTTTTCTCATAATGGCTCCCTTTTCCTTGACCTACTCTTCTATCTAAAGAAGGGATATGGTCTGATATCCCATTGAAGTTGTAGACATTATTGATGGCTTCAAGATAGTAAAAGGTGGTGTTAATGATGTGATATATGTATAAAGAACCATAGGTTTGGGTTTTGGGCTTAATACAAATTGTTCAATGTCTTCATCACTCTCCTACTTCTTACCACCTTTTTCCACTCCATGTTCCTGTCTGAGGTCTGGCTCAATTTGCTCTAAAACTCCACACTCTAACTCAAGATGATGAAACCCTTTGAGTAAAAATTCAATCAATCTTTCCTACTCTATTTATTTACTAGAAGGCTACATAGCCTCTTCACCTTCTTTATTCACTTGGGCTTAAAAAATGGACAAGCATATGGTAACATCTTTGTTACCTTTTGGCAACTCTTCACCAATCACAACCTCAGGAAATTTATTATGAGTAGGGTCATGGACCTTAATGCAAGGGAGAAGACTTCATGATACTTCAATTGAATCAACATTTCTTAAAGCACCTACCTCAACATTCTTATTGGAATCATCCAATTATTTATTTGCTTTAGTAAGGGTGGGGGTACCCATTTACAATTTTTCTCCCCCACCTTCTTCCACACTCATCTTCTCCTTTGGTGATGGATTTGACACCAGAGGGAAGGGACATCATGTGACACCTATGGATCTACCTATAATCCCTCTTGCTTAACCACCACCTCATAATAGGTGGTATCTTGAGTGATCTATTTTGGATCTTCTTTAGCTTCATCATCATATTTATTTAACTCTTTAGCTCTACCCTAGTCACCTTGACCTAATGGTTAGGTGATGACACTATCTACAAAGGTCTCTATATCTAATGAAATATTTTACTTCTCTTGAGGAACTTGAGTTTGCATAGCCACCTCAACACTGACCTATACAACATTTCTATTATCAAGGGTCCCTATTCTACAAATGATCCCATCATTGGGGCCTTTATCGAGGTTTGAGGTCTTTTCCTATGAGTTCTCTACCTAGTTTTTACTTTCAGAGGAGTGAAAGTATGTTTCTTATTCAACACCTCAGCAATGGGCCTATCCTCATCCAAATCCTCATCATCACTCATATCCCTTACCCTCTAGGCATATGAGGTTTATTCTTCCTTCCTTTTTATAGGGACCTCTTTGGATGACAAGTCCTTAAATGCAACCTCCTTTTTTACAGGGAATCTAATTGGAGGTTGTAGAGCCTTCTTAACTCTTTTTTGTTTAGGATGCTCCCCTTCATCATCACCTCCTCTCTTTCTTGAATATATATTTGGGGGATGGGCCTCTACTATGTGTTGTGTTAGTAGATCAAGTGGAACCATAACTGGGTTGGCCATGGGGATGGCTGGCACTATTGGGGCTCCTTATCCTAAAATGAATATGGGGGTGGCACTATCTAATGTCACTTCCCCCATAATAATTTTGTCCCAATTTTTTACAAGGCTTGTTATCTTTGAGAAAAAAAATTTGAACTTGGATTGCACTGCTATTATTGACTCTCCATCAATTGGTTTAGTGAAATACACATCCATATTTTTTTCTTTCCCTTACCCTTTACTACTGATTGTAGAGACATAGGATCACCACTGCATTCTAAGAGGAAACCTCTCAGCTCCTTAGCTTGCCTAAGCTCTTGGAGGGTAGGGCTATCATATGCACCAAGGTCAACCCCATGTTCCTTTAGCCACTTAAAAGTTCTCATAATTGGAAATGATCTCCATGGGATATAGTCAATTTAAAAAGCACTAAAATCTAGTTGTGTGTTGGGCTAGGCCTCAATATTGGTTGTATTATACACTAAATCCAACATTATTTTATCATCCACCATGTATTTGGGAATGGGAGTGATATTATAGGCAATAAACTCCTGCATTGTCAACCTCATATACTCTAATTTTTTGACATCCTCCTTAGTGGTACAGTCAGACTAGATGTCTTCATAGTGTGATTGGTATAGGATCACATTTATTGCCATGTTCACTAACCACTTGATCTCATAGTTGGGGCTAGGAAGAATTTTATCAATTACATATTGGCCCATTTCCTATTCCAATCCCTTTACCTTGGAAATAGAAGGACATGAATAATATCTGATTACAACTAGAAATTTGAAGGGGTTGTTTATTTTCTTGATCACTATCATTTCATTCAAGGGCACCATCTATCAATTTAGTTATATTACTACTAGTTTATCATCCAGGTACCTTGGCATTTTATGTGGGCACCCTAAATAACCACTCACCCTAATATATGTGAATGTCTTGAATTTAATGTAAGAGGCACCATATTTTTCAATTACTTCCTTGGCCACCCTGGACATTCTATTGAGGTTTCTCAAAGGAAAGAAGACACTCATCATGATTTTGAAGAAGCAATTGTGTACTCTATAAAAATTCTTCTTGAAACCATCCATAGTAATTTCTAGGTATATCTCGTAAATCCTCATTCCATTGGGGTTCTTGGTGAGCCCCTATAATGTCTTGTTTTGCACTAAATTTTACATCAAATAAGAGGACATGTAGAATGTACCTATAAACACCTATTTTGAAATAGGTGTAGTTTGGAGCTGTATCATCTGGCTATGTAGATTGTCACTGAGGATGGTAGCCTAGACTAGCTTCTTCTATCTTTCCAACATGTAGATCAGGTTTATGAACATCTATGGTTCAATTTTTTTTATGATGGATACTTCATAAATCCTAATAGCCATGACAATGACATACTAGGGTGATTCATTAAATTTTTCCAGCTTGAGATTTTTGGACATCTTAGAGACCTTCTGTCTCTTCTTGGCTAGCTAATAGGAGTTGACATTGTCCTAAATTGCCTTTTCATTTTTATGTGCATACTCTTAACATTCATCTAAGGAGAGTGTAATGCTTTATGTTTGGGAGGTAATTTCAAACATGGTGTTGAGGGCCATAGGGGTGAAAGAGAATATAACTGAAAGGCTACCATTGACAATGTTTCTAGTGTTTGGTTGGTACACCTGAGCACAAGTAATGATAAATTTTAGATATGGGGTAGCTAGGGGAAATACTAATTTAGGGGAAATATATCTCATACAAATAATAGGTACTAATAGAAGGGGATCTAATCATTACAAAACATTCATTAAGGCCACAAAGTCTAACCCCTAAACATTTGTGTCCTTAATTCCATCCATGATCGAGATAATATTGTCCTTCACTAAGGTTGATGATTCCACCATTTATACCCTAGTTTTCTAGTGAAACACTTCAAATTTTGATGAATCCTTCAATCAAATGACCCTCATAATACCTCTCAACACCTATCAAAGAACACAACACTAAAAGATAAAAGAACACTTACTATTAATCTAGAGGGTGGCACATAATGGAAGCTAAAAATCCATGAAGAATTCACTATAGTCATGTCCTCACATTTCACTTAGATAGAGCACACAAATAACTTGAAAGCACAAGTGAAAGATCTAAATACAAAGGGAAAACACAAAATGAAAATAAATGCCTTAGTTATTGATAGGTTGTGGAGCTAAAAGCTTCACTGATGCAAACATTGGAGGAGGGTGCTGAGTGTCACAGTCACTGGCGTCGATCAGGCCAACCGACGTCGGTCAAGTGGAGATAAGAAGCTGCCGATGACGGTCAGGTATCGGCTGACGTCGGTCACCGCCAGGCAGACAGGGACCGACTTCGATCGCCTGTGTGATTCTAGAACTGCTAGTTCACAGAAAGTTAGTTAACGAATCGGTTATTTGCATGTAAGAAGGCTAATTATAGTCTTCGAGCTGTAGATCTAATTATTGTAATTGGATGTCTAATTATTGTTTGCATGAGATCTATTTAAGAGACTCATGGGATGTATTTTAATTTGTGCTAGAGAGTAAGAGAGCAAAAATTAGCTCCTTCAGAGTGAAGAGAGCAAGGTGTGTTCCTCCTAGTGCCACAGTGCCAAGTATGGGTGCTGGTTTAGAGAATCAGAAGGATTCTTCATGTATGTAGGATCTTGGTCGGCAGGTGTGTAAGGCCACATTTAGAGATCTGCATGGTAAGTAAGATCATTGATTTGTAGGTGTATGTGTGTGCGAGATCTAGGTTTGCAGGTGTGCAGAACCAGGTTGATCTGTAGGTGGCCGCAGGATCAAGGTGACAGCAACACAATAGGTAGCAAGATCAAGGAGATCTACTTGGAGTACGGTGTGTACTCAATTGGAGAGCATAGAGGAAGGCAAGGTAGATCCTTCCAAAGTAAGATCATTTGAGTTGCAGGTTGTTTCAAGTTTAAGGGAGATCTACTTAGAGTATGTGTGTATACTCAGATTTGGAGTATGTGGAGTACTTGTGTACTGGTAGTAGTGATATTGACTAGTGGTACTGGCAGTAGTGGATGCTGACTGGTTGGAGGTGAACACCAACTCTATGTTTGAGTTGTGTGTTGGGACCGTAAGAGAGAGAGCGAGCTATTGAAGAGATTTACTATTTATACCCTAGAGGTGTGGGAGCCCTAGAGGTGTGTAAGGAAGAAGATTGTGGCATCTTCTTTGTTGTATTTCCTTCTAGAAGAGTATTAATACAATTGGGTATTGTCTCTCATATTTTGTGTTATTTTTGAATTCTAGTTACTTGTTACTTCTGGTTTAATTCCGCATGTTAAGTTGCTTGTACATGGTAATAAATTGTGCTTCCTAGATCCTAACAGTGGAGTCAGAGCATGTTTATTGTTCTAGATTCCTGACAAAGTGGTATCAGAGCTAAGGTTGCAGGGAGCAGTTTTGTGTTTGATTACAGGTCACTCTCAGGGGTTTCTGATTAAGTGGGAGTATAGCAATGGTAGAAGAAAGTAAGCTAAGAATGGAGGAACTAAAAAACATGAATGGTCAATTACGGTGTTATGGAAAGAAAGAGTAGGTAAATAAATATTGTTGGTTGGTGGGAGATCAACATGAAGGAATTGAAGAAGCAGATGTTGCAGGTGTTGTTGCATAGGATGCTCTGGGATGTTTCTTCGATAAAGTAGAATCTTGTTTTATAGATTCTATTGCCTCTTTCCATGCAGCCCAAAATAGAGTATTTTTCCATATTAAGGTCTTTTGAGACTTTGAAAAGATTTATTTAGGGGCTGGTGTGCCTTGCCAAAGAATTGGCAAAGGGGAAGTGAAGCTGAAATTGTAGGCGGCCAACACATGGGTGTTTAAAGAGGTCATGCAGGTCTCGATTCTGAAGATAAGGCTAATTGCTTCAGGAAAGTTGGGTGATGAGAGATGCACAAGAACTCTCATAGCGGATGCACTTGAATTAACATGTGGTAAGAAAGCAGGTACTCTTTATCTACTTGCTTGTATTACTGATTCTTCTTTTATTGCAAAGACGTGGCTTTGTAGGCTTGGTCACAAGAACAAGAAGGAGATGCATGTTCTTAAGTGAAAGTCAGATGTCTTTGACAGACTTAAGAACTGGAAAGCATTAGTGTTTATGGAGGAGATGATGGATAGAGATCAGTGGAGAAGGCTAGATACTTCTGAGCAGAGTAGTTTGGACAGGGTTTTGATCCAAAGAGAGCTCACGGGTAAAAAGTCATCACTCACAGGCGAACATAGTTACCAGCATCGATCAGGGGGAACCAGAGTCGAATAGATAGATGTCAATGTCGATCATGTGCAAACCAAAGCCAGTGGTGTCGGACAGGGTGGCTGTCGGCGTCGATCAGGGAACTGACGTCAGTGACTAGGTAAGACTGACATCGATCAGGAAACTAGGGTCGATAGAAAGGACAATCGCATGGGAATCGACATCGGTCAGATGTAGATTGTGTGGTGACCGAAGTTGATTACTATAATGGATTTTGGGTGGACAACAAGCTGTCAAGGAGTCTCAAATGCCCATATAGAGGATTGAAAGTGGTAAGTAAGCCTCAAATTCATTATTCCTCTTCTTTATACTCATTACTCACTACAGAGTAGGAAGGATCCAGGAAACAGTGGGAGCATGGCATGATTAGAATGCAGAACCAAATGAGAGATTTGGTAGGGTTGCCAGCTAAAAGAAAGCACTGAAAGATGAATGTATACCTTAGTTAAAGAATAGAGAGAATGGACACTTGAGACAAAAGGCCAGGTCATATGGTCTTGAGCAAGCTGTAGGACAGTGGTACAGGTCTAACAGGTGGTACCAGGTGGATGACAAAGTAGGGATTTAGTCAATGTCAGTATAACCATTGTGTTTGTCTTACTAGGTGGATGATGGTCACAACATTATCCTGTTACTATATGTGGATGGTATGCTTGGTGCAGGTTCAGACATACTGGGTTTTGCTGAGCTAAGGGTGAGGTTAGTTCAGTGGCATGTCATGAGGAATTTGGAGTAACAAAATTCTTTGGCATGAGTGTGTTCTAGAGACATGGAAGATCACAGGTTGATTTTGTTTTTGAATGATTGTGTGAAACTGGTTAGCATGCCGATGGGTTGGACAGTTCTATGAATAGTGTCCTGATTCACATGATGAGGTTAAGTACATGTGTACTGGACCTAAGGTTTCCCACGTAGTGGGAGCTATCATAAAGTTTGGAGCTGATCTGAGAAAGAAGCACTAAAGGGTAGTTCAGTGGATTCTCAAGTATTTGAGAGGGACCAGCAGCAGGTCGACATGCTATGCAAGGTCAAGTTCTTTTCTACATGGGTTTGTAGATGCGGATGTGGTAGGTTACTTGGATGATAGGAGGTGCACCATAGGTTGTGTGGTGGTTGGTCTTCAAGATTGAGGTTGAAGAGGGATACAAGCTAGGAAATAGATTAGATGGTGTATAGGTATAGGTACAGTGCAGCTATTTATCTCCAAGTGGGAGATTGTTAGGTTGTGGAGCTAAAAGCTTCACTAATGCAGACATTAGAGGAGGGTGCTGAGTGTCACAGTCACTGGCATCGGTCAAGCCAACCAACGTCAGTCAGGTGGAGACAAGAAGCTGCCGACAATGGTCAGGTATCAGCCGATGTCAGTCACCCCCAGGCAGACAGGGACTGACGTCAGTCACCTGTGTGGTTCCAGAACTGCTAGTTCATGGATAGTTAGTTAATGAACTGGTTGTTTGCATGTAAGAAGGTTAATTATAGTCTTGGAGCTGTAGATCTAATTATTGTAATTGGATGTCTAATTATTGTTTGCATGAGATCTATTTAAGTGACTCATGGGCTGTATTGTAATTTATGCTAGAGAGTAAGAGAGTAAAAATTAGCTCCTTCAGAGTGAAGAGAGCAAGGTGTGTTCCTCCTAGTGCCATAGTGCCAAGTATGGGTGCTGGTTTGGAGAATCAGAAGGATTCTTCATGTATGTATGATCTTGGTTGGTAGGTGTGCAAGGCCACGTTTGGAGATTTGCATGGTAAGTAAGATCATTGATTTGCAGGTGTATGTGTGTGTGAGATCTAGGTTTGCAGGTGTGCAGAACCAAGTTGATCTGCAGGTGGTAGTAGGATCAAGGTGACAACAACACAATAGGTAGCAAGATGAGGGAGATCTACTTGGAGTACAGTGTGTACTTAGTTGGAGAGCATAGAGGAAGGCAAGGTAGATCCTTCCAAAGTAAGATCATTTGAGTTGCAGGTTGTTGCAAGTTCAAGGGAGATCTACTTGGAGTATGTGTGTATACTCGGATTTGGAGTACGTGGAGTACTTATGTACTGGCAGTAGTGATACTGACTAGTGGTACTGGCAATAGTGGATACTGACTGGTTGGAGGTGAACACCAACTCTGTGTTTGAGTTGTGTGTTGGGACAGTAAGAGAGAGAGTGAGCTCTTGAAGAGATTTACTGTTTATGCCCTAGAGGTGTGGGAGCCCTAGAGGTGTGTAAGGAAGAAGAATGTGGCATCTTCTTTGTTGTATTTCCTTTTGGAAGAGTATTAATACAATTAGGTATTGTCTCTCATATTCTGTGTTATTTTTGAATTCTAGTTACTTGTTACTTTTGGTTTAATTCTGCATGTTAAGTTGCTTGTACATGGTAATCAATTGTGCTTCCTAGATCCTAATAGTGGAGTCAGAGCATGTTTATTGTTCTAGATTCCTGACAGTTATAATCATTTGCATTTTGAAATTAGGGTTGTCATTAATGCCTCAAAGCATAATGGTTAATCACCAACCACCCTCATTACTTGAGATTTATTCAAAATAAGGGAAGGAAAGTGTAAATGTTTCTTTTATGTAGGGTGACCCTCCTTGCAATACATGGGACCATGTAGATGAAGAATACATCATGATATATTTTTTGGCCTTCAAGGACTTTTGCACTTTTTCACTTGTTATTTTCCTTAGGTGTAGTGGTGTAATATGCCCTGAGATCCTCATGGGATGTAAGAATGCCATATGTCATACTATTTCTTCACAAATTTTGGCATTTGGGATTTCAGGGACCTTTTAGACTTTGCCTACCAAGAGGCAAGTGGGGTAATCTTCAAAAAGGGACCAAAACTAAGAAAAACCTATGGAGATACCATGTGGCATCACCTTTCTTAAAATTTTAGGTACTTAGGCCCTAAATATTTTAAGTACCTTTCCCACCAAAAGGTAAGTGGGATTATTTTTAAGAAAGGCTGAAAATATCTAAAAAATCCCTAGTCCAAATTATACATAACCCTAGGCTCTTGTCCATTTTTACCTTTACATTAGCTTTTTTTGTTTAGGGAAGGGTGAAAGATCCTCCTGAACCCCAACACTATTCATAGAAGTGCCCTGAGAAAAACACATGTACTTATTTTAGTTCATCAAGAAATTTCTCACCTTAGTCATCAAAACATGTTAAGTGCTACTCAATAATTTCATTCAGGACCCTAGAACTCTCTTCTCAAACATAAGGTAGCAAAACCTTCCCACAAAGAGGCTTGGTAACACCTCCATATTCGTACTAAAACTTATCCTATCATGAAGCCTTCGATTGAGACTTAGTAATTCCTTTAGAATCATTAAGAGTGTTTTGCATCTTCAAAAATTTCCCTTTGGGAGTTTTGTAAGGGCAAAATGCCCGATGGGGGTAATCCTTTGGACATTTTGGAGAGGCAGAATGACCCTAAAACTCCTTTGAGCCCTTTGAGTGGGAAAAATTCTTGAAATAAATAACTTAAAACACTAGAAACCTAAATGGTATGGAATTATTTCAGAGTTTTTGGAATGGATAAAATGTCTGATGAAAGTAGATCTTTGAAAATTTTATACAAGATAAAAATCTCAAAGACCCATTTTTGTCTAGCATTTTGTTCGTGCTAAAAACTCGAAAGGTCAAAAGCAAAGAAACACTCTCATTCAAAAAAATCAAGACAACAGATATGACAAATTAAAAAAATGCACTTTGACCTTCTGAAGGAATATATAAAAACATGATTGGGGCTATTGACTAAAACATTGATACTCACCCAGTTTGGACATGGGGGTTTTACCGACAAGGGCCCAATTGCTCCAATACAATTTTGGGCACTAACACCACTCTATCTCTAGTGATTGGTCATTCCAAGTCCATATGGAGGAAGAATATCAAAAGACAAAAAACAAAATTCAAAATCCAAATCATTTAACATAAGGCAATTATCCAAAAGGCAACATTTAAAATTCTCAAAAGTCAAATCACACTAATATACATGATTCTAAGTACATATCCTTTTTCTAATAAAATCTCAAACTCCAAAATTGGTCTCATGATAGAGCTAAGGTCCATTGGGATGTGGTAGGCTATTATATTAGAAAAGGATAACAAAAAATATCTTTTAATGCTACCTACTTTCTCACGTAAGTATCAAATCTTTGTAGTAGACCGATGACTCTATAATGGGTCCTAACGAATAGGGAACACATCATGGGAAGGTAGGTCCATTTTAATTTTCTTGTACCTATCTAACTTCATGATTTGATATTAGTCACATGCTTATTTTCCTACATAGCTTTGTGTTTATAGCGAAGAGGTTTCCTTTGTACATTGATGGTCACTAGTCATTTAGTGTTTTATCATATCCTTAGTATGCCTCATGTCTTATAAGGTCTTCTCATAAGATTCCTAACTTATGATTTTTACATTACCTTTTTCACTCCCTAATAATCCTCATTTTTCCCTTTGAAAAATATTGTTTTTTCATTGATCATTCCCCTAGGGATTCTATTTGTGAGTTGTATTATAAGACCATGGATAGGACCTGGCCTTCTTCACAACTTACCAAAATTTCACATTTCTATTACCAACACCCATTTTACCATATTTTCACATTCATTCCACCTCAGTGGTGTTCCATTTATGAGTTTTAGTGTAAGACCATGGATAGGACCTGGCCTTCCTCATAAAATTTTCCAATATCCAAGTCACAACAAAATTACATGTGTCAAATATGAGATAAGATGTGATTGATTATGAAGTTACAAGTCATTGAAATGCTATCCATATTGATTTAGTATGTTTTATGCTTACTTCATTACTCTTTCACATTTATCTTCCTAGCTTGAATTAGTGTGATAAATTTAAGACCAATTTTTCCAATTCTGTTTCTCTTTTATACTTCCCAATGTGATTTAGTATAATTGATTGACTTAATTGATTTATTTTTATACCATTTGTTATTTCACATGTTTTCCAATTTATTACATTACTTTCATACTTCCCAATGTGATTTAGTGTGATTTTACTTGTTTTAATTTGGTGTCAAATCTTTTTCATGGTTTAAAAACATTTTTTTTGCCCTCTTGTTACCACCATTTGATTTATTATACTTCATCATTTATTGTTATTACACATTTCCCAACATGAAATAGTGTGTAGTAAATTTATTTTTGATTGATTATACTTAGCCAAGTCTTGTCACTTATTTCTTTTTAACCATGCATGTTTCCTACATAATGATAGAAAAGAAGACACAACACATATATTTCCTATAACATATATAACAAAAGCTAAATACATGTGCTAAAAATAAATATATCTATGTTTTTATAACTAAAACCATAATAAAAACACATAATATAAACATCCAACTATCAAAATAAAATATCTATATATATAATGTGTTTTTAATACAAAGTACAAAAATACATCTTTCTATCTCTAAAGCTAAGCTATATCATGTCTATCTCATGGCCTAACCACACTACCCATAGATGCCTCAATAGTCCCCTCTAAATAGTACACTATAAAGAGGCTATCTAAGATTTATAACCTCTCACCTATCCTTGTAGGTTGTTTACCTGAGCATGTACCTATGATAGATGAGTTCTTATATCCATATACATGGCTCTTTCTTGAGCTAAGGCCTACCATGTATGTACCTCTCCCACTCCCACCCATGTTGGTGGCTGTCGCTCATCTCCACATGCCTATAATCACCTCACAACCTCTCCTACTAGTCTAAACCAACTCACCTAAGTTGAGGTAGATAGCACCATTAGATCATCTAGTGTGGTAGGGTCATACAACATCAACACTTTGTCCAAGATATCATGGAGTGATCCCCTCACTAGGGATTACCATTTAGTATCCTCCTTCATAGGATTTGTAAAAATTCAAACCAAATAGATATTAAATTACAGATATATCTAAAAAATATATCTATCATCTATCTCAAAAAATTTAAGCAAACTTCAACCATTTATTATTACATGTCTAAATGTCACCTATCACTATTTACCCATCTACATGAGCAATGAGCATGGTCTCTTTGTTGACTCATCCTATGAGTACCTCATTCATGGATGCTACCCAACCAATGTAAATCCAGGTTCACCACTCATGCCCATCTCAAACCTCACCTTATTGGTGCCTTTATAGACCAACTCTATCCTGGGCCAACTGATGGGTCATCCAAGATGACCACACTCTATACTCCTTCTCATTGATATCATCTCCATTGAAGGTGAAACCAAGATAGTCACCACTCATCCTATTATGATTCTAGTTGTGGTATCTCTAGTGCTCTTACATCCACATCGATCTCCTCTCTAGTTGTTGGCCATCATGCTCAACCTGTCTATGATATCTCATATCGTGGTTTGATCTTTGGTCTAGTAATTGGTGGTCCTACTCTTCTTCTCCCCCTTGGATCTCTTGAATGTCTAGCCTAAAATGTGGGCACCACTATTGGAGCTACTGGGTGAGGGAGTCCCAACTATCTTGGTTTATGTGCCATTGGATGTGGCTTTATCCACTAGGTATAGTGGCCTATAATCTATTCTCATGCCAACTCTATTACCACTATCCTCCAACTTAGCCATAATATCATGATGTGATCATAAAACTAACACATGATATTTTCTCATGTGACTATCTATAGTGATGGCACATGGGGTATTGCCCACACCACCTAATCTTGTTGCTTTCTCTACACCCAAGGCAATCTATCATCAACGACATGGGGCAACCCCATAGATTGGTACATTAAGAAACTCTTGTATATCTAAGCACTTAATAAAACCATCAGACCCATTGTCTTATGCCCTCTAGACAACATCCCATCCATATCATGCATGAATTGAACCTAGATGATAAAACCTAGATCATATAGTGCCCTTGCTCCAAAATGGACTAGCATAAGGCTATTGCATATAATGATAATTTATCATTTTACTTGTGACACAACACCTATGAAATCATAAGTCATATCACTACCTTCTATATATCTAAAATTTAATCTTTATACACATTAAATAGGCTCACTCTCAACCCAAAATATATCCTATATGAGCCCATCACCCACAAGGCTAAATCTCATCTCTCTTCCTATCTATTTGGTACCCCCATAATCACTAATGTCCTCCTATCATAGGTCTAAGTATAATATGTACATCCTCTAAGGTGATACCCATCTTAATGGTATCCCTATCCACCACCCATCTTTGCCTATATTGCAAAATTTTTGTGCTTTTTTGCACTAATCTCTACAGGTTCACTTAATGTTCCTCACATTGGATGCCTTCACTTATCTTAAAGTCTCCTTATTTATATACATCAGTAAGGTAAGTAAAGGTATGTGTTTTTCAATTATGTCCTTTCATTTATCTTATTTTTTCCTTACTACAATATACTTAGCATCAGTGTTATATGTCATCATGTTCTATTCCCGAAGCACCGTCATGTGTTTCACTTATATGATACATGATGAGCTTCAAGTGGGGCATATGTATACACATAATAGTTTCAAAATTTTATCACTTACTAACACTCTGTATCTTATATGAACCCATCAAGTCTCAATCTCTCTGAGTGCAGGCCTTAAGGGGTGAATTGGGAAAGGGGTGGGTAGACCATTGGTGCTTTACAAGATTGTTATTCATTTTGCCACTTGTTATCTACACATTTGTCTCTTAAAAACCATATCCCTAAGATTGATCTTGTCTTATTTATACTCCTCAATCATTTCCCATCTTTCATTCCCCTTTTCCTAGCCTAAACCCCCTTTCAATAGTTTATAATATAAGGTCGACTGGGTTGACCCTATACTATTATGGGTAAAATTCATTTAGGGTCTAGGTTAGATCTTGGCTAACCTAGCCCATGACCTAGTGAATTTTTATTCATAATAGTACTAGGTTTACTGGGTTGACCCTATTGGCCAAAATTTTTATAAGGTATTATGGTTAAATCCACCTATATATATAAGATCATTTTGCCATTATTTAGAGAAGAGAATAAGAAGTAAGAGCTATTATACATCTGTTTATCCACCATTCTAGTTGAGGAGTATGCTTAGGGTTTCATAATTTCTTTAGTGATATGGATCTTGTCTTATGGAGAATTATTTTGAATGAATTGATAGGTTGTGTGGCCTAGATCTGATTTATCCTTGTATTCCTTACATACCACAACAACCTCTTGCAAAACACCTTGGCCAAGGGAGATATTGAGGCTCAATGGGTTCATATTCAAAGATAAGTATTCCTAACTTTATTCCTCCTTTGTAAGACTAGATATATATGCATTTATAATTCTCTTCCATGCATTAGGATTCTATATACATTGACATGAGTAAATGTCTTATTTACATGTTTATTTTTGTTGTTTTTTACCCCCACTTTGTGCCACAAACTTTGGTGAGCACTAGATTAGAATTTATTTTACTTATTATTAGTTTGGTGAATATGAAAACATAGGGATTAGTTAGGATTATTGCATGATTGTGCTTGATTGGAGGCTTTGAAACTCTCCATAGTATTTTTTATTATGATAAGAGATCCCCTAATTGGGTCTAGCGGATCCCCATATTGGTCATGTTCTTGATTATCTAATGTTCTCCTAATCAGAAGTGTAGGTATGATCTATCTTATCTGAGTTATGATTGATTTATAGACATGATGTATTTTTGATTGAATACAACATCTAATTTGAATGAAAATGCAAGAACACCATGCATGTACTCATATGTACCGATCAATTTGTTCACACACATTATCCATAACATTTAATAAGTCTCTATGAAGTTGAATACAAATTATAGTTAATGTCTCATCAATATTTAATGAAATTTGTTCAAATGATTCATGTCAAATCTCTTCAAAAAAAGGTATAAATTCTTGGAGGATCATGCTGATGAGGGCTATTAGGTAATGGATGCTCAGGAGAATGTATGGGATTGGAATCTATAGGAGATGAGGGGGTCACCAGTGGGGAAGGATCCATGAGTGAGGGACTCATAGGTGGAGAAGGATTCTCAAGTGAGGGAAGGTCTATGGGTGAGGAAGGATCCATAGGTGGATGAACAAGAGGTTAATAAGGGACCATAGGAGGAGATGGGGCCATGGTAGGTGGAACCACTGGAGAAAAATAGGGAGCTTTCTTGTGAGAATGACTTATGGGAGGAATGGTAGATGGTGTAGGAATGGTTAAGAGGTGATATTTAAGATGCTACTAAAAGATGCAATAATGATCAGTGTGATGTGTGCCATATTGGTGACAAAGGCAATATACTTCTTTATACTTATGAAGATACTCAAGTAATACTTTTAGGGAAGGTATGGCCTTGTTTGAGGACTGAAGAGTAATGAGATGCAAAGTGTCAATATATTTTCATAGCTCTTGATTATTTATGGATGAATGATTATCTATGCCATGGAAGTAACAAATACATTTGTGAGTAGTCTTAGGAGGTGTTGTGCAAACTAATTACCCAGTGAATACCAAATTCTTGAGTTTGATTAACATTAATTATCAACCCAAGGTGCGTACACTTTTTAAGGATGTCAACACTATATATGCATTATTGATTCACAAATCAACTTGATTTACTAGTTGCAGTATAATGAACTTATGTTGAATTTTCCAGATAGTTATACTATAAAACTATTATGACAAAAATATAGAGATACTTCACACTTATAAATCACAATTTATATAATCAGATTAATAATGAAATCTACTTATACACTCTTAATTAAGGAGGGTCAGGATCTTCACTACAACTCCTTTCAAGGGGGACCTTCCTCATTCAGAATTGAGTTACAATCTTTCTTTGAGAGATTTGTAAAAGTTTCTTACAGAATCAAATTTATCATTAATCAAATATGTAGCAATTAAATATTACTATAGAAGATTACAATGCAATGACTTTTATAGTTCTATTAACTATCCAATCTTCAATTTCAACTCACTAACTCCTAATCTGATCTAGGTTCTACCATCAAATACAGAAGGCATTTTATTAAATTCTAACCAAAGACGCCAAACTAGAAAAAATAAAAATACTTTAGAAACTACCCCAGTCAACCTTCAAGTGGTTAGTAACTAAAGTTACTTATTTTAGGCTTGACTGGGTTAAGGACAAGGTATATTGTTTTGTTATTTTATTTCTTTTTGTCTCCTTCCCATTGTCCTTGTCTTTCTCATCTTTAGTATCACACCCAAATTTCCTTACATGTAGGGAGTCTATACAATATCTATGGTCCTTTCCAATCATCCATTTGATTCCCAAGATCGCTAGATGCGCCCTTAAGATATGATCAAAATGATAAATCTATTTTATATAGTGACTACGAACAACATATGGGTTAAGCCTATAGTTACTATGGACACTCTAAAGTGGCTAAAAAAAACCTATAAATGAAGCCTATAGTTACTATGGTTAACCTGTAGTGGCTATAGATAGCTTGTAGGTGGAGCCTATAATTGCTATGGGCAGCATGTAAGTGTTGTGCCCAAACAAGATCATGTAGCCTTATGTTATCCTTCAAATGCTTGTTAAATAAAGTTACACAAGTATAATCTAATCAAGGAAAAAACATCAATAATTCATAACATAACACACACACACACACACACACACACACACACACACACACACACACACACACATTAATGCATACACAAAATCATAAATTCATTCATTAATTTATATGAGTCATGGATGGTTATGGGGATTTACATAGAAAAACATATATACTAGGTATGGATGAAGCTAAAAAATAGAGCAATTGGTGGAATCATTAAGAGGTGTACTCATAGGAGGAGGTGTAACTAAATCAGAAGGAGCTTGGTAATGCTTATCAGGCCATTTAGTGGACGAAGGAACCAACTATAGTAAAAGAAGTAAACCATCACCAAGGGAAGGTGGGGATGGTGGTGAGATTGGATAAGGCTCAACTAAGGAAGTGATAGGATCAGAAGCAGGAATAGAATTAGGTAAAGAGAGAATAGGAATATGATCTCAACTAGGCTCTATAGAGGGAGCGGTGGGGTCAGAAGTAGGAATAAACTCGGGTAAAGTAGGAATAGGAATGTGATCTAAATTGGGCTCTACTGAGGGAGGGGTGGGGTTTATAGAAGGTTGAAGGAGAGTCACATGCATCTTAGTGATAATTAGGCTATAGGAGTCATGGTACCTAGAAAAGTGATAGGGCCCAGTCATAACACAATACATAAACATACTCTTATTAGGTTCTTAAGAAATTGCAAGTGTCCACACCATCTCTGCCCTGTGATAAAGAGAAAAAATAATAAAATTAGGAATGATATACGATGGAATATGAGAAGACATAGTAAAATAATAAAGTAAAGAGAATTGATAATGGCTAATCTCAGCATCATGATCTTGAACTAGACTTCATAAAAATGAATCATTTAAGGTATAACCATCATCATAATCAGGTGTATGAATATCAATGGTAGAGGTAGGGATGACCTTATCATCCGATGAGGTGTGATAAATAGAATGTTGAGTCTTAGTTAAAAAAATGGGGATATCATCACAAGGTGGTTTATGAGAATGAGGTTAAAAATAAGTGAGATGAGAGATGAGATGAGGTGATAGATTAGAATTTTTAATCTTGAGATTGATCTCATCAGGATAATCATTATTTGAATCTAAAAAGCTAGGGGGAATATTCCTAATGAGTTCAATATGACCATTGTAACCACAAGTGGAATTGATGGGAAATTTAAATCATTAATATTCATAGAATGGAACACTTGGCAAGGGTTAAATGGTAGGAATATTGAATACACCTTGGTCTTGGAATTGTTCAAAATTCTAAGGGTTAGTGTCACCCTGAAACCTCTAGATGGCTCCATTGTGAGGAAATTTAATGTATTGGCAAGTGGAAGAGGAAATTACTCTCATATGATGAGTCCATGACCTACCAATAAAAATGATGTAAGATAGGGGAAAGTTAAATATCATCACCTTGACATGAATGGTGATAGGTGGGATGATAATAGGGAGCCACACAAAACCTAAAGGAGGCATTTTCCTTTGATCATAAGCTTGAGATGTGTTGCATATGGAATTAAGATTGCATTCAAAATATTTAATGGTTTTGATGGCATTGATAAAGGCAACACAAGTGCCATAAACCTCATCAATCAAGGCATGCTTGGCTTGGATATTGCCAATTTGGACAACAATGAAAAGAGGAGGATCATCCACACGAAGTGGAATATCATTGGGAATCATGAAAGAAATGAGGAATTTGAGGGAAAGATAAGTGTCCATTATTTCATAAACATGTATGGACATCTCTTTGTACTATTCAAATATTTTATCCTTAGATCTAGATAAGGAGGGGAGGATGAGGGATGTTCATTTCGAATAAAAGTTGCATAAGATGATTATGATGATGCTGAGAGGTCCTCATGAGCTTGATAAATAGGATTTGGGATGGGAGATTAATGAGTTTCATGATAGGATCCCACTCATCATAACCCATAAGGAGATTCTTAGAAAGAGGTGCATAGTGTTGAAGAAGGTCCTCAGAAGGAGGAGCCTAAGTACACGTGAATTTATGTTTGTAAGAGGTAGAAGGTTTAGTAAGAGGTCAAGGTTGTAGATTATGTGGAGAGGATGAAACAATTGATGTAGATGTGGATTGAGGTAGATTATAAGAAGTGTTGATATAATCTTGAGTATCATTGGTGTTAGGTAAAGAAGATGGAGGGATGCTAGAAATAGAATGGGAAATATTATCCAAGGGCAGTGTTGAAATTGGTGCATCAAATGATATAAATTCATCTTACCCCAAATCATTTAAGTGAGTTGGAGAATAATCTTCGATAACAAAAAATCTTTGAGATAATGGAGGGGGTAGATAGGTTGAGGATCAATGAAAGCAACCACCCTTCGTATGTTAGTCATATTAACCACATTCTGTTTAGGATTTGGGTCAATAACACTATCAACATTATTGGTAGAAGGGGTGGGATTATTTTGGGTATCTTGATGATTTGAAAGAGGATATTTATAGATGGCCAAATGAGAATTATATTGACTCAAAGCTTGATATTTAGTATTTGTTTCATGGGATTTGAAAACAATGTCATAGGCTTGTTGGAATTGATGAATGATAAAATCATGGTTGAAATTGGGACCAAGAATTAAATCAATTGCCAAATTATGAAGCTACCTATAGGTATCATGAGAATGACCCCAACTAGCATGAAACCAATAAAATTTATTAGGATCATACGAAGATTTCATAGGATGAGCGGGATCAAGTTCTCATGGTAGAGGCCTAGGTAAAGGTTTTAGTAATTCTACTAAGGATAAAGGTTTGTGAACATTGATGTTATTAGTTGAAGAGAAATGAGGACTGGTAAACTGATTAGGAGGGGAAGCTTGTTCCAAATTTTGGTTAGGAACAATAGCTTGAATTGTGTGAATGGTATCATAAGAGTTGGTGACATCATCATTGGTAGCATGATGATTCTTATTTTTAATTAACATACGATTACCTATAGAAGGTTAGGATGGCTGAAATTGATGCATAAAGAAATATTGAAATTTAAATTCGTTAATATCCTCCTCTAAAGTACATGGAGAGAGAGTCTAGACCTGATATTATAGCTTGGGAAAGAGAGCATTGGTAAAGAGATAGAAAAGGTTATCATTGGCCATATTAAGTTCATGTTTATTAGACAATGTCGTCCATCATTTAAAAAAAGCTTGTGAAGTTTTGATTTCAAGTTACTCATAATTTATAAAATGGGCGAAGGTGTTCTCACGAAGATCACTAGTTTGGAACTCTTGGACTAGAGCATTTACTAAATCTTCCAAACTAGTTATAAAATGAATTTTAAGTTTATTGTACCAGTCTAAAGAATCTATACCCAATATTTAATAGCTTGGTAGAGGTAAATGTATTTAATTTGACCCAATATTTATATAGATTTCCAAATTATTTTAGATGAAGAGTAGGATTAGTTAACCCATTATAAGAAATGGTAGGGGTGATACCTCCTATATTGATATTAACAATTTGAGATGTAAGAGGATCATTTTGAAGATGCTAAATTGTCATGTTCACAAGTGGAAGTTGAGGGATAAGATTACCATGGGAATTCTAAAGAACTGGTGGGGGAACATTTTAATTTACATGCCCTATGGCATCTATTGAGGGTGGTTTGAAGATGGATAAGGTGATTTTTCATTTACATCATTTGATTTACATTGTTAGCTTGGAAAGCATCATTTGATTAATAGTTTGTAATAGGAGTTGATGGGTTTGAGTTGCATTGTTGGCATTGTTTGAAGCATTATAATTTCTAGTAGTGGCTTGGGTACCACTATGAGTGTTAGTAGGAGCTTGAGGAGAGCTGTTAGAATGTGAGGCACTAGTGGCATAATTTGCTTATGTGGCAAAAGATGGAGTAGTAAAGGGATGAGAAGAAGCAACACTAGAGGCATGATTACCATGTGTATCAAATAATGCACTAGTGGAATCATTGAGAAGAGTGGGCCTTGGAAGATGTCCACCATATGTAGAACTTGCCATGTTAGTAGAGGTACTAGGCATAGAGGTAAAGGAAGTCAAAGAAGAAGAAGTCATGGTATAATAAGTAGTCAAAATAGAGGGAAGAAGTTGAGAGGAAAAGAAGCTAGTATCCCCAAATCCATATGAGAACATGGGAGAAGGTGAATGAGGCTCCTAAACTTGACCACTTATCATGAATTGGTAAATGGTTGAAGGATCCCTTCCTTAGTGTTGAGGAAACTCATAAATGAAGAAGAACATTTCAGGTGTATACTCTAATTTGAGTTGATATTCAAGTGAGAAGAGAGTATTATGAAGTGAAGAGTAATGAGGAGGTCTCTCATAGTTTTATGTGTGAGTAGCTTTATGAACATTACTTTCATCTAGGAGAGGAGCCATAATCTGCTTATGGGAAACCCTATGAGGTTTGGTAAGACTCATATTGAATTAAACTTTGTATTTTATTCAAACAAGAATTTTATGATGGAGAGAAATTAGGAAAGGCAAAGGTGATGCAAAAGGAAAGGAACTACAAAGGGGCATATAAGAGTACAAAGTCTATTGGGTTGACCTAATACTAAAAATAAGGTTTTGAAACTGAGAAAATATGGTTACAGAGTCAATAGGTTTGACATAATAATGTAACTTGGAATAGAGAACATATTGATAAGGATAAATATTTGATAAGGTTAACTTAGTACTATATCCTAATAGGCAACCAAGAATACTATGTCGACCAGGTTGACTCAGTAGTGTAGGTAGGGGAATAAACAATCGGTAATAGACTATGTCGAACAAAATGATAGTTTATTGAAACAAAAAAAATTACAAGTACTTTTTAAAGAAAGAAATGAAATGAAACACATAATCAATTGGGTTAATTTGGATGATCTAATTGAGGCACACAACACAAAACCTTGCACCAACACTAGCCAATGCAATTTTTTGCAATACAATCATATAATGAACAAAGAGAAAATAGTCAACTTGAAAAAACAAATGCTAACTAAGTGGTCATCCCAAATGTTCTTAGATTATAAAAGTATTATTTTAAATGTGATAGAGAAGTTGGTTGAAATTAGGGAACTAAAAAGTAATCTATGGATGGTTTCAGGATGTGTAGTTTGAAAGGGATCTATGTTGGCAATGGTACTGGCTTGGTATTGGGGCCTACCCACTCACTTCACAATCCCACAGTGATAAGGGTGTCAGGTGATTTAACAATATATACCATTAACCATGTGTTTATACCTGAAAATAGAGCCAAGTTGGCTTCCCCCTTGGTGATGAAATCCAAGTAGGTAGGCCTTGGGTAGATAATTGTTTAAATGCATTTTAAGATTATGTGATTCGATTGTGTGTGAAAAAAAGAGAAAAATATTGAAACTAAATGTTATATTGAGAAACCACCTAATTAGACTATGTGATCTAATTTAAGCATGAAATTAATTAAAAGTGAAAGTGTCAAGTAATTACTAGCATATAGATGTTAATACCAACTTTGAAACATAGTACAATGTTAGTTCAGATGACAGTGTATGCAAACATTATAGAATAGAGTTAAAAGTGTCACTACTATACTATTGAAGTAGAGGTATTTTAAGAACTATGTTGGTAGTGTTGATCTAGTCTTGTAGACATAAGACATAATACAAAACTAGGTCAACTAGTTCAACCTAGTTTGTTGTAGAAGGGTAGTTTTAAAGACTATAAACTATGAAAAATAGATTTGTAATGAATAATAGAAATGATAGAGAAAGAGAGAGGAATCTTGGTGGGTTAGAAGTGTTGAAATTTATCATTGATGTCATGTGATTGAGCCTCTCATTGATGTCAAAATAAGAATGAGGTATGGTGATCTATTTGAATGTCTTATGATGTATAGTGAGAAATGATGGAATAAGTGATTATAGGTTTCTATTGAAGGATGATGTCATGAAGTGATGAGAAGGCTTGAGCATGGGATATATAGTCTAATAATGATGGATATAGGATATAAATGCACATAGGCATAAGAGGATGTCTGAGGACATTTAAACATGCTTTTGAGGCAATTAAGCACCCAAGTATGTTTCATAGTGTGACTACAGAGGTAAGACCTATAGGTCTAATATACAAATAAGCTAGTCTTAGATTTTATCTAATCTAAGTGAGAGTCCTTTGATCTAGGAGGATCCACATACACTCTAAGATAAAAGTTGTCAAATTATAGATTGATCATTAGCATGATATAGATCTCATCGAGAGATTTCTAGTGCAATTTGAATGGGTCAATTTTGAGCCCGTATGCACAAGATATCTTACATTAAAGTCCTAGATCATCAAGGCAAAAGGTGACACAGGTGATGTGGAATAATCCTAGCTTGACAAATGAACCAATTATGTTATGACACATGGAAAAAAGTTTATGTGGGAAAAAAATATTGGTCTCTATACTTCATCTTTGTAAGGTGCATATAGATGACGTAAAATAACTAGGTCAGCTATGGGACCATAGCTGATGGAGTATGATTTTGTTTTAGAAGGGGACCCTACTATTGAAATAGCTATGGGGTATCCAACTATTTAGATGTCAATAATTATCAAATTATGAGTGGTCCACATGGTGGGTCCTCAAGCCACCATGTGGCTTGCCACCACTTCATTTCTCCATAGTCAAAAAATTTTATTAACTGCTTAATGTCAACTCAAGCTCCAGTTTGGATGTTGACCCAATTTGGAGTGGCAAGCCCAAATTAAGAAGTAGAGACCTGAGTTGGGGTGAAGACTTGAATTGGGTTGGAAAGCCCAATTCACCTTGGATGACAAATCAACTCGAATGGGTTGAATTGAGCCTAAGCAGGATACAATTATTAAGGAAGATGATCCAAGTTCCATATTTTAACTTGAATGGGTCAAATTGAACAAACCATAGTCTAAGATTATATTAAACACAGATAGATCCACAAAAAACAACAAAGCCTAAGTTTAACACAATGCTGAGTCATAAGTGGATCATGTTTTCTTAGTTGGGTTGATCCCAACATCCAATTCCCAACATAGTTCATTGTTGAGTTGGGTCAAAACCACATCAACATGCTAAGTTTAGCACATCAAATCAAGGAAGTCACATCCTAAGCTTATCATGAAGCACGATGGGTCAAACTGACTACCCACTAAACTACCATGAATTCCAAGCTTATCAATAATTTATTGGATAAAATTTCAAATGCACGTGGATGGGGAAGCATCCAAAATGGTATGAAGACCAAGCTTGAAGGTATGTGAGAGTATAATTAAAGACTCATGGTGGAAGCCCATGACAAATGTGGGACTAAATGGATTTGTATTAGACACAACCTACTACCTATGGATTTTAACCCTTATCATTTTGGGTTAAATGATAATGATCCCACCTTTGCATCCGTGGCATTAAGCACTATATAAAGTGCTTAAACTTGCATTTGAAGATAAGGTTATTCTGAAGAAGAGAGTGGAAGATTTGAACCTCTGCCCTCATGTGAAATAATGTGGTGCCCCACTGATATAACACATGATTCATAAAAAATATGAAATGGGTGAAGTTGTATCTAAATTCATTATAGCTATAGACTGTGTATAGGCCATAATAGACTAGTTTGCACATATCACCCTTTTTGAAGCACTTAGAAGCATTTTTATCTCTCGGTGTAAACTAGGGAATTGTCCTAGACTCTAAGATGATTTCAATGGTATGTTGAAGAACCTATTTTGGATTTGTTAAGGCCATTTTTTAAGTCCATTTTTGAGACTTTTGGTGGAAGATCCATAGGATTGCAAGATTTCATTGATGATAGTAAGGTGGAAGGTCTATCTGTGGGTTCTGGGACTTTCTAAAGGTTTGTTACTGATTTGTATTTAGTCTTAGAGTATCCATTTGATAATTATGAGGGTTGAGCATGTACTCATTTTTCAAGGAAATGGATCAGTTCATACTACAAGTGAACTTGAAGACATAGGCATTATCAAAATCCATTATCAAGTGCTTATCATGAGTTGATTTTATTCATGCATTATTTTTCTATAATTTTGATTAATTTTTTTGAGTAATCATTATTGAATGCATAATTAGTCAAATACAACATATGAACAAAAAATTGAGCACTTCAGGGTTTGATATAAATATGTATTAAAAGGTCAAATTCCATTTCATTTCCTTGAGTGTTTCAAGAAATTATGTAATTTGACTAAAGGATCTAGGGTAAATAATTTTTTCACATAAATAAGTGCCAATTTATTGATCAAGTTTGGTATCATAGTGGTTCTTGTCTATCATTAACAAATTTTTCATAGTGTATGTGGCTATTGGGACCTACTTGAAGCCATGGATTTGTACCCATGGATGTAGTTTACCATGATGATTTTGATACTAGGCATGATGATATAAATGATTGTGTCATGCTAAAGAGAGAAGACATAATGGATGGTTGAACTAAATATGATGGTGGTGAACATGAGTGCACATCAACACACATAGGATCAATGGATCATCAAACTCTAACAAAAAGTTGATTCTCTTTCTCATCAGTTAGAAGAAGATTTAGGATGAAAGAAATGCCATTGAGATGATCCTAGTACTTTAGCCAGTCTAATATGCAGTCATTGCTTAAGACGTAGACATGTGGTAGAACATTATTGGTTGTGACATCCTGATTGTGCACCATAGTGGTTATAATAAAAGAATGTGAGTAGAGAAAAGACTCATACTATCCCAAGTACTAGTGAACACTTATAATCCATAGTTTGATAGAGGACAACATTTGGACCTCTAGATATTGTATTAAGATCCATGAGAGCTTCTAGACAGAGTATTCCAATCATTTTAGAGGGATGTGTCATTATACTTATTTTTGATGAGGACATTGGAATAGGTTATGTGACCGCTAACGTAATACGTCGATTGGGCTTGTCAACATTGCCATTACTACATGATAAAAGAGTTGGCACATGGAATGACATTATCTGAGGTATGGCAACATGTTGTTACACCTTGCAATTTGTAGTTGGGAGATAGATCTCAGACATGGTGACTCTTGATATCATTCCATTGGATATGGATGAGATGGTTTTGAGAAATTTATATCTCTTCACTTGGCAAGAATCTTTCAAAGATGATGGCATATAAATTTGCTTGGATCACACTTGGATCATGCAGTTCAAGATGGGATAGGTCTCTAAACCTAGTCACAATGATTCCAATCAGACATCAAACTCATATGTACCAAGTGACCATCAGGAACCTGAAGGTGAGCTACATGATGATCCATAGAGAGACTAGTGAAGGAGTTGGACCCACACTAGGATTCTATAACTGCTAAGGAATCTTAGGTGTATTTTGGGTTTATCCATTTGTATATACTCATAAAACTAGCATAAATAATGTGCTATTTTGGATGTATGAATAAGACCCATATAGACAATATTGTGACATACATCATGCATAGTTGTTAAAAGAAGCAAGGGACACTATTTGTATTTGTATATACATACATTATAAAAATTGTAGTTTGATATGTTGTGGAGTCACCTACAGAGAAGAATTGAGTAATAGGTTTATCATACTAAAGTTATCTTCTCACATTTTGGTAGACATTTTCCATTAACAATAGCATATGTAGATTAGGGTATGCTTGTTTTTGTTAAGTCTTATTTTATAGAGAATAGTTTAATAGATCCAGGAAGAACTAAGTCATCACATGTACTTATGTAGAGGCCATTAAGGCTATGCAATAGAAGAGGACATTGGTGTACATGTTATTATCCACATGTAAATACTATTGCATCCATATAGTGAAAGAAGATGTGGATGCATATATAGAATCTTAGGAAGCTCATGTAGTCATGTCACAGAGGAGATCACTATGGTTTATCTATGTAAAGGTTCTTATGAAGATGTGTAGTAGAAGAAGTCATTGCATCCCAATTTTTTGTAGAGGATATTGATGGTTGTGTAGTAGTAGAGGATTTGTAGAAGATGTGATCAATCAATTGTTCTAAGTTGTAGTTATAGAACCTGAGTAGATTGATAAAGACCTATCAAAATTTTTTAGAACCAAATAGCATTTCAGAGGATCAAGTTAGGTACCAAATTTTGGTGAACAAAAATCCCTCTTAGTAGGGAGGATTGATCCAAGAGAATCCACATACACTCTAAGACAAAATTTGTCAAGTTGTAAATTGATCATTGGCATGATGTAGAGCTCGTTGAGAGCTTTCTAGTGTGATTTTAATAGGTCAATTTTGAGCCTATATGTGTAAGATATTACACATTAAAGTTTGAGATCAACAAGGCAAAAGGTGACATAGGGTGATGTGGCATAATCCTAGATAACCAAATGAACTAATTATGTTATGACATGTGGCAAAATGTTTGTGTGGGAAAAAAATATTGGTCTCTATACTTTGTCTTTTTTAGGCATATATAGATAATGTAAAACAAATAGGTCGGCTATGGGACCATAGCTGATGGAGTTCACTTTTGTTTCAGAAAGGGACCATGCCATTGAAATGGCTTTAGAGCATCCAACCAGTTGGATGTTGATAAGTGTTGAATTACGAGTGGTCCACATGGTGGGTCCTCAAACCACCATGTGGCTTGCCACCACTTCATTTCTCCATAGTAAAAAAAATTGTTTATTTCTCAATGCCAACTCAAGCTCGAGTTGGGATGCTAAACCAAGTTAGAGTACTGAGCCCAAGTTGAGAAGTAGAGATCGAAGTTAGGGTGAAGACTTGAATTGGGTTAGAAATCCCAATTCACCTCAGATGCCAACTTGACTCAGATGTGCTAAATTGAGCATGAGTGAGATATAATTGCTAGGGAACACAATCCAAGTTCCATATTTTAACTTGAATGGGTCAAATTAAACATGACACAGTTTAAGATTGTATTTAACATGGATGGGTCCAAAAAACACAACAAATCCTGAGTTCAATGCAATGCTGAGTGAAAAGTGGATCATGTTTACCAAGTTGGGTTGATCCCAACATCTAATTCCTAACATAGTTCATTACTGAGTTGGGTCAAAACCACATCAACATGCTAAGTTTGGTACATCGAATCAAGGAAGCCACATCCGAAGCTTAGCATGAAGCATGATGGGTCAAACCCACTACCCACTAAATTTACATGAAGCTCGATATTATCAATAATGCCTTGGATAGAGTTTCCAATGCACATGGATGGGGAAACATCCAAAATGGTCTGAAGACTAGGCTCGAAGGTAGGTGAGCATCTATTTAAAGACTCACAGTGGAAGCCCATGACAAATGTGGGACTAAAGGGATTTACATTAGCCACAATATACTACCTATGTATTTGAACCCTTATCATTTTGGGTAAATGATATTGATCCCACCATTGCATCCATGGGATTAAGCACTATTTAAAGTGCTTGAACTTGTATTTGAAGACAAGGTTTTTCTGAAGTGTGGAGTGGGAGATTTGAACCTCTACCCCCATGTAAAATAATGAGGTGCCCCACCATTATACCACATGGTTCATAAAAAATATAAAATGTGTGAAATTGTATCTAAATTCATTATAGCTGCAAACTGTGTATAGGCCATAATAGACCAGTTTACACATATCACCTTTTTTGAAGAACTTAGAGGCATTTTTAGCTCTCAATGTAAACTAGGGAATTATCCTAGAATTTGAGATGATTTCAATAGTATGTTAAAGAAACTTTTTTGGATTTGTTAAGGAAATTTTGTAAGTATATTTTCAATAATTTTGGTGGAAGATCGACATGATTGTGAGATTGCATTGGCGACACTAAGGTGGAAGGTCTGTCCATGGGTTCTGGGATTTTTTGAAGGTCTGTTGCCAATTTGTATGTAGTCTTAGAGTATCCATTTGAAAATTGTGAGGGTTGGAAGTGTACTCAATTTTCAAGGAAATGGATTAGTTCATAATATAATCAAACCTAGAGACGTAGGCAGTGTTGAACTCCATTATCAAGTGTTTATTGTGAGTTGATTTTATTCATGCATTCTTTTTCCACAATTTTAATTAATTTTGTTTATTAATCATTATTTAATGCATAATTAGTTAAATAAGACATATTAAAAAAAAATGAGCACTTCAAGGTTTGAGATAAATATGTATTAAAAGGTCAAATTCTATTTTGTTTCCTTGAGTATTTTGGGAAATTGTGTAATTTGATGATAGGATCCAAGGTAAACAATTTTTGCATGGAAATAAATGCCAATTTACAGATCATCCTTAGATGTTGAAAAAACCTATGAAGGATGCATAGTAGTATTAGATCATATGAGAAGGTGTTTTGAACATGTGAAAGTGCATCTACATTGGTAGGAAGGTTAGTTTTGAGCCTTACTCCTTGCATGAGAAACCTAGTATGAAGGCACAGGCTTGGTAGCTTGTTGAGATAAGTAGTATGAGACTTGTGTGAATAAGTTTGGTAGAATGTGATATTGATATTATTTCATTTTAAATGTGTATTATTTATTTTTATCAGTACAAGAGGTTCCCAAGTTGTGTTCAAGGGTTAAGATACAACTAGTAGTTCAAGGCTTAGTATGCATGGAAACTTGGTATGGCCTAATGAAGGGTCAAGATGAGTCTTAAAGGGGATAGAGAACATGTGATAATGGATTAAGGTGAAATAGGTTTTTCCAAGGGTGTTTACCAAGTATGAGGTCATGGATTGAAGAGAAAGCAAGAAAACACATTTTGAGGTCTCCTGTGTATGCATATAGAAAGTTTTCAAACTCGAGAAGGAAGTTTAGATGCTCATTGGCATATGTAAAATTTTCATGGTGTCTTGAGAATTTTTTAAGAGATGGAAAGGTCATAAGAATTATTTCAAATCATTAGGAGGTGGTTTCAAGGATAGATCTATATGAACAAATCTTAAGAAAGCAAACTAGTCTAAAACCCCTTCTAAACCCTTATAGTGACATGATTAGAGAGATATTAATAAAAATGGCCTAAAATGGATTGGTAAATAAATTTTGATGTTTGGATATTGTATAATAATCCATTATGCATCTCTAGGTGGTAGTGGTTTTTTAGGGCAGTGAGTGGAAGCTACAAAAATATGCTTATTTCTGAAGACTTTGATGCTACAAGTAGGGTCAACTAAGTCAATACATGCAAGTGGATGGAGGTTGAAGGTAAAGAATTGTTTTTGTTTTACATGATGTATATTAGATAATATATAGCCTATGTGTAAACTATTTTTTTCACTCAAGTTGACCTATTGCTAAACTAGTAAAGAGTGAAAATAGTGAGAAAAACTAGTCAAAGTGAGAAAGAGATCAGGGATTGGTTTTAGATGATTAGGTAGGAATCCAATTTTTTGGGGGTATTTTTTTAATACCTATACCTAATGTTACCCTAGTTTATAAATTTTCAATATTCTCACATACAAGAAAGAAAGTGCTCTCAAGTTGACCTATCTGAGTGAGTTGAGATAGTGAAGGTGTGTGTTTCAAAGAATGATCTATATGTTCCATATGTGCCATTATATCTCTATAAATTCATGTTTGAAATTGTTAAAATTTTGTTTAAGGATAATGAAATTGCATTATAAGATCTTGGTTTTTTCTCTGTAGGTGGTCTATGTCATGTTCACCATGATTGGTTCTTGAGATAGAATGATTGTTCTACGTATGCACTTGAATTTTTTTTTTTAAGACATAAATGACTTATTCATGCTTGATATAAGATGATAATATAGTTTGAGAAGTTGAAACATGAAATCTAAAATGGTTTATCAGACTATGTGAGGACTGTGAGAGAGTAGCTTGAGAGATTGGTCTGTAAGACTAATGGTTATCACTACAGTTTGAGATATAACTATTGGAGGATGATAGAGAAGACTTAGAGAAACTATTAATGTGAAGGAGAAGTCATGAAAGTGACATTTCAAGTGCTAAAGACAATGTTCTTCATGACTATGTTTTTGGAGCTATAAATAGTTTTGAGTGGCCACATTACAGAGGTGAGTTTGAGGTGTTTTGACAATAGTTAAAGGATATATTATTTATGAGGATGTTATAAAAGTCTCTAAGGTCCATATGAATTTTTTTTATTCATGAGAAGTTCATATGCATATGTTGGTGATCAAATGTTGTTGAGTGTACTTTGGTAGTGTTTAACCATTATGAGTGGTCATATTGCAAGAGTTGGTTTGAGGCCTTCTGGCCTATTTGGTGATGTATGATGTACATGGAGTGGACCATGAGGTCATGAAGAATATTTTCATGTTATTTCATCATGTGGTTGTTTTGTAAAATTGATTAGATGCTTCAGTTTTATGAGGTAGACTTTTCTTGTGTATAAAGGGTTAGTGGCGAGTATGCTTAATAATTTGGTTCAAGTGGTGAATTGAACTTAAATATAGTATGGACCTAAATGTATGTAATCATGGGTATATTTAATAAGTGTTTCAAGTATTGGTGGAGGATAAAGGTTGTTTAATAGGTCAGAAGTGTAACATGTGCTTATGACAAACCTAATTGCGTTAGGTCTCCTTTAGGCATAATGGATGTTTTGGCTCTTAAAGGGTATGCCAAACCTATGAAGTGGTGGTATCACTTGTGTATGTGTTTATAGACCTATTCCAATTATGATAAAAGTGAGTTTAGATTATTGACCGACCAAGATGGGTAAGATCAAGTGTTGAGTATATAAGCAAGGCCTAATTAGCCTATTTGAGCAAGTTAGAGAAGAGTGGACTTAAGCAAAGAAAATATATCATTGAAGGGTTAGTAGTAGGTCATTAAGGACCATCAGAAGAGGAAGGAAATAATGATGAACATCTAACATATCTTTTATAGGTGGATGATAAGGTTAATTAATTTGATAAGCCTCGAAGAGGCATATTGAGTGAGTATGCATAAGAGGCTCTATGAGAGGGGTGGAAGGTTGAAGTGAGATCAATGAAGTGAGAGACCATAAGTAGCTTCATCAGAGGTGTATTATATATATATGATAGTGAGTGGTTTATAATATAGATAAGAGAGAGAGTTGAATAAGAGATCACCATCAATTGAGAAAGAAATAAGGTGTTTTGATGTGATTAATCTTGCCTTGGTTGGATTGGTGCTTAGTCAATAGGGAGTTGGAGCTACCTTGAAAGTTGGAGCTTGAAAAAGTGTCCTTGATGTGGTTGGTTTGGTGCCAAGTCACATAGGGGGTTGTATCCTCCTTTCAAGTTAGATCTTGCTAAAATACTAGTTGGGTCGGTGCCTAACTAGTGAGGGGTTTTTGACTCACTAAATGTTTTTTCATTGCTTATAGAACAATAGTCCAAGTGGTGTGACAATGGGTTTTATTCTGCATGAGGGTTTCCCACATAGATTTGGTGTTCATGTGTTTATCTCTTACTTCTTGCTTATGTGATTAATCTTCTATGCACTACTATATCTCTATGATAGTTTAAATATTTAGAAAATGATGAATGGAATTTAATGAAATGTTTGCACATTGATTCACCCCACTCTCAGTGGTTGTGATTCTAACAGGAAGATGCAGAGGATTGTGAGATTGTTTTTTTTGTGCCCTAACTATTACTTGAAAATTCTACAAACTATGTCAACTAGGTTGATTTAGTTTTGTAGTTCCATGTTTATTGAAGCGTGTGAAGATGAATATACCATCCTTGTCAACCTAGTATGTTTTTTGGAAGCTGTCTGGAATACTATACCAGTGTGGTCAACCTAGTATGTTTTTCTTGAATTCTAGAAGAAGACTCTACTAGCCTAATTGACTCAGTATTTTTTTGGAAGCCTATAAGAGTACTATGTCAACCTATTAGACCTAGTATCCTGCATTTGATGAAGACCTGCACAAATAAAATAGAGTAATTTTTTATGCAACTGTGTGTTAAACCTATGCACATAATTTAGAAACTATAGCGGCCCTATCAACCTAGTATCATAAATATAAAAAAATAATAAAAAAATGAAAAATGTGAAATAAAAACCTACAAGGGTTAGATTCATGTTGGGTTAACCAAAATATATGTAATAAAAAATGCATCAAGTCTATAAATCAATCATATCTCAAAGAAGATAGATCCTACTTACACTTTTGATTGGGGATACATTAGATAATCGGGAACATGACCAATAGGTGGATCCACTAGACCCAATTAGGGGATCTCTTATCACAAAAATAATACTAGGGAGGGTTCCAAAGCCTCTAGTCAAGTAAGATCAAGCAATAACCCTAACTAATGCCTATGTTTTCATATTCAGTAAACTAATAACAAGTAAAGTCTAATCTAGTTCTCACCAAAGCTTATGACATAAAGTGGGGTTAATAAACAACAAAATTAAACATGCATAGAAGACATATACTCACGTCAATGTATACAAAATCCTAATGTGTGAAAGAGAAGTACAAATGCATATCTATTTATTCTTACAAAGGAGGAACAAATTTAGGAATACTTACCTTTGAAGACAAACCCACCGAGCCTTAATCTCTCCCTTAGCCAAGGTGATTCACAAGAGGTTATTATGGTATATAAGGACGACGAGGATAAATAAGTTCTAGGCTACACAACCTATCAATTCATCTAAAAGACTTCTCCATAAGACAAGATCCATATGTCCAAAGAAAGTATGAAACCCTAAGCTTGCTCCTCAAATAGAATTATGGATAAGTAGATGTGAAATAACTCTTAATTATTCTTCTCTTCATGACAAATTATGGAAATGAATGTGTTTATATAGGTAGATCTAACCCTAAACCCTTCTAAATGTTTTGGCCGACAAGGTCGACCCGATCGACCTAGTATTGAAAATGACAAAAACATAACTAGATAATGAATTATGTTGGACATGGCCTGATTAGTTCTTATTAAGATTTGTAAATAAAAATACTACGTCGACCTGGTAGACATAGTCATGCAGACTGTAAAAAATTGGTTTAGGCTAGGGGAAGGGCTAATGAAGATGTAAATGACTAGAGGAGTGTGCAAAATAGGAGGCAAAGCTTACGGGAATGGTATTTAAGAGACAAGTGTGTATATATCAAGTGGAAAAAGGGACAACAATCTTGGAAATCATGAATGGTCTTCCCACCCCTTTCCCAATGCACCCCTTAAGGTGTGCACTTAAAGAGATTGAGACTCGATGGGTTCCTACAATATAGTAAGTGTTAATAAGTGGTAAAATTTGAAAATATTATTTATATATAGAAGGTGATTCTATAATTATTTTAATATATTAGGGGAAACATTACATACCTATTGAGGTAAAAAAAGATCAAAACCAAACTCAAGAAAGTTCTCAAATAACCCATTTTGTTCTCAGACCTCCCAAAATGCTTGTTTTCAACCTGAGAGGTTAATTTATTTTAGTTGGTACAATCAGGAGAATTTTCATGGGACCTTAATATCCTAAGTAAATTTTACTACCCTAATGCACTTCCATTTTTTGGAATTGTTGGAGGATTCATACGTCTAACTTTATGAATCATCCTTAATAATCCAAGTCACTTTTAGGTTGCTTAAGAGAGCCCATAAGGACTCAATGAGAGAGAAATGAATATTTATGCCTCTAAATGGATCAAAAAAAATTCTAAACTACATATAACATGTTAAAGACTCCCCTAAACATCAACCAACCCATGTAATTAGTTGATAAAATAGTGTACATAACCATATGAAATAGGGCTAAAATGACCATTTTTTTTTCTCTTTTACAGGTTTGTACAATGAGTCAGAACTTAAAATTTGTCATAGAGGATGGGGATGATGTTGTATAACTAAAAAACACACTATTTTTGAATTTGGCATGTGTGGAGATCTTGCAAAAGCATTTTTACTCTCTTGGTAGGAAGGCATAATTAAGGCCTAGTTAGGAGAGAGAAAGGGCAAAAAAGTACATCTCCACTCACTCTTAGATCATGAAATTGAACTTGGAGATATAAGTAATAGAGGTAATATAATATTCCCTTATATTCTTAGGATCCTTTGTAATTTTATCTACACAAGGAGGTTTGTAGTATTTTAGAACTATAAGCAAAAAGGCCTATTTAGAGATTTTGGTAGAGAATGACTTGTTAGGGATAGTTTAAGGCCTTATAATGGATTTTTTCAGGTCTAATATGATGTAAAATTCCATTCATGAAGTTTGGATGAGCTAAAGTAACTGAAACCAATTTTTGACACTTGTGTGCAAAACAAGCCTAAGGAAATGAAGAGCCCTCTAGACACCTTGCATGAGAAAGAGGTAATGTGTCAAAGAAAACATATTTGGGTTAGTTGAGAGGTGTATATATCATATCAAAAAGGTATAATAAATTTATTTTACCATCAATAAGGCCACTTATCCTTCAACATGTCAAGAAGAAGGGGAGTTTCAAAAAACTAGTCAAGGTGTTAAATAACCATTTCAACTTCCACACCACTTGGAGAGTTAGAAAGTATTCAAAGGAGATACACATGGAATATTAGACCTATTTAATTTTTTCCATAACCCCTCTTTTTGTTGTAACTCACATTGACACTTGTCTACCTTGTCTCTCCTACACCCTTCTTCTCTTCTCTCTCACTTTTTCTATTTATTGAGTCACTTTGGATTTGATGTATCCTCCACCTGAGTATGGTGAATCCCTACTCATTTGAATCCTTTTATAAATAAATAATGATATGGTTTATATTTTTCATGAGTTTTTTCAATGTGTATGTTAAGTTAGTTGATCTTCCTAAGTGATAGTTTCTCTTCCTTAGCATGTTGTCCTTGCATCCGTATTTAGATTTAAAAGTCTATTGCAGGTCCCTTGAAGTGTCATAATGGAGTTATCTTGAGTTTAGTGAGTTTTATATACACCATTTTCAAGTCATGACCTTGGGTTTAGTCCTCCTATCTTAAGCTTACTTCACAAACCTCCATGAGAAATACTAATGTAATAGGTAAATTTGGATTAGTGTATGTGTAGATTAGGCTTTTGTTTGAAGTGTCAATACAATTAGTTGGTAGTGGTCAAGTTAAAATTGGTGAATCACCTCATTAGGATAGTTTAATTTATGTAATATCTCTCCCTTTTCATCCAAATGATCTAGTAGTTTAGGTGATGAGATTCAATATACAAACCAAAGGAGCTAGCCCTTCAATCTAGAAGTTTACCTCTACTATAGGCAACCCACAGGCCTATAGGTAATTATTAATAATATATAATGTATATAAATATTAATGAAATAAATATAGAAATAAAATTCATAAAATAAAATATAAGAGAGACATAGATTTAACATGGTTCACCCAATATGGGATAGATCCACATAGAAAAGCTAGTTCTTCTCTTATTCAGTCTAAAAAATGAAAGGATAAACCTAAAATATATCCATTACAATCTCATATTCACTCACACATAGTGTTATGCCATCATTAAAATTCCCTCATATCAAAGGAGGGTTACATATTAGGGAAAAAATGTACCAACATAATTTCTACCATTAGATCTGTGACCTAATAATGAATGGTCTAGATTTAGTATGAAATTATAATAGTGGGAAGGCATTTCCCCCACACACCCCGCTTTTTGGAACTAGGAGTTATAATAATATCAAGCTCCACCATCCAATAATATCCCACTTGGAGACTTATTATTGTAACTCCCTCGCTACAACTTTTCCTTAGACTTTTCTTTGAACTTTGACCCTAGCATGTTTCTCATCTTCCTTGTCATCCCTAAATACCTATTTAAGTTAAAAAAATCTAAAAATTATCCTTTGTGACTATATTTATTAACATAACTATAAGATTCTAACTCGTATGGATCTTTGCCAACTTTTATTGACCATCCTCCAAAATTGAACGAATGAAGTGATACCTGAGTTGTATATATTTAGTTCTTGAGTGGAATGTTGAGTTCTTTGCTAAATAAATCAAACTATAGATATCACTATACAAATTACAATATTCCTACTTATACCTCAACACTTATATGAACCACTACATCCATATCATCTCCTTGCTTGCTTCTATAGCTATAACATGCTCTGCCTTTGTAGTTGACAAAGCAACTATCTTCTACAATTTTGAAATAAAACTAACTATTGTGTCACAAATAGTGAATATATAACCTATGGTACTCCCCACGACATCTAAATATCCAACCATGTATGCATCAACATATCCTCATAAGGTAACATCTAACCCTTCATAACAAAATAATTTATCAATGGCCCCTATCAATTACTTGAGAATCCACTTGACTGAATCCTAGTGCTCCTTTCCTATATTATTCATAAACTTGCTGATAGCTCCCACTACATGAGAAATGTATGGTCTTGTGCACACCATAACATACGTTAAACTTCCAACTACTAAAGTATATGTCACTTTGGACATGTAATTGATTTCTTCCTACATTTTAGGACATTGTTCCTTGTTTAATTTGAAGTGCCCTCCCAAAGGTGTACTCATTGGTTTTACATCTTTCATATTGAACTTGGCTAACACCTTCTTGATGTACTCTTCTTGAGGCAGTGCCAATTTTTTATTTTTCCTATCTCTTTTTATTCTCATACCAAGGATTTAATTTGCAACACCCAAATCCTTCATTGAAAATGAATTAGTTAGTTTTCTTTTGAGCTCATTTATATCTTACATGTTAAACCCTACAATAAGAATGCCATATACATAAAATAAAATGATAATATAGTTGTCATTATCTAATCTCTCAAAATAAACATAGTGGTTAGAATAACATCTAATATAATCTTGTTATGTCATAAATATGTTAAATTTCAAATACCACTGCCTTGGAGCATGCTTTAGGCCATACAAACTCTTCTTCAATCTACGCACCATTTTTTACTTACCTTTTAAGAAATAGGAATTCTAATAAGATTAGGCTTCACCATCTAATAGTAATCCCATGTTCAAGTCAATTTGGAGAAGGCTTGAACTACCTCTCCAAGGGTGCAAAATTGAGTGACAATAGTTTTGACATGCCTAGTGGGACTTAAGGTCCAAAAGAGTGGAAGTATTTTTGGTGTATTCTTCTACCTATCAGCTTTGAGAGGCATTCAACAACACCAATGGTGACTTTGAATGTAATGATCTAGTTATAAGTAGTCTAGGTACTTATTGTGAATTTTTTGGGAGCATATCTTATGTTTTAATTTGACTAATGAGGTTGGAATGGATTAATATGATGAGAGATTACACTATAAAACTCCCTACTAACCTTTTCATGACCCCCATTATGTATCTCAATAGCCCTATCAAATTTTTATCAACCCTATGAGCCATGACAACCCTATGGTTGATATATTCCCTCTCCTTATGGTCATGATGTTGTCGAGTAGAACTATGAATAAGCCTATGAGGAAGGCTATCAAGAAGAGTACCAGGAAGTGTCTCCCCATCAGCCTTAATATGATCCATATAAACCTTAGCATGATTCCTATCAGCCTTATCATGAGGAATCAAATGACACCATTAATTGGGAAGAAAAATATTGGGAAGAAAGATATAAGGCCTTACAAGCTTAAGTTATGAACTAATTCAATAATTAGAATCTCACCAAAACCCCTACTATCCCCCTCCTCCTCCTCCTTCAATTCCACTTCAATCCAAATCCTTGTTGGCACTCATGCCAAATGTTCTAAACTTAGAAAATGTGATGAGAAAATGGGATAAGGAAAGTGGTGTGATCCCTATTAATCTCATACAGAATTTGAGAAATTTTGTTCAATTATTTATGAATAAGTGGAGGTTAATTGAAGAGGAAGCCAACTATGTCATCAATGATGCTTTGTATGAAATGAGATGTTATATCCAATGGTGGGTAGATTTATTAGAGAGGTGAGAAAACCAAAAGCTTGAATATGAGCTTGTAGCTATTGAAGATCCTCAAGAATGCTATGAGGGAAGTGAAATTATTGTTGAAGAGGGGATCTCTTCCTTTTCCCAACCTAATTTGTTATGTCTCCAAAAATTTGAGTTCATTCAAGAAGCCTCTATTCCCAAATCCGTTCATGATCCTTCCACCACATCTCATACTCCCTCTACAACCCATGAACTTGTCTATCACCCTCCCACCTCATCCATTATTGAAGGAGAACCCATCCTATGGGAGATAAGTGAAGAATATCAATCCAAAGTTACAGCTAATCAAGAAGATGACTCAAGTGTCTATGATGAATAATTCACTATAGGGACTCCCCTTGGTGAAGACAATAATATATCCATTTTTTTGAGTGATAAAAATATGATCAAGATCAAGTTGCAGCTACTCATGAAGAAGTTGGTAAAGACATGGAAGAGAAGGTGTTTGAAGAGAACATTGCATCAACTAAGTTAGTTGGATCTCATGGGCATGATCAAGAGGTTGAATCTAAAAATATAATAGAATATGGAGATACTACTACTTCCATGGAATAAGATGACTTATGGAAAAGATTCAATGAAAATTTTGAATAATTTTAAGGCCTTAAAAATATTACACTTTTTATTGGTCAAGTTGAAGACACTCTTGAAGTTGCCATGCCTCTTGATGGTGTGCTTTTAAAATAAGATCTTATTCCATCCAAACTCGTTGAAGTTTCATCCAACCTTTAAGTTAAAAACTCTTCAAGAAAACAAGTTGAAGTTGATCAAGTACACAATGACCAAGAAAATGAGTTTTAATAGGTTATGGTTCTTGAAGAAAAAGAAAATAGGGATGATTGAAAGAAACATATTGAACACCTTCAAGATATTGAATACTTTTCAAGGTTGAAAGTCATGTGCATAATGAGATCAAACAAGATGTCTTCATTAAAGATAATAATGAAGATGGGGCTGAGTATACAAAGTTCCTTGTAGAGCTTAACAATATTATAGCTGATAATAAATTTGATGTTATTCAAGATGCCATGAATGAAAAAGAAGCATGCCTAGATAAAACATCATTGGGTCAAGTTTCAGCTAAATATTATAATGAGAATATGGTTAATGAGTCACAAGAGGAATTCACCTTCATAAGTGATATTTTTGCAACTGGTGTTGTTACATTTGAGATCATGCCAAGAGGATTGGAAAGCATGAAGGAGTTGAAGACATTGAAGCCAAATATCGAAAGTTAACTTGATTCATGCACTCCATCTCATGGATCAAAATATGTTGCAAGTTTCCACTTCGATTTAGGAGGAGAAAGTTTGTTTTAGGTTATATAGTATAGATTGCTTGAGTTGTTGTTGTGTTTCTTAAGTGCTTGATATCACATGTGTGTGTTTTTATTTATTGTGAAGGTTAATAAATTTATTATGTCATGTTATAAGTCTATCCAAGTTTGAAATTGAGTGTGAGAGAATTTGTTTCCCAATGGACATGCAAGGTTACTAGTCTTATTAACATTGTAGGCATGCTATCACTGTGAATCACCAAACATGTTGACCAAATTTGACCCCAAGTCAAATTTGGGTCACCCCTTACATATTTAAAATTTCATAGTATTTTTATGTGGTCATGTCATACCCTATATGGTCCTTAAGATTCTTCATTTAACCTTGTCAACATTGTTTAAGGTTAGTTTGGAGAAGTTACGGTAATTTCATATTGTGGTCATATAATGATATAGGGGTGTCATTGCAAGATAAAAAATGATAAAGTTGTGTCATAGGTGATTATTATTTAATTAAATTCATTTCATGTGTCAAATACCTTTTCATAATGTTTCATAAAGTTTTGGAATGTATGAAGTTCATTTGCTAGCTTAAAGGGGGTAAAATTCATGAAAAAATGATTTTTTTGGCTAACTCTAATGTATTTCAAAGTTAAATAAAGGAAAAATTAATATCATAAACATTAAAAGGAGTTGTGATCAGTTAATAAACTATCACATCTATTATAAGAATCAAAACAAAGTCAATTTCTTGAAATTCAATGCCACTTTGAGGAGTTAGAGAAGTTGTATAGACTTGTGGAAGTTATATGAATGTGAAAATAAATTTAGAACATCCTTTAATATTCTATAGGTTATTAAAAATATTGGGAATAATTTTGGAGTTCCAAATTTGTAGGAAACTTTCTCTCTCCTCCATCACTCTATTCATAAGCTAGTGAAGGCATAATTCAAACAGATGGTATAAGCTATACATATAGAATTGGGGGATGATATTTTGTCTAAAGTTTGGGAACCATATAAGATTCCAATTTTTGTAATTTTTCATTATATTGATGCTCTTATATTTATGAACAATTGTTAAGAGCCTAGACTACTTTTTGATAGCTCAAAACCCCACATGCTAAGTTTAGATCAACTTTAGAACAAATTATAAATTTTTGGATGCATGAAATTATAAATTTTTAGATGCCTCACACATGTTCATTCATAATGGTGTCATATTTGGATATCCATTTGGTAAATAAAGTCTCTCTTGTGAGAAATTTGAATTGAATGTTATATTTTCTATGTTTTTGAGTTCTCTAGGTCATTTGATGAATTTGAGTGTATATTAATTTCCATATAATATCCTCTAAATCCATAAATAACCTTAAAATCAGTCAAAAAATACATATAAGTTTGAAGAGATGGTCACATATCTTCATTCACTCTTGGGACTGTGTTCTGTGCTTGTATAACAGACTGAGTTGGAAGTGTTCCAATATGTTTTTCAAGGAGTTTAGAGTTTTGTATTCATGTCAACATGTTTATATAATGATTATAACTCTCTTGTAGTCATAGTGACCATTTTTCACTCTCCAAAGTTTCAATACTTCCAAGGTTACTAAAACAGTCATCTTCAACCACTTGTAGGTCTACAACTTCAATGGAGGTTCATGGTGTTAATATATCAAGAAGGTTGTCTATGCCATAAAAATAAGGTGATGGTTCATTGTGAGAAGGGTCATAGAAATACAAGTATATCCAAGGCATTTAAAGGTCAAAACTGAGTTGAGGACCAATCAAATTTCCTAATATGCACCTATAATTAGCCAATGTTGGAAAGTGCTTTAAACAGGGTCATAGTGATGTAGTACAAGGGTTTCAAGGTAGTGGGGAGGTATTAAGGAAAAAATAACATGATATAGATCCATTGAAAGATTTTGAAATTTATCTTAGAGACCTAATAAGGCTAATAAGCCTAAAACATAGTCAATTATCCAAATTAACACCTACAACCTATTGAGAGATTGGTCTTAGGACAAAGAGGTTGATTGAAGCTTGGAGTTTCAAACAATAAAAGGGTTTCATATCATAAATAGCATGGAAAACCATTAAATAATTAGAGTAATATGAGATAAAGTAAAAAAACTCCATAAACATAGTCAATTCATTCAACATCAACACCTACAACCAACCTATTGAAGGGTTTGCCTTGGGTAGTGGTGTTTGATGGAAAAATAGAGGTTTTAAGGGATTTGAGGTAGGTTCTTAGCTATCTCAATGGTATGAAAAGAGTCTAAAATTATCATCCTTAATTAGGACTCCTAGAACATCAAGATTAAGTAGACAAATCATAGTCCTAATGTGCACATAGTCACCTCTAAGGTCTGCCTAAGTGACTAAGGACTTTCTAGGACTTGAGACAATGGTTGGTGTGAGATTTGATGGTTAGAAAAGACACTAGTGTTCTCAAGATATGGAGAGAAAAGGGGTTCTAAGTGAATAATGGATAAAGATATAAAATAAGGCTATAAGTTAGGATCACAGTCCTAATATGCACACATGCATATACATATTTCAAAAGAGGTTCTAAAATAGGGGTCATAATTGAAAGACAAACATATACATAGTTCTGCCTACTTTGTCCTAAGAAGTGGTAAGTGTTGAAGATGGTTGAAATGAATGAGGGAGGTAGAATGTTTTAATATGATTAAAGGATAATAACATAGTGTAAATATTGTCTTATAAAGCCTTCAGACTCAAATATTAAAGTGAAACATCATGATATCATACCCTATTCAAGCCTCATAAGGCCTAAATACATACACTATCTTGTATGGATAGATCTTGAGGAGATGCTATTTATAGTGGAGTGAAGATGATACATTAAAGACCTGAGATGATGGTTAATAACCTACACACACACTTCATGAAGTCACATACATCTAACAATGGGAGGAAATGTGAGAAACTAGGTATGATAATCAACTAGGCCTATAAACACTAAGCCTAGAACTTGAGATGTTGTAGAGAGTTTGAGGAAGAGGGTGATTGGATAATGAATGGAAAAGGTCATCAGAAACATTACAGACTTATTGAGGTCATTAGAGATCAAAACCAAACTCAAGAAAGTTCTCAAATAACCCATTTTGTTTTCAAACCTCCCAAAATGATTGTTTTCAACTCGAGAGGTCATTTTATTTTTCTTGGTACGTTCAAGAATATTTGCATGGGACCTTGAGATCCTAGGTGAAGTTGAATACCCTAATGCACTTCTATTTTTTGGAATTTTTTGGAAGATTCATACATCCATCTTTATGAATCATTTGTAAGAAGTCATGTCACTTTTAGGGTGCCTAAGAGAGCCATAAGAACCTGGTGAGAGAGAAAGGAAGATACATGCCTTGATATGGATCATACAATCTTCCAAACTACCTATAACATGTTCAAGACTCCCCTAAGAATCACCTAATGCAATTACTTGATATAGTACTATATGGAAAAGGGCTAAAATGATTACTTTTTTCTATTTTACAGGTATGTAGAATGAGTTAGAAATTTAAATCTGGAATGGAGGATGGGGATGAGTTTTATAATTGAATCACATACTATTTTAGAGTTTGGCACATGTGGGGATACTATAGAATCATTTTTTACTCTCTTGATAGGGAGGCATAATTGAGTCCTAGTTAAGAGAGAGAAAGGGTAAAAAAGTACATCTCCACTCACTCTCAAAGCATGTAATTGAATATAGAGATATAAGGAAATAGAGGGTACTATAATATGCCAAAATATTATTAGGATCCTATATAATTTTTTATACACAATGAGGTTTGTACAATTTTAGGGCTACAAGTAATGAGGCCTATTTAGAGATTTTGGTAGAGAACTACTTATCGGGGCTAGTTTGATGCATCAAAATAGATTGTTGTAGGTCCAATATGATGTAAATAGTCCATCCATGAAGTTTGGATGAGTTAAAGTAACTAAAACTAAGTTTTGACACTTGTTTAAAAAATAGGCCTAAGGAGATGAAGAGCCCTCTAGACACCTTACATGAGAAAGAGATGATGTGTCAAAGAAAACCTATTTGGGTTAGCTAAGAGGTGTCAAGATTAGATTAAAGAGGTGTAAGAAACTAAACTAACCATCAATAAGGCCACTTGTCCTTCAACATGTCAAGAAGAAGGGGAGTTTCAAGAAACTAATCAAGGTGTCAAGCAACCATTTCAACTCCCATGCCACTTGGAGAGTTAGAGAATCTTAAGAGGATCCACACATGGCATCTTAGAACCATTAAAGCTATTCACTAACCCTTTTTCTTTTTATAACTCACATTGACACTTGTATACCTTCTCTCTCCTACACCCTTCTTCTCTTCTCTCTCACTTTATTTATATATTGAGCCACTTTGGATTTAAAATGTATCCTCCACCTGAGTATGGTGAAACCTTTCTCATTTTAAGCCTTTTAGAAATAAATAATGATCTAATTTACTTTTTCCATGAGTTATTTCAATGTGTATGTTAAGTTAGTTGATCTTGCTAAGAGATAGTTTCTCTTCCTTAGCATGTTGTCCTTGCTTGCATCCATATTCAGCTTTGAAATTTTATTGCATATTTATTGAAGTTTCATAGTTATCATGAGTTTAGTGAGTTGTTTCTACATTAGTGTCATGTCATGACCTTGGGTTTAGTCTTCCTTGATCCAGGAGATTTCCCATTGAAAATTCTAATCAATTATTTGGAATATTTAATTATTGTTGTGAATGTAGATGGGGCATTACCTAGCCAATATTGCCACACCTCCACCCATAAAGTTATAATTAATTTTGAAAAATTTCCACCAATAAAATATATTTTAATATATTTATTATTTATTAATAAATATATTTCCATTAGGATATTTCTATTAATTTTTATTAAGATTTTAATAAATATCTTTTATTTTAAAGAAAATACGTACCATTCCATTCCATGCATATTAAGTTTCTTTTAAAAAGATTTTAAGTTGACACATGTCATTAAATAAAGGACTTATAGTTTAGCATCAAAGTCAAAATACTTGGTAATATTCTTTAAAGGAATGTGGCATTAAGTTCCATATGGACATGTTGACATATATATAAGTGCCAAAATTTAAAGGCATGAGCTTCCATGGTATATGGTGTTGGATTTTTGGATAAGCATGGAACTCCACATTAAAGAAATTACATGGCAAGTATGGCATTAAAATTTTATGCATGAAACAATTTCAACATGGTAATCTTGAATTAATGCAAATATTATTTATGTAAGTCTTGATTCTTAATCTTGGCTTACAGAGCTTTGGCATGCATTTAATCTTGGCATGGAATTTTTTTAAAGAATTACATAAAATACATTATTTTTACATTTAAGTGGGAATAATTATTATTAATACAATGGAGAATATAAGATAATTTAATTCTTTAAAGTTTTTGGAAGATTCTCAGGTGTTGTATGCAAAAACATTGATGATAAATGGTTTATAGCTGGCAAAGCCTATTCAAAGCTTGTTTTAATTATATAATTGTTGTTAGGCTAATTTTTAGTAGAATGTCAACCCAATAATAGGGAAAATTCCACTTTGGTATTTTGGTTTTGATTGGTTGCAGAGTAAAACCGAATATAGGTAGCAATAGGAAATTCCAGAGAGCCAATGTCATGATGTTGAAATGGGAAAAACCTAATTTAGGGAAACTTTTAGTACCTAGGGAAATTTGTTATTGCTAAACCAATGCCAAGTAACATTGAGAAATATATAACTATGGGTTATTTTATAGAGGTAGTAAGAAGATTTTGGTAGAAAAGTAGTGGATTCGCACAGAGGAAATTTTAGATAGAGATATCTGGATATAGAGGTAGCAAAAGTTCTGGGTGGTTTATTTTATTACACAGATAGATATCTAATATGGAAATAAATTATTTACTCAGAGAGTTTTTGTAATCAATCTCAAAGAGATTTAATAAGATCAGAACACTCATAGAGTGGACCTAGGGATGTAGCCATTTGGTGAACCCCATAAATAAATCTTCTATGTTATATTTTGTTTTTAATTTCCTCTCTATGATCAAAAATCCTTTCGATTTACTTTATTAAATTGAAAAAGTTTTATAAATTAATTTTTTGGATTTATTAAAAGGGAAAATTTGAAATTAAAATATTTCATTTTAATTTAAATATGATCCAAGTAGATTGTAAGGGTTTTTATAACTTGGATTTCTCAATCAATTTGGTATTAGAGCCTGTGATCAAGGCTATTTAACACATTGTATGGTAATTAAAATAGTCTTGTATGTTAACCAAGTCTTGATCAAGATGTGGTGAAGGCAAACTTGTAGAGTTTGAACCTAAAATTGGTGCAAGATATGCAAGCCAATAGTCAAATATGGGAGCAGACATGTCTGAGGTAGAAATCCAACATGCTTTCCCCAACATGAAAAATATGGTTGAAGAAATGTACAATGAACATAGAAAGGGGAAATAAGTAAAGGAAGATCAAGATGAAAGAGAAGAAATTCCTCTTTCATATTCACTTTAAAAAAAGGCCTCCTCTTTTGTAGATGGTAAAAATATCCCACATTTGAAATTAGATATTAAATTTGATTTACCAATATATAATGTTGACCTCAGAGTAGAGAAATTGGATAATTGAGTCAAGGAGATTGAGATATATTGTAGGATTCAGAATATTCTTAGTGAGGAAGCCAAGATTTAGTTGGATACTTTTTGTATGAGTGGCACAAAACTCATCTAGTGGGAGAGTAAGATTCAGGAAGATCTCAAGCAACATGGTAAGGTAATTTCTTCTTGGAATGATTTTGTTTCTAAATTAAGAAATAAATTTTATCCTTTGGGTTATATGCAACAATATACTATGGATTGGTAGGATTTAAGACATAATAAAGGTTAGAGTGTGAAAGATTATACTCAAGAATTTAGAAAGAAGGCATTACTGTGAGGCATTCCTCTGTACAATTCAGAAACATTACTAAAGTATATTGGAGGTTTGCATAGTTATTTGAGACATACTATTCTCATGTTTAATCCTTCTAACCTTGATGAAGTCTATGCGTAAGCTACCCATATGGAAGCTAAGGGTAAGATGACCAAGGAAGGCTATGGAAAGAAAGCTCACAAGCCAATTAAAAATAGAAGAAATGGTAAAGGAAAGGGTAAGGGTAAGTCTACTTACACTGTTAATAAAGAGAAAGTAAAACCTTTCTATAATCACTGCAAGAAGAATCATGATGAGGCTAAGTGTTAGCAACTCCATTGAGAACTCAAGCTAAGGAAGTTGATGAAACAAAAGTGACTTCTATGGGTTTGCAAGGTTAAACTTCTTCCTTTTCTAACCCTAAACCATATGTTATTGATTCATCTTCTAAAAATAAATCTAAACATAATAAAATAAAAATAAATGATCTTTTCCACATAAGAGTCATATCTAAGTATAGTAAAATAGATACTCTTTTTGATAGTGGATCACAAACTAATCTTATTTCTGAATAGGTTGTTAAAAAATTAGGGCTCAAAACAAAACCACATCTAAAACCATATCCTTTAGGATGGGTGTATGATGATGAAAAATTTCAAGTCACAAAAAAATGCACCTTGAGGTTTGATATTACTTCTAAATTCATTGATGAAGTAGAGCCAGATGTAGTTCCTTTGGATATTTATGGATTTTTTTTGGGAAGTCCTTACTTTTATGATGTAAAGGAAATATTTTATAGATAAGAGAACAAATATGTGCTTGTAAAGGATGAGATTGAATACATAGTAAGAACCCATCATGTCAAAACCAATTTAACTCTTGTCTTTACAGGACAAATGAAATGACTTGTAAAATCAAGTAAAAGTTTTGTTCTCATGATTGTGAAAGGCAAGGATAGTGAAAAATTCATGGCTTTAGAGGTTTGTGATCCTAAACATCAATTTGAAATAGAAAATATTATCTCTAACTACAATGGTGCTTTTCAAGAACCACAAGGTTTACCTTCTAAGAGGGAAATCCAACATGAGATTCAATTGTAGCATGATGCCTCTCTCCTTAATATTGGCATGTATAGGTTGTCAGTAGTAAAGAATGAAGAAATAAAGAAGTAAGCGATGGAGTTACTTGAGAAAGGAGTCATTCATCCAAGTACCTCTCCGTGTGGTTCACCTATTGTCTTGGTACCAAATAAATATGGTACATGGCATATGTGCATAGATTTCCAAGCTTTGAATAAAATCACAGTTAAAAACCACTACCCTCTTCCTCGTATTGATGATTTGTTAGATCAATGGAAAAATGAAAAATATTTTACTAGGTTATAAATGAGAAGTGGTTATCACTAAATAAGAATAAGTGATGGTGATAGTAAAAAAACTACTTTTAAAACTAAGCAAGGTCTTTTTGAGTGGCTTGTTATGCCTTTTGGGCTTTGTAATGCACCTACTACATTTATGTGGGTTATGAATGATGTGTCAGGACCATTTATTGATGATTTTGTAATTATGTACTTGGATGACATTTTAATTTTTAGTAACATGTGGGAAGATCATCTTAAACACATTAATAGAGTCTTAGATACTTTGTAAAAGGAGAAACTATTTATAAAAATGTAAAATTGTGAATTTTCAAAAACATATTTGGTTTACTTAGGCTATGTTGTAGAGAATGGCTCATTAAAAATAGACCCTGCAAAAGTTTAAACCATAGTAAGTTGGCCAAGGCCTAATTTTGCAATAAAAGTTAGAATTTTTCTTAGAGCAGTTCAATTTTGGAGAAAATTTATTGCTAACTTATCTTATATTGCATCTCCTTTACATGATTTAATAAGTGTTAAGCAGGGCTTTAAATGGGGAGGAAAGCATAAAAAAGCTTTCAATACACTAAAAGAAAAGATAAGTACAACCCCAAATTTTGCACTTCTTGATTTATGACAATTTTTTGAGATAGAAACTGATGCTAGTGGGTATAAAATGGGGTAATTTAATGCAAAATAAAAAATTGGGGTGTTTTCATTTATAAACCTTTACAAGTGTAGTTAAAAATTATCCTACTTATGATAAAGATTTGTATGCTTTTGTTCAGAGTGTGAAAAAGTGGAAACACTATTTGATGGGCAAATAAACAATCATCCATATGAATCATTAGCCTTTACAATAGCTTCAATCACAATCAAAGATACAATAATCATGACACTTCTGATGGATGGGATTTTTATAGCAGTTCCATCTTGTTATAAGGTATAAGAGGGAATACATAATAAGATTTTAGATATGATTTATAGACCTCCTATTGTAGCATCTACTATTTTTCAACATAGTCCTTTTGTTAATGAAAGTTATAAGAAATAGTATGCTAGAGATGTTGATTTTAAGGATGTCGATGAAGATTTGATAAATGGTAAATCGGTAGAAGCATTTGACTATCATGTGCATAATGGAATGTTATATCATCTTGGAAAAATTTGTATTCCATAGGATGAAAGAGTTCACATGATTAGAGAAGCACACATTTCTCTTATTTTAGGTCATTTTGGCATTGGTAAAATAGTTGCACAGTTACAAAGATATTGTCATTGGCCCCATATGACATAAAATGTATCTAAATATATTAAAGGTTGCATTCCTTGTTCCACAAGTAAACCTAGTAATTGAAAGTTAGGATTGTATACACCTCTTCCTATTCCTAAATATCCTTGGGAAAGTATTTCTATGGATTTTTTAGGAGGTATACCTATGTCACAAGAAAAACATGATTATCTATATGTGGTTTTTGATAGATTCAAAAAAATGTGTATTTTGGTTCCTTGTACTAAATAGGTTACAGGCGAGGATACTACATATTTATTCTTCAAAAATGTTTGGATCCAGTTTGGATTACCCATTTCTATTATATCTAATTGTGATGATCGATTTGTTGGTGAGTTTTGGTTAGCATTGTGGGACTTGATGGATACTAAGCTAAATAAAAGTACAACCTTTCATCCACAAAATGATGTACAAATAGAAGTGGTCAACCAAATAGTGGTACATTTACTTAGGGGGTATTGTTGTAAACATCCTAAATTATGGGATGAACATTTATATTATATGCAACATTCTTATAACCATGCTTTACATTCTTATACTTTAAAGTCTCCTTTTGAGACTTGTTTTGGTTATTTGCCTATGTATCCTTTGGACTTATCTTTTGAAAAAGAATCTAACTCAGTGGTGAATACAAATAGTGATGCTGAGAAGGCTAAAAAATTCATTCAGAGAATTCAGAAAGATGTTTAAAAACAATTGGAGAAGAGCCAAGCTAAATATAAGGCTAGGCATGGCAAACATAGAGTTGATCATCAATTCAAAGTGGATGATCGGGTTTGGATTCACATCAATAAATAAAAACTGAAAGGTGAAGGTAGAAAATTAAAATCATACGTATGGTCCTTTTAAGATTTTAGAAAAGATTGGTACAAATGCTTTTTGATTGAATTTGCCTTTTTACATGCAGATTTATTCAGTGGTTAATGTGAAAAACTTGAAATTGTATGAGCCTCTTATGATCATGGATTAAGATGAGGCTATTCAGGTTCCTAATGTTGATGATTTTGCTATTGAGTCTCTTCATGAGTTGTAGGGAGATGTTATTTTTGAAAGGAAAACTAGAACTACACGAAGGGCTGATACTAAATATCTTCGTGTGGGTTTGAAAGGGATGCATCCAAATAAGGCAAAATGGATGGAAGTCAAGAAAGTGAGGGAAAATACCCTCACCTAGTTGATAATTAAATTCAAATTTTGGAGGTTAAAAAGTTTTCGGTGGGGAGGAATGATCTAGGAGATTTCCCACTGAAGATTCTGATCAATTATTTGGAATATTTAATTATTGCTATGAATGTAGGTGGGGCATTATTTGGCCAATAATGCCACACCTCCACCCATAACATTATAATTAATTTTGAAAAATTTCCACCAATAAAATATATTTTAATATTTATTAATAAATATATTTTTATTAAGATATTTTAATTAATTTTTATACATTTTAATATATCTATTATTTATTAATAAATATATTTTTATTAAGATTTTAACAAATATCTTTTATTTTAAAGAAAATACGTACCATTCCATTCCATTCCATTCCATGCATATTAAGTTTTTGTTAAAAAGATTTTAAGTTGACACGTCATTAAAATAGACATGGACTTATAGTTTAGCATCAAAGTCAAACTACATGGTAATATTATTTAAAAGAATATGGCGTTAAGTTCCATGTGGACATGTTGACATATATATAAGCGCCAAACTTTAAAGGCATGAGTTTCCATGGTATATGGCATTGGATTTTTAGATAAGCATGGAACTTTGTGTTAAATAAATTATGTGGCAAGTATGGCGTTGAAATTTTATGCATGAAATAATTTCAATGTGGTAATATTGAATTAATGCAAATCTTGTTTATGTAAGTCTTGATTCTTGATCTTGGCTTAAGGAGTCTTGGCATGCATTTAATTTTGGTATGGAATCTTTTTAAAGAATTACATATAATGCATTGTTTCTACATTCAAGTGGGAATAATTATTATTATTAATACATTGGAAAATATGTGTTAATTTAATTCTGTAAGGTTTATGGAGGATTCTTAATAGGGTTGCATGTAGAAACATTAACGACAAAGGGTTTATAGCTGACAAGCCTACTCAAAGCTTGCTTTAATTACATAATTATTTTTAGGCCCATTTTTAATGAAATGTGAACCCAAAAATAGGGAAAAATCCATTTTGGGATTTTGGTTTTGATCAGTCATAGAGCAAAACTAAATATAGGTAGCAACATGTAATCCCAAAGAGCCAACGCCATGCTGTTGAAATGGGGAAAACCTAATTTAGGAAAATTATTAATACCCTAAGGAAATTTTATATTTCCCAACTAATGATAAGTAACATTGAGAAATATATAATTGTGGGTTCTTTTATAGAGGTAGTAAGAGGATTTTGGTAGAGAAGTAGTGGATTTGCATAGAGGAAATTGTAGATTGAGATATCTGGATACAGAGGTAGTAGAACCTCCAAGAGGTTTATTTTGTTGTACAAATAGATATATGATATGGGAATAAATTATTTACTCAAAGATATTTTTGTAATCAATCTCAAAGAATTTTAATAAGATTAGAACACTCATAGAGTGGACCCAGGGATGTAGCCATTTGGTGAACCCCATAAACAAACTGTCTATGTTATATTTTGTTTTTAATTTCCTCTCTATGATAAAAAATCATTTCAATTTCCTTTATTAAATTATGGAAATTTTATAAATTATTTTTTAAGAATTATTAAAAGGGGAAATTGGAAATTAAAATATTCATTTTTAATTTAAATCCACTCCAAGCAGATTGTAAGGGTTTTTATAACTTGGATTTTTGGATCACTCCTAGCTTAATTTTGCTTCACAAGCCTCTATGAGAAATACTAATGCAATAGGAAAATTTGATTAGAGTATCTATAGATTAGGCTTTTATTTGAAGTGTCATTATAATTGTTTAGCATTGGTCAGGTTATAATTGGTGCATCCTTTCATTAAGATACTTTACTTTATGTACTCTCTCTCCTTTTTCATCTAAATGAGCTAGTAGTTTAGGTGATGAGATTCAATAGACAAAACAAGATAGATATAACTTCAATCTAAAGGCTTACCTCTGCTATAGGCAACTCTCATGCCTAGATGTAATCCCATGTTCCACTTAATTTGAAATAGGATTGAACTACCTCTCCAAGGGTTCAAAATTGAGTGAAAATGTATACCATTCACATGTCAGGTAGAGGAAAAAAATTGGTCAAAAGAAGGAATTTTACTAATGACCACAAACTTAATTTCATAACACCATCATTTTTGTAACCTAAAATATTAACCGATCATCAAATTGAAGAGAAGATTTCCAAAGGGTTTTATGTTGGTTGTGATATAAGGTGGAGAAAAGGACATAAATGTTCCAAAAGCAAGTTATTCTAAATTAAAATAACCAATTAATATGAATATCATGATGTGGCCTTAGGTGAGGGTATGGAAGAACCAAAGGAGGAATCTAAAGATTCTCACCCTACTATATGTTGTCATACCCTACTATATCTTGTGTACTCTTCAAAATCTTAATGTGGTGGGATTAATCAATAAAAAATGGTGATAATGTTGATTGACTCAAGAAGTATACCTAATTTCATTAAAATTAAATTGGCTGCTTGTTTGAACTGCTTTATTTATCCATCTCTAAAATTTCAAGCCATGATTGAAAATGGTGGCATAGTCAACTATTAAGGAAAATGACATAGAATTAAGATTGCCATGGGGGAATACCTATTTAATTCTCATATGTTTGTTATTCCCATGAGTGGGGATGACATTATTTTTGGATTACAATGGCTCATGATTTTAGGAACAATAGAGATTAATTTCCATGAATTATTCATGTGCTTGTGTTCTAAAGGTAGTTCTGAAAAAAATTGACACCCAAGGTCAAACTGTCAACTCCTATAGGCAAAAAAATTATTTTCATGTTTTTTAATCCCTATTCATAGATTTTTCATGCTTTAAGAGGTCTTAAAATAACTTTTTCAAAACCTTATTAGCGTTGTTTAAGGTAAATTTGGAAAAATTAAGGTAATGTCTTGTTTTGATCTTGTAGTGGTCTAGTAATGTCATGAAATGATGAGACTTGTTCAAGAGGTGTCATAGGTTTTTAGGTGTCTATAAAAGTGTTTTCATGCCATAATAACCTTGTTTAAACATTTGATCCATATTTGGAAAGGCTAAGGTTCTTTTATGAACTTTAAGGTAATATTTATGAGGAAAAGGGTGATTTTTTACTAACTCCATTGTATGAAAAAGACCATAAAGGTGATTGATATGTACATGAAACTTTTTATAAGTTTGAAAAAGAGTTTCCACCATGTATATGATAGTTAAAAATCAATAAGTGGTCAGAATCTTAATTTTAAATGCTTAATAAGGAGTTTTATGCACTTGTACAAACATGGAAGATTCAATTTTTAGGTGAATGCATGGAACTAGTGTCTCTTCATCTCCTTCAAGAAAAATATATGATTGGATTTTAGGTATAGGTGAAAAAACTAAAAAGCATGCTTTTTCTTCATCACCCTCTTCATAAGCTCGTAAGGATAGTTTTCAAATTCTTAGTATGGACATAGGAAAGAGAGTTGGGTCCTAAATTTTTTCACAAAGGAGTGATTCCTAGTTATATTTAAATTCATGTCATTGGTTTTTATATTCATTCCCCATCCTTTATTAAAAATAGTTAAGAATTTATGGTGGTCAAAAAATACCTATCAACCCTATAGGCTCAATTTCCAACACTTTTAGAGTGATTTCAAGAGAATGAATAGAATGGGTGATTTAATGAGATACTAAAAAAGTCTAAAAGTCACTCACATCATTATCCAATGCTTTATTGGCATGTGTGACCTTATTCAGTATCAAAATATCCATTCTTGTTGAGTTGTAGGTAGTTTTAGAGTTCTTATGATATGTTCATGTATAGATGGTTTGAGCTGATGAATGTGTGTTATTCTCAAGTATTTCAAAATATTTAATATTTCTCTCAATAAATCCTAATAATGAATCCTTGAACCTAAAAATTCAAATATGCATATACAACCCTGCTATTCTCTCAAGGGAGGAAATAATTAGTTTGTAGTGATGAATGGACAAACTAAGAGCTTATAAAGACCAATTTAAGGAAAAATGGCAAGTTCAACATGATTTTCACCATCATAAGACTCATTTTAATAATTATATTATTCATAATAAGAGTTCATATTATAGGAATTTTCAATAAAAAATCCTAAATACAAGTTTAGATGGTTATATATAGGTTTACCTACAAGAATGTATTCTATAGGCAAGATAAGAGTCTAAATGTTGCATTGGAAATTATATAATAAGCCCAAAAATTCATGAAAATTTAGGATAGAGCATTGGAGGTTTGTCCCCAATTATGGCATGGACTAGATACATGATATTTAAATTAAAAATAAACCTACAGGTCTATAGACTTGTAGGTGTGCATTTCACATTAAATACAATGATTTCTTGCATTATAAATAAGCTTCAAGGGTAAAGAGATTTATGATAATTTTGTAAACACTTTGAAAATGAATGTACTACATGAAGAGCCTCAAAAAATTTGGATCATTCACCCAAACCTATTTCAAGCTAAACAATCATTTGTGACTATCAAGGTAATGCTTGAAGGTTTCAAAGGCCATAGAAGATTGAGGGAATTTGAAGGTATCCAAATAGTTTTCAATGATATATACATGGACAAAGTTAATCAAGTAATAATATACCTTCACAATACATTATATATACCCAATGGTTCTTCACAACTAAGAGTGTTTTGGTATAAACCTATAGGTAGACTAGCAAACTTGGACATTTTGAGGTTTTGAGTTAGCTTGAAGAATGATAAAAACATGTGTGATGAAAGAACACATAGATATATTAAACTATAGTATAATAAACACAATGTATTCGTAGTGAATTATCGATGCATTGAAGGAGTGAAAGACCCAAATAAATTTACAGGTAAGGTTTGAAGTTGACTGTCATATATAGCTAAATAGAAAAGTTTGTTTAAGAAGGGGAGGTGGAATAAAAAACACCATCACAAGGTGATAAGGGGTAGATAGGTCTATACATACCTATTAAAGATCTTAATTCCACTTATTTTCTCCACTAAAGACAAATAATCTCAATCAACCATCTACAAACCCTATAACACACTGGCCTTCTTGAGGCCTCAAGTTGGTTTTAAAGTTTGAGAGAAGATGCAATGAAAAGAAACATGGTTGGAGCTAAAGTAAATAGATAATGGATAAGTTAATTTTAGTATATAAATATCAAAAATGAATCAAAGAAGGATATGACCAAGCACAGCCACTTTTCCCCTATAGGCATACACACAGTTTGATACCTACAAGCTCACCTTGTCAAAAAAGATGCCTAGTTATTTTGAAAGACTAGAGGTATATTAGAGGAATAAATTCATGTCAATATTCTTCTCTAGTGATAATATGACTATATGTGATCCTTGGATTCAAAAAAAAATATTAAACCTTGATATATCTATGTAGGTTGAATAGGCCTAAATCCAAACCACATAGGCCTATAATTATTAGCTTATATAGAGGAGGGACTATGAAGGTAAATTGAGACCCAATGGATCTATGAAGGTGAATATAACTTCAATAACCATTTCATGAAGATTTTAAACCTTGTAATAGAAAATAAAGGGTCAAACACACTAATGAGGGTTTCTTGTAGTGTTATCTAATGACCCATTAGAGGGGAATGAGTTGTGTGATTTTGTATTGGAAAGGATGGTTATTTGGGAAAGTCAAAAAAATGATCTTGATCAAGAGTTTAAAGAGCCCCATTATGTTCCTTATCAACCTTCTTATGATTCATATCCTCAAAAAGAGCCTCCAAGAGAGCCAATTCAATATCCAAGAGAATCTACTCATGTCAAAATCCCAACATGGAACCAAGTAGTGAAGTCTTAAGAGAAGCTAGAGGAAGAGGTCCAAGTTCAAGAGATTGAAGTAAAAGAAAACCTTGATCCTATTATTTAAACCTCATTTCCATCTCCTTAATAACCAAAATATACACTGTCTCAGAGGTCTATCTAAGAAGTTTTCATAAACAAAAGGAAGTCCTAATTGAGAAGCTTGAAACCTAGTTTGTAGCTGTGAATGAACTTCAAAGAGACTACAAGAAGAGTGAAGTGCTTGTTGAAGAGAATGAAGTATCCATTGCCCAACTTAGCTTGATTTCCCTTCAAGAGTTTCTAGAAGAGTCTTCCATATATAAAACCCAAAAATGTCAAGATTATTACCACCATTACCAAGCCCATTCATGAGCTATCCACCATACCTCATATTACTGAGACCACTCACAAACCTATCCATCACCCTCCCACCATCTCCCTTCTTGAAGAGGAACTTGTCCTATGGGAAGAAGATGAAGAGGAAGTTGATGTTACAATTAAGGGACAAAGAGAGGATGAAGAAGATGCTCAAGTGTATGTGTTAAGGAATTCACCATTGGTACTCCTCTTGGGAAATTGAAATGTAAATTAGTTTTTAAATAGGAGGTTCTATAAGATGATCTTGGTGGCATGATTAAAAAAGAAGATCTAAATTCATCTAATATCATTGAGGTTGTAGATGGCCTTGATGTTGAAGTCTTTCTAAGTAAGTAAGATGAGGTTGTGAATGATGTTGACATAATTCACAATGATCAAGAAGATAAACTTGAAGAAGCTACCTTGCAATGACATCATTACTGCATATAAGGATTTGAAACTCTTATCAATCCTATAGCCCTTGAGGAGAAAGATGAAGATACTCTTCTAGTTGGTATTATTCATGTTAATCAAAGAGAAGAGGATAAAGAATATTGGAAGTAGTATATTGAACTCCTTCAAGAGATTCAAGGACTTTGCAAAGGTATGTTTCCTATTGAAGATCATGCCCATGACGAGATTGAACAAGATTTGCCCATTAAGGACAATGATGCAACTTGGGTTGAGTATGCAAAGCTCCTTGAAAAGATTTATGAGCTTATAACAATTGGTAAGAAGTATGGTATCACTCAAGGTACCATTGAGGCCCAAGATGCATGCCTAGATAGAATATAATTAGTTGAGGTTGCAACTAAGGAGCATAATGAGAAAGATATTGAAGTATAAGAGGAATATATCTTCATAGGAGATTGGTTTGCAGCTGTCACTTCACTTGAGAACATGTCAAGAGGAGTGGTATTCAAGAAGAGGATGAAGACAATAAGAGAAAGGTAAAAGAGGCAACTTGCCTCATGCCTTTTCCACCTCATAGAGTAAAATATAGTACAAGATTCACCTTTGACCTAGGAGGAAGGAGTTATTTTTAGGTCAGTTGTACATAGTTGCTTTCTTGTTTGTTGTGTTACCTAAGTGCTTAGCTAGAACATGTATGTGTATTATCTTATTTGCTTTATGTGTGTTGTCCTTATTTTATGTGGTTTAGAGGTCAAATCAATTTGTTTTACCTTTGTTAAGGTTTGTTTAGGTCTAAATCTGAGTGAAAATGACTCCATTTCCCAATGAAAGGACAAGGCTACTGGACTATTTAGCATAACAAGCATGTTACCCCAGTGAATCTATATTTTATTGACTAATTTTGACCCCTAAGGTAAAAAATGTTAACCCTTATAGGAAATTTTTTTATTATCATGTATTTTTATCCCTATTCATAGCTTTGGAATGCTTTAAGAGGTCTTTAAATAGCCTTTTCAAAACCTTATTAGCATTTTTAAAGGTAAATTTAGATAAATTATTATAATGTCTTATTTTGATCTTGTAATGATCTAGTCATGTCATGGACTGATGATACTTGGTCAAGAGGTGTCATATGTTTTTAGGTGTCTCTAAAATTATTTTCATGCCCTAATCACCTTGTTTAAACATTCCATGCATATTTGGAAAGGTTAAGGTTCTTTTATAAACTTTAAGGTAATGTTTTATGAGGAAAAGGGTGATTTTTTACTAACTCCAATGTATGACAAAGCCCACTAAGGTGATTTATCCATACATAACACTTTTCTAAGATTGAAAAAGAATTTCCAACATGTATATGACAGTTATAAACCAGGAAGTGATTAGAATCTTACTTTTCAACACTTAAGAAGGAGTTTTATGCACTTGTATAGACATGAAAGATTCATTTGTAGGTGAATGTGTGTAAATAGTGTCTATTTATATCCTCTAAGTAAATCCATTATTGGATTATAGGTATAGGTCAAAAAAGTGCAAAACATGCTTCTTCTTCATCGCCCTCTTCACAAGCTCACAAGGATAGTTTTTAAATGCATAGTGTGAACATAAGAAAGAGAGTTGGGTCTTGAAAGTTTTTCCAGAGGAAGGGGTCCTAGTTATATTTGAATTTTTGGCATTATTTTTTATATTAATTCCCCCTCCTTTATGAACAATATTTAAGAAGGTAGGGTGGTCTAAAATTGCCTATCAACCTTGTAGGCTTAATTTTCAACACTTTCAAAATGATAGAAAGAGAATAAATAGAATGGGTAATTCAATAATATCCTTAGAAGTCTACATATCACTCTCACAACATTCTCCAACACTTTCTTGGCACGTGTGGCCTTCTTCATTATCAAAATCTCCATTCTTATTGAGTTATAGGCAGTTTTGGAGTTCTTATGAGAATTTCATGTATGGATGGTTTGAGCTGATGAATGTGTTATTTTCAAGTCTTTAAAAACATTTAATATCTCTCAATAACTACTAAAAATTAATACTTTCACCTAAAAAGTCTAATATGCATATAAAACCTTGTTATACTCTCAAGGAAGGAAATACTTAGTTTGTAGTGATAAAGGAAAAAATAAGAGCTTTTAAAGAATAATTTAAGGAAAAGTGGCAAGGTCAACATGATTTTGACCATCAGATGACTCATTGGAATAATTATTTTAGTCCTAATAAGAGTTAATAATACAATACTTTGTAATAAAATATCCTAAGTATAAGATTAGATTGTCATATATAGGTCTACCTACAAGAAAACAGTCTATAGGCAATATGAGAGTCTAAATTTTTCATTGGAAATGCTATTTTAAGCCCAAAATTACACAAAAATGGAGTATATATCATTGGAGGTTTATCAAAAATGATGGGATGGACTAGATGCATGATAATTGAACTAAAATTAGACCTACAGGTCTTTAGACCTATAGGTGTGCATTTCACATTAAATGTAATGATTTATTATGTCAGAAATAATCTTCAAGGGTAAAGAGAGTTATGATAATTTTGTAAACACTTTGAAAATTCATGCAAGGCATGAAGAGCCTCAATAAATTTAGATCATTCACCCATACATATTTCAAGATAAATAGTCATCTCTGACTATCAAAGTAATGTTTGAAGGTTTCAAAAGCCAAATAAAATTGAGGGAATTTGAAGGTATCCAAATAGTTTTAAAGGATATATGAATATCCAAAGTTCATGAATTAAGAATATACCTTCAAAATTCAGTCTAAACACCTAATGTTCATTCACAGCCAAGAGTGTTTTAGTATAAATCTATAGGCAGACTAGCAAACTTGGACATTTGAGGTTTTGAGTTAGCTTGAATAATACCAAATACATGTGTGATGAAAGAACATAGAGGTATATTCAGATATATTCTAATCCACACAATGTATTCTCAATGAATTCAAGGAGTGAAAGACCCAAACAAATATGCAGACAAGGTCTGAGGTTGACTATCATATATAGCTAAATAGAAAAGTTTGTTTAAGAAGGGGAGGTGGAAAATAAATAACCTTACAAGGTGATAAGAGGTAGATAGGTATACACATACCTATTCAAGGCATTCATTCCAATTCTATTCTCCACTAAAGACAAAGAAGATCAAACAACCATCTACAAACCCTATACCATACATGCCTTCTTAAGGCATCATGTTAGTTTTCAAGTTTGAGAGAAGATGTAATGAAAATAAACATGGTTGTAACTCAAGTCAATAGAGAATGGATAAGGATATTTGAGGTCATAGAAATAAGAAATGAATCAAAGAAGGAGATGACCAAGCACATCCAATTTTTCCCTACAGGCATACACATAGCTTGATATATACAATCTCACCTTGTCAAAAATGATGCCTAGTTGGTTTGAAATACTAGAGGTCTATGAGAGGAAGTAGGTCATGTGAAGATGCTCCTATGGTTATAATATGACTATATGTTATCCTTAGAGTCAGATTAAACCTTGATAGGTATGTGTAGTCCTAATAGGCCTATATGTATTATCTTGTATAGAGGAGGGTCTATGAATGTAAATTGAGATTCAAGGGATCTATGAAGGTGAATAGGACTTAAACAACCACTTCCTGAGGATTTAAAACCCTACAATAGAAAAGAAAGGATCAAACATAGTCATGAGGGTTTCTTGTAGTGTTATACCCATAGACCCTAGGCATAAAATAGAAGAATCATGATAGGTCTGAACAATAATGATGTAAGAGTATAATTTAAACATGTATGGGTGAGTATTACAAACCATACTATGTCATTTGAAGTTAAAGATAAATTCAAGATAGTTCTCTCAAACCTCATCTCTCTCTATCCCTCACAAATACACACTCAACCACCTGAGAGACTCTTAAATCTTGATTAGATATCTCATGAATTTGTGAATGGGAATAAATAGTGTTTATAGGTGATGGAGATGTCCCCACACTTCCATCATATGGTATTAAGAGAGGAAAGGGTAACTATTCTTTATGAACAATCCCTAAGATCAAAACATGCCTAAAACCCTCTTAAACCCCTTATAATGACCTGATGTGAGGAAGGTGGTTATAAATGATTTATAATGGACTGATATGGCCATATAAACATATATATAACCCTTTTAATCCTATGAACATCATTTCATGGTATTGGTTGACAAGCATGTAGGTACAATTGTATGAAACAAGGTAAAATATAGGGCAATAAGCTTGTTTGCAAGTATGTAGGGCATGAGATGATATTTATATCCTGTACATAGGTTTAATAAGGATTAAATGATGTTCCTAAAAATTATACACACATCCATAGGTATCATAAAGGGATATATGATCTTTACAAGACATTTACTTGGTCAAGAAGGTGAGAATTCATTGTTTTACAAGCCAAAGGAGCCATCTACAAACTTGGAAATGCAAATGGAGACCTCAATATCAATGGATGAAGTTTTTTAATAGTGTTTCATACCTCAAAAAATAATTTACAATCATAATAACGTGAAAATTTCTCACCAAACACCCCAATCACCTATCAAGCCTACTCAAGTACATAAACTAGGGTTTTTGACCATTTCATGGTTGACCCATCCATATAAGGTATTAGAAGATAAAAATTGGTATGGAGGTTGATATTGTAATGGTTAAAATAAATAAAACATTTTTTTGAGGTTTCACATGTGTGGGAGGCCTATGGAGTCAAAAGTTAGTTTCTAGGCAAGGAGGCCTAACTGATGAGAGATAATGAGCTAAAAAGGACACTTCCACTCAGAGTAAGAACATGAAATTTGGAATAGAGATATGAATCCATAATAGGTCATAAAATATATTCTTATTTTTAACATAAAATCTGTAAATTCATTTACACAAGGAGGTTTACACGTTTTTAGGGTTATAAAGAATGAAGCCAAATGAGACATTTTGGTAAAACTGAGTTATTCAGGGTAGTTTGAGACCTCAAAATGAGTTTTTATAGGTAATTTATGATGTGAATAATCATTCCATGAGGAGAGAACAAATTTAATAAGACAAACTCAATATTTTACACTTGTAAACAAGATTGGCCTAGTGAGACAAAGAGACTTCTAGACACCTATTAAGAGAAAAAAGTGATGTGTTAAAGGGAACCTTAAAATATCATATTAAAGATTGAAAGAGTAGATAAAAAAATCAATTTAACATGAAATTACCATAAATGAATCCACTTTTCCATTCATAAGCCAAAGAAGGGGTAGTTTCAAAGAGTAAATACAAGGTATCAAGTCATGTTTCAAACTTCCACATGACTTGTAGGAGGATAAAATATTTAAGAGACTACACTTGTTTTCTAAGATATATTTAGATATTTTCATAACTCTTCTCTTGATTTCAACTTTCTTTGACACTTCTCTCGCTCTCTCTCTCTCTCTCTCTCTCTCTCTCTCTCTCTCTATATATATATATATATATATATATATATATATATATATATATATATATATATATATATATATATATAGCCTTGATTGGATAAGTTTGTATCTTCCACCTAGGTATGGTGAATCCCTATCCATTTAAAAGCCTTTAAGTAATGAAAAAAATTCTAGTTTGACATCCTTTATTGAATGGTATCAATGTGTACACTTGACTAGTTGATCTTGCTACATGATAGTCTTACTTCCTTGGCATGTTTGTCCTTTCTTGCATTAATGTTCAGTTGGAATCCTTTTTGTAGGTATTGTGAAGTTTTTAAGATAGGTGTAAGGGTTTATTGAATGGTATTTTAAATAGTGTCATGTCATAACCTCTCGAATAGTCCTCCTAGCTCAAGCATTCTTCACAACCTTCATGAGAAGTATTGATGTGGAGAGGTAGATTTGGAGTAGTGTTTGTTGCAGGTTGGTCTCATGTTTGAAGTGAATTTTTAGTTGGTTTTTATTGGTCAAGTGATTCAAGTGCATCACCTCCATTATTTAGGTTTCTCTCTCTTTTCCTATAAAGTTGTTAGAGTAGTTTTTGAGCTTAAGTGATACATCAAGGGAGCTAGTCCTTTAACCTATAAATTCACATATCTAATAGGTCACCCATAACCTTGAGGTATTTACATGTTATTATAATTTTGGAAGGCTTGAACTACCTTCCAAAGGTTAAAAATTTAGTTGATAACATGTATGATATTTGAATTATGGGGATTATAGGCAAATTCTCCAAAATTAGTTTATTCACATCAGATGAGAAAGATTATTAACAAAAGGGTTGAATAATTTTTATCATGTTTGTTTTCCATATAATATCAACCAATAATTATGTCTACACATCCCTATTTACAAATGACTCTTGATGACCACCCAATAGTTTTTGGCATAGTTTTAAAAGGCCTACCACCAAGCACATAACACAATCATGCCATAAGACCGATTCCAAGAATTACAATGCCATACATTAGACCATACAGGTGTCCATATGCATATGAAATTGAAATTAAAAATATGGTACATGAGATGCTAGAGAGAGATATTATCTGACATACCCAAAGTGAATATTCATCTAGAGTGGTCATGGTGTATAAGAATGATGAAACTTAGAGGATGTGCCCTAACTATAGATAAATAAATAAGTACACCATAAAAGATAAGTTACCTGTTATAGTAATTGATTATTTTTTATATGAATTACATGGTGGTGTTTATTTTACCAAACTAGATATTCATTTTGGGTATCATCAAATTTAGATCAAAGATGAGGATATCCATAAAACAACTTTCAAAACTCATGAAGGCCATTATGAGTTTATGGTCATAGCTTTTGGTCTCACAAATGCACCATATACATTTTAAAGTTTGATGGATACTATTTTTAGGATTTTTTGTAAATAAGTTTGTGTTGGTGTTTTTGGATGATATCCTCTATAACAAAACTTTGGAAGAACATTTTAAACATGTGAAATAGTACTATTAGTTCTATAATAACATTATTTTTATGTAAAACCTTCCAAATGTGATTTTTTAGTCCATGAGGTGGATTAATTGGGTCATATTTTTTCACATTAATGAGTTAAAGTCAACCCTAAGAAGATCAAAAGTATGATGGAGTGTCAAGTGCTAAAGAACCTCAAGAACATTCGTGAATTTTTGAGGCTAATAGGGTACTATTATAGATTTGTAAAACATTATGGCATCACATCAACTCAACTAATATATTTGTTGAATAAATATTCCTTCCATTATATTTAAATATCTACCAAGGCATTTAAGAAGCTAAAAGAGGCTATGTGCACCACTACAGTTTTGACGGCCCTTGATTTTTCCAAAACATTTGTTTTTGAATGTGGCCTCATGATATGGCATGGGGGAAGTACTGATGTAATAAGGAAAAACTATTTAATTTTAGAGTCATCAACTCAATGGAAAAATTAATTTCAATACAATCTATGAGAAAGAGACAATGGCTACTCTTCATAAAACCAAGCAATAGAGGCATTATCTAATGGGTTGACATTTTTAGGTAAAGACTCATCATGATAGTCTAAAATAATTTTTAGAGTAACGATTGTCATTAGAAAAGAAAAAAAAATGGGTGACTTGAATTTTGGGATATAAATTTGAAATAACCTATAAGTAAGGAAAAGAGAATGTGTTAGCAGATGCACTTTATATGAGGGATGAATCTATTGAGGCATTATTATGTACAATGACATTTTGGAAAGTAGATTGGTTATAGAAATAAATATCATAATGGGAAAATGATAAGGAGACATAGGTCATGATTTAGAATCTTCAACATGGTTCAAGTGTTTTTAAAAACATTAAGTGGAAAGGGAACACATTATGGTATAAAGATAGAATGTACCTATGTAAGGATTATGTCCCCAAACATAAGATCATCAAGAGATTCATGCATCTCCAATAGGGTGCATTCATGGTTTTTTAATACATATCATCAAATCAAGTAAAATTTATTTTAGGAAAGACTCAAGGGGATACACATAAATTTGTCGTAGAATGCATGGTTTTTCAATAAAACAAAGTAGAAATAATTAAGACACCAGGTCTTCTGTAGCCATTATCCATCCCTAACTAGTGGTGGTAGGAGGTTTCTATGAATTTAATTACATGGTTTCCTAGGTCTAAAGGTAAAAATGTCATCATGGTAGTTGTGGATAGGCTCACAAAATATTCTCATTTTTATTCCTTATCATAACCATTTGTAGCTAGTAAAATAGTTGATGCTTTTCTCAATACAGTTCAAAAACTACATGGTACCTAAAAAATAATTATAAGTGATCATGATCTTATCTTCACTAGTAACTTTTGGACAATTTTATTTTCATGTTTGGGTACTTAGTTGGCTCATAGCTTGTCTTATCATCCTTAATTAGATGGGTAAACATAGGTTTTAAATAAATTCTTAGAAGGGTATATTGATTGTTTTATATCAGATTAACATGAATGTTGGATCTATTAGATACCACTAGCTGAATGGTGGTACACCACTTCCTTCCATACCTCTTATAAAATGTCTCCCTTTGTGTAATTTTATTGTTATCCCATCACTTCATCTTTGAATGTGCAACCTAAGGTTCGAGCTATTGAGGAACACATTCAACATCAATAGGAGCTACTAACTAGTTTAAGGGAGAATTTATCAATGATAAAATATAATAAAGCATCAAGCCGATCAACACCATAGTGAGAGGAATTTAGATATTAGTGATTGGTTATTTGTGTGGTTGTATCCATATAAGCATATGTATTTGAAGCAAAAAAAGGGGGATAACAAACTTTCTCATAAGTATTATGGCCCTTATAAAATATTATATTAAATTGGTAGTGTGGAATACAAGATAGAGTTACCCTAATGTCATGTCCCCTTTCTAATTAATTTCCATTTAATAATTATTTAACCTAATTTTCAATTAAGAGATAATAAGGAAAGAAAATTAGAACTAGTAATTAATTAATTGTTTGTTTGGAATTGACAAGATTGAAAAGTACACTTATTACTTACATTCAACTAAATTTAGAAAGAGCATATCTTTATGGAAACTTTATGACAAAATATATGACTATTTTAAGAGAGTAAGAGTGGAGAATCTTTAGGGGAAAAAATTAGTAATGTGTAAGGAGATTATGACAAATCTTTAGTGGGTCTATTTTGGAAAGGCAAATATGGAAAATTTATAATTACCTATGTTAGAGAGAGAATATGGAAATATTCTATTATTCTTATTTTTTTGAATTTTAGGACATTGGGATTTGTGCCTAAATTTTATTTAATACAATCAACTTTATCAATTTGTATCTTTTGCCAAAGTAATCAATTTATCTTGTTGGATAATGTTCATCAAGCCATCCTAGAATGAAAAATCTTTGATGGAAACCTATTTATCTCAAGGATTTTATGATGAAACTCCTATGACCTAGAGATAGAATTCCATATAAGAATTTTAACCAAGCTTCAATGAGTATAGATTCAACCAATGTTTGGTGTTTTATGTGGGTTATTGGTGTGAGCAGGGTTGAATGAGTGATTTCATATTTATGTGTTTGTTACAGCAAATATCAAGTGTCTCATGAGGTTAATTTCAACTTATTTTATTATTTTGTAGTATTGTGTGATTAGCTTATAAGTTTTCTGAATTTATATTATGTTTTGAGTAGGTTTATAGTGTATTTTTGTAAATTTTATAAGGGGTTTACTCAATTTTTAAATTTATATCCATATATATTATGGAGATATTACTCCAATATTTTTTAATTTTTTTTACTCATTTTGATACAATATAAGTTGTCATATGTTTTTTTTTGAGTTATTGTGTTATTTCATAAAAAATATCAAAATTTGGATTTCATTTGCTAATGCAGAAAGGGAATAACTTATAAAAAAATGTTCCCAATATAAAATTAATTTTAGATATGAGATTTTACTATTAAATTTAGTAATGGGATATGATAGTGGTATCATAGCCACAATCTTGTCATCCTATAGTTTTTTAAGAGTGAATGCTTCCTAATGAGAGAGAAACTAGATATTTTAAATGGGAACATAAGAAGTTACAAGTGGAGAAATCAAACTCTAAGGAATAAATAATGGATGAAATGGAAAGGGAAAAATTAAATTTAACATATGAATAAACATAGAATAAATTATACAACACCTTACAAAACATCAACTTGGGTTAGAAAGAGTTGAGAGAGGTGATGGGAAAATTAATGGTACATTTAAATTTGGGAGCTATTCTTAGAAGTAAAGACTCACCTATGAGTAGTAGATATATAGATAAATCCTTTTAAAAATCCCTAAAACCCACATTACTACTATAATAAATAGAGACCAAAATTTCACCCCCTAATTCCATTAGATAAGTTGTAGTAGAAGTTATATATATATATATATAAAATGCATACATTAATATAGATGAAAGTCTCAAAGTTTTTTACCTTATGATAAGTTTGCGTAAATTTCAAAAGGAACCATATGCTAAAGAGGAGAAGGAAATAAGTAGAGTGGTAGAGGGAAGGATTTGAAAAAAAAATGAGCAAACTATCAATTCTTACCTATGATGGCCATGATACAATTTCAGCTCAGGCTTGGTCGCATAAATTATAAACCTACCTTAATCTCAACCTTATGAAGGAGAGTGAAGCTATTCAATTTGTTACTCTACATATGGAGGGTTTGGAATATGATTGGTGGTATCATGGTGTAATAACACAAGGGCATGATCAAATCCATACATTTTAATAATTTAGTCAGAAGATTCTTGATAAATTCAAATTAAGGGATAAAGAAAAGCATTTCAAATAACTCTAAAAAATAAAATAATAAAACTCAGTAAGTGACTATATATTATAATTCCAAAAGATGGTTATGATGGTAAGTGATATTTCATAAAAAGGGTTATTTTCCTTTTCATTGATGGACTCTTAAAGCCCCCTAGAGGGGTTTTCAAGGCTTTTGAAATAATCACTTTGTAAGATGCCATAAGAAGAGCTTTAACTCTTGAACCATAAACTCAAAATAATAAGTTGTCTTATCCTTACAAACCATTTTTGTTTTGGGTAAAAATAAGGAGAATTTTCATAATATATAACCTCCTACTCCTTTTCAAAAAGTCCATGCCTTTCTCTAAAACAAAAGGGATGGATGAGGATATTAGGAATGAATTATGAAGTAGGAAATTTTATTTCACATGTAAATAATCATGGGGACCAAGTCATCGATGCCTAATAGAGGGAAAGTGCATTATATTTATGTGATATTATATGTTGAATAAGATCCTAGTGAAATTAAAATCCTAGAAGAGATATGGAACACAAAAATTGAAGAACTGAGAAATGACACTACAGGTGGTGGTACTCTTTTATCCTTGTCAGGAGCACCTAAATATCACCCTTTTCAAGTTAATAGAGTGCTAAATGGTCAAATAATGATAGTATTAATTGATTATGGAACCACTCCAATATCAATTTATGAAGTATTGGTGGTAAAAATATGGTTATAGATGGAATATTTTGACGGATTTAATTCTGGTGTTATAGATGGATTCACCATACCATGTAACAAAATGATCAAGTAACTCAATATTACTTTGGGAGACTACAAGGTATGTGATGAATTTTATGTTGAGAGTATGGGTGAAATATATATGGTATTAGGATTTCAATAGATGCATTATTTGTGGGAATTTATCTAGAATTACCAGACTATAGAATTCAAACTTAATTATAGTAGGAAGGAGGTAGTCTATAGAGGCTTGTTCAATGGATCACCACAAATGGTTTCAAAAAAAAGAATAGAGAAGATTATCTAAAAAGGTTAAGTATCATGGACAACAATTTTTTTGATAAAGTCCTCTAATTACTCTAAAGGTAATTCATATTCCTACCTTGTCTATATCAAAAAAATATTGCATTCTCATGTAAGATTTTCAATGATGTTCCACCTAGATTACCCCTAGATAGAGATTTACAACATGTAATAGAATTATAAAAAGGTGAAAAACTAGTCACCACTACCCCATACCATCACCGAAGTGGGTTTAAGGAGGAAATTTGAAATACCATAAGAGAAATCTTATATATGGGTGTCATAAGACCTAGTACTATCCCCTTCGCATCATATGTAGTTCTTGTAAAAAAGAAGAATGGGACCCTTCGCATGGGTATTGATTATAGATCCTTAAATAAAAATATAATAAATAATATGTATCCTATTCTTAGGATAGATGATCTCATATATGAACTACATGGTTCCATTTATTTTTCTAATATTGATCTAAGATCTGGATATCACCCAATTTGCATGAGAGATGAATATGTGTAGAAAAATGCCTTCAAGTGCCATTATGAACATTTTGAATTTTTAGTCATGATTTTTGGCTAACCAATGCTCCTACTACCTTTCAATCCAATATGAACCATATATTCAGGGATTAGTTGAGTAATTTTTTATTGGTATTCTTTAATGATATCTTGGTTTACAGTAGGACATGTGAAGATCGCATAAAACATGTAGGCATAGTTTTAGGCATATTAGAGAAGCATGAATTTTTTCCAAGGAATACAAATGTGAGTTTTGATTAAAATAAATTTTATATTTGGGTCATATCATTAGTGATAAGAGAGAATAGGTTGATTGACAAAAGATACAAGCTATCATAGATTGGCCAACTCCTACTATTTTAACATAATTGAGAGGCTTCCTTGGGTTATGAAATTATTACAAGAGATATTTCAAGGGATTTTCTCAATTATAATCCCTTATTATAGTTTAACTAAAAATGGATCATTTGTATGGACATAATTAACTCAATCTACATTTGAGAAATTAAAAGAGGTAATGAGCTCTTGCCTAGTGCTTGTAATTCCTAATTTCTCCCTCCCATTTATTGTAAAATGTTATGCTTCAAGAGAGGGAATAAAGGTTTTCCTAACTCAAAATGGATATCCTATTAATTTAAAAATTAGTAATTTAAATGAGTTAGAAAATGGCTACTCTATTTATGATAAGTAAATCTTAGCCATAGTGTATGTATTGGAAGAAATTAATCACTATTTGGTACGTGGCAAGTTTATTGTTAAAATCTATCACAATAATTTGATACTATTTTTGGGGAAAAGAGAATTTAATGATACACAAGATAAATGGGTGAGTAAGACACAATCCTATAATTCTGATATAGAATACATGAAGGGAAATAAAAATATTGTGGTTGATGCACTCTCTAAGAAATATACATTGTATTCTATTTCCTCTATTTTTGTTGATTGGAAAGCCATTATTATGATGGATAAGAAAATAATGGTTTTAATACTAACATTATTTAGGGAGTCATAAAATATGACCTTTATACAATATGTGATGAGTCTATTTTGTATAAAAAAATATTCCTTTTAGTACCCAAATCTACAATTAAGGAAAATATTTTAAGAGTAGTGCATGATGTGCTAGTAGCACGACACCCAAGGTACTACAAGATATATAAGTAAGTTCAGGAAGGATTCACTTGGAAGGTCCTTCAGAAGTATGTTCTAAATCATGTGAGGGAGTGTACCATATGTCAAAACAAAAAAAATGAAAATAAGGGTTGCCGACGAGATTAATTCAACCTTTAACCATTCCTAATAAAAAATGGGAGAGTATATCAATGGACTTTATCAAGGTTTACCCAAGGTAAATGGTAGAGATTGAATCTATGTAATATTGGATATAATAACTAGTTTTTCACACATATTTATTACATCATCAAAATTTAAATAACCTCAAGTGGTTGAATTATTCTTTAAATAAGTGTTTAGATTGTGTGGACTACCAAATAATATTGTTAGTAATAAGGATAACAGGTTTCTTAGCTCTTTTTGGAAAGAGTTATTTAGATTAAAGGTACTGAACTCACTCCTAGAATTAGATACCAACCTTGAACTGATGGATAGATATAAATAGTAAACAAGTGGGTGGAAGTTTACTTAATGAATTATGCATCAAGTTGGCAATTTACATGGGTAAAATGGCTACATTTGGGAGAGTTATGCTATAACACCACTTACCATATGTCCATTGGTATGTCCCCATTCAGATATTTATATGGTTATGATGTAATTACATTATGATTTGGTTTAGATAATAGAGTTTCATCAGCAAGTGATTTCATTAATCATCAACAAGAAGTATTTAAAATCCTCAAGGAACATTTGTAGAGAACACAAAATCAACACAAGTGTTATGCAGAGAAGAACTGCAGAAAGAGATTTTTTGAGGTAGGTGACATGGTTTAACTAATATTGAATCCATATAGGAAATTATCCATCAAGATAATTGAAGCAAAGAAACTCGAGCCCAAATTTGTATGGACCTTATCAAATTACAAGGAAAGTTGTTAAGGTAGCCTATGAATTGGAACTTCCTAAAAATAATAAAATTCATAATGCTTTTCATGTATCTTATTTTAAGAGAGATTTGGGGAAATAGATTGAACCCTCCATACATTTTACACATTTGTATGAGGAGGGTGAATTGATCTTAATTCTTGAAGAGGTGATATATATCAGGGTTAAGAAATTGAGAAAGAGAGATATCACTAAATATTTGGTTCATTGGAAGAGCTTGCCAACTGAGAATGCCATTTGGGAAGGTATAGAGATTTTAAATCATCCATGTTTGAATTTCTTGAAGATAATAAATTTTGAGGAGGCAGGACTTGTCATGTCCCCTTTATAATTTATTTCCATTTATTAGTTAACTAACCCAATTTTTAATTATCTGAGAATAACGAAAGAAAATTGGAATTAGTAATTAATTAATTATTTATTCAAAATTATCAAAGTTGAAAAGTCCAATTACTACTTACTTTTCAATGATTTTTTAAAGATCCTATCTTTATTGGAACTTTATGACAAGATATATGATGGTTGTAAGTGGATAATATTTAGGGGCAAAAATTATCAATGTGTAAGGAGATTGACAAATCTTTAGCTGGTCTATTTTGGAAAGGAAAATATGAAAAATTTATCATTACCTATGTTGGATATATAATATGGAAAAATTATATTATTATTAATTGTTGGAATTTTTGTTTGTCTATGAAATCTAGGATATAAAGGGTCCCACAATTGGTATTCTCTCTATAACTAAGATTGTAGAGAGAAACATAATCCATCAATACAAATTATCTAATGTTATCACATATAAAAACTGTTGTCACGAAACTTAGATGCTCAAAATACATTAAATGTCTATAATAATTTCCATGCATAATTATGGATATATTTAAGATTATAAGTATAAAAACCTTGCTATAAATTATTTCACGCTCCAAAACTCTTGAAATAAAGATATATTGTACCTTGGTCATGGATACCAAAAACCAATAATGGCCATTAATTGGCATTCAATGAGAAGTATTGATATCAATGACCAAGGTTATTAATGCCAACCAAAAAGGCTATCTTAGATTTGTTTAAAAAATTCTATGCAAGATATAACATTTGAATCTTAGTATCCCATAATTTTAAACTATAACTAAAAGCAATTTAAATAAGACACACCTTTTAAAAATGTTTGTTACTTATTCTCTATTTATGTCAACCCAACAAAAATCAAAGCCCAAGTTCAAATATGCTAGCTCCACAATAATGAAATAAGGAAGAATTTGTGGTCATGGATACTAAGTAACAACAATTGTTATCCCTTGGCCTTCATTGTGAGGACTTGGAAAACATGGCCAATTAGTTTTAACATGATTAAATTTTTTCCATTCCAATTCACAAAAATGAAGAGCCATAAATTGTTTTAAGAAATTAAAAATGATAAAAATTGCCTCTACACAACAATAGGTTACCATAGGCAAAATACAAACCTATAATATCAAAAAGAATCATAGTCAAAATCTCAATGTATATGATCAAGTTGTACATATCCTCTACCCTCTACCCTATATGAATTAGGGGTAGGGACATGAGCAATGAGATCGAGTATATAAAAGTGATAACTAGTTTAAGTCATAAAAACTACTCAATCCATTAACATATACAACTACAATTAACAGTTTCAATACCTTTCATATATAAAAAGGAAAATATATTTTCTAATGTCATGCCCATTTGGGCTTAATTTTCTAGGAATAAATATCATAGAAATATATTACTAAAATGGAATATTGATATTGATAACCAAATAAAAAGAATAAAAAATAGATAAGAATCTTATTATAATGACTATCAAACTCAAGGGCCATTTAATAAGTGAATGAAATGAAAATTTGAAATAAAGGCTATATTTTAATATTAAATCCTTTACAATAAATGACAAGTTGAAAGGAATCAAGGCTTTCATGAAAGGAATGAAGATCAAACAAACTTGCGCCAGTCAGAACACTTGCACATTTTCCTTAAAAACTCCTTCCAGAATTGATTCCCATATCCAATTTCAAAATTTATATAAACATAAATGCACATCCCTTAAAAATATCTCAAATGATGAGTTTAATCATTGCAAATATGAAAGTGGCAGGGCTATAAAATGGTAAAAAAATCAATTGAGAAATCCGGTAGAGTTTCCTCATCGGGGAGAGCCAAGGAAACATTCATTAAAAAAAGGAAAGATAGAAAAATAAAAACCCAAAACTAATTTAGAGTTTGAAAACCTAATCTAATTGCATCAAAGGCCAACCCCATACTTAAATACTAGAAAAAAATCAATTGAAATAGTTTCAATTTGTAAATTACATAATGTAGACACCTCTTTTTCATCACTTCCATGTCAAAATTACAATTGAAATGACTTGATAAAATAACACAAATCTAGTCAGAAATCATCAATCAAGATAATTAATCAAACAATTAATGTTTTAACCAAAAATTGTATTGACATATCCCTAATTGGGGCAATGTATAATATCACAACATTTAATTTGACATCAGCATCCAAATCAAATTAATACTTTACAAATGTTATTATAGAATAATTAAATGAATATTTGATTGGAAAAAGAACATTGCAGAAGTCCACTATTATTCTAATTAATTATTAATCCTACTTATAAGCCTAAGCTTCTTCTAATGGAAAATTCCATGGATTTTTATAAACTTATATTTTCCTAAAAATAATATTGTAATATTTTTTTGATAGATAAGTGAGGGTTAAATGGGGCCCTCACCCTCTATATAGGTCAAAGAAAAAACCTTGTAATCCTCAAATGAAATCCACAAGGGAACAAGAGTAAAAACCATTCACAATTGGCTAGAGACAAAAATGGAACATAATACCAATAGACATACAATCCCAGTAAAACCCAAAATCAACCAACTTCGACCATTCCAATAATACCATCGACCATAATTTTCAAAAAACCAATAGAACCCACAAGAAACCAATAACAATGAACACTAAAAAGGATACAATATTTTTAACAATATAGGAGAATTATCTTAGTTCCCCTCCACTTGAAAAGGTCTTGCTTGGTCACTATTAGCCAATTTTGGCCTACATACAAAACTTTGCCTAGATGGATCAATATTCTAGAAGTCCTAGTATGGAGTAAGAAGTTGAGCAAAGTTTTGGCTGAGAAGCAGGACTATAATTGTAAGTAAAAGGAACCAATAGGTTTTCATGGTGTTCATGGCATTCAAGGATCATAAAGTAGGTTTTATCAAAGTCTCATTATTTCATTAGAGCTTTGATAGGAGAAAAATGACTTGCATAAGCCTAGAGAAGCTAAACCGACATAGCATGTCACATAAGAATTAACATGTTAGTTTGGTTACACATTTGATAAGTGTGCTTAGGAGGAATCTAAAAATTAAAACATCACACGGAGATTATTTTTTTTGTGCCATAAATACCCTCTACAAATTTGATATCTTGATGAGTTTTTTTATCTCAAGATATGACTTCAAAGTTGAACTACTAGAATGGTATGTGCACAGGGACATCAAATTAAAACCATAAGAAGTATCTATTTGAATTAAAATATTTCGAAGGATATTGAGGTTGAATGTGGATCTAAAAAGTGTCAAAATATTTATTGATCAAATTAAATATCAACACACAGATAGTAGCTTGATTCAGTCGGCCCAAGTAGATATATGGTGTGCATTTAATCATGTCGTTAAAGATCAATGACAAACTTTAAGTCAATAAGTCAATGGATCCTAAGGATGAAGATGAAGATAAAAAGTGGCATGATCATGGTGATTTAAAATATATATGGTGTACATTATATCAAGCATATCAAGATTGATGACATGTGTTCAATCATGCTAAGTAAATCAACGGTGTGCATAGGGTCAAAAGGTTAATGAGCTAGATTAAATGTGAGGCTACCACATGGTGTAAGCACATCAACTAGATGAAACTAATAATAGGATCATGAGGATAAACATGGGGATTCTAAGTGTTATGATTTACAGAACATATAGAATATCAATAATAGTAATGAAGGTCAAGTCTAGAAGATTCTCGTGAGGATCAACAGAGTAGATTTGATCAAATATTTAGAAAGCATACGATGCAGACACATGTCTAAGCTTTAAAATGGTCAAGTTTTAAAAAGAAGCAAGCAACTGGAGAGGATTCCATAAAAAAACATGTTGAATCAAAGATATCATCACCCAGTTAGGCAAATACATAAATACAAGATCAAATACAATCTAGGTTTCCATAAGTAAATCCTACATAATCAAAGGATGCCATTAAAGATCAGCTCAATCTCTCAAAAGATTTAAAATGTATATTTTACATTTTGTTCATGACTAGGAGATTAGGTAGACTGTAGATTTTCATTTGAGACTATATCTATATAAAAACCAATAAATGGGATTGGTTCATCTATAGTGGATCTATATCAAGGTTTAAAGTAATGATAGAATGGTGGTAGAAAAAGAAGTTGGCATAGGGGCATGGTGATTATAAAAATTATGTTCTGAAGGGAAACTAGATAAATGAACTCAAGTGAATATTAAAAGGACATGTCAAGATGAAGCATGGGCAACAAACTCATTAAAGCAGATGGAGAGTTTAGAGGTTGAGAGGGCCAAGTGGAACATTCAATGAAGTTCTAAAAAGTATTTGGGGACTTTCCCATTTGAATGGATTATGACTCACCATATTCAAAATATTCTTGTCTTTTAACATATTTTCTAAGCCAATGAGGGGCTTGGAGCTATTTGGAGCTAATGAATGGCTAATTGGGAATTAGGATTAATACTAGTTAATAAAAAGGTGGTTTGGCCTCATTTATTGATCTCAATTTTGATCACTTCTCTCTCTCTCTCTCTCTCTCTCTCTCTCTCTCTCTCTCTCTCTCTCTCTCTCTCTCTCTCTCTCTCTCTCTCTCTCTCTCTCTCTCTCTCTCTCTCCCCCTTTATCCTATATCTCTTATGTTCTTTCCCATTCTAACTCTCTCTCAGATAGATTAACTCTAACATTTTTGATTAATGAGAGCCAAGAGACTCTCATTTGATAAGGCTAGAACCTGTCAAAATTTGTATGAAGGACCTCTTGAAGCAATAAAGACTTTTTTTTACCTATCTCTTGCCTTTGAATTGTGTTTAGTAGGCTTGTGTATGATGGCGTTGTGAATGAGAATATTCCATGTCCATTATCCTTCTTTTTTCCCTATTTTTGGGTGTTTTCAAGTTAATTATAGGTCTGCACTTGTGTTATTTATACCATTAATGTAATCTTGGTGTGAGTCTTATAAATTATCTTTGATTCATTCATTGCTTGGTGAACCTAATACATGAAATATTTATGCAATTAACTAGATTGTGAGATTGTGTGAGCCAGCATTCTCTTATGCTTTTTTAGTGTTTATATCATACTTATGTGAGTTGTCATTCAAATTTGATGTATCATCTATTAACTTCCTTAGTAACCCTATTCCCCCTTTTAAACCCTTTTCTAAGCAATTCATTAGTCTAAGTGATCCATCAAGAGGAAGCTGACCTTCTCTAAAGGTTCAACCTCACCATAGGAAACCCACATCTTGAGGTTGTTCCCATTATGTAGCTTAGTTGGGGAGAGCTTGAAGAACCCTCCCTATGGGTGTAAAGTAATGTTAAAATATTTTCTATCACACCTAGTGGGACTCTCTTTCAAATAAGATTGGTCAAGTGTGATTCTAGTTTGATCAATTTTCAATAGTTACAGCGTTCATGCAACAATATCTAGTGACTCTGAGCAAACACTCAACATTATAGTGTAGATTTATAGCTATCTTTGATGCTAAAGGTGACTATAATGTTAGTTTCTAGAGGTATTCCTTTTGAATTTTTTGAATTACCTTTAAACTCAATAAAAAGGTTAAGATTTGCTAATACACATCCATATAAAGGAATATTTACCCCTAAAACAATTTCAAGGTCTATCTGTATAAGATCTTTTTAAGCCCCTTTTATTGCCATGACAATCCCTAGAGATTTTCCTTTTGTGGATTTCAATGGCTAGAGCCCTTTAAACCTCCAGTAATATGATCTTATTCTAGTAATAAATCTCAAAAGTGTCCTCCATTTCATAGGAGACCAATCTACAATCCCTTCTAAACACCTTGGGGACATAGACAATTTCTATAATATTCATGACATAACTGAGGAAAATGTGGATATTAGGCTATTGGACATTTCTTTCAAGGGTAAAGCCTTGGATTGGTATAAAAACCTTATTTCTAACTCCATCACATCTTGGGATTAGTTAGGAGATGCATTCTGTAAAATATTTGAAGACAAAAGTGACCATTTGCACTTGTAGAGTAGCTAACCACAATCAAGAGGGCTCCTCATGAAATTATGTAAGATTTCAATAATATATTTCAAAAGACTTGGGATAGGATCCCAGTCTCTGTTAGGCCTACTCAAAACTTTGCTTTCCTTTACTATTTGAAAGCTCTTAATAGTGATATTTTAGTAATGATTCAGTCTATGGGAGGTGTTGACCAAATTTTATCCCTTTAGGCCAAAATTGGGCACCCCTATTTGAAAACTTAGCTGCCTAAGTCTATACCTTTGGTTAGGTCCAGTATGTAGGTTTCATTAAGAAGAAGTGTGTTTATACAAGCCCATAACAAATGTACAAGCCCAGTTCTTTTGAAAAGTTTAGTTTTGGTCTTTTGCTAAGCCTTTGCATAGTAGTACTTTTGGATCTTTTATTTTTGACTAATTATTATTTCTTTTGGACTTTTCATTCGGCCAGGTGCTGAATTCTTTCAGACAATTTGTTTGAGACAAATTTTTTGAATATGAAGACTAATTCCTTTGGGAAAGTTGTCTACATAATTTCCTTAAAGGACCTTTTTAGGTTAAGGGATCATTTTCAAATTTTTGAAGGGACATTTCCATGTGTTGGAGGGTCATTTACAGATTATTGAAGGACCATTTCCTTTGGTCAAAGGACCATTTCTTTTGGTCGAAGGGAAAAAAGACAAAATTTTGAAGGGCCAAATGGAAAGTTCAAAGGAATTATTTTGGAAAGATTGTCTGAGCAATTATTTTAGAAAACTTGTTCACATTGAAAATAGGTCAGCCTAATTCTTTCAGACATTTTGTGTAATATACAGGAAATAAAAGGCTCAAAAGATTTTTCTAGAAAATTATCTACAAGAATTGCCAAGAAAAAGCTCGAATGAATTCTTTCAAGAAAAGTGCCGAGATAAAAAATTATAAAGGAGAAAAGTGCCAAAACAAAGTGACCATGAGAAAAATGTCTGAGGAATGGATTTTTTTGTAAAGATTGTTTGAGGGAAATAAAAGTTTGAGGGAAATAAATGTCTAAAAAAATAACTAAAGGATGATGGCCCACAAAAAGTTAATTTCAAACTATGGAAAATAGCTGTTGGTGTCAAAAGGCTTGATGGGAACCTAAAGGTGAATATAGAGGTAACAAATGACAAAATGTCTCGAGCATTTGATTTAATCATAACTGATTGAATTGTAACTGACTCATTTGGTGCAATTGTAACTTATTCAATTATAACTAATTTATTTGGTGGCATGGCATAGCTCACCCACCTCTCTCCCACATGAAAATGTAATTGATTCTCTCATATAGACACATGTCCATGTGACCCTTGGACTCCCTTTGCTTGACCTCCCTCCCAAAGGCTATATATATGCAATCTTTTGGCTTGTTCAGCAACCTCCATGGGTTATTTAGAAAACTCTTGCTAGATTTGTACTTGAAGAACTCTTAAAGAAATATACAAGTGTTATTGCCACTTATATGTTGTAATATTGAGTAATGACTTAAATATTTTTGGTATAGTCTAGTGAAAGATTGTCTTTTCTAACTCATACTCTTGATGGTCTACCAATTTTTAGAAAGGAGATTATTGCAGGTCTTTGCTAGTATTTTTTTCTAAGTGTAGATATATCCTAGAAGTAGTCCATGATTGTATCCCTCTTTGGAATCATTCATTCCCTTCCTAAGAATCAGATACCTTCTTAAATCTAGCATATGAAACATTGATGTCGTAATGAATCCTGAGTTATGAGTCTTGTGTGAGAAACACCTTGTTTGTTTTTAAGTAGTGGTTTTAGTCAATTGGGAGGAAATTATACATTAGTACATCAGCACTTGGTTTCTTAATTGCTTTCCTTAACCCTTTTCATACACACATTGTTAAGTTAGAGAGAGAGATTTAAAGGTGCATCAAGGGGAGCTAGCCTCTTATCTAGATATTCATCTTAGTGAAATTATCACCCACATCAAGAGAGATGTTTCCATTGTGCCACTAGGATGAGGAAATTTGAGCATTTCCTCAAGGGTGAGAGTCCAAGTGACAATAGTTTTTGGCATGCTTGGTGGGATAATTTGTCCAAGGAGTATAAGAATTCTTGGTGTGTTATTCAATTAATTAGCCTTTTGGTGTGTTATTCAATCAACACCAATGGTGACTCAGAGTTGAATTAATTGGTTAAGCAACCCTAGTGCATCAAGAAATCACATTCAGTATGTATAATTACATTTTTAATTAGTATGGACCTTATTTTCCTTCATATTATTTTGATCAAGATCATGTTGTTCATGGAATCACCTCAAGCAACTCTCCTAATTATCCTTCTCCTAGTCAATCCAAGAGTGCTAGGGAGATAATGTTGGAGTTTGAGAAGCAAATGCTTGAGACAGATAGGTTGAATGAGAAAAATAGGTATCAACAAGAGCTTATGTATAAGTAGGATTTCTTGTTTAGGCAAGATCAAGCCATGCAATCTATGAAGGAGAAACTAGTAAGATGGAGGAGTCAATCCATTCAAGGCAATCAACCTTGTATACCTTTTTCCTTCCCAAAGAAACCTTATCTTATTAAAAATAAACCCTCATCTTGTACATCAAATCCATTCTATAAAATAACACTTTCTCACCAAAATATAATGAGGCAACCTTCAAACCCATCTAATGCATTAACTACTCTTGTTGTTAATCCTTTTCACCTAGCAATCCAACACCAAAGGACATTAGAACAACCTTATATGGAAACTAACTATTTCAATTCCTTAGATTTGAGCCCTCCTTTGAAAGAATTCATCCTATTTCCTTTGGAAAATGACACATCCATTCTCAAGAAACTCTTTCTATACATGTGCAAACTCTTCCTAGTCTCCCTCAACCTCCTCAAGTCCTTCAACATGATGTCAAGATCCCAAGTTGGATAAATGTATATCATGAACTAGCTCAAGACCTTGAAAAAGATGAATTTATTACTTTTACTAAAGAAGAGAGTTCAAATCCTAAGGAGATGAGTTGGAATGAAATATTGGAATAATGGGGTAAGAAAGAAGAGAAGAGTATTATTCAAGAGTGTGAAGTGGAAAATGAAGCTAGTCTTCCTCAAGTCCTTCCCACCTTTCCTCAAGAAAACTCTTCTTTTACATGTCAAACCTCTCATAATCCTCCTCATCATGATGATTCATATGATCTCTAAGAAAGACTCTTCCAATAGAATCTAGCCAATCAGATTTAAGAATTAGAGTTAAGAATGAGGTTGCTTAGTCAAGGTGTAATGGAAGGTTTAGACCCAATAGAAGATCCCATGTCTAAACACACCCCATCTACACCCCTTTAAGAGATTTATCAAGATAAATATGATGTGGATGAAGTGTTTATCAAGTGCAAGGAAGAGAATCAATTGATTTTAGCCCAAGGTTTACTTCTTCTTCCTCATGAGCTTTTCAAAAAACACCCCACTTCTCATTCCCAATCTAATTTTGAGCTCACTAGTGATCACCTATTTTCAAAGTCCATTCCTAAGTCCTCTCCTTCATCTCACACTCCATTTTAACTTCTTTCACCTTCTATTACCTTACATACTTCAAATCTTGCATTTCAAACTCATGAACCTATCCATTCACCCTTCACTTCATTCCCTTCTAAAGAGGAACCTATTTTGAGGGAGGCAAATGAGCAAGAAAAAATGCATTTTTTGGATGATAAAGAATATATTATGAGTGATGATGAAGATGAAATCATTACATGTACTCCCCATGAGCATCATAATGGTGATCATCATCATGAACATGAGGTGGAAGGCATGATCAAAGATGAACAATGTAGTCAAATCATATTTCAAGAGGTGGCTGTTCTAGGAGGTTTTCATGAGAATAAGGTTTAATAAGTGACTCTTGAAAGTGACATGATTCAAGGATAAGATATAGGTCACACATACATGAAAATGTTCCAGTAATATGAAGATGAGATTGAAAAACTTCACTTGTCAACGTTGGATGGAGAATGTAAGCATGGTGATCTCTCTTTCCATTTGTTTGATGAGCCTTCTTATTGCTTTGATGAAGATAATGACCAGTCCATGGGAATTGAGTTGAATGAGGTTCAAGAGAATGTTGTTGAGTAGTTAAATACTCTTGTTTGTGAACAAGAAGGAGGGGGATCACATTGGTTTGATAGAAGCATTGAGGAAGTTCTTGAGTAAGAAAATGATGATTTTTGGAATAAGTTAGAAAGATTTTGCCTCAGCTCAAACATCACACCAGCCACCCTTCCCCAAGGGATCTATGAGGAAGTAAGAGATAAATTTGACAAGCTTCTCAAAGAGATATAAAAGACTAAGTTGGTCCATGATACATACCAAGAGAGCCATGAGTCAAATGAGCCCTATAATGATGATATTGTAGCCATTGATGCCTTGATGGACTACACCAACATGAAGGACCAACATGAAACATACCTCAAATATAAATATGAATACATGGACGTGGAATATATGTTTGAACCTAATGCATTATAATACATGCCAATCAAGATGGCAAACAAGAAGGGTAAGTCACCAAGTTTCCACTCTAAAAAATTACTTGGTTACCACCATGAGTTTTTTTGCCATGAAGGAGACCTAAGAAGTTTCCCCTTTGATCTAGGAGGAGGAGAAACATATCATGTTATATGTATATATTAGTTTTCTTTCAGTTGTGTCTTATTTTACCCTTAAGTGCTTATGCACATGTGTTTGTCTTGTGTCTTTCTTTGCTTTGTGTCTTGTTTTTTTTGTTCTTGTTATGTGTTGTGTCTTATAGCATGGGTTTTCCTTCCATTTTGGTGTGTTGTTCAAGATTTTGAGTCATGGCCAATGTTTCCTTATTTGAGTGTCCTTAGATGACTCCATGCCTAATGGATTAATTCTACTACTAGTCTAGTCAATATAACATGCATACTACCCCAGTGAGTCACCAATTTCTTGACCAAATTTTGACCTTTTAGGCCAAAATTGGGCACCCTTATTTGAAAACTTATCTGCTTAAGTCTATACCTTTGGCTAGGTCCAATATGTAGGTTTCATTCAAAATAAGTGTTTTATACAAATCCATAACAAATTTACAATTCCAATTATTTTAGAAGGTTTGGTTTTGGTATTTTGTTAATCCTTTGCATAGTAGTCCTTTCGTGTCTTTTGTTTTTGACTAAGTGTTATTTATTTTGAAATTTTCATTCAGCCAAGTGCTGAATTATTTTAGACAATTTGTCTGAGATGGATTTCTCAAAGATGAAGACTAATTCCTTTAGGAAAATTATTTGCACAATTTCCCCGAAGGACCTTTTCAGGCTAAGGGATCATTTTCAACTTTTCAAAGGGACATTTCCATGTTTTGGAGGGTCATTTATAGATTGCTGAAGGACCATTTCCTTCAGTTGAAGGACCATTTCTTTTGATCAAAGGGCAAAAAGACAAAAGTTTGAAGGATCAAATGGAAAGTCTGAAGGAATTATTTTAGAAAGATTATCCAAGGAATTATTTTATAAAACTTATTCACATTGAAAGAGGTCAAATCCCAATTCTTTTAGACATTTTTTTGATACAAAGGAAACAAAAGGCTGGAAATATTATTTGTGAAAATTGTCCATAGGAGTTGCCAAGAAAAATCCCAAATGAATTCTTTCAGGAAAAGTGCTGAGATAAAAAAGTATAAAGGAGAAAATTTCCAAAACAAAGTGACCATGGGACAAGTGTCTGAGGAATGAATTATTTTGAAAATATTGTCTGAGGGAAACATAAGTCTGATGGAAAAAAATGTCTAAAAGAAATTCCTGAAGGTTGATGGCCCACAAAAAGTTAATTTAAACTATGGAAAATAGCCGTTGGTGTCAAAAAGCTCGATGGGAACCTAAAGGTGAATATAGAGGTAACAAATGGTAAAATTTCATGAGCATTTGGTTCAATCATAACTGATTCAATTGTAATTGATTCATTTGGTACAATTATAACTTATTAAATTCTAACCAATTCATTTAGTGAGATAGCATAGCTCACCCACCTTTCTCTCACATGCAAATATAACTTATTATCTCATATATACATATGTCCAAGTGACCCTTGGACTCCCTTTGCTTGACCTTCCTCCCAAAGGATATATATATGCATTCTTTTGGCTTGTTAAATAGCCTCTGTTGGTTATTGGGAAAACTCTAACCAAAAATTTACTTGAATAACTCTTGAAGAAATATACAAGTGTTTTTGTCACTCATATGCTATAATATTGAGTAATGACTTGAATCTTGTTGGTCTAGTCTAGTGAAATATTATCTTTTCTAGCTCATACTCTTTATGGTCTACCAATTTGTAGAAAGGAGATTGTTTTAGGTCTTTGTTAGTATTATTTTCTAAGTGTAGATATATCCTAAATGTGGTCCATGGTTGTATCCCTCTTTGGAATCATTCATTCCCTTCCTAAGAATCATATACCTTCTTGAATCTAGCATATGAAACATTGATGTAGTAATGAATCTTGAGTTGTGAGTCTTGTGTGAGAAACACCTTGTTTGTCTTTAAGTAGTGGTTTTAGTCAATTGGGAGGACATTATACATTGGTGCATAATTTCTTGGTTTCTTATTTATTTTCTTTAACCCTTTTTCATACACAAATTATTAAGCTAGAGAGAGAGAGATTTAAAGGTGCATCAAGGGGAGCTAACCCCTTATCTAGAGATTCATCTCAGTGAAATTATCACCCATAACAAGATAGATTTTTCATTGTGCCACTTGGATGAGGAGAGTTGAGCATCTCCTCAAGGGTGCAAATCCAAGTGAAAATAGGAGGGAACACATTACCAATTGCTTATGAGGTGGCAATTAGAGAAAAAAATTATCCAGTTCAAGTTGGCAAGCTTACACCTAGACCACCAATGCCTTTCTTCCCTAAAATTCAAACTATCATTCCTCTTATACCAACACTTGATGCCATACCTAAAAAAAATCAATAAAAGGTTTCCACTAGCCAATCTAGGGATTCCCAAGAAAACAAGAATTTACAAGAGCTAAAGAGCATGTTTCAATCCTTTGGGAATGAGTTGGTGAATGTGAAGAGGAAACAAGCCTAGTTTAATAGACCTTACCAAGCTACATATCAACCTCAACAACAATCTTATCAAGAAAATAATCCACCCTTCAAAGGAAATTTCCAAATCCAACAACAAGTCCAAGGACAAGGGTAGCCTTACTATGTTAGGAAAAACAATTGTAATACAAATGTTACAAGCACCTCTATTACTTTGGTCCCTATTTAGCACAACATTGTTAAATAAGTTGAGGGGACCATACCTGGGAATCAATCTTTTGGCCAATCCATTATCCCAAATAATAAGTTCAATAAGATTTTTAATGAACAATGGAATCAAGGTGCTAGCTATGGATACAATCAAGCTTTTATGGATAAGAACACAAAAGTACCTACAATGACAAAACTGGAAGAACCTCAATAGGTCCAAAGGTCTAATAAGGGACCAAATCAACTAGGTGTTACAATGATTAATTATGAGTAATAATAATTCTATACATCCAATTAATAGGCTAGTTCTAGACAAGCATACATTCTAGTGGTAACTAATACAAAATTCAAAAGAAGGAATATGGATTGTAGGTAGGAAGCAGTTAAAGAGATTCCTATCATTACTCCTTTATTATCAAAACCAAAGGAACCTACTACTAATCCAAAGGTTTTTATAGCTCTAAAGAATCAAAATCAAGGAAATGCCTTTGCCCCCCAAAACTCACAAGTTCAAAGCACAGTTTTGGCTTCCAAAACACAACCTAAGGGTGGTGGTTTGCCCATCAACATTGTGGAACAAATGAAAAATAAAAATGTGAGTGTTCCAATGTGGGACATGATATCCATGCCTAGTCAGGTGGATATTTTTGAAGAAGGATGGTCAAAGATCAATGTTTAAGAGAAGCCACTAGGTAAGGAAAATATAGTTCTCACCAATGCAACCAAAGGACCTAATGAAGGATAATCAAATAAAGTGATCAATCCTCCTCCCTTTTACATTTCTATGATCATTGATGACTCCTTAGTATATAATTACATGGTAGACAATAGAGCAATCACTTTAGTGATGCCAAAGTCAATAGAAAATTAGCTTGGTTTGAAGTATGAACCCCAATTTAAGGGAGTTATATAGCTTGATGGATCTTATACCAAACCTAATAGTATCATTAAAGGCCTAAATTTGACCCTGCATGCTTATCTTATTGTCTTAGTGGCTCAAGATGTGTTGATTCTAGATGTACCTCCTTATTTTGCCATATGTTTATATAGAGATTTAACATAGAAAATTAAGGGTTATCTAGTAGTAGATTAGTCCTACATGGATTATAGGACAAGGTATGGGACCAAGCTATCCATTAAAACTGAGCCTATTTCACAATTACACATTGAACCTTATGGATGTCATAACTCAAACATCAATTACACCATCCTAGATGAAGATGAACACCTTGTTGGTCAAGAACTAAACACTCATCCTGAAGAGATACCTGATATGTTCTTGGATGAGTTATGGAGTGATAATTAGTTAATTGAAATTTTGGAAGGTGTTGAAGAAAGGGACATGGGTGCCTATTTCTTACATGAGGAAATTGAATCCATGCCATCCCTCACTAGGTCACAATAAAATGCTAGTGGTTCATGGAAGTTGTTCTTTGATGTCTCAAGGATCAAACATGGGGTAGGTGTAGGTGAAATGTTGATGTCCCCTTCCAATGATAATTATTTTTCTTTTTATAGGTTCTAATTAGTTGCTCTTATAATGTATTAGAGTATGAGGGCCTTATCAATGGCCTTCAATACATTGGTAAGAGAGGAATAAAGAAATTGTAAGTATACGGGGATAGTGAGCTAATAGTGCATAATGTTAGAGGCCTATAAATCACAAAAAATACGTTGATGATATATTAAAAGCATAGAGTGTGGGACATTTTGGGGGACTTTGAGGCTTTTAACATCCAAGTAGTGCCAAGGAACCAAAATTAGCATGTTAATAGGTTAGTAGCTATTGGAGCTCAATTTAGCCTCACAAATGAATTTAAAAGGTCAAAAGTGAAACCACATGTTAAAGTGGTAGTAAGACCATTAGTGCCAAACAATGAAGCTCATTGGCAGGTCTTTGACAATGACAAGTAGATTGATTATTTCTTATAGTAGGAAATCAAATTTTCCTCATTAAACCAAAATTTTTTTTAACATCAATATGAAGATAAAATTATTCAACTAAGGTCTAACAAAATTCCTAAAGGGTTGGTAAACCTTGAAGGTCTCTTTCATGAAGGAGATCATAAAAAAAAAAAGGCAATGATATCAACTGATGAGGAGAACTATGTAAGGGTTCTTATCCTCAATGAAAAACTCCTCAATCTTGGAAAGGTAATCACTAGGGCTAAAAAGCATGATTTCATTGAGATTTGTAGATAATATGCAAACATCTTCACTTGGGAATATAGTAACTAGAGAGGCTTTGAACTCAAGCTATCCCAACACACTATAGAATTAGAGGCTAATGCCAAGCCTGTTAGGAATAACCAAATGATTATCAACCCAAAAATAGAAGAGATTATGAGAAAGAATTGACTAAATTGATTGATTCCAAGATCATATTTCCCATCAAGCACTCCTCATGGGTAGCCAACTTAATAACTGTAAGGAAAAATAATGGGGAGATTAGATTGTGTGTTGATTTCAAGGACCTAACTAAGGTATCCTTAAAGGATGACTACCCATTACCATCCATGGAGAAACTCTTTTATATAGTTGATAGTTAAGAATCCTTCTCCATTTTAGATGGCTATACAAAAAACAATCAAGTACTTTTAAGAGAAGATCAATATAAGACCACCTTCATCACAAAGTGGGGCACATATGCTTATCATAAGATGCCTTTGGCTTATCAAATGCCAAGGTAACTTTTAAAGAGTAATAGACATGGATTTCCAGGGCTTGTTGAATTAAAAGGTATTGGTCTACTTGGATGACATCATAATTTTCTCCAAGAAGGCTAGTGAGCACCTAGATCACCTAAGGTTGATCTTTGAAAGATGTAAAGAATATGGGATCTATTTGAATCCCAAGAAATGTGTGTTTATTATTCATGAGGGAAAACTATTGGGGCACAATATCTCAAAATAAGGATTAGCCATTGAACCTGATAGAATAAGTGTCATTTTGGCATTATCTTTACCCAAGCACAAGAAAGGAATCCAAAGCTTCCTTGGGAAAATAAACTTTGTAAGGAGGTTTATACCTAGTTTTGTAAAGTTGGTCAAAATCATCATTGCCATGCTAAAGAAGAACAAGTGTTCACTTAGTCAAATGAAGGTAAAGCAACATTTTAGGATATCAAGTAAGCCATTGCCCAAGCACCCTCACTCATGAATCCTGATTTCTCAAAGGATTTCATATTATACACCTTTGCCAATATGGACAATATATCAGCTATGTTGATGCAAAATAATGGTGAAGGTCTTGAGTAGCAATTGATTTTTTTAGACAAGGGCTTGAAGGATATGAGGTAAGGTATAATTTTATAGAAAATAAATTTATTAAAACTTGAATAAGCCTAAAAAAGTTTAGACCAATTCTATCCAATATTAAGATTCATCTTATGGTGTCTCATTTTGGAGTGAGAGATTTTCTCCTCAACAAATACTTGAATGAGAAGAGGGCTAGTTGGATTACCAAGGTTATGGAGTATGACATGGAGATCAAAGTCACTAAGCTAGTGAGAGGCAAAGGCTTATTTGATAATATGGTTGATGACCTTTAGGAAGATAAAGAAGTTATCATGGTGACACAAGACAACTCACAAATAGATGCACCTCCATCCCATAATAGATGGTTCCAAGACATGACACATTTATTGATGATAGGTGAGTACCAAAAAGGAATGGAAAAAACAAAGAGAAGGTATTTTAGACTTCAGTCCATAGCTTATGTATTGGTTGATGGGGTTTAATTCATATAATATCTCAATGGAGGGCTTTTTAGATGCATAAATGATGACCAATTGTCAAGGATTTTGGAGTAATTTCATGATGGGCCTACAAGAGGCCATTTTGTTCCAAAGACTAAGAAACAAAAGTGATGAGAGCTCATTATTACTAATCCAACCTATTCAATATGCCTATGCATGGGTTAAGAAGTTCAAAAGGTGTGCTTTGTTTAAAGGTAAACAAATATTGGTAGCCCTTCCTCTCAACCCAATTTAAGTGGAGTAGCCCTTTATGCAGTGGGGTTTGGAATTCATAGGAATGATCAATCCACCTTATAGTGGAGGGCATAAATGGGTACTCACTGCTACTGACTACTTCACTAAGTGGGTAGGATCAACTACCCTTAAAGAAGCAAATGAAATAATAGTATTGGACTTCTATGATAACATAGTGACTAGGTTTGGTGTACTAGTCATAATAATTTTAGATAATGCCTTAGAATATATTAGTATGAGAATAAGTGAATGGGCATTTAAGCTGGGCATTTACCTTGGTACATCTTCAAATTACAACCCCAAAGGTAATGAACTGGTAGAGTCCACAAACAAGAATTTGATAAAGATTATCCAAAGGATCATAAAATAGAATCAAAGAGTGTGAAACACAAAGCTAAGAATAGCCCTATAAGATGATAGTGTGGCTCCCAAAGTTGCCATTATAAACTCACCATTTGTATTGGTATATGGGAGGAAATCCAAATTTCCAATCTCTCTTGAACTGCCTAACTTGGAGTTAGCCCATTAATTTGAGTTGATGGAGAGTGAGCCTATGAGCTTAAGGATGGAATAGCTCATGAAGTTGGAAGAAACTAGAGACCTTGCAATGAAGACACAAGAGTCACATCAATCTTAGGTCAAGAAAGCCTTTGACAAGAGAGTTATAGTAAAAGACTTCAAAGAAGGGGACCTAGTCCTTAAATAAGATTTAAATAAGGCCAAGCTAAACAACCATACCAAGTTTGATAGCTTGTGGAGTGGTCCTTATTTGAGCCATGGTTACAAAAAACATAATTATTTTTAGCTTGCCTTTCTAGATGGAGAAGTATTATCATCCCAGTTAATGGGATTCCTTTAAATCCTTGTTATTAAAAGAGTTTACAACCATTATATAATATTCTACATATTATAGTAGTTTTTTATGTTTTCCTATAAGTGCCTTGTGCAATTTTTTTTTAAGTCATGTTTTTACCTCCCATAAGTGCCTTGGACACATTGTTAATTTTGTTTATTTTATCCTTTTTCTTCAAGAGAATTCTTAGAAATGGGTAGCCTTGTATCATTTTCATGATCAATTGAGAGGAAAAATTTGAGACTTCATGCCCAATAGACCGGACAAAAAAACTAATTTATTGCATAAAAGGAATGAAATATCAAGATTTCACCAAAAATGTTGGCTAATTTTGGCCTACATATAAAACTTTACCTAGATGGTTCAATATTCTAGAAGTCCTAGTATGGAGTAAGAAGTTGAGCAGAATTTTGGTTGAGAAGTAGGTCTATAATTAAAATTAAAAGTAACCAATAGGTTTCCATGGTGTTCATAGAATTCAAGGAGAATGAATAAGGTTTTATCAAAGTTTCATTAGTTCATCAAAGCTCGGAAGGGATAAAATTGACTTGCATAAGCCTAGAGAAGCTAAACCATCATAACACATAACACATGAATGAACATGTCAGTCTAGTTACACATTTGATAAGTGTGCTTAGGAGGACTCTCAAAATTAAATGATCACATGGAGATAATGTTATTTATTCCATGATTACCATTGGAAAATTTGGTATCTTGATGAGTTTTTTATCTCAAGATATAAGCCTTTAAAGTTGAATTTCAGAGTGGGATGTGCATGGGGATGTCAAGTTAAAACCATGGGAAGTATCCATTTGAGTTAAAATATTTCAAAGGATATTGAGGTTGAATGAGGAAACAAAATGTGTTAAAATATTGTTTGATCTAATTAAATATTAATGGCACATGGATAAACTCAAATCAATGGGCCCAAGTAGATCTATGGTATGCATTTAATTGTGCAGTTAAACGTCAATGATGAGCATCAAACCAATAAGTTAGTGGATCCTAAGGATGAATTCAAGGATAAAAAGTATAAATATCATGGCGAGTAAAAATATTGATGTTTCATGTTCAATCAAGAACATCAAGATTGATGACAAACATTCAATCATGCCAAAGAAATTGACAGTGCATGTAGGGTCAAAAGGTCAATGAGTTAGATTAAACATGAGACTACCACATGGTGAAAGTGTATCAATTAGATGAAACTAAAAATAATATCCTAAGGATAAACATGGGGTTTTCAAGTGGCACAATATAGAGATTAGATATAAGATTAGTGGTAGAAATGAAGGTCAAGGCTAGAAGACTCCTGCAAGGATCAATGGAGTAGATTTGATCAAATCCTTAGAAACCATAGGATGCAGACACATGCCCAAGATTAAAAATGGTAAAATTTTAAAAAGAATCAATAATCTTGAGAGGATTCCATGAAATTAGACACATTAGATCAAATATCTTGCTACCTAGGTAGGTAAACACATAAATGTAGTATCAAATACAATCTGGGTTACCAAGATCAAACCCTACAGAATTAAAAGATGCCATTAAAGCTCAGTTCAACCTCTCAAAATCTTTTAGACGTATGTTTTATGTCTTGTTCATGACCAAGAGATTAGGTAGACTGTAGATTTTCATTTGAGACTATATCTATCTAAAAACTAATCAATGGGATTAGTTTTCATCTAAAGTGGACATGTATTCAAGGTTTGAAGTAATGACAAAATGGTGATAGAGAAAGAAGTTGGAAAAGGGGCATGGTGATTCTAACAATTATGTTTTAAAGGGAAACTATAGAAATGAACTCAAGTGACTATCTAAATGACATATCAAGATGAAGCATGAGTGATAAACTCATTAAATAGATGGAGAGTTTGGAGGTTGAGAGGGCCAAGTGGAACATTCAATGAAGTTCCAAAATGTCTTTGGGGAATTTCCCATTCGAATGGATCATGACTCGCCATATTCAATTTTTTTTCTTATAACATGTTTTCTAAGACAATGAGGGGCTTAGATCTATTTGAAGTTAATGAATGGATAATTGGGAGGTGGTTGGGCCTCATTTATTGGTCTCAATTTTGCTCACTTCTCTCTCTCTACCCCGTTATCCTATATCTCTTATTTTCTTTCCCATTATAACTATCTCTCAGATAGATTAACTCTCTAACATTTCTAATTTTTAAGAGCCAAGATACTTTCATTTGATAAGGCTAGACCCTTTCAAAATTTGTATGAAGGACCTCTTAAAGAAATAAAGATTTTTTAAAACCTATTTCTTGCCTCTGAATTGTGTTTAGTATGGTTGTGCATGATGGCATTGTGAAGGAGAATATTACATGTCCATTATCCTTCTTTATTACCTATTTTAAGGTGTTTTCAAGTTAATTATAAGTCTAAACTTGTATTCAATCTACCATTAATGTAATATTGGTGTGAGTCTTAGAATTCCTCTTCTCTTCATTCATTGCTTGGTAAACCTAGTTCATGAAATACTTATGCAATTAGCTATATTTTGAGATTGTGTGAGCTAGCATTGTCTTATGATTTTTTAGTGTTTACTTCATTGCTTATGTGAGTTATCAATCAAATTTGGTGTATCAGCTATTAGCTTCCTTAGTATTCCTATTCCCCCTTTCTAACCCTTTTCAAAGTAATTCATTAGTTTAGGTGATCTATCAAGAGGAAGCTAACCTTATCTAAAGGTTCAACCTCACCATAGGAAACCCACATCTTGAGGTTTTTTCCATTATGTGAAAACTAATGTCGCAATAGTCACCTCCAACATCCACCTTGACCCCTTCTTCCTATGCATCTAAACTATACACTCCAAGGACCCCACCTAGTCCTACCTTAGTTCCACTTTGTGATGCCAAACCTACACCAAATCCAAAAGCTACCACTTCACTAAACTATTGAGTCAACCCACATGATGTAACATCCAAATCATGAATGGGGGGTGTCAATTCCTTACCACCCCTAAAAATCTTGACCATCAGCCTTACCATATCTCAAGCCATAGAATATGAGTAAAATATGAACACAACCTCGATCAATGGCATAAAAACCCTTAGAGCTTCAATTTCCACCTTGTAAATTCTCTCCTAGTGTGAATTAGAGTCTAAGTCCCTAAAAATGCTCAATGAATGATAGAGCCTTCACCAAATGAGCCTTAGTTACCCAAAATGTAGATAGAGGAACAAGGCCTACCATTTCCTTGATTAAGAGAGGGAAGACCATTTAGATTTTAATAAGAACAATAGTATTTCCACAGTCCATTTCAAATATGCTAAGTTAATTTTGGCTATAACTATGTGAGAGCTTTTGAATCAAATTTTTGGGTCACACTCTATGAACCATCATCAGGATGAGAAAAGAATGAATCTCATCCTGATTATGGTTCATAGAGTGTGACTCAAAATGTTGATTCAAAATCTCTCACATAGTTACAACCAAAAATAACCTAGCACATTTGGATTTTTTGTAAGAATCTTGAAATGACGTCTTATTGACCTAGTTGATACCAATTCCTAATTACCCACTCTGGCACTTTCTGCACTACACTTTTATCCTAAAAAATTAATAATAATTTGCCCAAAAAAAGTGAAGCTAAATCAGAATTTACCTTCACTCTATGGGGATTTCCCATTAATACATAATCCACCAAGTTTTGAACTACCTCCAAAATATATCCTATCTAAACCATGAAGACATGCTTTATTTTTACTTCACTCACATAACCATCAAAGGACATGTCTCTCAACTCTGCCCCTACTCTCAAAAGTAGTTCATTGAGTGAAATTTGTAAGAGATGTTCCATTCTTTCATATGCCTAGCCATTCAACCCATATGCTCTATGGTAGATACAATGATAGCTAGATATCTTGGCCCATGGAAGAGATATGAGAGTAATAAATTACCAATTCAATCTTGGCTTTGACATGAACCATCATCAAATAATCACTTAAAGCAAGACATAATAATCAATGATTTCAACTGCCAAAAGTGAAAACCTTCCAAACACTTTAAGAGGCACACCCCATTAGATAACAAAACTTTAGACCTTAAGAACATTATGAGGCTCCATAAGCCAAGAACCCCACGAATTATCACTAATTAATTCCTCAAATTGATCAATACACTAGTTAGCCAAAACATCCACCATTGAGTTCATTTCATGGAAAGAGTGAATACCTTCCCAAGAGGAATTTGAGATCAAACATCCCCAAGCCTATCCCAAGATGTTTTCAATATGCCATGCACATGTGTGCCTATTATTTAAATCCTGGATCAAGATCATATAATTGACTTTAATTACCACATTGGTAATGCCACAATACAATACTAAATTAATTCCCAAGGATAATGTTTGAGCCTAGGCTTCATTACTAGTCCCATCGAACAATTTAAATGCTGTTCAATAGATCAAAGAGCCATCGTAGTCAAAAATTATACACCCAAAACTTGAATCACTAGGGTTTCCCTAAGTTACCCCATCAATATTAATCCTGAAAACACCTAAAGGGGGAGGGACCCAATCAACATTATCCATCCAATAAGGCTTATTATGAATTAATATAGACCTATTAACAGGGGAAAAATGTTGGGTAACATGTTTTTTTAATCAGAGCTAGAATTTTTTATGAAGAGTAACCTTAGCCATGGAATGTGGCTTGCCTCATTACATTTAACACAGGTTTCAAGAAACCTACTAACTCTCAACGCATTGAACATCGAGCTGGCTAGTCCACTACATTGGCTATTCTCATAGTTTACCCACTAGAGCTTAGTGTGAGAAATACACTATAGAGGTGGTCAGCCTGGGGAATGGACCCTAATACATCTCACTTCTAGCACTCAACTCACATATTTTTAGGCTATCCCCATTGGGTCAATAAAATTATAATATTACCTCACATTAGTGACACCATTTAGAAAGTCAATGGAATAGGGATTAGAGTGAAAAAAGGTGGCTTATGACATGGTAACTTACACATTATCTTACACATATGATAGGGACTCTTATACACTTATCTATGATATGGCCTATGATACACTCCAAGAGGACTAATGATTGCACTTTTATTCTAAATCTCTTCCACACTATAAAATTTCCTTAAATTGAGTCTTTTACAAACTATTTCTTATGTATCATGAGTTTGAGGACTCCCTCTCCACCATTAATATTGATCTTAGATCAATTTATCACATTCAAACCAAAATTATATAAATGCAAGGGCCTTTGGCCATTATAGACAAGATATCTTAAACTATACGTATTATGCCAAATTCATATTGAGCTTTACATTTATTCATGCAATTCTTAATCCAAATAAAGTGTAGATAAGGGAAAATATTTCCCACATGTGTAGTTGACATAATTAAATATATTTAGTCTCTAATTCAAGCACAAGCTTATTCAAACCAATAAATGAGTCTCCAAGGAAGGTATAATGTGTTTATTTACTTTCTAATCGATTAATCTTTAGTTTGATCTTGCTCAATCCTAGTGGATAGGCTTAAAATGTTATGTTGATTTAATTATTTTAGTGTTTTATTCACTAATAATTAACTAACCCTCTTTTGATTCCTATTCTACATAATGGTATGCCTAGTAGGACTCTTACACACCCCATTAACTTTTTTAGGCCCTCTTCATTCTTCTAGTTGTAAGAATTAACCTAGTAATTAGCTTAATTAACCTTTTTTAATTCAAAAACTTGATAATTTTTATCCCAAGTGAAATCAATGATTTGACCCTACTTATCGGTGGTTTTGCTTGACAAATAAATAGTTTCAACTTCTAGTTTTTAATTTTTTTTCATTTTATAGGCCATCATAATCAATAATTTTACCATAATAAACAATAGTTTCACCTTGAAAAATGGTGGTTTCACACATCAAAATGTTATATTCTCAAATAAAATTGGTGGACTCACAAAGGAAATTGGTGGATTTACCCTGCTAATCGACCAATTTTCCATGTGCTATTTTTTTGGACATACCTATCTTCTAAAGGCCATAAATTTTGACTTAGATGTTTATTTCACCTGCCATTTATGCAAAAATGAAGGTATCAAAAATATTCATGCATCCATAATAAAAAAATAGTGGTTTTGCTTTGATAAATGGTGGTTTCACCAAAATAGTTTTTTCCTTTATTTTTATGCCTATGGGAAAATGGTGGTTTCACCCCTAAAATCAGTGGGTTTTCCAAGAAAATTGGTAGTTTACCATAAAAAATCATGGTTTCACCCTAATTATTAATGGTTTCACCCTAATTATTAATGGTTTCACCATACTTATATTTTATTTCACTAGTTTCTTATCTCTGGTCTGTGTTTTCAAGAATCAGTGGTTTTACCCTGATAAATGATGATTTCATTATCTCAAGAAAAAATTGAGACTTAAATAAGCCTATTTTCAACTTCCTTTGATAATATAAAAATTTAATTGAACCTTCCTAACCATTTTTCTTGCAAGACCTTGATTAAAAGAATGGTTTTAGACCTAAAAACAAAGCACATTTATTTTCAAAATCTTTCAATTTTGTGCTTAAAAAATATTTCAATTTAGGCTTAAAAAAAACACATAATTTCAATTTAGGTTCTAAAAACTTGTTTGTTTCTAAGTCATTTCATTTATTTAACTTGTTTCATTTTATTTTTGATTACATGCTTGTGTAGTTCATCGAGACATATGGTCTCCCCTTGGTAGGGTGACCTAGAAATATGAAGGCCATCACTTGATTTATTTTGAGAGATTTGCCTATTATTCTATTTAATTTACCCTAGTGGGATTCTTGTGAATCAAAATGATAATACCTTTCCCCTTTTCATTTATTCTACATGATTGAAGTGTCATTGCCTTATCACAAGTATTTAGGGCATGGTGATAAGGACTTCATCCCCCATTATTCATACCATCCTTACACATCTGACAAGGGATACAAATTTTTAGAAGGTGTTGTTAGGGCTTATCATATTTCCACATAAAAGGTTTCATGAAAGCAATGGGTTAAATCCCAATGCTAAGCCATTAGACATCACCATTGAGGAATATAGGGTCTTTTCAATAGGGAATGTATCCCCTATGAACATCCAAACACCTAGATATCTTTTTCAACATATTATGTGCCCTTTAGAGACCATATAGAAAGCCAAAAAAACTTTACTCTAAGACTTATTGGCCAAAAGACCTTCACTAAAGTAGGGGTGTAAAGGTAACAACCCAATATTGCCTTGCATGTATAGAATTTGAGAGAGGACAGGTATTTTACCTACATTTAAATAATTTTATTAAAATCAAATTTAAATTTCTCCTCTCAAAGAGAGTATATTAAAGGATCAGTGATTGTGATGTACTCCCAATCTACCACTAAGATAAGATCATATACCTAAATATTTATTTTCTTGGATCTTGTGTCAAAACCTATTTTATGTCCAAAACTAAGTCTAAACATTGTTTTACCACACCTAAAATATGAGGTGTTACTCTACCCAAATTTTTATCTATCTTTATCTCATCTTAGCGTTATGTTGACTAATTTTACCGTTATGCTATCCATATGGCACCATTATAATTTATAATTTAAAACAAATTCCAAACCAAGATCTATATTATTTTCAAAACCACTACCCTTATGCCATCCATTTTATTCCAAACCTAGTCCTACTTGCAATTCAAATTCTAATTAAAAACCAATTCCAGACCAAAGTCCAAACTCTTATTTAAACCATTGCCATTATGTCTTCCATTTTATTCCAAACCTAGTCTTAGTTCCAATTTAAATTCCAATTTCAAAATAATTATAGACCAAATTTTAAAATTTTGTCCAAATATTTTTGTTATGCTATCAAACCAAATATAAATGCCAATATTAGTTTTAATCCTAAATTCAACAATCAACCAAGATAAGTTATTCCAAAGTCAAATAGGGTTGAACATTTTATTAACAAAAGGTCAAAACCTAGTTCAATTAAGATCAAACATTTAAATTAAACCAATCTTAAACACTTTCAATACCCAAACATTGAACCTTTACATCCTTTTGTGACATACAAGTAGTTGAAAACATTTGATATACTAAGATTTGTGCACCCTTTTGAAAACAAATTTGATTCACGCACCTTTCCTATTTATATATTTGAATTTATATACCTAAATAAACATTCAATGTCTACCAAAGTCGACTACAACTTCAAAATCTAAATCAAGTCAACTTTGACCAAGGTCCAATTTCAAGCCAAATCAAGTTCATCTTAAACCATGTACCAAGCCATTTCAAGCCAAATTAGGTTCATCTTGATCCATGTACCAAGCCATTCTAATCTGTTTAGGTTTGTCTTGACCCACATTCTAATTCTACTTCCAAACTAGGTCTATTTCAACTAAATCCATTTACCCTGAATCAACTACATTTCAATTCAAACCACTTCTTATCTTTCCATTTAATCTCCTGCACTTTTTAGTTTGGAACAACAAATTGATGTCATTCATCATTTCTTTCATTTGAATCATATCAAGTCATTTCTCCATCTTTGGGGCCATCCAATTTAAGCCAATCCACCCTGATTGGGGAAATTCTAATCTAGTCCATTCTAACCTAATTGAGACCATTTTAATCAAACACAAAGCTCACCCTCCTTAGGCCCATTTCAATCAAATACCAAGACCACCCTATTTGGTTTCATTTTAATCAAATACCAAGACCACCCTATTTGGAACCCATTTTAATTAAGACCAATACTACCCTCTTTAGGCTCCATTTTAATCTAAGTCAATCTGCCCTATTTGGGCCTATCACATCTAATCTATTCCTCCCTAGTTTAATAAAAAACTAAGACCACCCTCTTTGGGCCCCATTTTAATCAAAGGCCAAGTTTGCCCTCTTTTTGGCCATTTTATTCCAATACCATCCCTTTCATGTATTCTTACTTAGGGTCTTTAATTTAATGTTAGTTTGAGTCATGGCACCTCGTGATCTTAAAATAATTCTACAATGGCCATCCATACATCGAATTGAGATATATCAACTCTTACAACTTAGCCAAAACCTATGTCTAGCAGTTCATAAGAAAATATGGTCTTACAACCATAACAATACCCATAGTATAAACCTATTATGCTATTACCCCTCTAATGGACCTTATCTATTGATCACCCAAGTGTGTCCAAGTCTGATAACTACTCGATTATGATATGTCATTATCCCCTTCCCAAGCATGATTAGATACATCGACTTCTAAAGTAAGATCAAGATAACCAACCCATTGTTGACATTTTTATTGAATCACCCATCTTTGACTAGACCCAAACCATTTCTGATCCTCCTTTATTTGATAAAGGACCTCTACTTGACACATAACCCATCTTCAATGAGCCCATATTTGAAGAGACAATTATTATTGAGCAACAACCCATTATTTATGCATTTCCAAAAATTCCCTATTTTATAAAATACCTTCATCCAAAATTATTTATTTTAAAGTAAAAATGACCAAGATACTTGTGGACAACATAATTTAACATGCCCTCTTTGTGGCTACATCTATATCAAAAGTAGTTTCCATTTTAGAACCGATATTATTATCAACATCAACATCATAATCATGTTTTATTTCGGAATTAATATCAAAATTAGGTTCCATTCTAGTACCAATATTAGACTCAACATTAGATTTAGATCATCTTGACTTAGAATCAGCCACAAAATCATAATGCCTTAGTAGATGTTACAACCCCAACTACATACCTCTAGTAGATCAATTTAAAGATATTGGTTATCCTTTCACAATTTTTGAGGAAGCTTCTTTTAATATCAATGCAAATTATCCTATTATCTTCTTCAAGGATTATGTTGCCTTTTACCCTTCCATTTACATTACACATGCCTTTAGCATTAACCAACATAGCTATTATATTGATATTCCACTGCCCATAAACATTGATTGAGACTAACATGGTCACACATTATTGAACTACTTTCGAGGTGACATCTTAGTGGATTTTTTTGGGAACCAAGACAACATTTAGGAGGAAGACTAATCTCTTAGTGAAACCTTATTTGAGGCACTAGGGACAATCAAAGTCTAAACTCAACATCTTCTAATGAAACCTTATTTGAGGTGCTAGATGATAATCAGAATCCCTTAGTGAAACATTATTCAAGGCACTATTGGGCAATCCAAATTAGAACAATCAAGAAGACTTTGTTGGTGAAGAGATCTTTGAGGCACCAATAATTGAGCCAATTAATTACTAATTACTTGATGAAGACATTAATTGAATTTAATCTTGACATATTTGATAATTTGCATTATTTTCAAATTTTATTATCTCTTAGGCCTAAACAATACAAAAATCTTGTGTTCCTATTGAGATAATTTTCAGAGGTGTTTGGTCCTACCACAACCAAAATTTTATTGAATATGAAATTAACAACAATGTGCATGACTTAAAATCCCAATTTACATTTATCTTCCAACCATTATACATTTCATTATGATCCTATTATTCATGTAAGAACTATATTTGATTATCCAATCATATCTCTATTCTAATGCCTATCCTTTTTTACCCTTCCTAGAAACACTTATTTTTATAGAAGCTACAAAGACATCTTGTTTAGAGGTTTGGAATGATAAAAATCAGTAACCAATGACAATCATGATAAAAATAGTGTAGTTCACATCCTTAAAAGTATCCTAATAGAGTATATATTCTAAATAGGTATTAGTTAGACAAAAAAAGGTCTGAATTATGCATCTTGTAATCCTCCATTGATTTGAGATGCTAAAAAATAAAAAAGATCAATCAAAATGCCAATAAAAAAGTAAAAGAGAAAGATAAATATTTTTTTCAATGGTGAAAACCATACATATGACACCTTGGGAAAGTACCATGATAAAAACAAAGTTTTTGGCATCATATACAAATAATTTGATGTCTGCAAGTACCTTAACACTTGGTAGAAACCTCATCTATATTGATAACCATTCCATTCTAGTCATTTTATCAATTCAATCCTATTCAACCTAGACCATCTTATTGTGACCATCAGTATTGTTGTCCAACATTATGGCATATTACTCATAAAAACTTTGATGACTGGATACATTTTGTTCTCATGTGACATGGTCCTTAAAGACTCCTAGTCCCTTCTCTCATTTTCATCCATTATTATCCATTTATCTTTCATTTATCATTATCCCCTATTCTAGTGGAACTACAGTGGATTGTGTAGGCATCTAATTCTTAGCACTACCATGCCAAAATTTTAATACTAAACAACTTTATACAATAACACATAAACTGGACAAAAATCACCAAAATACTTTAATTAATATTCACCCATCACATATAAGTATTAAATGACTGTAGACACCTAAATAATGTCTAACCCTTGGTCACCTTCCCCCTTGGTCCATTCCTAACCCATTCCTAAAACATGCAATTACTAATTTAAAATAATAAACTTATTTTGAATTAACCCCCCTCCTTGGACACATCACCCATGACACCTCGCCTAGGACACCTCGCCTTGGACTAATTCCCATCCTATGACTCACCCAAGACCTATTCTTACTTCTCTCTAACCACCTAACCAACTCTCGTGCGTATTTAGCCCAACCTTTTGACATTCTCCAACGGATAGTGCACTTGGCAGATGAAAAATGGGCTTTGTGGCTCTTTTTGCCCATTCTGCACCCGTCGACGTCGGCAGAATCGCTGACGTCGGTTATACTTAACCAAATTTTCTGACCCTTTGATGATCCCAATTAGAAATCAGCTAATCTCTGAAGCTAATCAAGACTCTCGAATCTTCTTTCGGCGAAACAAAGTTCTCATGCTTTTGCTTTTCAGTGTTCTGGGCTTCTTGGTGTTCTTACAGGGATCAGCATTCTTGGTAACACTTTCTAGGCACTGAGGTCTTGCATCAGACATTCTGCACAGGCACTGTATGATATCTCCATCACCAGCAACAACTGAAACACAGCATCTGCACCTTTGCCAATTCATATCACAGCTAAGTATTTGTACTTTTTTCATTTTAATATCATTTCAAATATATTAGTATTCTGTCTTCTGTCTATTCCAAGCATCCTTGACCCAACCTTCCCTGTTCTTCCCGGAGAGGTTGAAAAGCCTTCTCTCACCCCTTATTCCTTTTTCTTTGCCTCTGACACTTCCTTAGTCTCTCTTTAGGCAACACCCTCTGTCCAATCAACCCAGCATAAGTTATCAGAGACCTACAGACCATCTTAAGACCCATCTAATCAACCTGACTAAATTGCTCTATGGAAAGGCTGAAAAGCCTTTTTCCTATTTCCCACTCCTTTTCTTGACAAGATTTTTAGTCCCTTAGATCCTAAACAGTCCTTCTGAATCCCTCATAGACCCTCAAACCCTTAGACGAGACCAAATCCATTCTGTAGACTAGAAACTAGCCCTGTAACCCGTCCCTGGCCAATTTCCCTAACCGACCTCATCCACTTCCCCTACCGACGTCGGCAGTCTATCCGTCGTCGGCGACCACCCTGACCGACGCTGGCAATATCACTGACGTCGGTGACTGTGTTTAGCAGATTGTAGCTTTTCAGGTACACATTTGTTTTTCGTTCTTTCTTTTCACATCTTTCATTATTTCTCTTTTCTGTCTCTGTCATATTCTGTCTTAAATAGTGGATTGTCATCCTCCAAGAAGCCTTAGCGCTTCTAGGACCAAGATTTTGCTTGGCAATCCACCCTCTTATCAACTAACGTTCTTCGTGTTTTTAGTGTCTATCTCTTTCAGGTGTCATTCCTCCATAGCAAAAGAGGAGTTCTCACAACGTCTGGATTACGGTGCGCATACTATATCCAGGTGCATACAAGCCTTGACCATTTCTTAAGTTTCTCATTTTCTCTCCTTTGAATGTGAAAGCGAATTTACATAGAAACATTCTGGCACACCCGGTGGGACCCTTAAGGCCTTCCTTGGGTTCCTTTCCCTCTTTGTTCATTTAGGTGCATTAGGTTTCTCCTGCTTCACCTCTTTCTTCTTTTCTAAAAGACATCATAAGCAGGAATAAAAAGAACTTTTTCTTTCTTTTCTTGCATTTCTAGACTAGTAAAAAAAATTATTTTCTTCAACCCTTTCTCAAACTTGTTTTCATTCCAACTTAACATTTCGATTTGGGGCTTTAAAATATACTGAATTCCATTTCTTGCTTTCTTGCATTTCTTAGTCCACACTTACTAATGATTAAACCGCATATTGAATAAATCATAGATCACTTGATGTTACACAACCAGACCACGTGCACTAAATTAAACATCAAACTCACTTGAGACAAGGCCCGACTAGGATTTCATCACCCAGCGGATACCTTACCCATCCCGGTGATCCTACTTGGATTTCACCACCAAGGGGAAAGCCCACTTTGTTCTCTGGCAGAGTCTAAACTATAGGGAAAGTATATTTTGGCTAAGCGAGACTAGCTAACCACTGGAATCGTGAAGTGAGGGGAGCTTGCTCCTTAGCACCAGGCCATGTACGGAACCTAACACAGACTTTTGAGCACCTAAACATACCTGAAACCATCTTTAGATTACCTATTATAGGACCCTTCTAACAACCAACCTCCTCAAACATCACATTAAAGCATAAGCCACACGATCTTAATAAAATTATTTCTAGGGATTTAATGCTAGGATATGCCTATTCTCATCTTATTTTCTATTTTTATCTATTTTTTTTGAGCTGGTAAGGATGTCCTCTTCATTTCCAAAAACTTTTTTTTCTGAGTTTCTAGAAAACACAGTAACCGATATCGGTTCTTTAACCGATGTCGACAACTTTTCTGCACCGGCATCGGTTATCTGATCGACATCAGCAGTCTTCTTCACCGACATCGGTTTTTATACCAACATCGGTCACTGTCCATTTTCTTTTTTCCAAAAATAACAAGCTTAAAATCCAACTTTCTTACTGTCTAAATATCCATTCTAGTTTTTTGAGACTAAAAAAACACAGTTTTCTGAAACCTGATCCTTTCTTGCCTTGAATGGTTTTGACACGCAGTCAAACCAAGGCTCTCCTTGACCACGCTAGTCAACAACTGCTTCCACCTTCACCATCTATAACCAGTCCTATAATGGAGTTCCACTCAGAGACTGAAAGAACTCCTACTCGCCCAACCCTGCCTCAGACTCCTATTGTCCCAGAAGGGGACCAAGATTTCGCACGATTCTTGGACCTTAACGTCAAAGCCTTACAGCACTATCTCGCGCATAGCCAAATGTGAGACTCCCTATGCAACCCAATCTATGGGATGCTGACTTCCTTAGTCGAGACAAGAATCACATCAATAGCACCTACAATCCAGCCACTAGACAATCAAGTCAACACCTCCACCAATAACCCAACCGTGTCTTAGCTTCAAAATGTAACCTCTCCTTCTAAACCTACCTCCATGGGGGTTCCGGTACTCCCTCAACCTCAAGATACTCAACCAAACCCCACACCTTTCCAAAACCTACTAGTCTCTATCCCTCTACTCTTGTACCTATCAACACAAGAGTAACTGTTTACCCGTCAACAAGCGTGGCTACTCCTCAACCATCCTTGACGGCCCTTATTCAACTTGTGCCTACCAACCCCATAACACAAGTGCCCTTGGCTCCAACTTTTGCTCCCATAACCAGCTACCCATATGTTGCGTCTATGCAACCAACCACATCATACGCCCCTCCCAATATCTTTCAAGTGCCTTATAATCTAGGGGGCACTCCACCCACCAATCTGTCAGCAGATATCATCAAAATGCTGATGGACAAGATGTCTAGCTTAGAGACCTCCATTTATGGCTCACGTAATACTCTCTCATACGATCAGATTTGTAATGAGCCCATTCATCCTTCCATTCTAATTAGACCATACCCCAACCAGTGGGAGCTTCCCAAATTTTCTCGCTTTCAAAGCAAGGAAGACCCACAGCAGCACTTACGGGCATTCAGACATGCCTGTTACCTTATTACCCATGACGATGCATTGCTCTTGCATACATTTCCTATGTCTCTTTTTGGTGCTACACTTGACTGGTACAGCTCTATTGCCAGCCATTCCCTCTTCACATTTACACAGTTGGCCCAGCTCTTTCTTGATCACTTCTCCATTAACATCACCAAGAAGGTCTCGATCACGGACCTCTATACTATCCGCCAATTCGAGGTTGAATCTATAGCTGAATTCGTTGCTCATTGGAGAGGCCTCATCAATTAACTCTCCTTTTCCTTACCTCAACCTGAACTTATTGAACTATTCTCCCGAGCCTGCGCCAAACATATTTCTTCCACCTTACGAGTTCAGACCTTCCGCACCTTCGACGAAGCCTTCACGATGGCCCGTAAACTTGAATTATGTGCCATCGAGGAGAATAAAGTCAAGTTGTGGAGCAAGAATCCCAACTCTAAGACTAATGACTCTTCTTCTTCTAAACCTTCATCATCCAATCCTAAGTCTAAAGCTTCAGCTAACGCTATAGTCGTTAGACCTTCATCCTCTTCAACCAATCAACTTGAGCCATCCACATCTCAGAGTGCCACCCGTCAATTCCAGTAGAGATACGTACAATGATAGTATACTCCTCTTGGAGAATCATACGCGTCTATACTGGAAAAACTTGTTAAACAGGGGATTCTTAACCTCCCCCAGATTCGACCACCGCCACAATTTGATCCCTCACGTGCCATCCCTGCGTGGTATAGGGAAAATGACTTCTGCAATTACCACCGTGTCAAAGGTCATGACACAAAAAACTGTAAAACCTTTAAAAACATAATCCAAGACATGCTTGAAAAGGGTGAGCTCATTCTAGATAATCCCAATGCACCTCTTAATCAGGGCATCGACATTTTCAAGCAACCATTCCCCAATCATCCACCGAACCAAAATAATGTCCAGACCTTGATTGACAACACTCATGAACATGACATTCGAATGGCCAATACGGTCTCGCCCTTCATCCCCGACCAACCTCAAGAGGTTAGTCCATCTACCAGTCCATCACGCGTGGATGAACCTCTTTCTTCGGTTAGTTCTCCGTCAACTTCTCTCATCTTGGAGGATGCCTCAACCTTACCGGCACCACTGGTCTCACCATCCTCCATCCTACTGCCTATGGAGGACCCAACCTTACCTACTCCTTGATCGCAAGTGGAGGGCACCATAATCCCTACCCTTTACCTGCTTGAGGAGTCACATTCTTTAGTTCCTTCTCCATCAAGAGAAGAACTTGACTCTCCATCATCTTCGATTAACGAGAATCCAGTTATAACTCCCACACACCTTGGGTCTGAGACTAATGCCACACCTAACACATCTTCTCAAGGACCCAAACCTCATCCAACATCCTCTCAACCATTTTCTCGACTAGTGGAGAAAATCAAACTTCTCCCTTCAAGGAAAGTGGAGCATCAAGGATTGTGGGAGCGTCTTAAAGTTCTTTAACATTCCTGTGCCCTCTCGTCTCCTGCTGCCAATCCTCCTAAGGCAGAATCTCCCAAGACTCCCAACAAAGACCAGACTCCCACTTCTAAACCTGCATCTACCCAATCTAAACCGATCAAGTCACTTGGCATTCGCCCTGTCTCTACCCTCACTCACCCGCAAGTGAAGGTGGACTTAGACCAGACCTCGACCAAAATTAGTCTTCTAACCAAGTCAAAGAAGACTGCCAGACCACAAAAATGAACCCCTCCTCCACTGTCAACTTTTCCCTCCATTTTAGGTCCTCATCCTTCTACCCTAATCGGCGTGCTTCCTACTCCGACCCTTAACCAAAACAAATTACCTCCATTACTTCTTTTGCCAACCACAAGTCAACCCCCTCTCAAAAATTTGGCACCTCTCACAAAGAAAGTGCCGTCTTCACATGTGGTCGCACCATCAAACCAAAAGATGGTACAAAAACCTTCTTCAACATCTCCCAAGCAAAGGTCACCAACACATCATGCATCAACAAGCACGGACCCCTTAGTAGGTTCATATGCTTTGATATTACGCCAACTTTTGCAGACTTCTAGCATTACCCTTCCTTCTATCAAACCATTCCAACCCCTCGGGTCAAAACCTTCTTGGTTAGATGATACGAAGATTTGTTTATACCATCGTACACCAGGACATGATACCGAGACTTATTGTGCCCTCAAGGTAGTCGTTCGCCGCTATATGGAGAAAGACACTCTTCTCCTTGAGGACACTCTTGACCGACCCTCGACACCTTCCCATCCAACCTCTTCAACCACATCAACATCTCACCAACAGGCCATGACCCCTTCTTCACCTCCTATCTTTGAAATCAATGCTATCCATATAACCACTAGGTCACAAAAGGACAAGGCGAAAGAAAAAGCTGCTATTCCTTGGACCTATCCTTTTGTCTAGGCACCTCAACCACCGAAACCCAAGATTTCCATCTTAGGTGCGTCTCAACCCCCTTTTTCAGAGGCAATCAAAGAATCTATGATAAAATAACTTCACCAAACGCCTGTGAAGATGACCCTATATGATCTTATCCAAAGCTCCCCCCAGCATTGCTAGGCCCTAATCAAAGCCCTACAGGCAGTGGAAGTCCAACCTGAAGACCCTTAACCACTAGCTGCCTTAGTCCATTCTTTATCCCCTATCGCCTCTATCACTTTCAGTGATTCTAAAATTCCTACCTCTACCTTGGAAGATCAGGACGCTGCCCTTTTCATCACAGCCTACGTTGATCGAACCTGTATTAAAAGAGTTATGATCGACGGGGGCACTAGCATTAATATCATTTCCACCCATGCCTTTGATCAATTGGCTCTTCCCAAGAATTGCGTATCGAAAATTGATGCAATCCTTAGATCCTTTAATGACACCACCGTTTACACTATTGGCACTGTTGTCCTCCATATCTGCATTGGTCCACGCACAATCCCAGAGCTCTTCTACATCATTGAGGGAGAATTCCAATATAACATGTTATTAGGGCGACCCTGGATCCGCGCCATGGCTTGTGTCCCTTCAACACTTCACCGTTGTGTCAAATTTGAACACGACAAACAAGTCCATGTCATTCCTACTGACCCATCCCCTTTTAAGACTTGTAACACAACCTATTGCCCAAACGACGTTCTTATCCCGCTCAAGGCATCAACCCAAACATCATCTCCATCCGCAGAAGCGTCAACTAGTACACAAACAGCGGTTGCCACCACATCATCTTCTCAATTAACAACCAAGGATCCCATGGATGATATCTTCCAAAGACTTTCACTGGGGGAATATCACCTACTTACTCTAGACATGTTCCAGACTCCTCAAGAGTATGGACAGCTTCATCAAAACCCAAGCTATGATTGTCAGATCGGAATGGTCATTCCTTATGGTCCTCCTAGCCTTCGAACCAATCTCATTTATGGGGGGCTGGATCAAGCTCCTACTGAATCAAATCCTTCCTCCTCACCTCAAATATTCACATCTAATTTCTCCTTTCTTGGTAACCCCACCTTTGCACATACCTACCTTTATAGGTGTGCATGGAAGGGTTTTGGCTTTGGACACTACGAACAAGGCTCCCATCAGCCTATCAAACCACCCAATGATGATAATGCCAAGAAACGGTATGGACTGGGTTTCCAAGAACCCACTGAGGCTTCCACAAACCTTTGCCCCGAACCAACCATCGACCAATCTCTTCTAGACTCGCCTATTCTTCCATCCTCACCTACGGAGTTGATGGTTTCCATCCCTCCTAGTTTTTTTTGCATAAACACCATTCGCTTGGAACCCCTAACCTATTAGCTCAACGGGGTTCCCAAGTCTCTCCCTCTCATTTATCCTAGCATGATAGACGATGAATTGGAAACCATCAACACAGTCCAATGCATAGACGACGATGCCATTCTTACCTATATGGGTGCCGAGGATTCTTTCATTCAGCGCTCCCTCCCCTCTGAAACACAGGTTATGTTAAATGAATCAACCATTGACATTAACCTTTCATCTTCTGATGTTCTTCATGTCTTAAAGATTGGTCAATCTTTAGACACCCAAGAGCAGATCGACTATACCATATTTCTCTCAGACAATCGCAAAGCCTTTGCCTGGACCTACGCTGACATGCCTAGCATCGACCCTAACATTGCCACTCATAACATTGTCACAAACCCAGAGGCTAAGCCTGTTAGGCAAAAGCTTCACAAAATGCATCCTCGTTTTGCACTTCTTGTCAAAGAAGAGCTTCAGTGCCTTCTTTCTGTCTCCTTCATCCAACCCATCGATTATCTGTAGTGGGTCTCTAACATCGTTCCTGTCACCAAGGTGACTGGGGGGATCCATATCTGCATAGACTATCGTGACCTTAACCTAGCTTTTCCCAAAGATGACTTTCCTCTTCTAAACATTGACCAACTTGTTGATCTTACGGCTGGCCATGAGATGTTATCACTCATGGACATATTTTCAGGATATAACCAAATCCTGATTGCACAAGAAGATTAGCACAAAACCACCTTCATTACACCATGGGGAACTTTCTGCTATCGAGTCATGCCTTTTGGTCTAAAAAATGCAGGCGCCACATATCAGCGTGCCATGACTTACATCTTTCACGATCTCCTCCATAAAATCATGGAGGACTATGTCGATGACCTGCTTGGCAAGTCTAAGCTTCATCGTGACCATTTGACTATCCTCAAAATCATTTTCTCTCACCTTCTTCAGTACTAGGTCTGTCTTAACCCCAAGAAATGTGTCTTTGGGGTCCTTTCAGGAAAGCTCCTGGGATTCATTGTCTCTCTTCGTGGCATCAAGATAGATCCTGCAAAAATCCGTGCTATCCTCAAAATGCCACCTCCAACTAATCTCAAGCAACTTCGTAGTCTACAAGGGAAGCTCCAATCCATCCGCCGCTTCATTTCGTAGCTTTCTGACCGTTGCCAACCCTTTCATCACCTCCTCAAGAAGGACATCTCCTTTAAATGGGATAAAGATTACCAAGAGGATTTTAAAGCCCTCAAACGCTATTTGGTTTCTCCACCAATCCTTATTCCACCAAAAGATGACCAACCCTTCTACCTCTACATCTCAGCAACCAATCATTCGTTAGGTGCTATGATCGCGCATCGAGACGAGCAACACCGTGAGCAAGCAGTTTACTACATAAACCGAACACTTGTCGACTATGAAACTCGGTATACTCATATCGAGAAACTCTATTTGGCATTAGTCTTTGCCACTACCAAGCTTTGTCACTATCTTCTCAATCACAAAACCTTTGTCGTCACCCACACTGATCCTCTTAAATACATGCATTCTAAACCATATCAAAACTAGCGTATGGCTCGTTGGCTCATGCTTCTTGCTAAATTTGACTTAGAATTTGTCCAGCAAAAATCTATAAAAGGGCAAACAATCACTAACCAACTAGCAGATGCCCCTCTTCTCGATAATCAACCTTCTCAGTGCGAGTTTCCCGATGAATCTATCGCCACTCTCTCGACTGATGACACATTCTACCAAATGACAATGTTTTTCGATGGCTCTAAATGTCAACTCGGTGGGGGTGTAGGGGTCATCTCATTCCACATGAAGGTGAACCCATGCCCATGTCCTTCAAATTCGACTTTGAATGTACCAATAATATGGCCAAATACGAAGCCTTAATTTTGGGACTTCAAACTGCCCTTTCTTTAAACATCAAGTCCATCAACATCTTCGGTGACTCACAACTTGTCGTCAATCAAATCAATGGTTCATATCTTTGTAAAAATGAAATTTTACAAAGGTACAAGCACTGTGTTGGCACTCTTCTAGCATCTTTCGACCATCACTTATTGCAGACTGTTCCTCGATCTACGAATAAGTTTGCTGACACCATGGCTTCCCTCACCTCGCATATTCCTTCTTCATCATCATCCTCATCAAGAATTTATGTCATGATACATCGTGTGCCATTTCTTTCATACATTTCCACTGACATCAATCTCGTCCACACCATAGACTCTAGTTCACAAGATGTATGGTATAAACAACTTGAGGACTACTTGGCTCATTCTCTCATTCCTCCCAACCTCTCTAGCAATGCGTGGCGGGCTTTCATCAAGCACACCGCTCGCTATACCATGCTAGGGGGCCTTCTCTATAAAAGAGGTTTTTACGGCCTTTTTCTTTGCTGTTTAAACTCCACTGAAGCTTCTCATGCTGTTAAACAAGCCCATGACGGGATTTGTGGTGGACACTTCAGTGGTAACTCGGTTGCCAAGCGCATCCTTCACCTGGGTTATTATTAGCCCACTCTTCATCAAGACTGTAGCGAATATGTTTGGCGTTACATCAAGTGTCAGTAGCATGCTAACTTGCTTCATCTCCCTAGTCATGCCTTACAAGTCGCTCAGGATTTCTGGCCTTTTTCACAATGGGGCTTACATCTCATCGGCGAGATTAACCCTCATTCGTCTCTTCGTCATCAATCCATCATCACTGCCACCGAGTATTTCACTAAGTGGGTGGAAGCTATTCCTCTCATCTCCACAAAAGCCGACAAGATTGTCGACTTCATCAACACCCACATCATCTGTCGTTTCGGTGTACCTCACAAAATCATCACCGACAATGGCAAGTCCTTTAAAAACAAGACCATCCAAAAACTCTGTGACTCATTTGGCATCAAACTCAGCTTTTCTTCGCCTTACTACCCACAAGCAAATGGGCAGGCCGAGGCTTCTAACAAAATCTTAACTAAAATTCTCATGAAGGTGGTCAATGACATTGGAAGGGATTGGCATGTTCAAATACCCTTCACTTTGTGGGCCTACCGCACTAGCATCTGAACCTCTACGGGTGCTACCCCTTTCTCTCTGGTGTACAGAACAGAGGCTGTCTTACCTCTCGAAGTAAAGATCCCGTCTCTTCACATTTCACTCCATGACATTCTTTCTAATGATGACTTTTGTCAAGATCGATTAGCTCAACTTGAGTTACTCAATGAGCGTCATCTCGCTGCCCTCAATCATCTCCATGTCTATCAAAATCGCATCAAGCGCACCTATAATAAAACTCTGAGAGAATGAGATTTCAATATCGGAGACCTCGTCCTCAAAGAGAACCAACATGTGACCAATATGGAACGGAGTAAATGAGGCAAATTTTCTCCTAATTGGCTCAGACCTTATATCATCACGCACAAGTATGGATCAGGGACTTATCGTCTGTCTTCTCTTGAAGGCCGACCAGAACCTGAGCCCCTTAATGCTTTGCATCTGTGACCATTCTACTATTAGTCGAGTACTCATCCACTTGACATTTAAATTGAGCTCGTCCCTTGAGCAATACTTGTCCTTTTAATCCTCAATCCATTCCACCCTTTTTCCCTTAACAAAATCCTCTACAACCCTTTTATGATGTACAGATGCTTCATCTTAATAAAAGGGAGCCCTTGACCTTCTATAAGTCTTGTCCATGACTCAACATTCTGTCAAAACTAAATCAAAATGTCAAAATATCCAAGGTCACAAAACCAAATCAAAAAGCAGACTGCTCCCTCGAAGGATAGCTGTAATATCATTGCTGTAGCTAATAGACTGCTCCCTCGAAGGATAGCTATTCAAAATCTATAAAGCAAAGTATAGACCACTCCCTCAAAGGATGGCTATGACTAAATCTTGCTACAAATAGCACTTTCTTAGAAGCTTCCCGCATCGATCAACTTAACAAATGACCACCAAACCAATGACATCTCTATGTGGACTTCCTGCATTGATCAGTTCGCTCTAAAAAAAAAAAAAAAAAACCCGGGTCATGGACTTGACTTGTAGTTGTCTCAAGGTCTCCTATAAAAGGGGCAAAGTTATCCATACTCTAAAAATGGGTTACCCTTTTCCTCCTATCATATCACCTACTCAAGGGACTTCGAGCTCACTTTAATGTCAAAAGTGATTCGATTACCGCTCTAACATAACTATGGTCAACGATGCAACGCATAAATGGGGCTCTTGGTTCTAACAACCCCTATCTATGCTATCATTTTGGTCCTTGTCAATGAAAGGGCGCTTATGCCTTTTACTTTCTGCCTACACTTTGGTCACATTCAACCACATCATTCGTCAAAACAATTCAATCTGACTCTTTTCAAAACACTCACATAGCCTAATCACTCTGGTTTCCATAGACATCAATACACATGGAAACTATCAACCACACAATTTATGTCAAGCATAAACCATTACTTGCTGAAACATAAATCGACCTGAAATTCATTTTTAGCAAACATCCATCATGAATATGGATTGTTGCTAGGGATGAAAAACTCTGACCAATGTTACAGCTTACACCATTTGGAAAACGCTGTAGCATCATCTTCTCCTTATCATTTCAAGCATATACCCTCAGACATATGGGAAGTGCTATATCCTTATCATGACCAAACTCAACCACTTTGATCTTTTTCCTCCCTTCTTGGGAGAATTACATTGGCCTGAGGCCCTAACGACAGGGGCTATGTAGGCAACACTCAGTTGACATGGGGTCTTCTAGGGTTAGCTCGGCCATTCCTTCATCCCATTTCCTTCATCGCATTTCTTCCATCACATTCTTTTGTCACCTACCAAGCACATATTTTTTATAATCATTAACATTAATCATTTTCATCCATATCATTAATCATTAATCTTAATCATACATCCATCATCATATAAACACCATAATCTAAGCATCATAATCCTAAACATATATCAGATCAAAATAACATACAAACACATCCATAACTCATGTCAATGCTCAATATCTCATCATATATATATATCAATAGTTTTTTACAATCGCACAAATCTATGCCTCTATCTCTCTCTCTCATACATCTCGCATCAACGGCTCGCAGGCCGGTATATACATCAAAAATAAATCTCAAGGTCTGCCCTCAAGGCTGTGGCTGTGGTGGTGGTGGTGGTGGCTGGGAAGATGCTGTATCCTCTCCCCCCTCTGATCTGTGCCATTTGTGAGACCCAGAAGCCGTCGCTCGAGACATAGACCGCTGTCAGCTCTGCTCTGCCCTCATCTCTGAGTATCACTGTATCTAAGGAAAACCCCTGATGGCCCTCTCATAATACGTGATCTCATCTAGTGCATCACTATATCTAACTAGAGATACAGTCTGTGGTGGACCCATCTGCCCTGCTACCATGCCCTGTAATGACCCCTATGGCTATGGCTAACCTAGCTACACCGATGCTGACTGTCCTGGCCCCTGTGAAAATGCCAGCTGCTGTGATGGCTGCTGCATCGAACCTTGTCCTCTCAAAACCTGTCCTACCACTACCTGTGCCTGGGCTACGATGAGCTATCCCTATAGCAGTGTGACCTGATCCATCAACACTGTCACTCAACTTGTCATCTCTGTCAATTACCTTGTAACCCCTACCAGCTGTCCTTGCAAAACTATGACCTGGGCCTGTGCCACGTCCCTCTCCTATCGCACAGTGTCCCTCTCCTCGCGAGCTATATCCCACTCCCTGGTAATGGCCTGTGGATCTGGCTGTGGCCCTACCTGTAAACCTGTGTACTCCTTTACCCACCACGCTATGTAGGCCTCTATATAACCTGGGTCAGCCACCCTAGGTCCTATCGGTAACTCCTCAAAATTTGGGCCCTCTGTCTCCTCTGGTAGTGGGAGCGGTGCCTCAATGTCATCCTGTCTGTATAGTGGGAACACGGGAGGTACGTCCTGTAGTAGCCTGTACTGGCACTGCACTCTCTCTACTGGCACTCTCTCGAGCTCATCGGCTCGCCTGCCCCTGACCCATCTCAGGCTCTGCACACCAACCAGCTGCTCTCCCTGGTCTCTGAATGCTGGATAAACCAAGTATGGTCTCCAGATGATGTCTACAGGAATCAGGGCCTCCAGTACCCCTCTATAGTGGTCAATGTCTTTGACCACTCCGTCTACCCGCGTCTGCACCATCACCTCACACCACATCTTGAATCTGACCCTGAAGCTAGCCAAAATTGCCACTGGGAGGCCAAGAAGACAGGTAACCACTATATGCTCATAGGCCCAACAATGTAGCAAGTGACCTACGCACAAATTGTATCACCACTACCAACTAATACCCCACAACTCTCTATACACCTGGGCCAAAAACACTAGTGCCCAGGTGAACACTGTCCACTGCTCTAACATATCTAGCAAAAATCTGGTCATAGCGATCGAAAACCTGCCACCCTCTGCATATGGCAACGCATACACTGTGATGCCTATCATCATCAACACTGCTAGCCAATGTGCATCCTCATCTGTAATGTACAAAGGCTCATACACAAAGCTCGTGGAGTGGTAGCTCATCTCCGTGATGTGCTCTCTAAACAATGTAACCATATGAATGTCATGCACCTCTCTCGAGCATGCATACAGGTCTGCTCCGTGTACTAGCAGCTGCAAAATCTGGTACACATCCTCGACTGTGACCGTCATCTCTCCTGTGGGCAGGTGAAAGGTGTTGGTGGAATGATCCCACCGCTCGATCAGTGCCACCATCAAACTCGCATCCCTCGCCACCCGACAGTAGCGTCATAGCCTACTGAGTCCAACTGCGCTCATCTGTGCCCACTCCTCGACTGTCACCCCTCTGCGCATCCACATCAACAATGTCGAGAGGCGATCCCACAACATCAAAGTCAGTCGCGCCTGCATCCACCCAAGTCAATCTCATGTTAAAAGCTTTCCCTATTTCATTATCTATGCATAACCAAACACCCGCGAAGCCCTTGGCATAGCTTCGACCCCTCCACTTAAACATTTTTCATTCCTCTTTTGACCAGGTAGCCAACTGACATTGGTTAGCGTGCCAGTGATGGCACTCACCTAACCGACGTTGGTCACTTAGTGATCGACGTCGATAGGTTAGTGACCGATGCCGGTCACTGGTTGGTTAATGCCAGTGGAATCGCCGATGTCAGTGACTGGTTTAGCCCTAGGGCCGAATGGGGTGAGCCCTAAAAATTAGGGCTTCCCCTCTAATCCCCCCTACACCCCCCAAAACCCTCTCTAAGACTCCTAATCTCTCCTAGATCTATTTCCCACCCTCCTAGCTACCCTCCCCCCTCATTTTCTGCCCATATCAACAATAAATGGAAACCATAAATAAAAACCAAAATTTAACTCAATGGGGCTTAGAAACCTTCCTACCTCGTCTCGGCATCGCCGGCGTGGTGGCACGATGGGTGCCGCTGGTGGTGGACCTCCCATGGGTCCTCTACTGCCCTTTGCCATCACTTCTACCTCGAACTCCTACTGGCCCACCGTTGACTCTTCAACCTCCAATCCAACTCCAATCTCCTCCCTCTCTCCACCAATCTCACTCTGCCACCTCACACCGCTAATTCATTCACTATTAGTCACTTTCACTCCTCAAAATCTAGAGCAAATTTTTTCTCTCAGTCAAATAATCACAAATGACTTTTGGTGGGCCACCAATCCAGTTTTGTTGGATTTGGCAGGCCATCGATGTCGGCATCTGTGTGCCCTAATCTACCAACGTCAGCCATTTTTAGCTACCGACGTCAGTTTTTGTCACCGACATCGGCGTCCTTCCAACCTCCTTTTTTCTCTATTGCCCCAAAATCATGCCCCCAATTAGTCAGTCCTCTAGACCACATCATTTTGGCCCCCTGGGGCACACTCAAAGATCCCTTTTGCCTCCATCCATCGACCACCAGACATTGGAGATCATGACCATCTCCTCTAACCGCAACTACTTCCAAAGCGATTTTGCTTTGGTTGTTTTTGCATATATGCTACCTCATGATTGGTTAGCAAAATTGTGCACACACTTTTGACCTTCACAAGTATAGGATCGCAAGCCAGTTGATCCGCACTACTTGTGACATTTTCATGTTTTTGGGAGCACTTCCTAAGCCTGGGATACTTGGAACACGATGACTATTGGAGCTTCAGCTTAGATTGAATAACCCAATCAACAGATGACTAAATGCTGGGGCCCAGTTATTTCAATTTTGGCACTCCTTGACCCTCGACTTGTGACAATTTGACCTGACCATCTCGTGAAGTGGTGTATGCGCAATCATAACTTTTATAGTGTTCTCACTCTATCTTCACCCTTTTCATCCACTCTCTATCAAATCAGCACCCGATTCTAGGTTCCCTTCTCTCGTCTACTACTTTGAGGGGGGGGATACCTCATCCATAATCAGGGCAACCAACCCTTGCCTATTTTTGTCTTGCAGTTCACTTGAACAACCAATAAGACAAAATCAACCTTATCCTATACCTGGGGCAACCAACTCCTGTTTTTGTCTTGCAGTTCGTTTAGAACAACCAACAAGACAAAAAGGGGCAAATGTAGACACCTAAATAATGTCTAACCCTTGGTCACCTTTCCCCTTGGTCCATTCCTAACCCATTCCTAAAACATGCAATTACTAATTTAAAATAATAAACTTATTTTGAATTAACCCCCCTCCTTGGACACATCACCCATGACACCTCGCTTAGGACACCTCACCTTGGACTAATTCCCATCCTATGACTCACCCAAGACCTATTCTTACTTCTCTCTAACCACCTAACCAACTCTCATGCGTATTTAGCCCAACCTTTTGACATTCTCCAATGGATAGTGCACTTGGCGGATGAAAAATGGGCTTGGTGGCTCTTTTTGCCCGTTCTACACCCACCGACGTCAGTCAAATGTCGGCCAACACCGGTGGAATCACCGACGTCGGTTATACTTAACCAAATTTTCTAACCCTTTGACGATCCCAATCAGAAATCAGCTAATCTCTGAAGCTAATCAAGACTCTCGAATCTTCTTTCGACAAAACAAAGTTCTCATGCTTTTGCTTTTCAGTGTTCTGGGCTTCTTGGTGTTCTTGCAGGGATCAACATTCTTGGCAGCACTTTCTAGGCACTGAGGTCTTGCATCAGACATTCTACACAGGCACTGCATGATATCTCCATCACCAGCAACAACCGAAACACAGTGTCTACACCTTTGCCAATTCATATCACAGCTAAGTATTTGTACTTTTTTCATTTTAATATCATTTCAAATATATTAGTATTCTGTCTTCTGTCTATTCAAAGCATCCTTGACCCAACCTTCCCTGTTCTTCTCGGAGAGGCTGAAAAGCCTTCTCTCACCCCTTATTCCATTTTCTTTGCCTCTGACACTCCCTTAGTCTCTCTTTAGGCAACACCCTCTGTCCAATCAACCCAACATAAGTTATCAGAGACCTACAGACCATCTTAAGACCCATCTAATCAACCTGACTAAATTGCTCTATGGAAAGGCTGAAAAGCCTTTTTCCTGTTTCTCACTCCTTTTCCTGACAAGATTTTCAGTCCCTTAGATCCTTAACAGTCCTTCTGAATCCCTCATAGACCCTCAAACCCTCAGACGAGACCAAATCCATTCTGTAGACTAGAAACTAGCCCTGTAACCTGTCCCTGGCCAATTGCCCTGACCGACCTTGTCCACTTCCCCTACCGACGTCGGCAGTCTAACCATCGTCGGTGACCACCCTGACCGACGCCGGCAATATCACCGACATTGGCAACTGTGTTTAGCAGATTGTAGATTTTCAGGTACGCATTTGTTTTTAGTTCTTTCTTTTCACATCTTTCATTATTTCTCTTTTCTGTCTCTGTCATATTCTGTCTTAAATAGTGGATTGTCATCCTCCAAGAAGCCTTAGCGCTTCTAGGACCAAGTTTTTGCTTGGCAATCCACCCTCTTATCAACTAACATTCTTCATGTTTTTAGTGTCTATCTCTTTCAGGTGTCATTCTTCCATAGCAAAAGAGGAGTTCTCACAACTTCTGGATTACGGTGTGCAGACTATATCCAGGTGCATACAAGCCTTGACCATTTCTTAAGTTTCTCATTTTCTCTCCTTTGAATGTGAAAGCGAATGTTCATAAAAATAATGACATTGATATGTCCCTAACTGGGGCATTACCTATATGAAATCATTATATTCTCTAATTTATCTTGAGTCAAATTGCAACTTAGTAAATTAATGTTCTCAATCATAAAAATCCTCTAATTCATCTACACACATCACATGCATGTGATAATTCATGTCAAGGCATCCCTAATTGGTGCATTACCTTGTATGAAATGATCACCTTCCTTTGATTCACTTCTATTCAAAATTAGACTAAGCAAATTGATGTTGTCAACCATTCTTATTAAATAAGTGACTAATTTCCAAAAATTACAAAAAATACTAAGCAAAGTAAACCAAATTAATATATTAAGTGAAAATTCCATAGAAACTTAATGAATATCTAATATTGGAGATTCACAATTCATGATGATGTCATCAACCTCAAAGTCAAAATGGGAAACATCAATATAAATGAGATAAACATCAAAATTAAGGCCAACCATGCTTTATTAATGCTCCCTTATCCCAAAATATAAATGTATTCAACCTCCTAACCTTAACCAAAGATTAACCACACATGGGTTGAAGTCAATTGGAAAAATATAAATACAAGATCATGACCATAACCATTAATTTTTTTTATGTGCAAACAAATTATGTCAAATTTTCTCTAGAAAGCTCTTAACCTTCTATTTTAACCCAATCAAGAACCAAAACCAATTGGTGTAAGAAGAGATGTTGGATTCACTTTCCTTACCAAATTGACAAAGACTTGGAGCACCGAATCTGAGCACAAACACAATTAATAGACCAATCTTGGATGAGAGTTACTTAATGAAGGCATTTCTTGTGTTTTCTTGTATAGTTTCTTAAGTCTATTGATCCATGCACCATGAGGGAGTAGGCCTAATAATGTTAATTCTTTGTGATTATCATTTGTTTTATGTACTAATGCATGAACTAACTTATTTTACAATCCTATTATACAATTTCATGCTTGGTGGGACCATGCATCTCACAAACCATTTTGGGGATGTTTTTATGCTTCTAATTACTAATCACACCATTTGTTGGTGTCATTTTATCTCTTTTTATTCTAATTTTTACATGTTTTCTATTCTTTTAAAAATGCCAAAGTCACCTTACACATCGACAAACTTGTCCTAAACATCAATGAAGTCACCCTGCTTAACGGTGAAATCACACCTATGAATGATGAACTCATATTTTATAATTTTTCTATTCTCTAATAGAGATAATGAATTTGACCTTGTAATAATGAAGTCAACCTAAAAATGATGAAATTGACCTAGTAAATAGAGAAAACATGGAATTTAATTTTACTATTTTAATTTTATTAGAAACTGTGAACTTGTCAAGTAATTAGCAAAGTTGTCTTGCTAATTGGTGAAGTCACCAAAACTGTGTGTCTATGTTCCAAGAAAACAACAAACTTGTAAAATAAATGATGAAGTTGCCCTATTAAATGCCAAATTCACCTTGTGATAATTTTCATAGGAACTTAAAATAATAATATTAAATTTCCATTTGGTATTTTAAACCCTTATCTGATTACTAAAACTCTATTTTACATGTTTCAACATCTTACTAAACTTACTTTTACAACTTAAGGAAAATTTCAATCAAACATTCATATTAGTGATCTTAATATCACTTTATTTTTTTTCTTTGTTTCAAATCACTTGTTTATTTCATTTTGTAGACATAAAATCTTGCACATATGCTCTCCCTTTGCCTCCTTTAGGGAGCTTGGGTGACCAAAAATGCATTGGTTTACTTGTTTATTGATGTCTACCTGAAGAAACATTGTGTATGCTCTCTTCTTTTTCCTAAAAATTTAGATGACTCAAAAATGTCCACTTTCTTTTATTTTTATGTGGATTTACAAGTGAGAGTTCATCACATCCTCGTAAGTTTTCTATGGGTACATTGACATGGGGTCTCATCTCCTAGAATCATATTAACCCCATGTATCTAGTGGGGCATAAAAATTGAGTTTACTATTAGATGGGATAGTGGTTGAACATTTAATCTAACTAGTCAAAAATGTGCTCATAGTTTGTACTTATTAGGCATCATACTTCACTGAGAAATATATGAATGAAGTGGTTATGAAATGGATAAGACCCTTTCATAACAAACTAATTTTACTTGCATCCATTTTATGGATATTTTATTATGCCCAAGTGTTCTTTGACACTTGTGGACCATTTAGAAACCCATGTCAAAAATATGACACTAAGAACCCCCACTTTTAGTCGATTATCCTACTAATGTTGAGTTACTTTGACACTCTAAGCTCCATGCCATGTATAAGTTATTGATAGATAGAGGGGATAAACACTCTACCTTCATGCATTTTTATTTATTGGATTAACACTTAATTCCTCTTAAGAACTAGTATATTTACATAAATTTGGAAGATACTATGTAAAACTTGTAGCAGTTATTAAGATACAGGCATGTGCATTTATTGAGTTTAAAGCTATTTTTTTACACAAACAAATAGTTCTAAATCCTCTCAAGCCAAGTTTGAATTCCACTTTCAATCATTCAATCTAAGGAAAATTAGTTTACAATTGAGTCTTATTTATCACATGGGCTTGAGTGGTTTACTCTTTGTGTTTAGATTATGTTACATGGATTGGATTTACATTTGATTTAAAATCTTTACCTAAGTGCAAATTCTTGTGCCCATACTTTACACATTATTAAATATTTACACATTAAGGTGTTACACTATTCACATTACCATTTGATACTTAGCCATTTATTCACAACGTTACATCTATCATTTGAAACAATAACCTTAGTCTTACTTGGTATCATTATGCTGCTCAATTCATTTCAACTTTTGGACTTAGGTTTTCTTGTATTAGCATATGCCCTAAGTTCCTAGTCTTTTGACTTTATTTTCTATTGTGTGTCATTATGTTGCCTATTTTAGTCTAAATTTGGAATTAAGTTTTCTTGAGTTAGCCTATGCCCTAAGTTCAAGGGCCATTAAACCTTATTCTAGATTAACAATCATGACCAACCATGATCTCATTATCTTTTTATACAAGACCAACACATTTTTGACATAAATTTTCTTGCATTTACCTATGCCCTAAGTTCCAATATTATTTAAACCTCTTCTAAATTTTTTAATTTTGACCAACCAAGGTCAAGTGTTTTAAAGACTTCACTTCTTTTTCTGTGCCAAAGATTATTCTATGCCATCACATTGTCCAATCCCTTCTAATTGTGTATTTATTCTAAATTTTCCAAGGAACATTTGATAGTGTTATCAAATTTAAAAATGACTATGAGTAAATTAATAACACTTGTCAAAAACTAAGTACCACTCTAACCATGAATAGGTACACTTGTAGTGGGGTCTCTTATGAACCTAGATATGAGGAAGAAAACTTTTATAATGGATAAGAACATCTGGTTATGTTAGAAGATACACTCACATTGTGGAATCTAGACAAGGTCATTAGTAATCAACCAATTGAAGACCAATACAATTCCATCTTAAGACTAATATAATCTAAATCTAAGATCATGTTATCATTATAAATTTCCACCTATGGATGATCTATGACATGGGAGGTTTTATGTACGATGTAGAGCATGAATACCTTACAAAGGGCACAAAAGTGTTTGATTATAAGTTTATAAGTGTTATCACTAACCTATGTGCATGGGGAATCACTTTTTTCTTCAAAATGATGGGAATGTCCCCAAGGTGTGGGACCCTTGTGATCCTTGGGACAAACCTCTAGAGTAGGCTAGATTCATTCTATTCTAAGTGCACCTAGTTTAGGACTAGTATGTAGACCTAAAGAGCATAAAGGTAAATCTACCACTAATGTAAACCTAATATTTTGAGGGAAAATGGAGTGACAAGGTAAGAATTTACTTGAAAATAAAAGGTGATACACCAAGAATAGAGAGAGCACTCCTATTGCTATGGACACAATACAAATATTTGAGAACAAGACATTATCACATAGACTCCACCAAGGACACTCAAAATGCATAACTATTTTTCATATAAGCATGGGAATATAGTGAAACATTGAGAGGGATGACAAATGATCCATAAACAATGTCTATACATACTCTTTTTTGCACATAACATGACCTAAAATTGAGTTCCAAGTTCCACATAGAGGTGTTTGGAATGGACAATGATGAGAGGGGTGGATATCACCTAAGATAAATATCAACAAATATAAATAACACATAGAGTGTAATAAGAATAGAGGGAGGTGAACTTAATTATAATTAACATGCAAGGTTCATCTAATAGAAGTGATCTGAGAGGTAAAATTTTGGTAGCGTGAGGTTGCCTAAATATGTCGACCTTTTTTTTACAATAAATAATAAGGATTTATAATGGATCAAGACTTTTACATTTAATGTGCCCCTTGGGGTGGTAGATACAATATTTCAATTATATTGTAGTGTCACATCCATTATTCTTAAATTTTGCTTGATGATTCAAATCTAGGAGTTAGTAGTAGGATTATTTTGGATCCATGTGCTTGTCTAAGATTAGAATATCTTTGGAATAGTTAGATCGGTGGCATGTGATCATATTCTGACATATAACAATTGCTTTTGCATTTAATTATCCTAAAAAGGACTCAAACATTTCCCAATTGGTTTTCAACTACCTCTTTATACTTTTCTACCACTTGTCAATCACCATGTTAATCTCCTTTGAACTACTATGTCATTAATGCACATCTAATGGAATATAATACCTTACACATTTTAAGGACATTGTGCACTAATAATTTCATAGTGAAATTGCCCAGTGAGCTATAAGTTGATGAAGGGAATAGATATAGAAGTCCTCTATGGGAGTTTCATGAATTTTAATCCTTTTTCATTAAACCCCTCTGATAATACTATCAAGTCTATGCTTCACACTTGGGGCCCATATTAGTCTATAAAATATCACGTGTGTAGCATAGATCTCTGCCTACAATTCATGATAATGTGAAAGTAAAAATCTATTATTTGGTATGATACTTCATCATGGAGGCATAAGGAACCTTTTAAATAGGAGTACACATGAAGATTGAAGATACTGGGCACACCTCTTATGATTTAGAACCACTTCTTACACACTTCTTTCTACACTGTCTAGGGGTTAAGATATTGATGCCTTTAAACCTATATGCCATTTAGCTCATGTGATGGAGGATCCATACATGGGGTGTATATTATAAAATCCTTGTGAACACAAGTTAACACTTAGTTAATTCATGAATCTATATTGACTGATATGGGAATGAGTGAAAATAGGAGGCATCCACACACAACTTGATTTAAATAACTCAACACTTCATAATCACGTAAAACTTCTATAAGATCTTTGTGAATTATGTGCAAGTTAGGGGTGACATAGAAATTTACCACTACTAGTGACCTATACAGGTCATTTTCCAACTAAGCAAGAATCAAATAGACTTTGAGATAATCCATCGGTCATGGAGTTCTTGAAACTTTTGGTTATTTCTCCCTTGAATGTACTGGCAATATATGCCTAGATTGGAATAAGGTAAGATCCTCCTAACAAAACAAGGAATTATGTCCAAGGTACTTAGAGGAAAGAGATATAAGATAAGTAGAACACTTCATATAAGTGCTAGGAAGAAATAAAATATATCCTAAAATAATGTGTGTAAGGAACTTAGGGAAATGAAAAAAATTAATCTACTTATTTACAAACTATACAAGAATCAATAGAGGTAGTGCTTGAGATGGATCCCATTTAATGAGATAGGTAGCTCATCTCTATTTAGTTTAATGAGTTAGAAATAATTGACTTAATTATAGTAGATTATGGTAAATGGACCACTCCATATCACATCAAATTTAGTATGCCTTCCATATTTCACTTTGTCTACATCTTATTTGAACACTAAATCTCCTTCTTGGAAACTTATGTCAATGACCCTCTATCTAAGGTTCTCTTCATCTAGGCCTTTTAAAATTCCATAATATGTACATCTTGAAATATAGTCTCTTTGAGATCCATTAGCTCTACTAATATTGTTGTAAGGGGATCACTTTCAAGCAACTCTAATTGATGGATGATTTTTAATGAAGGAAACTCAAGAGATGTGGGCAATCTGGCCTCTCTTCTATAAACTAACATGAAGGGTGAATTTCCCAACACTCTTTTGGGTGTGACTCAATCAACCTAAAGGGTGGTCATAAGATTAGTATGCCAAGCTCATTGATTTTATTCTATGGTACTCTTTATAATATGAATCAAATTCTTATTCATGGAATTGGCTAGACCATTAACTTAAGGGTAATAATTTGATGAGGCACTCAAATGAATGTTATGTTTGATAGCTCATTCATTGATCCTAGTTCTAAGGAAATCCAATGAATTATCATAGGTAATGGTGGATAGACTAGTAAATCTTGTTACAATGCCTTCATAGTAGCTCAAGATGGATGTTCATTAACCTCCTTGAATACTATCGCTTCCCTCCATCTCGTGAAATAGTATGTGGTTATGAAGATCCATTTATGTCCATCATTTAATGGTGGGTTAATCATGCTTATAAGGTATAGGACCCATTAAAAAAATGGTTGATTAAATTGTATTACGTATAGTGGTAATACCACCAGCCTTTGTTTGCCTATAAAGAAGGCACATCTCTTGAAACTTCACACATATGCATCACATATTTGAACATATTTAATCAATAAAATGTAGCTCACATGATTTTTGTAGCAGTGGTATTAGGTGAATAATGACCTCTTATAGGGAAATTATGGAATTCTCAAAGAATTCTACTCACCTAGTCTGATTTTATGCACCTCAAGAGGATTCCATTGATGTTTATTCTGAACAACACACCATTGATGAACACATAGGGAATGACATACAACCTGAAGTGCCTATGCTTTGGCTTACTTATTCTAGGGAGATATACATCACTTTGAAGGAAGGATTTCATATTTTTGGTCCAACCTACTATAATTATTTGATGTTATGATTGGTCTTCAAATGATATAATAACTACATTATTTTCATATTTCATACTATCCACTAGTTATTCACATAACCTCTTTCCTCACACGAGCTTCGTGAATTGTATGTATAAATCATATTCCATCACTTTTGTGATACAACTATCTCTATTCTCATTGATGTCCTTGGTGAGTAGGAACTTTTTGACACCTGCATGTGGGATCATCAACTGAATCTTGTTATTAGAAATCATGTGTCAGAACTTCTTAAGTGCCCTTATAATTGTGAGGACATGCTTATCTATACGTTTTTAGTGAATCTCATAATCCTTTGATGCCTAGATAAATAAGGAAATTAATTACTCCAAATGATCATCATTTTACTCTATAAGAATAGCTAATATGCCTTCCACCCAACTGAATGCATAAAGGATAAAATACTTACAATAATCTAGGTTGATCAAGGTGGAAGCTTGAGTGATGGAATGTTTAATGGATTAAAATATGTCCTTACCTTCATGATTATAGGTTAATGCATCATTATTATTAAGAATCATATCAAGGGGTTTGGTTAGGGTAGCAAAATTAGGCACAAATCTCCTGACAAAGTTTATTCTTCCTAAGAAGCTCTGGAGACTCTTATTATGACCTAGAAGAGGGAGAGATAAAATAACTTTGACTCACTTTGGATTGATTGTGATCCCTTATTTGTAAATAATGTGCCCTAATATAGTTATTTCATGAACTATAAAGACACACTTTTTAGGGTTTAGAGATATTCCAAACTCCTAGCACCTTTCAAAGACTTGTTATAGATGGCCTAAATGATCTTCTGCATGTTTAGAGAAAATAATTATGTCATTGAGGAAAACCAAGATGATCTTGTTAATGAGATACTAAAATTCCATATAAATGGATCTTTGGAAAGTTGGTCTTGTGTTTGTTAAACCAAATGACATTGATTAGTATACAAAGGTTCTCCACATATTGGTGAAAATTGTTTTATAACGATCACATTATTACAAAACAATCTAGTTGTATCTTAAGCAATCATCTATCAATAATAACATCTTTATGCTTGAAATTGTTTTTAAGATCTACTCTATTTGTGGGAGGGGATAGTGGTCTTTGAGGGAAGCTTTGTTCAAGTCCCTGAAGTCTACGCATATACGGATTTCCCCATTCTTCTTCTACACTGAGACTAAGGTGGTAACCCATGAAGAGTGTTTAATTAGGAGTATTTTATTGTCTTTGATGAGCTTTGAGAGATATTTTATCATTAATGGTTCAACCTTTGGGTTGATATGAATCTTATTTTTATAGAATGGCTATGCACTAGGGTTGAGCTCAATTATGTGTTGTGGTAAGCCTAGATCAAATCCTCTCAAGCCCTTATAGCTCCATGCAAAGATATAATCACATCTCCTACTAAGTTTAATAAAGCTCTTAATTTTTGGTGGGGACCATACCTTGTTATATTTTAGGACCATTCCTTTAGAAATAGTTACTTATGTAGGTACCTCTTTTGTTGTCATGATTTTCCTCTCTCCTTTAAGATGGTCATCAAAATTGATGATGATTTCTAGGGTAATTAATCCTTTTGGTATCTTGATTCCTTTTGGATGACTTTATATTCATATTGGGTTTGCAATCATACATTTTTCTTAGCATAGAAATCCATCTCATCCTATAGGAAGTTGATAATCTACTCATCACTCTCAAACACCTACCAATTATCTATGTTGTCAGGGACTATTAATATGATCACAAGCTTGACAAGCTACTCAATATCCATCATTATGTTGCATGAGTTGTCATACTATACACCTATGGTTGTGAGCCTATTGGTGTTAGTATTTTGTGATATTGGTATGAAGCTAATATTGAATACATAAAAACCTTATATCATATCCCACACTCTATGTTTATAGGCCTTCATCAGGAAATTTTTGGTTATGATCCATGCTCTAACCTTGTTAACAACTAGTTCACTATCACCCAACACTTGTAGTTCCTTGATTCCTTTATTCTAAACAAGGAGGAGTCCTTGTATTAGTGCATATTACTCTATAACATTGCTTATGTAACTGAACTATAAAATAAAGGCATGGAAACATTTCTCCCTTTAATGGGAATCTAAAATCACACTAACTCTAATGTTGTTTTTGCTTTAAGAGCCATTAAAGTATAATGTATATACCTTTAGGGTTATCCTACACCTTTAAAAACTTAGGTATCATGGAATCCTCCTTCAATATGTAGTACATACCTAGCCCTATCTCCTCTAAATTATCATATGGGTTTCACTCATAATTTTCATGTGCCCATTCATCTAGAAAATCATCTAGGATATCTTCAAGTGGTGTTGTGACTTCATGGAGAGTCATATTCTCCTCTTGATCAAACATTGTTTAGTTTAATTCAAATGGGATGGGAGAGTATGGTTGAACATGAATTTTGAAGATGGATTCAGCCCTGATGGTCACCTTAGTCCTGTATCTAGTTGTAAGTAACATATATGACTTATTTAAAGATAAATATCCACCCATCTTTGTCATGAAGTCTTGGGAGAGATTGATAATGAAGTAGGGAGGCAAGTCGATTACTATGATATCCTATAATTTAAAGGCTTGGGCATGAATATAGTGTAAGATTCAAATATTTGATGATTCTTATAGTCTTTACCTTTGTGTTATCCAACTAGACCACTCCTTTTGAAATAGAGGAATATGTAATTCCAAGTGTATCTATGATCTTCTTTGGCATCATTGTGTTAGTCTCACCTAATTCGATCATGAAATTATGCACTATGTGTTGGATGATATTCGAGGAGATATAAAATAGGGGTGGATTGGTACTACTATGCATTTGAGTTTCCTTCATTTTTTGTTGACATACACTCGAAGAGATGGAAGGCATACATTATGATGTTTTATATTCTTAAAAGATTTTCAAAGCATCTTGTAGAAATTTTATTTAAGAAGGAATGGTAAGAGTGTTATACATAGTTACATTAAGGCTCAATTTCTTTACCTGCTTAACTATGTTGAAGGGTATTTGGGATCTATTTGGCTATGGTTTTTAAATAGTATCCTCTTCTCATATTTGTGCACTAGTCTTAGGTAACTCTTCTCTTTGGGCAACCTATTCCATGTGCATTGAAGATTGTGTAGGCACCTTGGATTGTGTACTTGTGTGTATGATCTAGGGCATTAAAGATGAGGATACTAAAGTTGGTAATGCCTCTTCTATTCCTCTACTTTTGAACCTTGTATTGAAAATAACTAGGATGGTTCCTCCACATGATGTACCACTATAGTTTACATAGATAAAGTCTTCCTCCTACTAGTTGATAAGAGTAGACCTATCTTGTTGTTGTGTTAGAGCTTGAATTTATAATTCATGTAGAGTTATGGTATTCATATACTCCTGAGGATATAAAAAAATTTACACCATGAGTGCTTGGTTCATGACTCCATTCACATATGTATTTTTATTATGTGGTTGATCATATGGGAAACACGATTTAGAATCTTATATCAAATTGTTTTGCATGGGTAAAAGGGCTCTAAAGGTGCTAGTAGTATAAATTTTTTATGTATAAGGTGCTCTATTATATGTGATTTACTTTTTTGTTTTCATGTTACCTTGGTAAATAGGTTTGCTTTATTAGTATTTCTGAGTTATGGGTTGATGAGGTTAGGGATACTGCACTTGTTACTTTTTAAGGGTGATAAGATCATTTCCAAATCTTTGAAGTAACATTTTAACCTCATGTAATTTGTTGGGGGAAATAACAGATATGATTGGTGGGATCACTATAGTAGGGATAGGTGATAACATAGGTTGTACAACTGGTTAGCTAGGAGGTTATGTGAATAAGGGCATAGGTGGTTATGTGTAATTTTCCTTTCTTGGAATAAATAATTTTCTACATGCACAACAACTTCATAGGAATTAAGTAGTACTATGCCTCTTATGGATTGGATCATCATAGCTATATCACTATTAAGAGCCTTTAAAAAATATAAAAATGCAGTATTGGGAGATGGTTTACACAAGGGTGGGATCCTATCTTAGACTCTCTATAAATTGAAGTTGAAATCAACCATCATATCATGTAAAGCTTATTTTATAGTTCTGAGTTATTCTATCAAGGAAAAGTTCTCACTCTGATCTTTAAATTGATTGCATAGATCTTCCCTGAGTTCATCCTAATTGTGAATATAATTGAGTCTCAGGCCTCAGTACCAATGAAGTTTTTTACCTTTGAAATAAGAGGCAAACAACCTAACTTTGAAATTGTTTTCAGTGACATGGTGCACTAATAAGATATTTTCAACATCCTAAATATACTCCATAGGGGAACTCACATTCTCACTAGTAAAATAAGATAAATTTTTAGGGTTATGACTAGAATGTCATCATATTTGGCAATAATTAATGGATTAACTCTATTGAAAGGCCCAAATAACTAATTCCTATGCACAACCATGAATGAGATAAGGAATAATCTCGCTCTAGGTGTGGGGAACCTTAAAAATGTGGGTGTAGACTGAGATCTAGGGGAAAATTATCTTGAACCATTCCTTTTCCTAATAGGGGATGAATATTTTATTATGATTCTTCTTCTATATGGCATTGAAAGCTCAATGAAACGAGAATCAATACCCTTTGTAGATGATCTCATTGATCTTTTACGTACATAAGGGGGCTAATATTTATGAACCAACATTTAATAGATTTGATAGGTGCTCTTATTAAGTGTCTGCAACACTTTTTATCTTAGGGTAGCACTGATTACTTAACTCTTTATTTAAACTAGTACCACTAGTCATGATAGAAACTATTATGATTTGAAACATGTACTTGTGGATGGTCTGTTGTGTTAGGAGGTTTTTTTATAGGGTGTAGAGCTTGAATTCCTTGTGTAGGGTGCAAAATAATTTGACATTAGGCATGGAAATGATATCACTAACTTGTGCATGTGGGACATCAGTTGTCTTATCATAATGATGAGAACGTCCCCAGGGTGTGGGACCCTTGTACTCCTTGGGATAAGCCTCTAGAATAGGTTGGATTCCTTCTATTCGAAGTAAAGTTGGTTTAGGACTAGCGTGCAAACCTAAAGATTAGAAATTTAAATCTACTAATAATCTAAACCTAAGATTTTGAGGTAAAATGGAGGGAGAAGGTAAGAATTTACTTGAAAATTAAAGGTGATACACCAAGAATAGAGTAAGCACTCCTACTATTGTGGACACACTACAAATATTTGAGAACAAGACATTATCATATAGCCTCCACCAAAGACACTCCAAATGCATAAGTATTTCACATAGAGGTGTGGGTATGTAGCAAAAAATTGAAAGGGATGAAGAATGATCCATAAACAATGTCTACAAAAATCTGTATGTGTACTAAACATGACTTGTGAGTGAGTTCCAAGTTCCACATAGAGGTGCTGAGAATAGAAAATGATGATAGGGGAAAACATTACCTAAAAACAAAGATAAAAAAACATAAATAACACATATAATGTAAGAATAATATAGGTAGGTTAACTTAATTATCATTAACATGCAAGTTTCAGCCAACATAAGTACTCTTAGAGGGAAAATTTTGGTAGCATGAGGTTGCCTAAATATGTCAACCTCTTTTTTAAATTAAATAACAAAGATTTATAATGGATCAAACCTTTTATATTTAATGTGCCCCTTTGGTTAGAATATATAGTCTTTTAATTCTATTGTAGTGTCACATCTATGATTCTTAAATTTTTCCTAGTGATTTGGATCTAGGAGTTGGTGGCAGGATTTTTTTAGATCCACATGCATGTTTGAGATTGGAATATCTTTGGAATAGTTATAGAGGTGGCATGTGATCATATTATGATGTCTGATAGCCACTTCTACATTTAATTATTATAACAAGGCCTCAAACATTTCTCAACTTATTTTTAACTACCTCTTTATACTTCATCACCACTTGTCAATCACTGTGTAGGTCTCTTTGAACTACTACATCATTACTACACATTTGATGGAAAATAATACCTTACACCTTTTAGGGATACTATACACTAAGTGTTATGTAGTGAGACTACGTAGTGAGCTACAAGTTGATGAAGGGTAGAGATGTATAATTCCTTTGTGGGAGTTGCATGAATTTTAATCCTTTTACACTAAATCCCCTTGATAATTATCTCACATCTTTGCTTCACACTTAGGGTCCATATCAGTCTACAAAGTGGCATGTGTGTGGCATATATCTTAGCCTGTAATTCATGAGAATGAAAAAGTGAAACTCTATGATTTTTTGTAAGACTTCATCATGGAGGCATAAGGAACATTTTGAATAAGAGTGTGCATGAAGATTGAATATCCTAGGTGTACCTTTTATGATTTGGAACTACTTCTTACACACTTCTTATGTTATCTTTGGGTTGAGAGTTTATGAATTTGAACTTGCATGCCATTTGGCTCATATTATGGAGGATCCTTACATGGGGTGCATATTATAAACTCCTTATGAATGAAATTTGACACAGTCAATTCATGTATCTGTGCTGACTATTTTGGGCATAGGTACAGATGGGAGACATCTACACACCATTTTAATTTAAATACTTGAAACTTCACAATTTTAAAAACCCTCTGTAAGATCATTGTGAGTTATGCACAAATTAGGGGTGACTTAGAAAGTAAATAGATCCCACTAAATTTTTAGAGATGAAAATTTCATACCCTTTTTAAAATAGAGGATCAATAATATGAGTTAGTTCTTGATCAAGAATAACCTCACACTCAATTTCCAAAAATAACCATTATTTATTATAGCATAAGGAAAGGTCCACAAGTGGATCCTTCCCAAACTATTCATATTGTTACATCTACTAGAAAACAAATTAGTTAATTCTACGTAGATTAGTTTGTCATTAACTTGATGAATTATTTAGCTACAACCTTATTAAAAAATGTCAAGTTTGTATAAAAAAATCAGTTACCTAAACAATCATAACATGACCAATATAATCCTATAGTTGAGGTAGATCCTTTAACTCCCCCCAAACAAGCTATGCCAATGAATGTTTCACACCAAGTTTCAATTGATATGTATCACACATTCTTTAACCATCAGGAAACCATTTAAAATGTGTGACATGTATCTAATACTTTGTAACAAATGCTAGACCATTCCTAATAAAAGGTTTCAACTAATCCACCAACCTAACAAGAAATGCATAATTCATAGAATTTGGAACCAACTTCTTCTAATTTTTAATGACAATAAGTTCCTCTTATAAAACAAAAATGGTAACACCTTATTTTGAACCAATACTAGATTCCACAAAACCAATAAATTCCCTATAGATCATAACAATAGATTCCTTAGAATCAACATTAAATACCTAGGGATTAACAACAAAATCCTCTAAACCAATAATGTAATACCTATTCCTATGTTCATAAAAATAAATAAAAAATTCTTAATCAAGCATAAAACATATGGCATATGGTATACATTCCTAATAGGACTGTGCAAGGAGGATCCATTCCTACCTATACCAACCCCTACTAAACCTATCAGTCTATGAATAATTAGTATAACTATCTCCTTCTACCATAAATTGCTCCAAATATCTAAGAGTAGAACATAATGAAGGAGGTAGTCTCAAGGCTTGAAAAAGGTAACCAGATGAAAAAATATATTTTCAATGAGATATGCCCCTATCCATTTCACATAAGTATTCTTCAAACACCATTTCCACCTCATTTTAAGGTACCCAAATGTGATAAATATAAAGGGAAAGGTTACCCTAGAGAGCATATACAATCCTTCTTCATTGCATTCCAAGAGGTATACTACAATAGTGTGTATTTATTGCACTATTTCCATGTAGCTTGGGTGGACAACCCTTAGAGTGGCTTCTCAAATTTCCTAAAATGTTGGTAACAACTTTCAATGATTTATTATAAAACTAGTTAACCACTATTCTTACAACATCAAACATGAGCTAATAATGGCTAGCTTATGTAAGACAAAATAAAGATAAGGATAAAGCTTCATGGCATATCTAAAATGGTGGAGAGCACTAGTTTGTCACTTCTAACACAATTTTCTAGATAAATAATTAGATGATATATTCACATAGAAATTACACCCTGAAGTTTCTCATAACTTAAGACTTGCTTGTGCCAACACATTCAAATAAATCATTGACAAGGGTATATTATTAAGAAGGCACTTATTGATAAGGGCTTATTAAAGATAAATTCCCAAGCTCAAACATCCAATCAAACCCAAACACTTACTTAGACCAATAGCATTGAGAAGCCAAAAATCTTTAACAAAAATAAGAACATGGTGGGTAATGGGGTTATCGAATCACAACATGTGAAAATAGTGCAATCACCATATGCTAAAAATAAGCCACCCAGTCCACCACTCACATTAAAAATAGATCCTCCATGTAGAGGATATGCTAGATGTAAACCATTTAATGACACAAGGGAACCTATTGAGTTGGTATTACAGAAACTAATTATAACCAACATGATAGTGTGGTTTTTACCAAAACCATTTCTTGAGGATCAACCTAAACCTGACTGGTATCATGAAATGAATTTTGTGATTTTCATTATGTTTATGGCCATGTAATTTATAAATGTGTGTAACTAAGACACATTATTGAATATTTGTCAAAAAATGGTGAAATTGAGATGGACAAGAGAAATTATAACATTAATAAAGATACGAGCATCTATAAGGATCCATTTCCAAAGTATAACAATCAATAATAGGTAAACAATTAGAATTTAGGATAAGGACATAATAAACACTAGGCATGAGGTCCTAATCTGAATCAAGATCAGAATCATAATAAAAATTATAATCAAGATCATGACACTTGAACCAATCAAATTGAGTACCATACCATTCCATATGATTACAACAACATTGTATGGTGTATTACTAGTAATCACATTTATATTATTAAGATCAAGTCCCGTGTACCATCTAACATTACTCAAAATGATGTGCCCTATATTTTATTATCACGATCCCCTTTTTCAAGTAATTTTGCACCAATTTATATTACTTTGTTTACAAATCAATTTTCATGTATTACCATTCCTAGACCTCCTCCTCATTCCTATAATTATAGTAACTCCCTCCTGATTCAAAGTTGTACAGTCACAACTAGATGGCTGAAAGTTATCCTCCATGACCCTTTTCCTTCTTCCAACACTAATTCTATGTCAAAATTTGTACCTTCTAAAACCAATTCTAAACCAAATTCTATACCATCAAAGGCCAAACCTTCTCATCCCATTGTTTTGAAACCATATAGTATAAGTGAACAACTTAGCAAAACATATGTACAGATTTATATTTTAGATCTCTTGCATACATCTAAAGTTCACAAGATCATATTGAAAGAATTCCTTCAATAATCCACTATGCCTAATGACATTAATCTTTACTAATTCCAAGTGATTTTTAGATATTTATCCCCAAGACATCAGTTTACATTTGACCAGTGAGATATGTCATCTCTTGGTCCCCTACATAACAATGCTATATACATTTAAGCCATTATCACCCATCATAAAATCAAAGGGGTTATTATAGACAATGGTTTTGGATTGAACATAGTGTCACTAAAACTAGTCTAAACATTAGGGTATATAGTAGTAGATATGTGACCAAATATCATCACCATTAAGGCCTATGATAATGTAGAGAAAGAATCTATAGGACCATTTATCTACCTATCATTATTAGTCCTACCACCCACATTAATCTATGCCATGTCATTGATATAAAACTACCTTATAATCTTATTCTTGGTCATCGTTGGATCCATGAAGTATGAGTAGTCCCTTTCACCATACATCAATGCATCAAGTTCCCCCATTTTGGTCCAGAGGTTAGTATCTATGGTGACTTACATCCATACCAATATTGTAAACATCCAAAAGCTGAGTATGACAACTACACCTATTGTCCTAAAACTAAATTAAAGGCAAGAAAGGTAAGGTGGTAGTTTTTAAACCTCCCAAGTCTAATTATATCGATCTTAGTGAGCTCGCTTCTAATTCTTCTAGTTCATTTCTAGTCACCATATATAATCATTTCACTAATCAAGATGATGGTATTGCCACATATAACATTCATGATGCATTCCACATTAGCAAATTGCCTAAGTCTCTTAAGTCCTATGGTCATATTAGACCCTCTAAAAATCTTAGCATACCTAACATGATTTGGAAAAATAAATCCAAACCTACTCTATAGGAGCCACATCTATTTTTACTTGATACGTCACCTAATCAAGATTGTGCCACCAACACCAAGGAAGGTTGGTTGTATCGTGACAATTTTAGTAATTAATTTTTGAGTGTTACGTACCACATTCTAAATCAGATCATGGATAGCCTATAATATAAAAGAAAAGGATTGGGACAAAATGCACAAGGTATTATTGAGTCTATTCTAGCTACTAAACATTTATGAAATTTAGGTATTGGATTTATGCCACTTGGAGTTGACCCCATAGATTTTGAAAGTGACACCACTTCATTGACTAACAAAAAACTCTCATCAGTGATGTAGCATCCCATTATAGTGCTGATGATGAGTTGATAGATATTGATTTATTTTATTCCAATGTTGTTATGACCATTACAATCCATTGTCTGCTTACCGTTCATCATCTTGACTTTATCGATTAGGACTAACAAGTTTTTATCATACTACTAGATGAATTTTAGAATGAGGAATCTCTTGTTGAGCTCATGGGACTTTAAGATAGATTACCGATACATTATCATAAATAAGGTTTTGATTTCCATTTGGACCTTGCTACCTATTTTGGAGAGAAAACAAAATTCCTTGGTCACAATAAAAGTAAAACATTGAGATCCTTGGATAAAAACATCTTTGAATCACCCTTGGGTTAGGGACTCTTGGAAACCATTGAGTCCTTAAGTGAAAACTTGTTTTAGACACTCTTGGATGGGTAAGTTCACCTCACTCCTTAGGAAGTGTAGTGTCCACCTAGTCCAAGCATTACCATTAGATCTAGCATCAATTTTGCATAACAAGTTTTTGAACACCTTATTTGAGATTTTCTTCAAGTATTTACCAATTGTCCATGGCCTATCATAGATAATTTAGATTATTCTCTTCCTTGCTTACTATTATTGAAGATGAATCAACATTACTAGTTGAAGATACTTTGAATGTCAACATTGGTAATATGATGATCCCGAGATTATTTACCTACGTTCAACCCTCATTGATGAGGAGCACAAATTTATTACTACCATTCTAAAATTTTGTATTGATATATTTGCATGGTCATACTTAGAAATGTTTGGTCATGACCCTTCATTAGTGGTACATCACTTTATTTTTAATCCAGATGCTAAACTAGTTAAACAAAATTATGGAAAATGCATCTACACATAACCATGTTAGTAAAAAAGTAGTTAGAAAAGTTAATAGGGGTAGGGTTAATTTGAAAACTTGACTATTATGAGTGGATCTCTAATATTATCCTAATCAGTAGTAAACCACATGGTATTCACCTATGCACTAAAATTAGAGACATTAACAAGGCATACTGTAAATATGATTTCCATCTGCCTAACATTGACATGATATCTAATTTAGCCATAGGCTACAAAATGTTTTCCCTCATGAAAGGATTTTTGGGGTATAACTAGATTAATATTTCACTAGAGGACCAACATAAGACTGTGTTCACCACTCCATGGGGAATGTTTTGTTATCAAGTCATGCCCTTTGGCTTAAAGAATGCAGGTAAAACTTATTAGTGTGCCATTACTATCATCTTCCATGACATGATGCACAACATTGTTAAGGACTATGTTGATGATATCCTAACTAAATCAAGAACACATGCAGACCACCCATTTATTTTATGAATAATCTTTGAGAGTCTTTATGAGTATAAAGTGAATTTCAACCCTAAAAAGTGCATCTTTGGTGTCACTTCAGGGAAATTACTAGGGTTTATTATGTCATAAGGGAGTATTGATATTGACCCTATTAATTTCAAGGATATTTTTGAAATGCCTCCTCCATCTAATTTAAAATAGCTCTGTATCCTGTATGGAAAAATTTAGTATATACATCGATTCATATCACACCTAGTGGATAAGTGTCATACTTTTACACACATTTTGAATAAAGGTGTCTCATTTCAATGGGATTTCAACTGTGAATGAGAATCTACCAAATTAAATACCTACTTGTCTAATCCACTAGTATTTACTCCACCTAAACTATGAAAACCATTACTCCTATACATTTCAGTGATAAAACATGCACTATGGGCACTTTTGGCCCAGCATGATGAATAGGGCAAGCACCATGCAATATTCTCAATTGGATATTAATAACTTATGAGCATAAATATTCACCTATGGTAAAGGCTTGTCTTACAATGTTTTTCACTTTCCAAAAGTTATGACACTACATGTTCAATAACAAAACCCGTGTTATAGCCAAGATTGATCTGCTTAAGTACCTATTATCCAAAATCACTATTATAGGCTGCATGGCCAAATGGGTTATGTTTATAAGTGAATTTGTTGTGGAATACCAAAATTAAAAGGCCATTAAGGGACAAGTACTGGTAGATCAGCTTACTAAATCTCCTTTGATTAAATCCAAGCCTCTTTCATTTGATTTTATAGATGAGTTAATCATGACCCTACACAAAGTAGCCATTGAGTCTAATTAATGGACATTATACTTTGATGGCTCATTCATATCCCATCGATTTAGATATGGAATTTTACTGGTCACACCATAAGGGGATCTTGTTCCCAAGGCATTTTACATTGGCTTCCATTATACTAATAACATGGATGAATATGAATCCCTTATTGTTGAACTTCATCTTGAAATATAATAGGATATCATGTTTTTGATGGTATATGATGATTCTTAACTAATCATCAACCGGGATAAATACTAGTATAAAACCATAGGTGAGAAGCTTATACCTTACAAGCATATTATCAATAATCTAAAGTAGTAATTTCAATTTATTTAGTTTGAGTAGATACCAGGGGACACTAATTGAGTGGAAAATGCCACGGCTACCATTTATTCCACGATACAAGTTGTCAATGATGTTAGAGAGTATCAATTCCTCATCAAAAAACTTTTAAAACTAACTCATGTACTGCCAGACTCAGAGAGAGTATGTAATATTACTAGTCTCAATCCCCCTTGGTTCTAAGACTTATATAATCATCTCTAAGATTAGACCCTTCCTCCAAACCTTTCAAATAACCAAACAAAACTATTCTTTCATCAATCATCACATTATACCATACTAGGAAACATGCTCTATTGTAGAGGCTATGATGGAACATTGCTTCACTATTTATCTTTGGGAGAATCTAAGTTGGCACTTAAAGAGGTCCATGAAGGAATTTATAGGGACCATAGTAGCAACATGTGTAGACACTTATTTTTGGCCAATTTTGTTCCTAAACCAAGATTTAGATCAATTTATAGCATACAATGCAATTTAAGACTAGAAATCACTTGAATTTCCTAAATTCATCTACACAAGGGATTTAATTATTCATAAATTGAGAGGCTAGTTTATTTGGTGTATTACCATATATGCAACAATAACCTAGTTTGGTTTCAACCCTACTCAAATTATAACCTAGTAATTTAACACTTTTGGCATGTCGAGCTATTGATTCAAAAAATTTAAAATAATTGACAAAATCCAAACATTAATAAGAAAGATTAATTACATTAAAAAAATCTTAATTAACTTGCCTAAACAAAAATTCCAAATCAAATTAATGAATTTCATTTATCAAAAAAGGATTGTTTATATCCAAATATGAAGTCAAAGGTCAAAGGAGCTAATAAAGTTATTTATTAATTCCTAAATATTCTAAAAATATGAGTCAGAACCTCACAAATATCTAAAACTAGGGAGTCAATATTTCATGAATGCTTTGACCTAACCCAAGGTTAGCCTAAATCAACCTAGGTTATTATAGACTCAACCATGGTTAGAATTTAACATAACCTACCTAGGGTTAGAGTTAGTTCTTAGAGATATAAATAGAAGTGCCCACACTATATGCCAACAAGCTTTTATGTGTAAGGTTAGTCTAATGGAATAACTTTAATAAGCCATTGAGAGTAGTGTTATAATGCCTATTTTATTCCAAGCTTCATACCAAGCCACACGTGACCATTGGATAAGTGCTACCACCATGGAGATGTATTGATAAAAGGCTCTAATTGTTGTAGACCAAGCATGAACATCCTTATGCCAATAATTAAGCATCAAATTTGACAAAGAAGGTAATTTTTTTTTTTTTTTTAATCTTTATTTTATGATCTTATTTACTATGTTATCCTCCCCCTAGTTCTTAGGAAAGAGTGTTTAGTTATAGTGTATTGTTATGCTTAATTTTTTATCATTTGGACTAACAAGGAATGAATCAAAGTTTGTGTACTATTATAACTCCTAAAATACAACATGGTCCTACTAAGAAATGCATTTTAATAGGATATTATTGGATAAATATGGAGATATATGCATATACTTATGTTAAGAAGTGCATTGCTTATTAGAAGCATGGAAATTTGATACACGCACCTTCACTACCACTTCAATAGATTACTACACCATGGTCATTTTTAACTTGGGAACTTGATATTATTGAGAGAACTATTTATTTCAATGGCCACAATCACCTCCTTAATGTCATATAGTATTTTACTAAGTGAATAGAGGCCATACCCCTCACGTAACTAAAAAGTAGATAGCCAAGTTTATTTACTTACATATTATATGCCTCTATGGCATCCTTTCCAAAATAATCTTTGATAATGGTGGATATTTTAAGAACAAGGATGTCAAATCCCTCTATACCCAATTCAAGATTAATCATAAACATTCCGCACCATATAATCTTCAAGACACAATCAATCCGAGGCATCTAACAAGACCATTATTGTAATCCTTAAGAAGATTGTCAATGATACTTGTTGTGATTGGCACTTGTAGTTGTTTCCTACCTTTTTGGATTACCACACTAGTCATATAATTTATAAAAGAGATAAATTATACTCCTTAGTCTTTGGTTTAGAGTCCATTATCCTTATTGAGATTGAGTTATCCTCATTACATGTAACACTATAGAATAGTATTGATGATGAAGAATGCAAATTTGCTAGATTGCAAGAGTTGTATCTTATGGATGAAAAGTATTGGGATAACTTAGATAATTTTCAAGATTATCAAAACCATCTTAGCCATAGTTTTAAAAAATGCATTCTCCTTTTGGAGTTTGAAGTTGGTGACTTGGTCTTGAAAGAAAATTGTAAAAATAGCAACATCAAATGTAAAAAGAAATGGAAATTTGAATATAATTGGTTGGGTCCATTTGTGGTCACTATAAATTATGGTTCAAAGGAATATAAGATGAATAATACATATGGATAAGAGCTCAAGGAACCCATGCACATATTACACCTCAATTATTTCCATGCTTGACTTTTATTTTGTTTCATTGTTCATAAAAACACGTGATTGGGGACACCCATTTATATTATTACTTGTACTATTCTTATTCTATTACTTATATCATTTGTACTCCCATATCTATACAATTTTTATTTCCATTGGACCATTCTAATTCTATTAGAACATGAATTCTTATTCCTCCTGTCAGACTGTTCCTACTTTCCATTACTTATTCTCTTGGGCCATTCTAATCCTATTACTGGTCATGATCTTGATTATGAAGCAAAATGTATGCAAGTTAATATTTTAGCGGTAGATCAACATCAACATCAACATCAACATCAACATCAACATCAACATCAACATCAACATCAACATCAACATCAACATCAACATCAACATCAACATCAACAACTTATTTTTAGGTCAGTATCTCAGGGCGAGTCAACATGAGAATTTTACTTGTTTGATAGTTCCTTAAGACTTATTATAATTTATAATAATATTATTATTCCCCCATTGTGTGCAATTTTACACCTATTATTTTTGCATGGTATTCCCCTTAACCTCAGGTTCTGCTATTAATTTTTAGAGGAACACCATTGCAATATATTTAGCTATTGTTTGAGCCTCTACCTAAGGATCAGTGTCCTTGTCTAGATGGTTAATTATACATTTTAATATGTTATCATGCATTACTTATTTAAAAAAACACAAAAACATTGGAAAATTCTAGAAAAAATACCAAAAACATTCCTGGATAGGGAACATGGGCTTAAAATCTCCATGAGAGTTATAAAGTCATGCCATCTTCTGTGTGGGATTCCCATTTATTATATTCATCATTTATGTTCTTTCATTACACTCCCATTTATAAGAGAAATACATTAGCCTGAGGTCCACACAAACTATGTAGGCAGTGCTTGGATGTATGGGGCATCTCAGGTAAGCTTGACAACTCTTATTTCCATCTCACTACATTTTAGACCTTTATGCTCTTATTATTTTGTGATCAATTCTATACCTTTACACTCTTACAATTTTGCAAGTAATTCTAGACCTATAAAATCTTTCCATTTTACAAGTCCATTCCTATTTTTCCTCTCTTAATCATTATTTCTTTACTTATCATCATATTTCTTCTATCCAAATTATCGATAAAACTACAGTTGTTCTAAAATTCATGTTGGATTGGTGTCTATGGGATTATGTAGGTAATGTCCAATTGCTTAGTGCATTTGGAATTAGCTCAGCCACCCCTTCCTTATTCTTCATTCCCCATGCTTCGATATCTTATTCATGATCTAAACATAATGCATTATTTACTAAACATACATAATTGTTGATTGCTTACATTGAGTTATTTATCTTAGTTGCATTATGTTCTATGTATTTTATTTACTTGGTTTATTTGCTTGTTTGTTTTGAGTGTCACATTTGATTATATTTTGAAAATCACTTGAGTATTGCCTTAACTTGGGATTGAGTTATTTACTTTTGTATTTAGATTATTTTATTACTTGTTTATGTTTAGTACATCTTATTCCTACTTGAGTCTTGATTATTCATATCTTGATTCTAAGTTGTTTTACAATTTATCCTTTCTTTATTTTAGTAGATCTTTGAATGGTGAACACAAATGGCTAGTCAAAAATGCTCTTCATCAAACAAAGCACCTCTTTTTGATGGATCAAACTATGCATTTTGGAGTATAATAATCGAAGCATATATATATTCATTAGTGTTTGATGTATGGATGTATATTATGAATGAATATATAACTCCTATTAATCAGGCTGCCAAGAAAGCATATGAGAATAATGCCAAGGCTAAGAATGTTATTCTATGTGGATTGTCTAATTTAGAGTTTGTCAAAGTGATGCATTATCAAAATACACAAGATATATGGAACAAACTAAAGAGCATCTATGAAGGAGATGATAAGGTAAAGCAGGCCGGACTATAAAATTATAAAGGCAAGTTTAAAAGCCTTGAAATGAATGAGGAAGAGAAAATTGTAGACTACTGCAGAGTAAAATTTTTACTCTACGTTGCATTTTGATTCTTAGTCACTCACTATAGTTTTGTTCCCACATACCTTGGTCATGGTGGTAGAAGTTTTAAAATAAAGCATGGGTTTATTTCTTTTGATTCATTTTTCATCTAAGTATCGAAGTGCAATAGAGGCTGCCAAGTGTCACTATCTAAGCACGGGTTCTCTTTTCCCCTTTTATTTCTTTCATTTCATTTTTACCTAAGTGTCAAATTCGAGTGGAAGCCACCAAGTGTCACCTTCTGAAACACAGGGCCTACCAGCTGGCGTCATCTGAAACACTTTTCATAACTTTCAGGAGAGCCACAAAACATGCCACATATCCAATATCAACTCAGTGAGACGCACCATGTGTCGACATCCACGTCTCATATTGGCACCCACATTTCATCTATTTTTTGATAAAGGTTCTCAAAAAGCTAAGTAACAGGAAGGAGTGGAAAGCACCATGTGGCAGTCATAGAGGGCCATGAACTCCATTCCCAAAGGAAAGTGGAAGTCACCATGTGTCGACATCTGAGAGATAGTCGGTTCAATGCATGGGTTCAATGCTTTGGTTAAGGTGTAAATGGCATGCAGTGTTGAACTGTTGAACCATTTAGGTTCATCAGGTAGTTCAAGGGAGTGTCCCAAAAACAAAAGGGGTCAAGTACCTTTTCGTAGGGCAAAAAGGCATCGTTTCATTTTGTTTAAGTGCCAAAGAGCAGCAGAGGCCGCCAAGTGTCACTTTTTGAGCCCCTTTCTACTCCATTCTCAAAATAAGCAAAAGATGCCAATTACCCCTAGTAGGAGAAGTGGAAGATGCCACGTATCTTACCAAGAGAAGTGAAGGCCGCCATGTGTCAACTTCTGAGAGATCATCTTTAGGCTTCATTGCCGAATAAAAATTGTGGTGGGTCCTGGGTGTTATTTCAAAGGTCTATAGAAGATACCAAGTGTCACCATCTATAGGATCCTAATATGTGCTCCAAATAATTCTATAGCATAGCTAAAGGGAAAGTAAAAAATGCCACGTATCTTTGATAAATCAGGCAGAAAGCACCAAGTGTCATTCTCTAGTGCTTTCTAAGTAATAAGGAGAATTACAGGAAATTGAATAGGTGTCCTCTCCCATTTCAACAAAATAGAGTGTTCTGTGTATCTATTATAGAAAAGTGAGACACAGGGAAACTCGGTGGGAGTTATTTATGGTAGATGGAACAGTTCATCGGGTAGATTTTTGGGACCTGCAAACATTAAAAGGGCTACCTATTTGTCCTCTATAAGCAGAGGCAGAATAGACAGTTGAGCAGTTAAGCAGGTGATGGAATGAGAAATTCAAGCATGGAAAGAGGTACTAGTCATGAATTGACATGCCACAGTCAGGGCAGTCACCCCGCTCTAGCATGGCCCTTCCTGATAAGACCAAGGTACATCCAAGGCATTGAAGGTGCCGAATGCTGGACTATTTTATCTGTAAAATCCAAGAGATATAAAAAGGAGGACAAGAGATATAAAAGGGAGGGGAGAGAGGATTCTAGAGATTTTTTGAGATTTTTTGGAGTCTGTGATTAGGAATGTCATTTGATTTTGTCTCATTTTCTTGAGTTCTAAAGTCTACATAACTGTACGTGTTTATGCGCCTCTTATGTGACTGGAAAATTTTGATAAGAAGATTGAACCCTATGTCTTTGTTGACATTTTCTGTATCTCAACAAAAGAAGCCTCTGTTATGAGCCTCTATTTCTATTATTTCAATCGTTTACATTGATCATGCACTTGTCTGCTCTTAAATGTAAATGAATCCTACATATAGTCTCATTATGCTCAAGATTAGGATCAAATTACACTCAGGTGCATCACCATAGTTAGGTTTCATTTCCTACATTTGCATTTTTATTTAATTTTCTATCCTCTTTTTCCCCCCACACTTGATACAAAAGAAGAGACCAAATTCTCTAAAATTTGGAGGTTTTTTCAAGCCACAATATCCCACAGCTTGAAGCTTCCCATTGTTGTTGATTAGAATCAAGTGCAATTTTAAGCATCAACAGTTTTTGGCATGCCCGGTGGGACCAGTCTTGAAGTTTCTTTCAAGACCATATGAACCAGAGAGCTACAAGGAGTCAGAGCTATGGACCAGTCACTAGATTGCAATCTACTACAAATCCAGGTATTCTTTTACCACCTTTGGTAATAAGTCCAAGGAGAAGAGCTAACCAGTTTGCACCAATACCAAATATGGGAGCCCCCATACCCCCAAGAAATTATGCAAGCTGGAACACTGGTAGTCCCTTAATCCTCCCAACACCACCAGCTATTTGGGATCCTATCCCAATAAACTCTCTAAAGCTCTGCCCAAGTTCAATGGACAAGACTCTAAAACACTTGTAGAACATCTTCAAGATGTATCAAATGTCTATGCCATACATGTTGTCACATAGCAAAATGTGGCCATAAGGTTATTAGCAACTTCTTTTAAGGGGAAGGCTTTAGAATGGTATCGGTCATTAACCCCAAATACCATATCTACATGGGACCATCTTGGAGATCTATTATTTGAAAGATTTACAAAGAGGGGTGATAAGTCTTCTTTGTTACAACAATTAATCACCATTAAAAGGGGACCATAGGAGGACATGACTGACTTCAACACTATATTTTAGAAAACTTGGGACAAAATCCCTGCTACAGCTAGGCCACCACCTGGTATGGGCATAGTGTTTTATCTTAAGGCTTTGAATTTAGATATATCTATTATGATTCAGTCACTGGGAGGACACACTTTGCCAGGGGCTTATGACTATGCGGTCAGAGCTGAGAATCATCTAATAGATGCTAGAAAGTTACCTCCAAGGCCTCCCATGCTAGTGTTCCTAGAAATTTGCTTGCACTTACCTCAAGAATTTACTAAAGCTGTAAGCCCACCTGTGTCTATGTACATGTACCCTCCATCATCCGTGAAAGAACTTGTCGCTGTTCAGCCATCTAAGATGGATGATATCAAGAATATCTTGAGGACATTTTCTAATGAGCTGATTAATATAAAGAGGCAGCAGAATACTTTCCCTAAGCCCCCTTATCAAGGCTATCAAGGAAATAGGTTTTCATCCCAACCAAACCAATATCAAGGTCTTCCAAAACAAACTAACCATCAGCCAGTGAATCAATTAGTTGCAGTTCCCACACCCTCATAGACCATTCCTCCCAACTCAAATAGGGAGATGGTTCTAGGTCAGAATAATTATGTGGATGATAATAATGCTTGGTGTTTACCTTGCAATGATGCTCATACACCCAGAGATTGTCCTAGGGGTAATCTACAACAAAGGGTGGCTGAGCATAGAAGAATGGATGGGCAGTTTGCCAGTACGAGTAATAATCAAGCCTACCAGTCTCTCGGTATGCAAAATTCAGTCCTAGTGGCTCAGATGAAAGGAATGTCCTTGCAACAAAAAGAATAAATAGCCCTAAAACATGCCTTATTCTCATGGGTTGAAGATGAAGAAGCAGTTTTCTTGAATGAAGCATCTACCTTTCAAAGGCCAGTGGTGCAATCTGATTATTACACCAGATCAAAGAGGAGAATGGTGGAACAACATGAGGGTGTAAGTGGACAAGTCATGAATAATCCTCCATATTAAGGGTAAAGAAATGCTACTATTAGACAAGAAGTGCCTTAGCCAGTGCAAGACTAGGGGATTCCTACCTAGATTTAGGAAAAAATGAGGTATCCTTATGTCCAAAAAACTCAGTCTTTGGGACCAATCAATGTAGTGGATCAATTAAAGAAGACTCCAGCCTAGGTATCAATATGGGATATATTGGCTATTACAGAATAGAAAACACTGCTACAAGAAGCTCTGCAAGGCTAAGTAGTGCCTAGAGGTACTGTCACCAAAGAAGGCCCTGTTGGAAAAGAAAAGCTCAAATATACGGTTCCTCCAAAGACAACAGCCTTTGTGAATGATGCGGCACAAGTAAGTTAATCCAAACTAGAGCCCTTCTATTTGACTCTGAAGTTGGGAAGAAACTATTTCATAATGCATTAATAGATTCAGGAGCTAGTATAATAGTGATGCCCAAGCAAATAGCTGATGCTTTGAAAATAAAATATGAACCCCTTGTAAAAGGAGTTATGCAGCTAGATGGCTAAATAGTATAAACCATAGGGAGAATCAAACAACTCCCATTGCAATTATACACATGTCCCAACATAATTGTCAACCAAGATGTAGTAGTCATAGATATACCTCCTATTTTTAGTTTATGTTTATCCAGAGACTTTACAACAAAAATAGGAGGATATATGTCTCTTGACTGGTCTCACCTCATCCTGAGAACTAGATACAGTTCAAAGATGAAAATTCTATCTGAACCACTGTCCAAAGACCATATCACCAATGAACTGACAACAAGATTAGAGGCAAATCATGCTATGTTAAATAAAGAAGAAAGGGTTTTTGTTGAAGAGCTAGGTGATTAGACTAAGCATGATCAAGAAGAAGAAAATAGCCAGTTATTGGCTATGATGCATAGAGATCCATATGGGAACTATGAATCTACTAGTTTGGGCACATACATCATTTTTGATGAGGACCAGGCATTCCCAAATGTTATAAGGGAAGAGGCACCTACTACTCAAGATTCAGAGATCTAGACTTTGAATTTTGATGGGGCTAGAAGTAAACACGGTGCTGAAGTAGGAATTTGTCTTACTGCTCTAAATGGTGATAAAATTTTAAGGGCTATCCGATTCCAATTTTCTTACACTAATAATGATGTTGAGTATGAATCTTTAGTACATGGGCTCCTGTTAGCCAATAAAAAGGGAATAAAGAATCTAAAAGTAAAAGGAGATTCAAAATTAGCAGTAAAGTAAATTAGAAAAAAGATAGAAGCCAAAAATGTGAGAATGAGATCCTACAGACATAGGATTTGGGATTTGATGGAAGATTTTGAAGCTTTCAACATTGAGATAGTCCCTACAAGTCAAAATTTTGAGGCTGATAGGATGGCCCAGATTGGCTCACAGTTTAATCCAGCAATTGGCTTATTAATTAACAATGAGTCAGTAAAAGTTATAGTATGGCCAACTATTCCAAACAATGATGAGAATTGGCAAGTATTCGAAAATGATGCCATCTAGTTTCATTCTTACAAAAATCAAATGAGTTGGCTAAATAATTACAAACCAAAATTAAAGAGGCATATGGTGATCAGATCATATAATTAAGGACTAATAAGCTCCCCAAGGGCTTGATCACCTTAGAAAACTTGTTTGACCCAGAGGATGTAAGCCTGTAAAAGAAAAGGTTTTAGGTAGACAAAGTAGACTATTCTGAAATAGAGGTAAGTGATGGGAAAAGGCTAAAGTTGGGAACTCTACAACTCAAGAAGAGGAGGAAAGACTAATAGAATTGTGCCAAAAATATGACAGAGTCATAGCTTGGAGCTATGAAGACCATGGATACAATAGAGACATTATTCAACACACAATAGAACTGACTAAAGGGTCTAAGCCCATCAGATAGAAATAGAGGCCAGTAAATCCAAGGATTGAGCCTCTAATGGTAGATGAGTTACAGAAACTTTTAGATTCCAAAATAATATTTCCAATCAAGCACTCGACCTAGGTATCAAATCTAGTACCAATTAGGAAAAAGAATGGAGATGTAAGATTGTGTGTAGATTTCAGAGATCTAAATAGAGCATCTCTGAAAGACCACTATCCCTTGCCCTCCATGGAACAAATTCTATAAATTGTGGCTGGATCAGAAAGTTTTCTTTACTAAATGGTTTCTTTGGATACAATTAGATTTGGTTGGCTAATGAAGATCAATACAAAACTGCTCTTACTACTAAATGGGGTACATTTGCATATGTTAAGATGCCTTTTGGTCTATTAAATGCAGGAGCCACCTTTCAAAGAGCTATGGATATAACCTTTGGGGAACTTATAAATAAGATTATCCTCATCTATCTAGATGACCTCACTATATTTTTATAAAATGTTGATGATCATTTTGATCATTTAGAATCTATTTTCAAGAAATGTCAGGATTTTGGGATATCATTAAATCCCAAGAAATGCATCTTTGTTGTACCTCATGGCAAATTATTAGGACACATAGTATCTAAAGAAGAAATTTCTATAGATCTCGAGAGAATCATAGCTATAATGAACCTACCTCTTCTAGTAAATAAAAAGGTAGTTCAATCCTTTTTAGGGAAGATCAATTTTGTCAGTAGATTCATATTTGATTTTGTAGGCTTGGTAAGACCAGTGACACTCTTGCTAAAGAAAAACCTAGTCTTTAAATGGACTATATAAGGAAAGCAAGCCTTTGAAGAGGTCAAGAAGGCTATCTCAGCAGCCCCCATACTTAAAATCCCATATTTTTTCAAGCCCTTCATAATGTATGTCTATGGAGGAGAGTCAAGTATTGCTACTGTCTTGACTCAAAAAAATGATAGGCTAGAGGGAGAACACCCAATAGCCTTTTTCTCAAGAACTCTCAGGGATAATGAGACCAGGTACAATTTTGTGGAAAGACAAGCCTATGCCATGGTAAAAGCCCTTAATAAATTTAGGCATGTGATATCAGGGAACAAAATTCTAATACTTATAGCCCACCCAAGTGTCAGGGAATACATCATGGAGGGAGAAATTACTAAGAAAAGAGCCAATTGGATCACTAATATCCTTGAATATGATGTAGAGGTCAGACCCACCAAGCTAGTTAGAATCAGGGGTCTATGCCAATATATAACTCAAGATCTTGAAAGGATGTTACTGAGGAAATAGATTTAGAAGGAGAGACAAAGACAGTGCTAAAAATACAAGAGGTTGATCAGGAATCCTGGGTCACAAGCAGGATTCATTTTATGAAAAATGGGATATATCTGAGAGAACTCCCTCAAAATAAGAGGAGATATTATAGGATACAGGGAGTTCATTTTGTTTTAATTGAACAAGTCCTTTTCAGAAGAAATTTTGATGGAAAATTATTAAGATGTGTAGAACAGGCTGAAGCTAAGAGAATACTACATGAAATATCAGGGGGCATTTTTTTGCAAAGACCACAACCATAAAGATAAGTGAGGTAGGGTATTTCTGGCCTTCTTTATTTGTAGATTGTTATCAGCTAGTTAAAAAATGTCAGTCCTGCCAATATTATATGGGGATGAGGAGGAATGCAGCCATGCCCCTTAGTCCTATAATTATGGATGAACCTTTTTCTCACTAGGGTCTTGACTTCATTGGAATGATAAATCTAGTGTCCAATATGGGTCACAAATGGATATTAATTGCCACAAACTATTTCACTAGATGGACCGAGGCAGTCCCACTTAAGGAAGCAACAGAGAATGTGATCCTAGATTTTCTAAGGAATATCACTACTCACTTTGGGGCTCCTCACACCATAATTTTAGATAATGCTAAGGCATTCTTGGGGTATAAAATATTCAACTTTGCCTTGAAACATGGAATATATATGAAAACTTCATCTAACTATTACCCCCAAGGTAATGGTATGGCAGAATCAACCAACAAGAACTTGATAAGACTCATCAAAAGAGTAGGGGCTGATCATCACAAAGAGTGGCATAAAGTTCTCAATCTAGCACTATGGGCTGATAGAATCATGCCTAAACAAGTGATAAAAATGTCCCCATATGAATTGGTATATGGAAAGTCTACTATGATTCCCCTAAGTTTGGAAATCCCTGCTCTCTAGCTGATGAAACAAATTGAAATTGAAGAAAATGGCCCCATGCAGGTCAGACTCGCAGAACTTTTGGAAGTTTAGGAAAAGAGGGATATAGCCCATGACTCATTGATTAATCATCAGGGAATGGTTAAGAACTATTTTGATAAAAGGAATTCAAATCCTAATTTTGAAGTAGGCTCAATTTTTTTGAAATGGGATGCAAGAGCCACCAAGCCGGGTCAACATACCAAATTTGTAGCATTATGGACTAGCCTGTATAAAATTCACGCATGCAAGCAGAAGAATTCATTCGAGCTAGAGTCGATGGAAGGAGAACCTAAAGAGAATCTTGTAAATGGAATCTATTTGAAGCATTTCAATTAACTTGGGTCTCTAATGTATTATAGTTAGATATTTTTCCTTTCTCGCATTATTTTTCATTATTTTCCTGCTTTTCTTTTAAATAAGTGTTTTAAACACATGTCGACGGCTCTTTCAAAGCTATAAATTTCACAATTTTGATCAAGCAGAAGGTGGACTTTTCTTTTTGAGCAGGCTCAAAAGTCTTGGGGGTCGCCAATAACTGTAGAGTAAAATTTTTACTCTACGTTGCATTTTGATTCTCAGTCATGCGGTATAGTTTTGTTCTTACATACCTTGGTCATGGCGGCAGAAGTTTTGAAATAGAGCATGGGTTTGTTTCTTTTGATTCATTTTTTGTCTAAGTATCAAAGTGTAGTGGAGGCTAACAAGTGTCACTGTCTGAGCATGGGTTCTCTTTTCCCCTTTTTTTTTTCTTTCATTTCATTTTTTCCTAAGTGTTAAATTTGAGTAGAAGCTGCCAAGTGTCGCCTTCCAAAACATGGGGCTGGGCAGCTGGCGTCATCTAAAACACTTTTCATAACTTTCAAGAGAGCCACGAAACGTGCCACATATCCAATAGCAACTCAGTGGGATGCACCACGTGTCGACATCTACGTCTCATATTGGCACCCATATTTCATCTATTTTTTGGCAAAGGTTCTCAACAAGCTAAGTAACAGGAGGAGCAAAAAGTGCCAGGTGGCAGTCGTAGAGGGCCATGAACTCCATTCCTAGAGGAAAGTGGAAGTCACCATGTGTCAGCATCTGAGAGACAGTTGGTTTAATGCCTGGGTTTAATGCTTTGGTTCAACATTTTGGTTCAATACCTCAGTTAAGGTGTAAATGGTGCGTAGTGTTGAACCGTTGAACCATTAAACCATTTTGGTTCATCAGGTAGTTCAAGGGAGTGTCCCAAAAACAAAAGGGGTCAAGTACCTTTTCATAGGGTAGAAAGGCATCGTTTCATTTTATTTAAGTGCCAAAGAGCAACGAAGGCCACCAAGTGTCAATTTTTGAGCCCCTTTCTACTCCATTCCTAGAAGAAGTGGAAGATACCACATACCCCTAGTAGAAGAAGTAGAAGATGCCACGTATCTTCCCAAGAGTAGTGGAGGCCACCACGTGTCAACTTTCGAGAGGTCATCTTCAAGCTTCATTTCTGAATAAAAATTGTGGTGGGTCTCGGGTGTTATTTCAAAGGTCTACAAAAGCTACCAAGTGTCACCATCCATAAGAGCCTAATATGTGCCCTAAATAATTATATAGCATAGCTAAAGGGAAAGTGGAAAATGTTGCGTATCTTTGATAAATCAAGCAAAAAGTGCCAAGTGTTGTTCTTTGGTGCTTTCTAAGTAATAAGGAGAATTTCAGGAAATTGACTAAGTGTCCTCTCTCGTTTCAATAGACTAGAGTGTTTCGTGTATCTATTACAGCAAAGCAAGATGGAGGGAAACTCGGTGGGAGTTATTTTTGGTAGATGGAATAGTTCATCAGGTAGATTTTTGGGACCTACAAATATTAAAAGGGCCGTCTTTTTTTCCCCTATAAGCAGAGGTAGAATAGATGATTAAGCAACTAAGCAGGTGATGGAATGATAAATTTAGGCATAAAAGGAGGTACTAGTCATGAATCGACATGCCATAGTCAGGGTAGCTACCTCGCTCCTGCATGGCCCTTCCTGATACGACCAGGGTACATCCACGGCATTGAAGGCACTGAATGCCAGGCTATTTTATCTGTAAAATCCAAGAGATATAAAAAGGAGGACAAGAGATATAAAAGGGAGGGGAGAGAGGATTCTAGAGTTTTTTTGAGATTTTTTGGAGTTTGTGATTAGGAATGTCATTTGCTTTTGTCTCATTTTCTTGAGTTCTAAAGTCTACATAACTGTACATGTTTTTGTGCCTCTTATGTGACTGGAAGATTCTTATAAGAAGATCAAACCCTATGCCTTTGTTGACATTTTTTGTATCTCAGCAAAATAAGCCTCTGTTATGAGCCTCCATTTATATTATTTCAATCATTTACATTGATCATGCACTTGTCTACTCTTAGATGTAAATGAATCCTACATATAGTCTCACTATGCTCAGGATTAGGATCAAATTACACTCAGGCGCATTGCCATAGTTAGGTTTCATTTCCTGCATTTGCATTTTTGTTTATTTTTCTATCTTCTTTTTCCCCCCACACTTGATACAAAAGAAGAGACCAGCTTCTCTAAAATTTGGAGGTTGTTTCAAGCTGCAATATCCCACAGCTTGAAACTTCCCATTGTTGTTGATTAGAATCAAGCGCAATTTTAAGCATCAACAACTATCTCCTTAGAGTGGATGAAATATTCAATACAATCAGAGTCCTTGGAGAAGAGATGAAAGAATCAATCATTATTAAAAAGGTCCTAAGATCTCTACCATCAATGTATGACTCTAAAATATCTGCAATAGAGGAAGTAAGAGATCTTGATAAACTCACTGTTGATGAGTTGCATGGAACCTTCATTGCATATGAGATGAGAATGGGAGAATCAGACAATTTCAAGAAAAAAGCTACATTCAAAGTAGCCAAGCAAGTAAAATCAGAAGCATCCTTATCTAGATCAAAGGAGACTGATGAAGAAGAAGCCAAATTTATCAGAAGATTAAGAAGAGGGTCTGGAAAGTACAAAGGTAAGTTACCCTTCAAATGCTTTAATTATGGTAAAGAAGGATAATTTACTACTAAATACCCTTATAACAAGAAGGGTAACACTGAGCAAAAAGAGATTAGTAAAAAAGTGAAACCTCACTATTCCAAAAAGAATAAATTCTTAAAAAAATAAGAAAGGCCTATACACAAAAGAAGATAGTGATTCAATAGATGAAGTTGATAGTTTTGATGATGATGATGATTATGTTTTTGTGGCTGAGGAAACAAAAGTCTTATTCATGATAACATGATCATCTTCTATGGATCAAGAAGAAGTTGAAGGCTTAGATGAAGAATTTGATCTAGAGTGTGAACTCATCTGTGCTTTAGAGTAAATTGACAAGCTAAGAAAAGAGAGCTCAAAACAAAAGAAGCTTGGACAATAGGAAATTGAGAAAATGTCCAAAAGTCTTGAGAAATTTGATTAGATGGTAGTTATCCTGAAGACACAAGTTGAAGAGGATAAAATAATAGAAGATGTAGTCAAAATTGAACTACAATCTAAATTTGATGAGTGCATGAAGTTATAAACATATACAGTGTCTTTAAGAAAAGAGATTGAGAAAGCTAAAGGACAACTACATAAAATTCTAAAGTTAATAGGAGGATTAAAAATTATTGATGAATTGATAAACTTTCAAAATCCATCAAAAGAGAGCTTAGGTCTTGGTTATGAAAAAGGTAAAATTTCCATAACTAGTTCATCTGATAACCTATATGACAACTTCAAAATAAAAGGATAATCTGGAGCAAAGAAAGTGAAAGCTTACAAGGATACAAAGATAGACTAAAACATGGCTAATGTGAAGAAAGCTAAAGGAGAAAATAATCCTAAAGAAAAGAAGATGACAAAGGTAGCTGATGCAAATGGATACACAAAAGTGAGAGACTTGAAGAAGCCAAAGTATAGAAGAGTTTCTCATATTGCACAAAGAAATGTTATGACTAGGTATTCCTCATCTTTATATGGTTATTATTATACCTATAATTAGTTTGGTCATAGGGATATTGATTTCAGAGTTTTACCTAAAAGGAGAATAAAATTTATAAGTAGAAATTCATTTGCTCCCTTGTTAGATACAAATGTAATATGCTATAATTGTAATAATTTTGGTCACATAGCTAAACAACGTAGAAAAAACTTTGTAAGACTAAAACCACAAATTAAAACTAAAGGTATGCCTTCCAGTGTGAACAAAAGTTCACAAGTCTTTGAAAAAGAGAAAAATAAGCCAAATAAGAAACCCAAGGATGTGTGGAAAGTGAAAGATCAATATATGATTGCTTAAACTGCACTCCATGACAAGAAGTAGAATTTGTGGGTAATAGATAGTGGTTTATCAAAACATATGACTAGTGATAAGAGCAATTTAATGAAATTGAGAAAATGTAAGGAATGATCTGTTAGCTTGGGAGACAACATTGCAGTAAAGATCAGAGGTAAAGGGATTTTGAACATAGATGGAAAATGGCCTACACATGATGTCCTTTATGTTGAAGGATTGAAGTATACTCTACTAAGTGTCAACCAAATGTGTGACAATGGATATAAGGTCACCTTTAATGCAAAAGGATGCAATTTAAAGATATCTGGAAGACTATTTGTAGAAGGAAAAAGGACTAAAAGCAACATCTATAGTCTTGTTAAAGTGAATGGTAATAGCTTCCTGATAGGAAATATTTATGAGAGTTAGTTATGGCATAGAATAATGGGTTATGTTAACTTTGATAACCTAATCAAAGTTAGCTCAAATAAGTGTGTTAGACACATGCCTAAGATAACCAAACGTATAGACACTACTTGCAAGGAATGTCAACTAGGCAAGCATATAAGGGTCAAATTTCAAACAAAGGAGTATGCAACTACAAAGCCTCTAGAATTAGTTCATATTGATCTTTGTGGTCCTACTAAAATAAGAGGATCAAAAGGAGAGAGATGCTTCATTTTATTTGTAGATGATTACTTAAAAATGACATGGGTAACCTTTTTGAAGGACAAGTCACATGCATTTGAGAGATTCAAAATATTTAGGGCCATGGTAGAGAATGAGATTAGATGAAAAATAAAATTCTTAAGATCTAATAAAGGTGGAGCATTCGGCTCAAATGAGTTCATAGAGTATTGTGAGAAGCATGGGATCAAAAGGAATTACTCTGGAGTAATGACTCCATAACAAAATGAAGTTGTTGAGATAAAGAATAGGATAGTCAAGGAGATGGTTAAAATAATGCTAAAAGAGACCAAGTTTCTTGATGGATAATGGAGAGAAATAGTTCAAATAACAATGTACATCTTGGATAGAGTTTAACTGAGGGTAAACAATGATAAAACTCCCTATGAGATATGGTATGGAAAATTTGCCTCTATTAAGTACTTCAGAGTGTTTGGAAGAAAATGCTACATCAAGAAAAAGGAGGATAAATTGAGAATATTTGAATCAAGATGTGATGAAGGAATATTTCTTGGTTATTCCACTAAAAAAATCCCACATTTATTACAATAAAAGGCTTCACAAGATTTCAAAGAGCATCAATTCCAAGGTTCAATAAGGCATGAAACATGTTTAACCTAACAAAGAAATCTATAATGAGGATTAAATTCTAAAGATGAAGTACCTAATGAAGAGCATGAGGAAGTAAAATAAAAGTCACCTCCAATATTTGTTCAAAAGGATCATCCTATAGAGTAGATCATTGTTAATAAAAATGAAGGAGTTCAGACAAAGAAAAGAGCTGCAATGAATAAGGAACAAGTAAGTTTTTCTATTATGTTTGAAATTTAACCTAAGAGCTATGTTGAAGCCAACAAAGATGATAATTGTCTAAAATCCATGGAAGAAGAACTAATCCAAATTGAAAAGATAAAACTTGGTAATTATTTTCAAGACCTTCAAACAAGAATGTGATAGGTAAAAAGTGGGTCTTTAGAAACAAGCTCAATGAGGATGGAGTTTTCATAAGAAATAAGGCAATATTGGTGTACAAAGGATATGCACAAGTTGAGGGCAGAGATTTTGAGAAAACATTTGCTCCAGTTGCTAGATTGGAAGCCATAAGAATGATTCTAGCATTTTTTATTTATAAGAAATTCAAAGTCTATCAAATGGATGTTAAGTCTACTTCTTGAATGAGAACCTAGAAGAGGAAGTCTACATAGAACAACCTAAAGCTTTTCAGCTATTAGAACAAAAAGATTATGTATGTAGACTAAAGAAAGCTCTATATGGTCTAAAACAGGCACCTAGGGAATGGTATTCAAGATTACACTAGTACCTAAAATAATAAGGATTCAACAAAGGATGTGTAGATAAAAATCTTCACTTCAAATTAGAAGGTGAACATATGTTGATTATTGTTGTTTATGTAGATGACATCATTTTTGGGGGTAGAAATAAAAAAAATGTTTAAAGAATTTGCTACTCAAATTCAAAATGAGTTTGAGATGTCTATGCTTAGATAACTTTCTTTCTTCTTTGGTCTATAACTAGCACAATCTGATGAAGGGATATTCATATCCTAGACCATGTATGATAAGGAAATGCTTAAAAAGTTTCAAATGGAAGATAGAAAACTAGTTATTACTCCCATGATAAATGGATGCAAGTTGAGCAAAGAGGATGAGTCCCTTGATGCAAATCAAACTATGTACAGATTAATGATAGGTAGCTTGTTATACCTAATTACATCAAGATCTGATATCATGAAAGCAGTGTATATGGTTTCAAGATTCTCCTAAAGATATGGTATCCTAAAAGTGAAGATTTCACTTTGACAACTTATATAGATACTGATTGGGAAAGAAGTGTGGATGACACAAGAAACACTAGTGGTGGTGCATTTTTCCTTGGAAATAAAATTGTTTCATGGCTGAGAAAAAATCAAGAGCTAGTTACTCTTTCTATAGTAGAAGTAAAGTATGTGGTAGTAGTGGCATGTTGCACTCAAGTCTTATGGATGAAGCAAATACTCAAAGACATCAAGGTAAAGTACAAGTCACCTACCTATATTCTTTTTTATAATTCAAGTGATATTAATATATTAAATAATCTAGTGATGCATTATAGAACCAAGTAAATATCAAACAAGTATCACTTCTTAAGAGAGAGGGTTGCATATCAAGTGGTAACAATGGATTATGTGCCAACTTAGGATCAAATTACAGACATCTTCACCAAACCTCTTTCTAAGGAACAATTTGAGTATCTAGGACAAAATTTGGGAGTGGTGTCTCCTACATCAAATCACTATATCCTAGTGATAGGGAATGAGTCCAGGGGGAGTCTCATAGAAGCTTTGTTAATCCCTAGAAGAAGAGAGAAAATGCAACTCAAGTATGAATACTTTTATAAAGTTCTAATGATTTGATGGTTACAGATTCTTGGATAAAATCCTTTATCTATTAAAGGGGGAGAAACATTTGGACAAATAGTAAAAAATAGTCTTTTTTCCATTGATGTAAAAGGGTAGAATAAGAGAAAATGCTCTCTATAAAATTTTGGAGAAAAAGTGTAAATGTAAAAAAAAAGCAGAGCAATTGTCCAAGTTAAGTATTAGGAAAATGTGCTATTGCCTAAGGGGGATCAAGTTTGATATGAACAACTTTAGTTCATACTCATAAAAATATAATGAAATCATTATCCGATAAGGAGCAAAATATTGGAAGATCAGATAATTTAGTTTTCCATCAATGACAAAGGGGGAGATTGTTGGCAATATAATTGTCATTGATGTCAAAAAGGACATTATGAGCATGTCATTGATGTCAAAATGGATATTATGGATGTTATTGATGCTTATGGATAAGTATGGTGATTTTAGCATGTGAAAGTCACCTTATCAAAGGTCAAAGCTGATTAGAGTGCTTATGTGCATGAGTGGAATTCATCTCGTTCCTCATATTGTTCATCTAGACATTTTGGGTCTATAGAGGAACTCTAAGTAGGCAATTTGTTGACATCACCATTGCCACATGTGGATTAGTATGGGGGAGTTGGTCATATGGTTTTGATCACATTTGTACCTATCTATAATGTGCCAGATTTGAAGCCATGAGATGAATCATAGTTAAAGATATGGGGATGCAAAGTTGGATACTTGGACATAACTCACTAAGTTCCAACACTTAGCCAAATTTGCAAAAGGGATAAATAGAGCCAAGTAAGCATGTTAATGAGGTCAACATATTAATTAATCAAATGATCATATGCCCCTATCATTTTATCCACCTTCCCTCATAAATAATATATCTTATATTCCTAGGCAATGATGAGTCCTTATAATCTAGTGGTCTCAACCTGGGCTATGGATAGATATGCTTGTAACCCAACCACCTCTTGTTATAGGCTTATAATATCTGATAAACATGTCAATATCTCACCCTATATCCTATCAATAAGAGTATAGTCCTTTTTAGACCTCCCTATGTTAGAGGGCACAACCTCCCCTATACTTATACCTATATCAGAGGTCCCAACCTCCCCTATACCTATGTTTACATCCATTACAATACTAGAGGGCCTAGCCTCTCTTATCTCTGAACCATGGCCTGAGTCTCCCACTACTACCTTGACCATATTTATATATCCTAAGTGTCCCTTTCCCCCATCTCTAACATGAACACCTACCTATGGCAAAGGTTTTTATATTAGTTATTGCATAGGGACCTACATGGCCAACTGTAGCGACTATTACACTACCTAAGCCTAGGCTATCTATGATGAAATGGATTGTGGAATCACCTATTGTGTAGTAATTTTTTCTTATATTGGGGCCTTACCTTTATCCTTCCTCTACCATACCCTCCTATAACATTGCCTTGGCTATTGGGGCCATGGTCTAGTCAGGTGAAGGGGTAAAAAACCTATCCACCATGTTGCATAGGCATCTATAACACTGACATCCACAACCCCATCTATTTAATCACATATTATAGTTTGTACCATGTCAAAATATATAATGGCTTGGTATCCCTAATCTTTAATCTCATGTGTAACATGTGAAAAAAAGTGGGGTCCATCTGGCATGCCCTATGGGAAGTTGAATTGTTATTGCACATGATGCAAACTATATCTCTCCATGAAAAAGTCATGGCAGCCCATAATATAACATAGTGTTAACATGTATTGAAAAAAAAATCCATCTTCTATCCACTTGAATTGTATCACTAGGTAAAACCACTAGATAAAATATCCATCCACTATCTCATCAATGGTGTGCCTATAGAAGTATTAATCCCTACAGTGGCCTCATACCCATGAATCTATCTAAACCTATACATAAGACACTAGATCTTCAAATATTCACTAAAAAAACTATCTAACTGGTCACTCTATAGTGATATACTACCAAGCCTAGACCTAAAAGAGAGTGATATGCCCAATACTACACCCTATCTAGTATGAAATCATGTGCAGATCACTATACAACAATGCCAATATGACTGGGACCCATGAAAAGCTTGTAGTTTGATCAAACATGCCATACATTATGCCTATCATCCCAATATGAAAATATCAATCACTCTTGTCAGGGAATAGGAACCCATTGACAAGAGCCATCAAAATCAGTACCTCCTAAGGCATTGTGCCCTATGGTAGAGGTGATGGTACTCCTAGAATAACTACTAGAGGTCAAGCTAGGTCATCCAAGACATCAAAATAAATAGACCCCTTATAAATAACTAGTTCTAAAACTATGATCAAATCCTCTAAAATAGAAATCTAGCCTATTGACATCTAATAGATCTATCAACCTTAAAGTGACACACATAAAATTTGATGAACATCCTTGAGAGTCACAATCACCTCTCAAGTTATTAGATGGAAGGTGGAAGTCTCTGAATGCCAATGTTATGCTAGCATTGACAAGTAGGCATGATCCATTCAAATCACTGGATGCATGTTATGTATCACACATCTATCACCTCCAAAACCTCATGGCCTCTTTTATCATAATACCAATTTGGTTTAGGACACATGGTCATTGTTCCCATGCTATAAAAAATCCTACACACTCCTATGTAACACAAGATAAATAGAATTAAGTTAGTCACTTGTATATTTTTCTTCTTTTAATTGATTAATCTACCATTTTATTCTAGTTTTAGACTTAAAACAATCTTCTTTTATCCTAATTTTCACTTCTTCCTAAACCATTTCCAATTTTTGGCAACCTCATTATTCTCCTTGATGATTTCACTATTCTACATATCATCTTCACCATTATGTAGATCGACTTTGCCATTTCCCCTCAGGTTCACGATTTTGCTACTATGTGGGTTGATCCTCTATTTAGCTGGATGACCTTGTTATTTCTAGTAACTTCATCATTTTCTTGTCATAATTATTTATTTGGTAAATTTTCCATTTAACTAATGAGACCATAATTTAACCCATGTTTTCATTATTTTGTAAAAAAGTGATTTCACCATTTTGGTGATTTTTATCTATTTTGGTAATCTCGTTGATTTCCTCATGAGATTGTCATTCTCATGGCATTCCCACTAGTTACATTGTAGACCTCACCATTTTTATCTCTTCAAGATTGATGAGGTCATTTTATACCTAATTCTAGGGCATACTAAATGTGATTAATAACATAATTAAAAATAAATATGGGTACCTATCGATGCCCCACTCGTTGGTATTGGTGGTAAGGAATATTAGCCATTTTTTCAATATCTCTCATGCACAAATCACAATTTTCTAATTGTGGAGGGTGAAAATGACTGATTTTCACCCCCAGTGGTGAATTTATAATTAAAAAATTGAATTTCCCCTAGACCTATTATTACCCCACCCCATTTCTTCATGAGAGGCTTATTTTAGCCTTGTTTATCCACTTTTTGAGCCATTTTCTTTTAATTACTTCATTTTAAGCCTCTTTTAATGAATACCATGTTCCTTTCTTTTGGTCAAGAGCTAACTCATGAAAATTATTTTTTCCATCCTCCCCTTAAGGGGGCATCATGGGCCACCCAAACATTTTTTGGGGTATTATTGTAATCCTGTTCTTTTTACAACTCGTGTATAATTTAATAGAAAGTGGGAATAAATTGATTTCTTCTAATTATGATCATTTTAAGAGACCTTTTTATTATTTGAATTTTTTTTTCTTCAAATAAATGTCTCACCATGACTTTTTAAACAAGGGAAAAATTTAGACATATGATTCTTACCACTTTCATGTTGAAATTACAAGATTGAATGACTTTCTACAATAATGCACAAATTAGATAAAAAACACAAAAACACTCTAATTCATCTACACACATCATATGAAAATACTAGAACACATTGACATTTCCCTAATTGGGGCATTACCTTGTATGTAATCATTATCTTATAATAGTTTATCTTAGGTTAAATTATGACATAGTAAATTGACATTCTCAATCACTAAAATCCTCTAATTCATTTGCACACATCACATGCACCTACCAATTCATTTCAAGGCATTCCTAATTGGGGCATTACCCTGTACACAATTTTCATCTTCCTCTAATTCACTTCCAGTCAAAATGTGACCAAAAAAATTGACATTTTTGACCATTCTAATTAAATAAGAGACAAATTTCTAATAATTACAAAAAAGACTAAGTAAAATAATTAAGCAAAGCAAACTAGATTAAGAGCTTAAGTGAAAAATCCATAGCAACTTAATGAATATATAATAATGGAAATTCATAATTCAAAAAATATCAAGAAATATGATGCCATGATGATTTCATCAAACTTAAAGTAAAAAATGGGTAATATTAACATAAATGAGATAAATATCATAACTAAGGCTAGCCATGCCTTATTGATGCTCCCTTATCCCAAAAAATAAATGCATTCAACCTCCCAACTCTAACCAAAACTTAACCACACATGGGTTGGATTCAGTTGAAAAAATAAAAATACAAGAGCCATGACCATAACCATTAAACTTTTTTAGATGCAAATAAACTATGTCAAAATATCTCTAGAAAGATTCAAACCTTCTTCTATTTTTACACAATAAAGAGCCAAAATCAATTGGTGCAATAAGAGATGTTCGAGGTGCTTTCCATACTGCATTGATAAAGAATTGGAGTATTAAATATAGGTACAAACACAATTAATGGACCAATCTTAAAAGATACTCACTTAGGGAAGATATTGCTTGTGTTTTCTTGTATAGTTTTTTGAGTCCATTAATCCATGCCCATTGAGGGAGTAGGCCAAAGAACATTAGTTATTTATGATTTTCATTTTTTTGTATGTACTAACACATGAACTAACTTATTTTTCAATCCCATTCTACAATTTGAGGTCTATTCAAACTATGTAGGTAGCATTCAAGTTTTGAGGTTAGCTCAGCCACCCGTTTTCATGCTCTCATCATTTTGTGAATAATTTAAGATATGCTCTCACTATTTTATGAGAACTTTAAGCCTATGCTTTTGTCATTTTATGAGTTAAAAAATTCTACATCTCATAATTATCTATTGAGTTGAGATGTCAAAAACCCAAAAATATTTCAAAACAATCCAAAAATCTTAAAAATTACAAAAGGGTTGAAATCTCCACGAAAGATACAAGGCCAAAAAATCCTAAACATTTAAAAAATGCTTTAAAATATCCATGAGATATATAAAGATGAAAAATTTAAAAACATTTTTCTTGTCCTAAATCCAGTCATTATCCTTGATTTTCATTAAGTCACTCATTTTAAAAACCATTGGGATGTGTTCTTCCCAAATCCATCCTACTGGGGAAGACTCAATATTGGTTCTAATCATTTCATCCACCTTGAGATTTTTCTTTCCCTTGCATGTATCCTTGCTTGGGGGAACCATCCATTTAACAGTACCATTGAGCCTTCACATATGGATCTTAACTTGGTTAAACAATAAGATGTTTTTTGTTGCTTTTATTTTCAAGTTTGTGTGTGTGTGTGTGTGTTTTCTTGTTTGTTTTATTTTCATGGTTTTTTCCTCAACATATTCCATTTTACCAACATTTTCATCATCATAGTGCTTCCTATCACATATTTGTACTTGAGTTCATTCATTGACATATGCTAGCATTACCATCATAGTTTTTATCATTGATGTGTTGCCATCAATTATCTATTAGATAAAAGGTCAACCGTTATGAAAACTTCAACTTGGTCATCATGATGTTTTATATCATGGTGCATATCATCATTTGATACATTAAAAATCAAGTACATGAGGTCTAATAGATAACATCATAGTAAAAATATCCTTATTTACAAATCCAAACCCAAACAACTTAATCATATGGCTAATCTATATGTTACTCATGATACATCTACAAATGGGCATATAAAAAAGTCATAATCATTTATTTATCAAATTTATCCCACTTTATAAGAGAGTTACATTGGCCTAAGGTCCATTTGGATTATATAGATAGTGCTCAATTACATTTTATTTCTAAGGTCAACTCAGACACCATTATTATTCAATCACAATTACTTCATTATTATTCAATCATTATTATTTTATTCTAATTATATTTATCATCCCTAATGGGTGTCATTATTACCCCTTCATTTAACCAATCTATGTTGTGTCATTTCTTACTAGGGCCATTGTCCAAGGCTATCTGCAGTAAGGTATTTATTAGGTTTAGCTAACAATGTTATTTGGGGGTTTTTGGTGTTGTTTTATACTAAGTTTATACTCCTAAAGTCTAAACTAATGCTTAAAATAAACACACTTAATCAAATTGTAAACACACCAAACTGAATTAAATACTTTGAAATCAATCACAAAATGTTGCTAAAAAGTAAACACATTGAAATCCAATACCAAATCCACACTTCTAAGATAAATTTCAAAATAAAACTTTGATGAAGCTAAAATAATGATAAATGATTGTTCAAATCTGAAAGCACACACATTAACAATTTATTCTGACCTGCAAGTTATTATTCTAATCACACACATAACATTTATATTAATTCTAATTAAAAACAAATAAGAAATAAAATATGAATACCAAAAGTAACATCCTATCTCTTTGGGGAGTGGGCCCTTGCTCACCCTTGGATTTAGGATTAAATAAACTCAATCCTTAGAAAGCTTTCTTAATGTATAGAATGAAAGAGTATTTTGCTATGAAATCTTCTTGTATTCAAAATAACAATTTTTACTATATTTATACACACTTGTAGATCAAACATGGATTTTCCTTTAATTGGATGTAAAAGAAATTGACTATACTAAAAACTTGGCAACAACTAACTGACTAAACAAGAGGATATTCAGAGAGATTGGTTTGTTATGGCCGAAATAGAGAAGAGTGTTGCAACAAGATCCACATGTAGTTAGGAAGATCCTCATGGGATTTGCAACTACTTCTTCCAAACATAATTTATTACCAAATATTACATACAATATATCCATATCATCTTATCTAGAGCTAAAAATTATATCAACTAACTTCCATAAATGGAAAGCTATACAAAAATATAAATATATATAGACATGTATAAAAATTGAAAGTATCTAGAGGAATCTTAGATCATCATGAAATATATGGAAGATATTTTTGAATTATTTAGAACATGTTGTGTATGAGTCCATAGTGAGATATGAGAATCTGAAGCATGACTATCATAATCTATAGCTGACTATCATAATTTGTAACTGTCTGTCAAGGTTCTTAGAATGCCTGGTATAATCTGGTGTAGCACATAAATGATCAATTATTAGTCATGAAACTTCTTTATCTTCATGAGATCATAAAAAAAATCTTATTTAGATTCTATCATACCTATACATATAAAAATATGGAAGACTAAACATGTAACTAATTAGAACATCATGTTAATTAGAATCACATGAGCTTATAGAGATAAAGGCATTCATTTTATAACTTAGGCTAGTTATAAACCCTAAGACTACATGTAATTCTCAACTCAAATGAAAATTTTATGGCTATAAAGGATGATATATCATGGATATAATGAGTCATAGTGTAGACTCATCATTTCCTCCACACCTTACCTTTTACAAGTCCCATTTCAAACTAAATTCTCCCATATTCAAAGTATGAATTGTCTATTCCAACTTGAGATTGAGATCATATATGGAGTAAAAATATTGGAATATTGTCTCATGAGGAGAAGTAAATCCCATGTCCCTATTAACAAAATGAAGCCACATAACAAATTGTTCCTCAGATTATGGCCCTGTATTCTACCATGGAGACATAGGAGAAAGCAATAGAGGTGGTCTAAATATAATCCCAATACATAATTGTTGCCCTACTTATTGAATTAAATTAGTAATTATCTGAGTGATGGCCTTATCTCTTCTAAGGGTCCATTTGATAGTGGTAGGAGAAAGAACTTCTCTCCATTTTAAAGAGACTATCAACAAATTTCAACATTGACTATAGGAAATTGCAACTTGTTCAAATAAATGTTGGAAAAACAATTCAAAATTGATAATGCCATCTTAAAAAGCATAAATATAATTATCATAGATTCTAGATCATTGAAAATAGAAACTTTTGAATTTTGCCAATATATGTTGTGCATTACTAAATTGGGGTCTGACGCATATACCAACTTCTCCTACAATGCTTATATGGTCATTATATATATCCTACCATGTTATTTGATTCTTATATGTAGAGAGAAGATATCTCAATTATAATTCTCCAAAAAATAAATTGACCAATAAATTATTAGTATTCCCTAGATTAATATCACAGAGATAAAATTCACATAATAAATCCTGTCTATCAAGGGTACTATTTTGATAGATTTTCAAGAACTCTTCACTTGTATTAATTTCATTTGGAAATCCATAAGAGATTTTGAGTAAGTGATATTTGAAAATTTTATCATATACGAATAAACTATATGAAGGGGAAGGACTCCTACAAGATAACAAATTTTCACCAAGCTAACAGGTGAACCATATGGCTTGTCTAACTTGTTCTTCCTATTGTTGTTCTTGTGTCAAGTCTTATTACAATTTTTATTTCTCCTTCTCAATAAGTTTGTTTTTCTTCAATTCTCCAAGATCAATTTTTTTTCTCCTAATGGATTTTTACATTATGGTAGGATAAAGTGTTTTAGAAACCTTGTGCTACCATGAATTTGGGAGGCACATTAGAAGAGCTGAAAGCTATTTGAGCTTTTAATGTGGTATTCTCTTGTTTAGATTTAATAAGATTTATTCTCAAAGATATATTATCTTCTTCAAGTGTCTTGGTGTAACTCCATAAATCAATAATTTCATTCTCATATTCATCTAACTTTTTAAAGGTTCGAGTTTGAATGATTTATATTTTTTAACAAAAGAGAAATGACAAAATCCTTACACTAGACTAAATATAATATCTCAACAATGTCTTCTGCATTTTGTTTGACTATGGATTCCAACTGGGATAATGCCAAGGCATGTTATAGTTCTACATCATCTGTCTCTTTGGATGGTTGAGCTTATTCATACATCATGAGAGTTTTACCTTCGTCAATGGATATTTGAGTTGTGATAATAGGAATAGTCATAACATCATCTTCTAAAAAAGGAGTTTCCACTTCCTCTTTATCTTATGCTACATTGATAGTGGTAGTGGGTTCCTATTATGGACTATCAAGAGTGTCTACAACCATTACTTCATCATCATCAACATCTAATATCAACTTTTTCCTTCTATTCTAAGTGAGAGGAATAATTTCTTCATGTGAATATTCTTGGGGTGTTGGATGTGAAACAAGGTCTATTAATGGTTCATATTATATGATTTGAATGGGTTATTATGTTGAAGTAGGTTGTGAAGATGGCTTAGGGTTTCTTATCAAAGATCTAAGTCTTAATATTCTACTTGGCTCTAATGGTAAAATCATATTGAGGGGACTTAGAGGTCTAGGTACAACAACCCTAATAGTTGATCTTATACTTTAAAATAACTTAGGAGTAATCACTTTTGAAGAATAAACCCTTGGTTGAACCTTAGATCTTGAAGCAAAAGGAACTCTTGGTATGATTTTAACAAGATTTAGGTATTTCCTATTTCTTCCTTCACAAAACTCAATCCATGATTATGTGCCCTACTCTTGTTGTAGAAAATGATGTTAGATGATCAAAAAAATGAGTCCATGATTGCAATATAAATGGGTTATTAGGGTATCTCATATCCATGACTTGAATATACCCTAACAAAAATGACAGTAAGTTTATTTGACGTTGGGGTTATTGTAAGCCATAATTCAAATGAATCAATATTCTCATCATAATACAAATTAAAACACTACACTAACCATCACAAGTGAGGTAATTGATAATCCAAAAAGATATAGACCTCCAAGGTTTGAATAATAAATATCTATTAATACCCTTTTTTCTACCATTAGCATCTTAAACACACATTGACACTGGTTCTCCCTCATCATGGAAAATTTGGATGAGGTCATTGAAGGAAGATCTTGTGATCTTGGCCCCTTCATCTAGAATTCCAAATAATTCATTTATAACCTTGCTATAAAATGGAAATTTGATGCCTTTGATAGAGGAAAAATCTATCTTCAGGTGAAGGATAAAATTTGTAACAAGGGTTTAATCGAACCCCTAAAATTTCATGAGAAACTCGAGCCATCCTTTTGTTTCAAACACTTATTTTACATTTTCATCTCAAAAAAGACCTTCTAAGGATTTAAGATCAGATTTCTTCTTCTGTCCTATTCTAAAGTTTTCCAATTATGTATAAAACACAACAACCTATATCTTTTCTCAAGAGGGAAATGACACTTCACTAGATTCAAGCAATGAATTATGGTAGCAATGATATCCTTTTTATCTCAATGCTATATATAAAACTTGAAGATCCCAAGCATGTCGAGTGATGATGATAATGCAAGCTAATCATGTCATAAAATAATAATGATTACTGATTATTGCCTTTTTATTTATTCATAATCATCACACCACTAATTACCTATCAATTTATTTCCACATGAGTTGTGATATGATGACAAAGTCAAAGTTATTATGGAAGTGTTTATGACTTAATAGGACAAAGTCCATAACATGTAGTCAAGTTACAAAAGGTGACCTTTTGAAAAGACTCCATGCTAATGTGGTAATATCATTCACATATAACTATGGAAACTTTGTCAAAGATTGAGCATATTCTTGGAGACTTAGAAATTTAAAATTTAACCCTTAGTAAAATAATAAACACTATACCTTTGAAACTCATGATGTTGTCCTTGTTTGTCCTTCTTTATCTATTCTCACAAAATAAATTGCATGGATTAATTTAAGGAATGGTATAGAATAAGAAAACATAATCGTTTATTGCTTTGAAATAAGGAGAATCAATCATGAATGATGATTAATCTTGAATTTCTAAACTCACTTTTTTTATTTTTTTATTTTTTTCCCTTTAACTAGCTATTTGCTAGTTTTCTGATCAAGGCTCATTTTTAGTTCATGATCAGCCAACAAGTTTGTTTTTTTGTCATGACTATTAACAACATCCCTAAAGATTTTCATTATTAAAATTTATTTATTTATTTATTTATTTTTTACATATTTAGATAATAGGTGAATCCCCTTCTTTTATTAAGGCCATATTTTATTCAAGGATCAATAGTCATGGAAGCTTTGAGTTCTTCCATGAGGCCAAACTCATTTTATACAAATTAGATGATTATTTTTACTAGAAGGCTTTTTGTATATCTTCAACCTATGTCCATTGAATATGGGTATCTTTTGATTACCATCTATAGGAAATAATTATAATGAACCATTATCAAAAATATTATCTATTTAAAATTGTCCTAGCCATCTAGTTCTTAACTTACCTTTGAAGTGTTGATACTTAAAATCATACAAAAGTGCCTAGTCTCCTTATTTTAATTATCTTTCTTTGATGTGTAAATCATTCCATTGTTTCCTTTGGTACTACATCATCTCTATTTGATGCAAAGCTTTTGTTCTCAATTCATCTAACTCATTTAATTGTAAAATTCTCTCTCTCTGTGCTTCATCCAAGTCAATTCTTACTTCTAGTACAGTCCTTAAAGTTTGCATCTCAAATTAAATTGAAAGGAGATGTTTCTTACTAAATACCGATTCATATGGTGAAAAAATAGTAGTGGTTTTCCATGTTATGTTTTATGACCATACAACTCTATAATCTTGGCTGACCAATTCTTTCTGATGCTACTAACTATCATGGTAAGGATATTATCTAATTATTTATTGGTAACTTATACCTATCCATTTGATTGAGGGTGGTATAGAGAAAAATTTCTATGGTTGACTTGGTAGATTTATGTGAATGCTTGAATCATTTTGTACATAAATTGGGGTCCCTGATCAGACACTATCTCTTTAGGTACTCCAAATATCTACATGATCCTAGAGTATAATAAATCTACTACTGATTCTTCTCTTACAAATGAAAGAGCATGTACTTTAGCCCATTTGGTCACATAATTTATACATACCATAAATTACTCCTTACCTTAAGAAGGTGGATCTATGGGCTCAACAAAGTCCATGTCCTACTTTTCAAAAGGTTCCAAAACTACTTGAGGATGGAGGGGAATTTCAAAATATAGTGTAGGTTTACCCATTCTATGACATGGATCACATTTCCAAATGCACCTCTTTACCTACTTATGAAGAGTTGGCCAGTAGTATCCAACACCAAGGATCTTATGTATTTTTCTTTTGATTGAGTAGTGTCCTCCACCAGGTTCATCATGATAAGCATGAATGATGTCATACATTTCATTCTCCTTTACACACTTATGGAAAACATGATCAAGTCCATATTTAAATAATATAACATTAATCCATTTATAAAAATATCTAGCTTTAATCAAATGTTTCTTTTATTTTCTAGTGAACTAAAAAGGAAACTTTGTTGTAGCCAAAAAGTTTTCTATATTATCAAACAAAGGTGATTGTGCTACAACAAAAAATAGTTTTTCATCTGGGAAATTGTCTTCTATAGGTTATTTTTCATCTGCATTGTTTAATATAGAATGAAAATCAACAACCACATTGAACTTTTCAGGTTTATCAATAATTGCTCTATCATATAAATGTAATAGTAATATCCATCTTATAATTATTCCTCTTACTACTGGTTTGTTCATCAAATATTTAATAGCTGCATGATAAATAAATATAAATATTTTATAACCAGTAATATAGTGTCTAAACTTATTTATGGCATAATCATAGTAAGGAATCCCTTCTCAATGTTTGTGTAGTTTCTCTCAGTTGGAGTCAAGTTCTTGCTAATGTAGTATATGTCATACATCTATCCATCTTTATATTTTTTCCCTAGAACTAATTCCATAGCATGATTAGATACATTAGTGTAAATATAGAAAAACTATGACCAATTAGGTCCTCTAAGGACTGGAGCAGAACTCATTTTTTCCTTAATGGTCTCAAAGGTTTGTTGGCAATTTGGACTCCAAACAAACTCACTCTTTTTTTTAGTAAATAAAATATTGGAGCATCAATTTTTCTAAAATATTTTGTAAAGCTTCTATAATATCATGCATAACCTAATAAGATTTTGATATCAGTTTGGTTTTGAGGGATAAGTAAGTTTGAGATGGCTTCAATTTTATTTGGATCTAATTGGATTCCTTTTGAAAAATATGATATCGTAAAGCTATTCATTCCTCTACCATGATTAGATATTTTTCATGACTCAAGGATAGATGGTATTCTTCACATCTTTTCAATACTTTGTTTAGATTGTTTAAACTTTCATGAAAGGGCTCTCCATGAATAATAAAATCATCTATGTAAATTTCCACATAGTCATTCATTAAATCTAAAAATATGGCTAGGTTTACTCATTGGATGGTAGTAGGTGCATTGCACAAATCAAAAGGCAATAACCTATATGAAAATGCCCCCCATGGACAAGTAAGGTTGTTTTATCCTGATCTTCAGGTGTCACCTGTATCTAATTGTACCCACTAAAACCATCCAAGAAAGAGAAATATATTTTCTTTTCCAAGTTATCAAGTACTTGGTTAATAAAGTGTAAAGAAAATAATATCTCATGGTTGCTTTGTTTAGTTTCTTGCAGTCTACACATACTCTCCATTTACCATTTTCATTAGTAAAAATAACCAAAGAAGAGACACATTGGCTGTCAAAAATAAGATAAATGAATCCCACTTCTAGAAACTTTTCTATCTCAGTTTTTATAATGTCTCTTAAGGCAGGATTAATTATTCTCTAAGGTTTCCTTACTAGTTTAATGTTCTATGTGTAGTTATGGTGGGTGCATAAACTTGAATGTATTCCCTTTATATCTTGATATTTCCAAGAAAAGTCTTTAGTATGTTCTCTTAGTACATCAAAGACTTTCACTTCTTGATCATTTGTCAACCAACTATTTATGTTGAGTAAATTCCTTGATGCTACTTTGATTTACTTATTTCCTATATACGAAGAATCTATTTCTTTGAATTCAGTCATTAAATAGTTGAGAGGACAAGGATGTGGTAACAACAAATGAAATGTGATAGCATGTTTGAAGAATTTATCTCCTATAGAAATCTCTCCAGCTAGAGGATAATATAAGGTTGTCAAAAATGAATGTTGATCTTCATGTGCCCATTGTATAACATTGTGTTGAATTTATTTATGGTCATACAAAATGTTGGAAGAGGTGGGAAAGGATAGGTGTTTATAAGAATATGAGGTGCTTTCACTACAGGATCCTTTATCAAAATCTATAGTTGGATTGACAAGATCCGTCACTAGATTGATAAGGTCCATAATGTGACTATTGAAATATGTAGCAGTTATAATACTTATTGTTAACTCATCCTCTACTTCTTCCACATGATCAGTGATTGTGACCATAGCTAGAGAGGAGATATTATCACATTTTATTCAGGTTAATCTATCAATAACTGTTTGACAAGGTTGATTGATGGTTCTACAGGTGGATATAAAGAAATAAGCTTTTCTTTAAGACCATTTAAGATGGTCATATCTCATGATCTTCAATCAATCAAATCTACCACCATTTCTAACTAAGGCCTTCATAGAATTAATGGGTATCTAAACTTTTTGTTTTTAGGTTGGAGAACAATAAAATTAATAGGGTATTCCCATGACTCTATAGTTAATGTTATATCCTCAATAACACCTTTAAGTTTCATAGTAAAATGATTTTCCATCTATAATATTGTGGTAATAAGGTGCATATCTATTAGAGAGAGTTTTTGCATGGTGTACACAGTCATTACATTAGTAACAACTATTAATTCCACCAATACATTTGGTATCTCTTCCTTTCCAATCACTACATAAATGATATAACACCCTATATCTCCATATTTGAGTAAAAAAAACTTTCTTGCTAATAAATCAACAAGCTTGCCATCTACATGTATAATCTTGGGATATTATATTTTCCTGCTAAGTGCCTTAACACATAAAATTTTCATCACAATGTTCTTAATGGCTTGCAATAATGGAATTTCTATATTGAGTTTTCAGAGTTCCTGAATCAACTTGGATTCTATATTATCTTCCACTTAATTTAATCATTCTAGAAAGGGAACAGATAGAGGAGTTATGGTTAATTCCTATATTTTTATAGGTTTCTATTTTAACTCTTCTTCTTTTGCTAGTTGAGTTTGTTGAATTGATTTTTCATGAGGCATTTTTGTGATGATGGTCTGAGGTTTTTGTAATATTTTTCCTAATTTGAGATGTATGTTTGCACATTCAATAACACCTAACCCTATGTTTTCAACTTGTTTGTTTACATAAAATTTTATATCATTTGGATTTGCTACTAGATAGGTAGGTAACTAAGGTTGGTTTACTTGCTCTATAGGGGATGTTTGAGTTCTTTGAGGAGCCATCAATTCTTGTTATTATGAAAACCTCTTTTGTTTTTTATTATAATTTGGGTCAATATTCTAATTTTGATCTACCCATGGATACTGATGACCTTGGGGTAACCAATTTTTAAAAAAATGTTGGGGCATCATCCATTATTTTGGCATAAATTCCTAGTTGCCCCTTTATGGTGGTACTACCCAAACTTGTTGATGTGCATGCCATCATGGAAAAGGAATATTTGAGCCAAACTATTATGGTTGATTTTTTTGGAAGGTATTTCCTTGCCTTTAAACATAGTTTATTTCCTCTATGGTCGACATATTATATTTGAACTAGTTCTTAAGAGTAGTAAGGCGACTATAATTTCTTGTGTCATGTTCCTGAGCATCACATATTCCATAGATTTTGGGTTTATCTAGAGGATAATCTCTGAGTGCATGTTTTAATCTGCACTTTAGACAATAAATTTATAGTGGTTCAATGTTCTATTTAGTCTTATCTTGGAATCCATATAAAATTATGTTCAGTTGACCCAATATATTTATTTTGAAATTTTTTAGCCTTTCCATGAGTTGGCTTACATCACTAGATTTCCCTAGTTTTCCTCTCCTACTGCTAAGTGTTATCCTAGAGTAGTTGGTATATAATCATGTAATCTCTTGGAAGTCTAGTTTGATAATATCTCCCTTCCCCATGAGATTCAAATAATCCCTAGAGGAATCATCCAATCCTTTAAGAAAAATAAGTTTGATCACTTCTTTGAATAACTCATATCTACATCTGTTGTGGGTAAAAGCAAACCAGTCTAGATAATTGATGAAACTATCCTTAGACTGCTTTGATACCAAAAAAATGATGAACTATCATTTTCATTCTAAGCATGTAAGATATTGATTCCACACTCACCTATAGCCTTTGCCTGTGAACAGCCAAAAAAAAATTCAAAACATCAATCAAATCTAAATTTGGCATCTGTCCATTAGATCCCTCTACATAGATAGTCAGCATCCCTCTGCATAGACATTCAACTTGTATTTATTAGTTTGGAAACTAGTTTCCTTCACTTGAAATACCAAGCTAGTAGTAATAGTTCCAGCACACCTGAAGTCACCTAGTCTATCATAATCAGTCTATTCAAAATCAAGTTCTTTTTGTTTTTTTGTTTTTTTCAAAACAAATCCATCATTTTATTCCATTTATTATAGCTAATAGCCATATGGCTACATTGATTCAATATTGGCATCGTTGAAAACTAATAATCTTTATAATGTCATTACTCTAGCAGATTTTGGGCAGCGGAAAATAAAGCGTCTTCATGGGCTTTGAAGCACATGTAAATACTTGGAACTCAATAGGATTCATTACACATCTGTGATCCAATCACATGCAAAAATATCCTTACATACTCAGATTGCTTTTCACATGAAACAATGTATTCTACAATCCACTATCTTTAACACAAATACTGATACTTCGAACCTCTATTATCTCTTAGATGACATCAAACTACCATTAGTGACAAAATGTCACGACTGTCTTCAACCCAATAATGGTTATATCAAATTCCATGCTTGATTGAAATGTTTCAAACTGCTGATAAAGTCTTTCAAGATCTACTTAACTATCTCTCACCTTCGTTAACTACTAGATTCCCCTTGTGAGTCTGCCATTCATCTTTTTACACAAATTATATACTGATCGTGTTTATTCAACTGCAACTAGAGTAATGATTTAGGTGTTATACGAGTTTTCCAAGGACTATATAAATGGAATTAAGTCTGAGTGAACACCAACATTGATTACTAATTATATGTGCACCTATGTACTGAACTGCACTATTTTAAACCGAATATCATGCAAACTAACAGTTGAAGCGTAGAATTTTACCTTTTTATACATAACCACACATTCCCTTCCATGGCTAATGGCTATACAAATGACTAAAAACATAATTATACAGGCTCAAATTTCTATGTGTATCCATACGTAGCCAAACATCACATGGCACAATAGCAACAAAGAACACCAACAATCACACAATTATATTCTTTGATCTACAAACAGTCCTTTTACAATAGGATACATGCTTCCTTAATACTTACTAGAAAATTTATCTGGTGTTTGTCTGTGTATTGCAGTCCTCTACTGACTCTCTCTCTCTCCAAAAGAGATCCTCCTTTTTTTCTCCTCTTCTCTACCTTCCTCTCCAATAAATTTTATTTTTCTCTTTTTTTTAATTTTAAAAACCTCCTCCAAACCTCTACGCCAAACTTGGCTTAAGGCAAAACAAAATACAGTTTTTAATCTTTAACAATATGCTAAGGTTAAAAATATTTTCAACCATTTCTCCCTAATTTCCTCAACAGCCCAAACAATCACTTTTTACCTTTTAACTTTTCACTTTTGACAATTACATTTACTCTCAAGGTAAAATTTTGAAATCTAACACAATATGGACGGAAAAAAAGAATTTGAAATTTCACACTAGAATATCATTTGAATTTGTATGTTTGATGATCTCAACTAGTCATCCATGAAGCTATTGTAGATGCTCCTACATCATACTCTTCCTCTAGAAACAATTTGAACCTTAGTTCAAATGAGATAGCTCCTTAATGCATTAGTCTTCATTCTATCCTTGGATCCCAAGGTCTTGTTGCCAATACCAATGCTTGTCTTTGTTTGAAATAGTCTTTGTCCTTCATCTTGTTGTTCTTCCTCTTCTAGTATGTTCTTCTCCTCATCTCTTTCTCAGCTGCCATCTCCCACTTCCATGCTTCTTCATCTTCATACATATCTTCTAGATCTTCTTGTTGTTTTCCAAAGTTTTCATCTTCTATACCTGCATTCAAAACATCAAAAACAACCTTAGTAGAAAAACATTGAGGCGATGAAGCCCCTTGATTGTCTTCATGCTATTCTTTGTCCAAATCTGCCCTCACCATCTTTCTTTGTTCTTGCCTCAATTCATTTTCCATCTAATCAATGGTGCCACCATGTTGCTATGTGTCTCTACACAACTCTCTTGGAGGATTCAAAAACTCTTCTATCCTCTTCAACTCTTCACTCAACACATGCTCATCCAAATCTTCATGTCCTATATCAAACTTAGGACCAGATTGTCTTTCATCCTCTATATATAAATTCATCCACTCTATGGTTTCTTCATACAAGTCAACTTCTTCATCAACATCATTATAATTATCAAAAACAATAGGAACACCATTACCTTGTGTCTCCTTGTTCTTTTCAAACATGTGAACTGATTTCACATCTTCACTTTCATCATCCATCTTCTTGGAACTCTCTCCTTGCTGCACATTCATTTTCGTAGACATTTTTCATTCCTTATTTTCCATAAAAAGATATTTAAATGATTCAAAAACATCATTATCCCATTTATTACAAGCAATTAACTTACCTTTCATCTTTGTATCCTCATGCTCTACCTCATTGTTCTTTGAGAAGTTTTCTTTCTCACCTTTAGCCATCCATACTTTCTTCATAGCTTTAGGATGACACTTGTTCAATTCACCAACCAATTTCTACTCTTTGACATCTTCATGTGGTCTTGATTGATAGCTAGCCTTGCTCACTTTGCATTCTACCTCTTCCTTCATGCTTTGTATTTGCTTCTTGCTTGAGTCATCATCTTGACTGAGCTTTGTGTCCTTCGTTACATTTGCTGATCTCTTGAGCCATTTTGGTACCACATAGCCATGGTCTATTGCTGGATTTGAAGGCTTTTTATTGACCTTCTTCATCTCCATCTGTAAATCAGTAGTCTTACTCTTATATGCATGTGCAAAATCAGAATTTGAACTTATTTTTACCTTTTCAATGGCTTGATGTTTAGCCATACTTTTCCTCATAGTTTCCTTGCTTGCATTCACTTTCTTTAAGTGTGTTTCCTTCCTTTGTTCTATTGGAATGTTTTTCAAGTCATCATAATATCCTATACCCTCTTCTTCATTGGCATGATGAAGGACTTCTACTACTTCCTTGTGGAATTTTGAAACCTGTTCAATAGTTGTTCCATAATTAAGTGGATGAAAAAAATCAATACTATAATTCACCTTTACTTCCTTAATGGGCTGCTTCATGGTTTCCTTCATTTGTATGGTTTCTTTGATTGCACTATCCTCTTTTGTGCATAGTTTTTCACTTGCTCCTTCAAGGTACTCCTTGGCATCATGGAATTCATCTTCGTCTTCTATCTCTTCTCTTACTTGTATGGGTTCTTCAACACCTCCATTATGCATTAACCAATGCATCTCTTCTTCTTTATCAACAACAAACTCAATTCTCTCTCTTGCACCAATATTTTCATTCTTCAAGGCCCTTATTTTAACCTTCACAAGGCTGCCCATACCTGCATTTACCCACTCAAAGACAATATTAGAAATAAAAACAAGAGACCATAATGTCTCCATGAGTGTTCTCTTCACCCACACTCGTATCTTTTCAAGTGCTCTTCCTGGCACTTCCTCTTTTCTTTCTTCTCTCTTTTTCTCCTCAATGAGAACCTTCTTCTCCACCTCTTCCTCTTTTTGTTGATCTCTTGGCAACCTTCTTATCTTCTTCAAGCCTCTATGGGCTTCTCTCTTTTTGGCAATCTCATTTTGCCTTCTTCTCCTCTTCATTAGGAGATCAATTGGCCACTTCATCCTCTTCCTCATTAGCCATACCCACACTTGCTTGTCCATCTGCATCCAAGACTCATATTCATCTTTAATCTTAGCTAAATCTCTTTTCAAACTATCAATCTCTTTATCAATTACAAAACTATTCATACCTTTGATGCTTGCTTTCTTCTTAGTGCCCTCATGTACCTTGCTGCCTTGCTCTTTTCTCAGCAATATCTCCATTTTTGAGATCTTCACCCAAGTATTTTCCACCTTGGTCTCTTGATCCCTTGTCTCACCCAAGCCTTTTCTCCTTGACTGGTCTTTTGACAATCTCTTTGATCTCACCTAGGCCTTTTGCATCCTAGTCTTTTGATCCTACTTAATGGAATTCACACTGAGTCAATGGTCTACAATATGACAAATATTAATAATTTCACAAATCCAAGCTTACCTTGCTTTTGATCTTCCTCTTGAGCATTCACTTGCTCTTCTTCTAGAGTTTCTCTTGGCTCTTCACTAAGCCTTCCTTGGCTTCTTCACTAAGCTTTCCAAGCTTCTCTTCTCTCTTAAGACTCAATGGCTTAATTTTCTTGAACCTACAACTTCTTCACTTGAATGATTCTCAAACACAATAAACTCAAATAATATATCACAATTACTCATACCTTTCCTCCACAGGGTCTTCTAGCACTTTGTCCTGCTGATCCATTTTCCAAATCCTGCAGTAACTTATTAGTAAACATGCTCAATTGCCAAATCCCAAGAGCTTCAAGATCTGATACCAAAATGATGAAACTATCCTTAGACTACTCTGATACCAAAAAAATGATGAACTATCATTTTCATTCTAAGCATGTAAGATATTGATTCCACTCTCACCTATAGCCCTTGCCTGTGAACAGCCAAAAAAAATTCAAAACATCAATCAAATCTAAATTTGGCATCTGTCCATTAGATCCCTCTGCATAGATAGTCAGCATCCCTCTGCATAGACATTCAGCTTGTCTTTATTAGTTTGGAACCTAGTTTCCTTCACTTGAAATACCAAGCCAGCAGTAATAGTTCTAGCAGGCCTGAAGTCGACTAGTCTATCATAATCAGTCTGTTAAAAATCAAGTTCTTTTTGTTTTTGTTTTAAAAACAAATCCATCATTTTATTCCATTTATTATAGCTAACAGCCATATGGTTACATCGATTCAATATTGGCATCGTTGAAAACTAACAATCTTTACAATGTCATTACTCTAGCAGATTTTGGGCAGCGGATAATAAAGCGTCTTTGTGGGTTTTGAAGCACATGTAAATACTTAGAACTCAATAGGATTCATTACACATCTGTGATCCAATCACATGTAACAGTATCCTTACATACTCAGATTGCTTTTCACATGAAACAATGTATTCTAAAATCCACTATCTTTAACACAAATACTGATACTTTGAACCTCTATTATCTCTTAGATGACATCAAACTGCCATTAGTGACAAAATGTCACGACTGTCTTCAACCCAATAATGGTTATATCAAATTACATGCTTGATTGAAATGTTTCAAACTGCTGATAAAGTCTTTTGAGATCTACTTAAATATCTCTCACCTTGGTTAACTATTAGATTCCCCTTGTGAGTCTGCCGTTCATCTTTTTACATAAATTATATACTGATCGTGTTTATTCAACAGCAACAACATTAACAATTTAGGTGTTATACGAGTTTTCCAAGGACTATATAAATGGAATTAAGTCTGAGTCAACACCAACATCGATTACTAATTATATGTGCACCTATGTACTAAACTACACTATTTTAAACCGAATATCATGCGAACTAACAGTTAAAGCGCAAAATTTTACCTTTTTATACATAACCACATGTTCCCTTCCATGGCTAATGGCTATACAAATTACCGAAAACATAATTATATAGGCTAAGATTTCTATGTGTATCCATACGCAGCCAAACATCACATGGCACAACAACAACAAAGAACACCAACAATCACACAATTATATTCTTTGATCTACAAACAATCCTTTTACAATAGGATACATGCTTCCTTAATACTTACCAAAAAAATTATCTGGTGCTTGTTTGCTTATTGCAGACCTCTACTGACTCTCTCTCTCTCCAAAAGAGATCCTCCTTTTTTTCTCCTCTTCTCTACCTTCCTCTCCAATAAATTTTCTTTTTCTCTCTCTCTCTTTTTTTTAAAAACCTCCTCCAAACCTCTACACCAAACTTGGCTTAAGGAAAAACAAAATACAATTTTTAATCTTTAACAATATACTAAGGTTGAAAATATTTTCAACCATTTCTCCCTGATTTCCTCAACAGCCCAAACAATCACTTTTTACCTTTTCAATTTTCACTTTTGACAATTACATTTACTCTCAAGGTAAAATTTTGAAATCTAACACAATATGGATGGAAAACAAGAATTTGAAATTTCACACTAGAATATCATTTGAATTTGTATGTTTGATTATCTCAACTAGTCCTCCATGAAGCTATTGTAGATGCTCCTGCATCAATAATATTCAAGGTTCTCATATTCATTCTATTTTATTTTGAAAAATTCTTCTTTTCTATCTTTGGCCCTATAGTAATCTTGGTATTCATTCAAGAATATTATTTCCATTTCTCTCTAAGTGCTGATAGATTTTCCTGCTAGTCCCATAAACCACCTCATTGCTCCTTCCTTCAAAGTAAGGGGAAAGAGTTTCAAATTTTGATTGTTTAAAGTGTAATCATAGGTTTGACAGAGAAACTTAAACTCAAAAAGGAATTGATTTGGGTCTTCAGTGGATAAACATATAAAGGTAAGTAGATTGGATGGGGAAATATTTTTCATTATTGTTCAGTCATCATTCTCAAAGATAATAGGGTAAGAGAAAGTCCTCTTAGGAGGATTCCTATGCGGGTTTTTTACATGATCTATATTTTATCCCATTTTAAATAGAGCTATATTGAGAGGAGGATATTCTTCAAGGTCTTATGGTTGTTTAGTGTTTAAAAGTTCAACTTTTGTATAGGAATATTCCTCTAGATCTTGGGTTGTACTTCCAAAGACACATTTCTTTCTTCAATATTTCTATATTTTCTAAAATTAATTTTATTCTCTCTCCTAAAGGATGAAGATATTTCAAAAAAAACCTTCCTTATGAATTTCTTTGCCTACTCATATACTTGTATTTGACAAGAGAGTAATTTATTCTATATATATATATATATATTATGTTTTTTTACTATTAGCTTAAGAGTTTACCTTACTAACACTTTTTAATAAATTTCCAACAACACCAAAAATGATAGGTGTCATTTTTACCCCTTCATTAACCAATCTATGTTGGTGTCATTTATTACTAGGGCCAGTGTCCAAGGTTGTCTAAAGTAAGGTATTTATTAATTTTATCTAACATTGTTATTTGGGGTTTTTTGGTATTGTTCTATCCTAAGTTTCTACTCCTAAAGTCTAAACTAATGCTTGAAATAAACACACTTACTCAAAATGTAAACACACCAAACTAAATTAAATACTTTGAAATCAATCACACAATGCTACTAAAAAGTAAACACACTAAAATTCAATACCAAATCGACACTTCTAAGCTAAACTATAGTATAAATATTTTTTAAAACTAAAGGAATGAAAAATGATTGTTCAAATCTAAAAGCACACATATTAACAATCTATTCTAACATACAAGTTATCATTCTAATCATACATAGAACATTTATATTAATTTTAATTAAAAACAAATAAGTAATAAAATATAAATTCCAAAAATAACATCATGTCTCCTTAGGGAGTGGGCCCTTGCTCACCCTTGGATTCAGGTTTAAATCAACTCAATCTTTAGAAAGCCTTATTAACACATAGAATGAAAGAGTATTCCACTATAAAATCTTCTTGTATTCAAAATAACAATTCATACAATATTTATGCATAGTTTTATATTGAGCATGGATTTGATTTTTATTGGATTCAAAAGAAACTATATTCAAAACTTGGCAACAACTAGCTGACTAAACAAGAGGATATTCAAAGAGATTGGTATGTTATGGCCAAAATAGAGAAGAGAATTGTAATAATATCCACACATGATTGAGAAGATCCTCATGGGACTTATAACTACTTCTAATCATATATGATTACCAATTCTTACATATAATATATCCATATCATCTTACCTAGAGCTGCAACTTATATCAACTAACTTCCATAAATGAAAAGCTATACAAAAGTATAAATATATATATATATATATATATATATATATATATATATATATATATATATATAGACATATATAAGAATATAAAGTATATCTAGGAACCCTAGATCATCATGGAATAGATGGAAGAGATTTTGGAATGCCTTGGAACATGTGGTATATGAGTCTATAGTGAGTTGTGAGAATCTAGAGCATGACTATCGTAATTCACAACTGACTATCATAATCCATAGTTGTCGATCAAGGTCCATAAAATTCTTGATAAAATCTAGTAGTGCACTCAAATGATTAGTTATTAGTCATGGTACTTCCTTGTCTTCATGAGATCATATCAAAAATCTTATTTATATCCTATCATGCTTATACATATCAAAATATGGAAGACTAAACAAGAAAATAGTTAGAACATCATGTAAAGAATGCTAACTTAGACTCACATGAGCTTATAAAGATAAAAAGATTCAATTTATACCTTAGGATAGTTATAAACCCTATGACTACATGAAATTCTTAGTTCAAATGACATGTTTATGGCTATGAAGGATGATATGTCATGGCTATAATGAGTTATAGTTTGGACTCATCAATCCCTTTGAGCATTCTCATGTGCCTATTTTTTTATGGCTTATTCATTCTTTGAATAATCACTATACCATCATGCCTACATTGTCATAATTCATCTCCTCTTTAATCTATATCATAGGTTAAATCCTCGAGACATGCTTTATGATCATTCATCAAATCTTACCTACTAAGGAAAATCATTTTTACCAATTAATGATCAAATCTACCCTATTAGAGTAAACCATTTAGACTGATCAATGATCAAATTCACCTAATAAGTAAAATAGTTTACTCAATGATCAAATTCACCATGCTGGGGTAAATCATTAGTAAATTATTCTCCCTTCTTTGGTGAAATAATTCCAAGCCCACAACTTTCACCCTATTTAGGGAAAGTCAAAGAGTGTCACTTGTTTTTGGATGCATCCTTCCCATTTCCACCTACCTTGGGGCCAATTTAATTCTATGATTCTCATCATTGGAAACTAAATCATGCAATCATTAGCTCATTTGTATTAATCTTATTTATGGGTTAATCTCACTCTTCTTTCTTCTTCCTCTATTTTGTAAGAGCTCCTCCGCGTATTTCATCCCTGCATCCCCTATAGAGGGCACATAATGGGTCACTATTTACTCATATATTTTTTCAAATTTTTTATTAACTAATATTTCATTTTTAAAAAATACATTACTTTATTTTTGTCTTATAATGCCTTATAAAATAGGGGATAAATGTAGACACTTTATTTTTATCACTTTCATGTCAAAATTACAATTAGAATGACTTTCCATAATAAAATATAAATCTAGTTAGAAAGTGTCAATTAATAAAATTATTCACACAGATATTTATTTTATCTGAAATTACAATGACATATCCTGGATTGGGGAAATACATCATATCACAACATTTAATTTGACATCAACATTCTAAATCAAATTAGTTCTTTGCAAGTGTTATTATAGGATAATTAAATGAATATTTGATAGGAAAAATAACATTACAAACGGCTATTATTCATATAATTAAATATTAATCCTACTTAATTAGCCTAATCTTTGTCTAATGGAAAATTCCATCACTTTTTAAATTTTTTATTTTCCTAAAAACAAAATTGCAATATTACCTCGCATTAGTGACTTCATTTAGAAATTTAATGGAATAGGGAGTGGAGTGAAATTAAGGTGGCTTATGACATGGTCACTTACACACTCTCTTACACCTATGATAGGGCCTCTTACACACTCATCTATGACATGGACTATGGCACATTCCAAGAGGTCTAATGATTGTAATTTTCTTCCAAATCTCTCCCACACTCTAAAATTACCTTAAATGGAGTCTCTTACATACTATTTCTTATGCAATCATGAGTTTGAGGACTCCCTCTCCACCATTGATCTTGATATTAGATCAATGCCTTGAATTTAAATCAAAATTTTATAAATTCAAGGGCCTTTGGCCATTATAGACAAGCTTTCTTGAACTAAAATTATTATGCCAAAATCATACTAGAGCTTCACATTTCTTCGTGCAATTCTTAAGCCAAATCAAGTGTAGACAAGGGGGAATGCTTCCCATATGTAGAATCAACATTGAAAAGATCTCTAGTCTATTAGTCAAGCATAAACCTATTCAAACTAGAAAGCAAAAGAGTCTCCAAGGAAGGTATAACATGTTTGTTTGTTTTCTACTTGTTTCACTTTTTGTTTAATCTTGTTCAATCTTAGTGGATAGGATTAGAGTGTTATGTTCATCCATAAATTTTGATGTTTTATTCACTAAAAATGTACTAACCTTATTTGAATTTATAATTATTTCATGGGTCAATAATTATTTATCCGTATAAAATTTCAAAGTTATTATTAATGACTCTCTCAATCTTTGAAAATACATTAATTTTTTTGTGTCTCTAATTCCTTCTTAAATAGAGGTAAAATGCAGACACTTCATTTTCATCATTTCCATACCAAAATTACAATTAGCAAGAATTTTTGTAATAATACACAAATCTAGTCAAAATCATCAATTAATCTAATTATTCATCAAATTTATTATTTAATCCAAAATTATAATGACACATCCCTAATTGGGGTAATACATCATATCATAAATTTAATTTTACGTCAACATCTCAAATCAAATCATTACTTTACAAGTGTTATTATAAGATAATTAAATGAATATTTGATTGGAAAAATAACATTGCAAAAGGCCACTATTCTTCTAATTAATTATTAATCTTAATCAATTAGACTAATCTTATTCTAATAGAAATTTCCATGGTTTTTTGGAAACTTATATTTCCTAAAAAAAATTGCAATATTACATCACATTAGTGACATATTTGGAAAGTTAGTGGAATAAGGAGTGGAGTGAAAGTAAGGTGGGTTATGACATAGTCACTTACACAATCATCTATGACATGACTTATGACACACTCTAAGAAGGATAATGATTCTACTTTTCTTCCAAATCTCTTCCACACTCTAAAATTGCATGAAATGAAGTCTCTTACACATTATTTATTATTCAATCATGAGTTTGATGACTCCCTCGCCACCATTTATCTTGGTCTTAGATCAATGGATCACATTCAAATCAAAAGTTTATAAATTTAAGGACCTTTGGTCATAATAGATAAGCTCTCTTGAACTAAACTTATTATGCCAAAATTATACCAGAGATTCAAATTTATTCATACAATTCTCAAGACAAATCAAGTGTAAAAAAGTAGAAATGTTTCCCATGAATGGAGTCTACAAGTTGAGCACATGCCTCTTCAAATTAGCAAGTAAAGTAGTCTCTAAGGAAGGTATTGCATGTTTGTTTGCTTTCTACTTGATTTAAATATTGTTTAATCTTGATCAATCCTATTTTATAGGCTTAAGATTTTATGTTCATTTAATTATTTTGATGTTTTATTCACTAACAATGAACTAACCCTCTTTGAATTCCTATTCTACATATAAAATGCATGGTTAATTCATTTTTTTAAATTTGAGTATGTGTTATATTATATTACTCAAATAAATATAATAAATATTTGAATAAAAGTATGTGGTATGAGAGCACACTATGAGTCAAAGCACAATTAAAAAAATACAAGAAAAACACTTGGGAATAGTTAAGAGTAATGGTTGAAGGCAAAAAATAAACTAGTAAAACATTACATCAACCTCTTATTGAATATATACCCTAAGACCTTAATGACTCTATGAAATACCATGAGGGATTTGATCTTACAAACCCTTGACAGTGGCTTGTCATTAATAAAAATAATTGAGGACCACCATAGAGAGTGAAATTTGATGGAGAGGCCAAATCTAAACCCATCCCCTTTCCACACTCATCATAGCTTGATGGTTTCCCAAGATTTTCATAAACTATCAAACATAGTAACAAGTAACAAGTAATAATTAGTGTTTGAAATATTATATTATTTTAAACACCTCAGCCATGAAGGATTATAGATGAGATAAAATGTCTAAGAGTAATTTTCCAAGCTTCCTTCCCTTCAATGCCTATGGGAATCCATTTGGCACATAAAGTAGTTTTATGTTTATAAATATCAATCATCTCATGTTCCCCAACTTTCTTGAGTTTGCAAAAAATGTCCAAGGTGACTTCATTAAATCCCATGTTTCATTTTGAGTTATCCCAAAAGAAATATCTTACCACTTTTTCAATTTCCTATAGGTTGATTTAGAGGTAACACAACAGGGGAATAGTAAACATAAGAATCAACAAAGAACTTGGAGTATTTTTGGAATTTATCCACAAGATATAAGAGCTAAGTGATCTATAATTCAATTTTATTTTCCACTCTTTGGAAAATATATTTATTTAGATCAACTTGGGAGGCTTGAAAAGTGAAGGGAATGGCCAATAATTTAAATATTCCACATTAAAAAATCCATTTTCAATAGTAGGTCCCTATCCAAGTGGGCATGGGTATATGGGCTTAGCTATAGGATTTATTCTTAGCCCATTGAATACTAGATCCTGAATCAAAACAAAAATATATGAAGACATTCCATGGCATTGTGAATCACCATTTTATCCTCCAATAGCATGAGGAGGGAGTCATATACAACATGTCCATTTAGATATTAGTTTGGAGATGGTTAGGGAAGAGTAATTTCATTAACTAACCATATAGAGAAAATTTTTACCAAATAATATGCAAAAATTTCCACTATGAGGATATTCCTAAATTAGTTGTTTGGTCGTTATTGGACAGTATTTAGGAATTTCCTAAAAATATAGCTGGAACTACCAGTTAAGCGTAGTTCACTATCTGAGTACTCAAATGTGTTCCAAAGAGGTAGGGAACATTTTTTTTGTTATTTAATTTAAATTAAATTTTATTTAAATCAATTCATATTTTATATGGAATTTGGGATGTGTAGATGAGTAGGTTACATGATTTGATGAATTATTGAGTAAGGCTTCTTACACATTGACCTTATCTTGAATGTAAGTCAACCTTATTTGATTTAATATATTTTAATTTGTATTTGAATATATTTTTGTATTAATTATTTTTAAGTGAATTCATTGATTTATTTTTTAATTTGTGCTTAATTTAGACATAACTTATCATGCAAGTTATCTTGGTATTAACTAGTTTTAAACTTTCTTGTTAGTATATGATTGTGCATAAGTGTGGGAAAATAATTAATTTTGTAAATTAATGTTGAATATTATTATATCTAATTTTTTATTATAGTTATTAAAAAAGGAAAATCATCAATCACATGTTTTTGGTTTTAAATTTATTCAGTACAATTTTTGGTCGACAATCTCATTTACAACACAATTAGTAATTCTAAGATAGATTGGTTGATAATAAATTCAATTTTAAATTAAATAAAATATTTTTTCAATCCATATATATATTAAAAACCTTAATTTTATATTATATATACATTCAATAAAATTTTAGAACAGTTTCATGCAATTATTAGAAGAAATAATAGTTTTAGTGAATTTTGCTTCCATGAATATTCTTGTTTTCAAATATGATAATTTTGAGTATTTGAAGGATCAGTTGAAGATAATTATTTTATGTAAAATATATTGAGATAATGTTATCCATGGGTAAAAACCACCTCAATATTATAAAACCTTAACTCAAGATCATAAAATAATAAAAAATGATGAAGAAAAAATAAAAGTACAAGGTTTCTTGTATCTTCAAAGTGACATAGACCTAAGCATATATCCAAGAATTGCAGTATGTGAGAATGCCCACGAGGCATGGAATACCTAGAAAATTTATATCAAGGATAAATTAAGTTAAGATAATAAAAAATCTAAACCATGAAAATAAATTTTGAGAATTTGAGAATGTTATATTTTGAAGGAGTTGGAGATTATTGTATAACGATAAATTATTTAGTGCATAGAAGAGTGTTTATGAAGAAATAATACAAGATAGTGTTACAATAATAAATATTTTAAGATATTTAAGTCTAATATGTCTACATATTATGATTAATTTTGAAAAATTTAAGGACATGAACTCTGTAAGTGTTGATGGGTTAGTGGGTTCTCTCTTATTCTATGAGGATGAGATGAAACTATATGTAGCAGATATAGAACATGATATAGAACAGACACTTGAAACCAAGGAAAAAGTTTAAAAGACCAAAGAAGAAAATAAAATTAAGAATAAAGGGAGTTTTAAAAAATCAGATTCAAAGGTAAATATGAAGCTACCTTTGTAGGTAAAATCAAGAAATATTTTACTTGTTAATACTACAAAAAATAGGACACATTATAAAGTATTACAGGATACTGACAGCTAAGAATCAAGCTAATCAAGAGAGTAAAAAGAAAGATTTTTAAGATGAACAAAGTGAAGATGAAGAGCACTAAAATTATTTTTTCACATGTAATGTGGGAATATAAGAATCAAATAATTTGTGTGTTATTTATTTAAGATGCTCAAATCACATGACATGTCACAAATATGGTTTAAACAAGTTAAATGACACCTTCAAAATACAAGTACAATTGGGAGATGGAAAGTGAATCCAAGTTTAAGGAAAGGAAAACATGAAAATAATCAAAAGTAAAGGTAAGGGTGAAATAAAATATGTTTAAGAATATTTTTCACAATTTCATAGGTTATACTGATGAAAGTAAAGCATGCAATTTTAAAAATCCCACTACTAAATCCACAATTATTTTTAGGGATTGTAATGTTTTTGAAAATGAGGTCTATGATTATTATAATCATGTATCTATAGAGGTTATAAGTGAATTTGGGTATCCCATTTGGTTTTATTTTAAGTTCTTACAAATTCCTACACATGTTTCTAGTTTAACATGAAATAATAATAACTCTTCACAAGAGTCCAATCATCCATCTTCGTCGAATCCAAGTAAGATTTTTTTTTGTTGAATACACATCAAACTAGTAAAGTTTTATATAATAATTATGATAGGATTATTATAAGGCTTAAACATCAGGAAGATGGTTTTTTGATGATGCTTATAATGAAAACACTATGTTTGCATTATCAATTATGGTTAGTGAACCTTAAAGTTATGCAAAAGCTAGTTAGAAGAAAGAATGGGTGGATGATATGAAATTAGAGATGGATTAAGTTGAGAATAATGATATATACAACTTATTTTAACCTAATTTTAATAAATATTTCATAGGAATCAAGTGGGTCTACAAGACCAAAGTTAAGAGAGATGGTATTGTTGACATTCTAAAAGCTAGACTGGTTGTAAAAGGATTTGTAAAAACACATGGGGTTGAATATGAGTAAACCTATGTACATGTGGCATGATACGATAATATAATAGTAATTATTTATATAGTTCTCATAAAGGATGGAAAATACATAAAATGGAATCTAAAAGTGCATTCTTAAATGGAGTGATTGAAGAATAAGTATATGTGGGGTAGCCATAAGGTTTTACGGTAAATAATTTTGGGTATATAAGTTAAAGAAGGATATTTATGGGCTAAAGAAAGATCTTGGTAATAAAAAAATTATTGTTTTTTATTATATCAAAGCTTTTTAATAAGTCAAAATGAACCAACTCTTTACATACAGGAATTGGGTTCTAATGTGTTATATGTTTATCTCTATGTAGATGAATTTATATTTATAGGCAACTCTACAAAAATGCTGAATATATTAAAGGAATATATGAAATAATTTTTTTATATGACTGATTATGGACTTATTAAGTATTTTATTTGCATGGAAGTCCACCAAAATAAAGAGGAAGTATTCTTTTCTCAAGCCAATACGCCCAAGAATTGTTAAATAAGTACAATATTCAAGATTTAAATCCCATATACACTCTTATTTAAAGTGGGGGAAAGTTAATGAGAGAGGATGGTAGTTATTTAGATGATGAAAATAATTTTATAAGCATGGTGGGATGTTTTATGTATCTCACTATGACTAGACACGATATCAATTATGGGGTTTCACTAGTCTCTAGATTTATGGGCAAACCGTCACTCGAACATTTACAAGCAGTGAAAATAATTTTAAGATATGTAAGATGTAATTATAATCATGGAATTCACTTTAGACCAAAAATATATTTATTTCTCATTGGATACATAGATTTATATTATGGAAGATCTTTTGATGATAGGAAGTCAACTTTAGGTTATTGCTTCATATTGAGAAGTGGGTTGGTTTCTTGGTCAAACTACAGTTACATTATCCTCTAATGAATATGAATATAAATACCTTACATAAGCTTACACACAAGGATTATGGTTGAGGATAATATTATTTTATTTAAGATAGGATAAACTTGAGCAAACACAATTTTTTTGTGATAACAATAGGGTAATATGATTGTTTAAGAATCTAGTTTTCCATGCTACAACCAAGCAAATTAAACTCATAAATAATTTTTTTTGAGAATTAGTAAATGGTAAAAAAATTGAAATTGATTTTTTGAGAATTTAATGTCAATTTTATGATATTTTCACCAAGGGATTGCATAATTAGATTCATGGAAGACTTAAAGAGATGATAGGTATCTCTCCTCTTACAATCAAAGGGGGGGATTTTGAGTCTGATGTCAATATAGCCACTTGATTATTAGTGTTAGGGCACTTGATTATTAGTTTTAAATTTATTTTATTTTGTGTTTTATGTTTTTAACAAGGATATTTAATTATTTTATATCCTAAATTAGTTGTTTAGTCATTATTGGACACTTTCCATGAATTTCCTAAAAAATAGTTGGAATTACCAATTAAGTCTAGTTCAATGTACGAGTACTCAAATGAATTCCCAAGAGGTAGGGCACAATTTTTAGTGTTAGTTAACTTCAATTAAAGTTTATTTAAGTCAATTCTTATTTTATATGGAATTTGGGAAAGTGTCCAATAATGACCAAACAACTCATTTATGAAATAAATGAATTAAATAACCTTCATAAACACATAAAACACCAATTAAACTAAATATAAAACTAATAACAATGTGTCCATATTGTCATCATACTCAACAAATTGTGACCCACCATTTAATCCTCTAATACCAGGAGGAAGGAGTCATATGCAAAGTGGCCATTTAGATGTTGGTCTAGAGATGGTTGGGGAAGACTAATTATATTGACTAACCCTATAGAGAAAAAGTTTCCTACCCAACAAATAAAAATTTCCATTGTGAATACACACATGGAGGGAACTATAAGAAACCCTATCTAGCAGAGTAGAACAACCCAAAATTCTCAGATTGGTTTCATTGATAGTGAGAAGAGTAGAAGCATATTGAAAGAGAGTCTTGATAGAGTGAAGAAACTTGGTACCAACCACTATGGCTTGAAAAATGGAAAGAATAAAGGACCACTCAATCATGTCATAGGTTTTTTCAAAATTGATATTGAAAAAAAAGGCCTTCTAATTAAAGTTATAACCCATTCCCCTCCTTTATTGATATAATGTTATATGAAATGTAGTTACCTTGGATTAAAGGAGTTTGCTCAAACCTTTTCACTAGAGGTAAAATATATCTAATCATAAGTGCTAAGACCTTCATGATAATATTTTAGTAAAAATTAAGAAAGGTTGTGGGTATCCAATTGGTGATTATCTCAAGGTCCATAGATTTGAGGATAAATTTTATGTTGCCTTTATTAATAAAATTCCTCAGATAACCATTGTCCAAGGATTGAAAATAAGCATTATACAAATTAGGTTCTACATAGTCCCAAAAGGTTTGGTAGAACTCATAAGAAAAAACATCAATGCCTAAATATTTGTTCTAAGCCATGACTTTCAATGCATGTTGAATTTACTCAATATAGATAGTCCTTTCACATTCTTTCCTTTGAATTGGTGTGATCTTGCAAGGAATATAATCAAGGAAAATTGACAAGGCATCTTCCCTTTATTTAGATGGGGATTGAGCATATAAAACCTATTTATAGTGATTAATGAAGGCCCAAAGAATCTCTAGGAGACTATTGATGTAGTCACTAGATTATTTTATAGCCATTATTTTCATAGCAGAGTGAAAAGATTTTAGCTTACTAAAAAAAATCTTGGAAATTAGGTTCTCAATATCATCATGAACTTCCTATTTAAGAACAAGACAGAGTTAAACTCAATAGATATGATGAGATTCACCAATCCAAATAGGTTTCCCAATAAATAACTTGTGGCTTCCAATTTAGAGGTAAACAATGTTCATGTGGCCACTTGTATTACAAATTATGATACTCCTTGTCATTCATCTTCAATTCATAACCCTCTTTTCTCCTTAGAAGATCATCTTGAATTAAAGTATACTTTATAAATTATTTCTTCATTAATAATTTTCCTCAACATAGGGGAAAATACCCTTTAACTATTTACAATCTCATGATAAGTGGTCATGAATAATAACCCCATTCACCTTCTCCCACATTCTCTTATGAATTTGGGGGCAATACCTTATTTGATTCTCAACCTCTCCCTTCTATTTTGAATCCTTATCATATTATGACCCTTTCCTCGATTTATTCCACCTCCATGATAAGTATCTCTAATAACATGGCAAAATTGAACATCTAGTGGGCCTTTTCCAATACCCACCATTCTCAATCCCTCCACTAGTGCATCATTTTCTAACAATGGTAACCATACTGATAGTGTTAATTTTCTCTTATAATCCCTCCACTAGTGCATCTTTTTCTACACATGATAATCATGCCACTAGTGCCTCCTTTTCTACCAATACCTCTCAAGCCACTAGTGTCATGCATACCACCACTAATAGTGGCATCTAAGCCACTAATGCTAATGTTCATGCTTTGCATACCATGAAAACTTATCAAAATGCCACTCAAACTAAACAAATATTATTTCAAAATCTTAATAAAATGAACAATTTTCAAGATAATAGTGCCAAACAAATGATGTAAATGTAGAATCACCTTATTCACCTCTAAAATTAACCTCAACAGGTTCCATGGGGAGCACAAAATCAAAATTCCGCAAACCCCCCTTAGAGATTCCCATGGGAACCTCATCCCCCAACCACCTCTTGTTAAAAAAAAATTAAACATATTTAAAATGAACCTCTTATGTCTCAAATTTCCAACATAGATATAGGAGGAATCACACCTACCATTAGTTATAATGGGTCAACTAATCCTACCTTACATTTAAAAATGTTTGGCAATCTTTACAAAGATTTGGTCAAATTAAACACTTTTATACTACCAAGCTCTTAATTAAAACTCTCTATGTAGATGCTTTATATTGGTATAATAAACTCAAACCCCATTTTATCAATAGTTTTGAATATCTAGTTAATGATCTAGTATAAGAGTTTCAACCTAGTAACCTCCTTGAGAATACCTTGGCTCATTTTTTTTATCAATTGCAAGTAACCTAAAACTGAAACCTCCCAAGATTTCATCAAATGGTGGAATAAATTGTCTAATAAGTGTGAGAATACCATGGTGGATGATAATATATTTCATATATTCACTAACACTCTTTACCCCAAGTTACAATATTGGGTTAAGACTCTCTCCACAAACTTTGGAAGAGGCCCTCGACCAAGCCAAGTGCTAAAATTTTCTCATGCATTAGTTTGAGCCATCCCAACCCTCAATGGGCACTCACATGACCATAAAAAATAAAAAACCTCATGCTACCAATTATGGTGTCATCGATTCCTATGATACCATTCATTCATAATATTCAAGCTATTGTTTCCCACCCTACTCTGAAACAAGCTTCCCCTTCAAATGACACCCCTAATCCTTAATTTTTTAAAATAAACAACACCAATGTTTAGAATACATTATCCTTATAGAAAATACAAAATCATATACCAAGACCTATTCTAAGAGATATTGACCCCATTCACCCTATGAAATCATATTATGATCTAAATAAATTTTGTTGGTTTCATGCTAGTTGGGGTCACTCTCACGAGACTTGTAAGCAATTATATAATTTAGCTATGGATTTACTCCTTGGTAAATTTTTTGATCATGATTCCCTCATTCTTAAATGACAAAAATCCTATGAAATCACCTTCAAATCTCACAAAACATAAAATAAAAATCAAGCTTTGAACCAGGCTAATTTTCATCTAGCCATTTACAAAAACCCTTTTCCTAATCATAAAGACAATAATGACAAGCCTAATCCTTCCATAAATAATGTTTAAAGTATTATATAATTAAATCCTAAAGATAATTTGGTAAATATGACAAATATGCAAAGGGTAGTTTCTTTCATTGATTTTAATCCTACACACATGCACCCATCATCTCAAACTTTCTATGTTATCTAAGATTCTTCCCCAACTCACCTAATAGAGTTAGGGAAAGAGGAAATTATCCATTTTCAAGAAAAAATTCAAAAACATATATTAGATAACACTTCTCATACTATTTTTATAATTTCCCCAAACTCTCTACCCATTGACAACATTCTTCACCCTTATAATACCACTTTCTCAAATCAATCATAAGATAAACTTAAATCAACTACACCATCCTCTCAAGACAATCAACTTATTCATACCCAAACTAAATCAAACACATATTATCAACACAAGTTTACATTCCCTTCTAATCCTTCTTCCATGGATATCCTCTAACATTAAGCACCTCTATCTAGCATTCCACCCATGGGTTATGATGAATGGGACCCTATCGAAGAGCTTACCAAATTCCCATCTCAAATTCCCTTTCATGAACTCATGAAAACTTCTTTGCATCATTGTAACCTCATTATGCAACTCTTATTTTAAATGAAAATCCCCCATCCTCCCCTATTAGGACATGAATCTACCTTATCTAGGTCAGAAGATAGTATCTTGAAATATTACAAGAGATGTTTATACACATTGACAAAATAATGGACACTTCTCTTTCTCTCAAATTTTTGATTGATTTTATGAATTGAAAAGTGATTCTTCTTTGCACAGATGATCCTCCACTCTTTATAAGAATCCAAATAGATAATATCTAAGTCAAACATCATTTTATTGATGAGGGTTTAGGTACTTGTGTTTCCTCTCTTGAATTCATTAAAACCTTTGGATATTCTAAGTGTAATATTAATTCCACACACAACACATGCTAAGGTTATGATCAAAGGTAAATTCCTTCTTTAGGTTGTGTGTGTCTCTCTATTACCATCATACCTATCATTATATGAGTGATGGTTATGATATTTATCTTTCCCCTTTCCTACAATATCTTACTTGGCAAGCCTTGGACTCATCATATGCGAGTTATCACCTCTTCTACTTGCTAATGTGTCAATTTCCCCCAAAATGGTGTTATATATAGGATTAAGGATATGTCAACCCTTGGATTTTTTAACAATTATAAGACCATGGTGTATTCAAAATTTTAACCCTTGAACCTTTGTTGAGTGTTCCATTCTGGGAATCTCAACATATTAATTTCCGTATCAATTTTATATGAGGTTATCATGGTCACCCCAAACTCATTGAGAACATACCACATAACCTCTTAGATTATTGTGATGATGAGTCACATGAGATTAACCTCAAAATCAAAACTTCAGATCTATGTCCTCATCTCAATTCCCAACTTCCACCATCCTTGAAGTTACATTCTCATCAGCCACCTATCAATTATAGACCCATGATATTAGCTAAGACTCGACATTATATTCATCAAGTAAATTTTGATGATAAGGTCATACCTAGCTTCACCATAAACATTTATACACCTAATTATGACAATGGTTATACTTTATATGATCCATTTATATGAGGTCTTATCTAGGATAGAGATATTGAGATTATTATCATTTTTATTTGTTTTAGTGTTTTCATTCATCTTATCATATTCCATCATAAATATTTCCTAATTTTAGAGTTATTCCTCTTATTCAAATGGTATATATGGTATGTTCTCATTAAACAACTCTAGTTTTTGAATAACCTCTTAGGAGCATGATTATGGATTGTGTTATGGCTAGTCCCTATCATTTTGCTTCCCATTGAGATGATTTATACCATTCTTAAGCCCTCTATGCATCCTATTCCTCCCTTAATTTAACCTAGTCTAGATCCTTCTCCCACTATACCTTTAACTCAGCCTCATCTTGTATCTAATTCTATTTCTCCTTCAAATGATCATCGCCTAGTCTCTCCACCAACCCTACCTCCCTTTGGTGATGGCCTACTTCTTTTATCATAGATTGATCCCCTACCTTTATAATGGGTTGATCAGCCTTTTTATGACATTCACAGAGTTATTAGTCATTAGAATAGATATTTCCAACTACACTAGCCTTCCCTAGCTTCTTATTCTGCCTCCTCTATTAATAAACCCATAAAGTCTACTAACAAGTGTATATGTTGTTACTATGACATAGATAATCATTCCTCCACCCATTGCCAAAATATTTGACAATATATCGACACATTATGTCCTAACCTTCCTTAGTCTAAAGATAATACTATGCATCCTCCTAAGTTATTACCTAAGTATATGCCCAAATATGTATAAGCATATTATTTATGGTAAGAGTGTGGTACCCATCACATCAATCATTGCCACATCCTCCAACAACATCTTCAAGATCACCTTATGACTGTTAGTGTGATTTTATTCCTCCTCCCATAGGTTATTGGAAGAACTACCATTGGGGGGGGGTGATTTAGTGTGAAAAAAATTTCATTCAATTCCATTCATCATTATTTAACCATTCAAACTAAGAATAGAGATATAACAATGCATAAAATAACAATCACATACACATGAATCAAGATATCAACACATGAACACCAAAGCTATGTGGGAAACCCTTATAGGGGATAAAACCCACTATCAAACCACTTGGACTATTATCCTATAATCAATGAAATAATATTTATTTATCCACCAACCCCATAAGGAGCTCAATTCCCTACCTAGTCAAGCACCCACTCAACTAGTATTTAGAAAGATCTAACTTGCAAGGAGGCTAAAACCCCCAGGTAACCAAGAACCAATTTAGACACCTCTTGACTAAGCACCCATTCAACCAAGTACTCTAATTCCACCTTGATATTATTTTCTTCTACAACTAATGATGGACACCTTTCAATCTTTAATACATAAATCTTCCTCTCACATAAGCACACAATTGCCCTTCTTCTTTTTCACTCAACTAACCCTCATAATATATAACATGGATCAACATAACATGATATCATACCTTATTATAAGTTTTAGACATAAAAAACATCAATAAAACATCACTGATCATCTTTTATAAGCTCATGAATCTCTCATAGGTCACTACTCACTGCCCATCTTCTACTCATGTCTTCAATCTTAAGCTCTCTTAAAAATACCTCTCATACTTTGCATTTATAAATATAAATTTAGATACAAACCTAATTTTAGACCCTCTAATGATGTTTCATCATCTCATGAACACATAACATGGATTTATTTCCATCCTTACCCCTCTATTCTTCTCCTTTTGATTGATATTCAATCAAATCCTTTGCACAAGTATGACTAGATAAATAGAACTAATTGACTTTAATTGATATAAGTTACTTGTTCATCACCTTCATAATTATTTTTAGACATTCAACACCTATTACACATAATGTTTTGATGGTTTTTATTACCTTTCCCTTCTTAGAAAACCTTTCAATCCTTTGCTTCTATTCACATACTCTCAACTAGATCAAATAGGCCTAGTAGGTTTCCTTGCTCAAAAAACCCTCATATGACTTAATTATGTCATATTAAATTTATCAACACACTTATATTTATTATTATATGTTTATGTCTAATCCTCTACCTTTTTCTAAAGGTCTCTAAGACCTCCTTCTGCTCTTCAAGGTGCTCTTTTACTCGCTTACACTTTTTCTTATTAACTATCCCTTATTTGATCATAATAGGTCTATAAATATTTACATCATTTTATATATCTCAAACACACCCTCTTCTGATATAATCTTATTTGATTTCACTCTCCTTGCTTAACTAGACCAATTAGGCCTATTTTACCTTGCATTTGTACTTGAAGCTTGCGTGCACCCACCTTGGTTGGCCAAACACCTTTACACACTTTTATTACCATTTTAATGGGTCATAAAACACGTTTCATAGGTGAAAAAATCATAATATAGTTTTATCATACCTCTTAAGATCCAAAACCACCATTAGGCCTAATGGAGACCTAATGCAATTAGGTCTACCTTAAGTCACATGTTTAACTTAGACCAAATTAGACCATATTGAGACTATTAAAAAGAATTAAAAAAATAAAATATACCTCTAATATACCATTTATAACATAATAATATCTCCATACCACCTTTTATTTAAAATCACTCCTTAAACCATGCCATTAGGTCTCTTTGTCATTAGGTTTGCAAACACAAAAAATGTCTGCCTTGCATATATAAGCCAAATGACAAATTTTTCCACAAAAACTTATAAAAAAATTACATTAATAAATAATCCATGACCTCATGGTCCCCAAAATTTCCATTTAATATCACCAAATAAGCCAAAAGATCTCAAACAAACACCTTTCATAAACTCACTCAGAACTGCACACAGGCTCAACAAATCTAGTCAAGAGTCTTTGAATTTTCACACCTTAATAGGAGTTTATAATGAATAATAATATATTAAAAATAACCTATGAGACTTATAAAATAAATTAATGTTAATTATATCATTCAACTCTATCCAAATCACCCCAAAATAATCTCTATAATATGATTTACACATAACTACCTGTAGCTTCAAAAACACAGTCAAGAAGATAAAGATAAGAAAACCCAAAGATATACATTAAAGGAAAAATAAACATATTTATAGAAACTTTATGACCTTATGGTCATTATTAAATCCATTTTTAAATCTTATATCATCCTCAAAACACTAAGAAACACTCCAAAAATCTCACTTTGTTTTGCCAAAAACTACCAAATGTAGTCAACTTTGATATTTAAAAAAAGTTAAATTTTACTTAATGTAATGAAGAAATTTCACTTTTATTTTGTTCATTAAGTAGTTTACTACAAATTTTATTCTTATACCATGCTAAAATTATCAATTTTTTGGTCTTTCATGCATTTATTTGCACACTAGTTTTTTTGGTTTTTACCACAGTCAGAACCTTTGAGTTTGACTTGAAATAAATGCACTTGTATGGACATTTACGACATTCTACCACATATAATATTATCTTAATGGATTCTACTCCAAATTTTTATTTTACACCAACTTAATCTGACTAATATCCTTCCTTCTACAATCACTTCTTTGCTCATTGGTCCAATGCACACACACAGTCATTTGAAATCCAACTTTCATATTTTTGAATTTCAATAACTATTTCTCAAGGCTTAAAATCGATGGTCTTTGCAAAATCACAATTTGCTAGAGCAATTTTGGAGGTTTATAAATTGAGCTAGGAAACACTTCAAGACACCAAATTTGTAGGGAAAGATCTTGTCACTATAGACAACATTTACATAAAAACCTTTGACCAAGTTTGACTTTTTGAGTACCTACAATAAATGCACAAACTTTATGGGTTATTCATATCTCGATGATGTGCAGTGATGGTTTGGCTTCTCTTAAGCTATAATGATGCATTTTTATCTATCCAAAGGTTAATATGAAGTACTAAAACTTTACCAAGACATCTATAAATGCCTCATAGCCTATTCTTTATCATCACTAACCTGCACACTTTCCATATACTCTCCAAACCATAAAACTGACTCATACCTCTATTAGGCCATGCTAGGTCTCTTTTCACACTAGACCTAGAACTTCTAGTCATGATTAGACCTTGAATATACCTTTAATTCCTTTTTGATGCTCTTAATACTTCATTAACATGTCATATATACTTTTACCATGCTCACACACTACTTTTTACATCTTCAAGCTCAAACACATTTATTGTTATCATCACCATACCTCAACATGCGTCATTCGTGCTTAAAGACTAGGACATCAAAAAGACCTACTATAAACCATATCACTTTGAGAAATTCAAGACACTTACTGTATCTCATTACTCAAAAACTTTCTCATGCCAAAACTCACTTAAATTTACTAAGCTTCATTATACATGTCTTCACCAAGACAAGACTAGGCTTTATGAATACCTCACTAGACTATGCTTTTCCACAAGATCACTTCTTAAAACATCAATGACACTCCATTATCTTAATCAAAGACACACTAGAAAGATAAAAAATTCAATCACATATCAATGACCATTCTTACCTTATCATCAATGACATGCTCAAACACATGACATCAATGATAACTTTCAAAAATCTCCCCCTTTTTCGTTGATGGCAAACCACATTGATGGAAAACACACTTCAAGCTGACTATGACTATCAAAAAAAAACTTTTCCATCAATCTGATCTCTCTCCCCCTTTGACATTAATAACAAAGGGTATTTTTAACTATCATCTTGTCTTTTCACTCTCACATGGTCATTCATACATACTCCATTGATCCTTGGACCTGACCACCCATAGAAAAAGTAAGCTCCCCCTTTGTTCATGCACAATTATCTTCAAGATTCTCAAGATACCCGAGTTATCTCCACCTAACTACATCCTCCATCTAGTACATGTATAATTATTACAAGAAATATCATACCTTGATTGAAGATAAAATCACCCACACATGCAATACAAATGCTGATCACCACACTTTATGTAACAATTGCCCTTCTAAAACCCACCTAAAAAAATGCTCATAAGAGCTCTTACACCACCAAATTTATTCAATCTACCTCATTAGGCCAACCTTTATTTGTCATGTACCACCTACCTAAAACTCAATAAGTATTCACCATGCTTCCTCTTATGTATAAGTGTTTCCATGAAGCCTAATAGATATACCCCATTTCATAGAGGCTAGATCAAAGTGAACTTAGAGGATTCCCACATCTTCTCTCTTATCTCCTTGATCATATTGCTCTTATTATACTTATTTCTTTCATTTAGAATATTTTTATGCTTGTCAACCTTATTTGACTTACTATCCTCAACATCTATGATGTTGGTCATTTTATCAACTCTACAAGCTATATTTTTATTTGATTCTATCTCAACTATAACAAGTAATCCATCTTCATTCTTGGGCCCGATCTAATCTTACCTTAGTGACTTTTGTCTCCATACCCATGTTTGACCTTTATCATGAAATTTATAAGATCCATATCTCTTAACATGACTTGAGAATCTATTTACTCCATTTGGATAGAATCTATTGATGTGACCCATCTTATGACAACCAAAACAAATAAACTCTCTCATACCTTTTATTTGATGAAGATTGTAAATTCCCTATGACCAATTGCTTCTCTTCATAAAATCTCTTTCCCTATGACCAAAATGATGACAAAAAAAATGATGTCCATGAAAATAATTGGGATATCTTATTGTTTTGGGATTCTTGATTGGTTTCTTCATGTTTCCCTTCTTGTTTACATCCTTCTTAAATTAGTCTAACTTCTCATGATATTTTTCAAATTTTCTCACCTTGACTATGGTCTTATCATGTTCAACTTTCAAGGTACCTAGCTTGATATTCAATAGATCATATTCAACCTCCTTTGATTTCAACCTTGCATTAACAATCTCTACATGATTTTTTAAACCCTTGATAATATTCTCACTATATTTCTCAACCTCAAACAACTTGAATGTGAGTTGCTCCAAATCTATTTTGAGTTGTTTGTTTTCTTCTTCTCTTGAGATTAGGCTAGCAATTACAAACCCTAACTGATCCTTGATGATCTTCTTATCCCTTGTGGCATACTTAGACATGTCACCCTTAAAATTACATATATTCTCCTTAAGTTATTTGATGACAAATTTTAAATCTTGTTTTTCTTTCCTTAGCTGCTTAGCCGTTTTGTGCTTCTATGATCACCTTCAAGCAATCAAGCCTTTAACAAAGGACCTACTCTGATACCAATGATTAGAATCACAAACAATGAAATGGGGGGAGTGAAATAGTGTGAAAACATTTCATTCAATTCTATTCATCATTATTTAACTATTCAAACTATTATAGAGATATAATAATACATAGATAAGCAATCACATAAGCATGAAGTAAGATATCAACACATGAACACCAAAACTATGTGGGAAACCATCATGGGAGATAAAATCCACTATCAAAAATATTATAATACTATCCTATAATAAATTAACAATATTTATTGAGGCACCAACCCCAAAAGTAACTCCAATCCCTACCTAGTCCAGCACCCACTTAACTGTCCTTAACAAGATCTAGCTTATAAGGAGGCTATAACCTCCTAGGTAATCAAGTACCAATTCATCCACTTCTTGAATAAGCACACACTCAGAAAAGTAATATTATTTCACCTTTATATTATTTCATTCTAAAAATTATGATTGATACCTTGCAATATTTCACACATAAATCTGCCTCTCTCATAAGCACATAATTGCCCTTCTTCTTATTTACTCAACTAGCCCTCATAATCTACAACATGGATCAACACAACATGATATAAAAACTTATTATCAATTTAATACATGAAAAACATTAGGAACACATCATTTATCATATTTTATAAGCTCATGAATCTCTCATAGGTCACTACTCAATGCCCTTTTTCTACTCTTGTCTTCAATCTTAAGCTCTCTCAGACATACCTCTCACACTTTGCCTTTCTCAATATAAATTCAAATAAAAACCTACTTGTATACCCTTTTATTATGTATCATAATCTAATTAACACATTAAATGTATTTATTTTCATACTTACCCCTCTATTCTATTCCTTGTTATTGACATTCAATCAAATCCTTCACACAATCATGACTAAACAAATAGGCCCAATTACTTTGACTTGATACAAGTTAATTTATCATCACCTTTAGAATTAATATTATATATTCATGACCTATTCAACATAATGTTTTTATGGTATTCATTACCTTTCCATTCTTATCAATCCTTTCAATCCTTCACTTATATTCACATACTCTCAACTAACTCAAATAGGCCTAAAGGCTTCCTTTACTCAAACAACCCTCATATGACTTGATTAGTCATATGACCTTGCTCAAAACAATTATATTTCCTATTATAATTTTATTTATGATACTATAACTTCATATAAAGGTCTCCAAGGCCTCATTTTTCTCCTCAAGATGCTCTTTTACTCACCTGCACTTTTTCTTGTTTAGTAGCCCTTATTTGCTCATACTAGGTCTAGAACCCTTGATCTCAAGTAAAAATTTGATCTTCAATTCTCATGGGTAAACCTCTAATGTTATCTGAATTTATTAAACATTATTTTCATAATTTTATTTCTCACACATACCCTCTTCTTCTCTTCTCTTATTCACTTGCACTCTCCTTGCTTAACTAGACCAAATAGGCCTATTTTCCCTTGCATTATACTTGAAACTTGATTACACCCACCTTGGTTGGAAAAACACCTTTACACAATTGGATTATCATTTTAATGGGTCATAAAAAACATTTTATATGTGAAACAATAATCATATATGTTGGTCATACCTCTTAAGGGCTAAAACCACCATTAGTAATAATGCATACCTAATGTAATTAGGTTTGTCTTAAGGCACACGTTACACTTAGACCACCTTGGACCATATTTAGCCTCTAAAAATGCATTTAAAAAATAAAATATACCATTTATAAAATTATCATAGATAAATACCACCTATTAGACATAATCTCTCCTTGAACCAGGCCATTAGATCTCTTTGCCATTAGGTCTGCACACACAAATTTTTTTTGCCTTGAATATTTGAACCATATAAAAAAATATTCCACACAAAATTACTTTAATATATCCTAAATTAATTCATGGTCACCAAATTTTCCATTTTACATCACCAAATAGGCCAAAATACCTCAAACAAATAAATTTCATAAGCTCACTTAGAACTGCACACAAAATCCAAAATCCCAGTCAAGAGTTTATGAATTTACACACCTTAATAAGAGTTTATCATGAATAATAATATATTAAAAATAATTTATGAAACATATAAAATAACTTCATGTGCATTATATCATTCAAATCTATCCAAATTACCCAAAAATCATCTCTACAAGATGACTACACAGAACTGCCTATAGCTTCAAAAACACAGTCAAGAAGATCAAGATCAAAAAACCTATATATATACATTAAATAAAAAATAAAAAAATGTATAAAAATATTATGACATCATGTTAATCATTAAATACATTTTACATCTTATATCATCCTACAAATAATCAGAACACTACTTTAAAAAGATCACTTTGTTCTGCCATAAACTGCCAAAACACAATCAATTTTGATAAGAAATAAGTTAAATTATGATGAATCTCATGAATAAATTATATTTTTAATTAATTAGTTTAATACAACTTTTATTTTCATACCATTCAATAATTCTCAATAGTTTGGTCTCTACATGCATTTCTTTGCACACTAGTGTTTCTAGTTTTTACCACAATCAAAACCTTTGATTTTGACTTGAAATAAATGCACTAGTATATATAGATAGGAAATTACACCACTTTAAGTATGATATTAATTTATTCCAATACAACTTTATATTTTACACCAACTTTATCTGATCACGATACTTCTTATTGACTTTTGGAGAGAGAGATAAGACTAGGCTTTGTGAATACCTCACTAGACTATGATTCTACACAAGATCACTTCTTGGAGAATCAATGACACACAATTGAACTACTAAAATACACACTATAAAGCTAAAATATTCAACCAAATATCAATTACCACTCTCACCTTGACATTAATGACATGTTCAAACACATGATATCAATGACAACTTGTAACATAGGCCACCCATGTAAGAAGGATCCTCCTTCTTCCCCTATGGTCCCTCCACGTATGTTAAATTTTTAATTAATGGTTACTCCACCTATTTTCCCTTATTAACCCATGGTTCCTCCACCTATAGACTCTTCTCCACTCATGGATCCTCCTTCACTTATGGTCCCTTCTCCACCAATGGCTCCTACCTATTGCACAGATCTTACTTTTATTCCTTCTCTTGATTATTCTTTGTATGATGGCCATTATGAGAATTATCCTTAAATTATACCTATATTTTTTAATATAAGAGATTCAAGAAGAGGTATTTTCACAAATTTCACTAAAGATCAATGAGACCCTCACTGTAGTTAGGATCTAGTTTCATAGAGATCTATCAAATGTTATGGATAATATTTATGGATATATTTACCATTATTTATGAACACATCATGGTGTTATTTCAATTTCTTCTTAATTATGGTTTTGGATTGGATGTGTGCTCCAATTTTTTATATATCTACTTTATATCATTTAACTATGTGTCAAATTTTACCTCATTTTATCTATCTTACATGGATCTTTATATTATGCATTATGTGTTGTTTATGGTTTCATTGTCTTTACTTATGATCTCTTACATATTATTTTCATGATTACATGCTTCTCTTTATGATTTCATTTCTTTCCATAATGTCTTTGTCTTTTCTCATGTTTGGTTCCTACCTTATCTCCATAACACAGATAATTATTATTATGATTTGGTTATATAAACCTTGCTCCCATTAGTAAATGCTTCTTTACCATATTATTAGTTAGAAAAAAAGTCCTCTCATTGTACTACTATTTTACTGGTCTACTTTAGATTTCCCATTTATTCCCCTTATTTCCTTTTTCAAACTAAGTATATACATGGTTGAAACTTGAGATAACATACTAGTTCATAAGTAAGCCTAAGTGTTAATAATTCATGTCTTTGGATACTTGATTACTTTATCCAAAGTATAAGGCTCATTTATATCTATCACTTTATCCCTAATGTTGGTTATTCCAAGTCTGTATGGAGGAGGAATCTTAAAATCCATAAAAAATTAAAATCCAAATCGTTTAACAAAAGGTAATGATACAAAAGGCAACATTCAAATTTAAAAATCACACTAAAAAAATGTGATTCAAATCACATCTCATTGTTTTAATCAAAGATTAAAATCCATAGTTTAACTCATGATAGATTAAAGGTCCATTGTGGTATGGTAAGCCAGTAGATTGGACAAAGAGAATAAAAAAAGAACTTTTAGTGCTACCTAATTTTTCACACAAGTACCCAATCTTTGTAGTAGATCAATGACTTTGTAAGAGGTCCTGACGAATAGGAAACATGTTATGGGAAGGTAGGTCCATTTTAATTTTATTGTTCATCCAAAAAAAATGATTTTATCTTAGTATCTCACTTATTTACATATACATCTTTGTGCTTATTGAGAATGAGTATCCTTTGTATATTCGTGGTCACTAGTTACTTAGTGTCTTTTCTGTGTCCTTAGTGTGCCTCATGTTTCTTAAGGTCTTATCATATATGCCTACATTGTGATTTTTACATCAACTCTTTCATTTACACCACTCATAATATTTCCCCTTGATAAATATTTTTGTTAACTAATCATTTCTCCTAGGGATTCCATTTGTGAGTTGCATTGTAAGACCATGGGTAGGACCAAGCCTTCCTCACAAATTACCACATTACAAAAATTTCTTTTAAAATAATTCTCACTATTGTTTCCACCTCATTGGTGTTCCCTTTGTGAGTCTCAGTGTAAGACCATGGATAGGACAAGGCCTTCCTCACAAAATATTCCAATACTCAAGTCATAATGAAATTACGTGTGTCAAATTTGAGATAATTAGTGATTGATTATGAGTTAAACTTCATTGACATGATTTCCATCTTGATATAGTATGTTTTATGATTAATTCATTAATCTTTCAATTTTATCTTCTTATTTTTTGATTGCGTGTATAATTACAACCATTTTCTTAAATTTTTTATACTTCTCAACTTGAATTAGTGTGATCAATTTAAGCTTATTTTTCCAATTTTGTTTCTCTTTTTATAATTCTCAATGTGATTTAAAATTATTGATTGAATTAATTATTATTTTTATATCATTTGGTTTTTTGTTGCCTTCCATTTATTACATTATTTTCATACTTCCAAATGTGATATAGTGTGATTTTACTTGTGTTAACTAGGTGCAAATATTTTACATGGTTTAGAAACATTTGTTACCCCTTTTTTTACCATATTTAGTTTATTATATTTAGTCATCTTTTATTTTTACAAATTTTCCATCATGATATATTGTGTAGTACATTTATTTTTTATTACTTACAATTTTCCAAGTCATTTTTACCTTTTTTAAATCATGCATGTGTATCACATAATGCTAGAAAAGAAAACACTCCACATATATTTCCCATAACATATACAAGAAAATATAAATACATGTGCTATATATATATATATATATATATATATATATGTATGTATGTATATGTATGTATATGTATATATATGTATATATATATATATGTATATATGTATATATGTATATATATTTATATATGTATATATGTATATATGTATATATATGTATATATGTATATATATATGTATATATGTATATATATGTATATATGTATATATATATGTATATATGTATATATATATATATGTATATATGTATATATATATATATATATATATATATATATATACATATATACATATATATATATATACATATATACATATATATATATATATACATATATACATATATATACATATATACACATATATATATATATACACATATATACATATATACATATATATACATATATATATATATACATATATACATACATACATACATATACATATATATATATATATATATCATGTTTTTTATATAATACAAAATAAATTTAGCTCTAAGGTTGGGTTCCATCATGCCTATCCTCTAGCCTAGCCATGCTACCCATAGATGCCTAGGATTGTACCATGTGCATAGTAAATTTTAACGAGTAAGCCCAGGATCTCAACCCTACTACCTATCCCTATAGATTGGACACCTAGGCCTACACCTATCCAAGATGGATAGTGGTAGCCATGTGTGTCATTCTATCCTAAGCTAAGGCATTATAGGCTTATGCCTCTCCCTTTTAAAACCCCATCAATGGTTTCAATCCATATTTTCATGTCTACATTAGCCTCGTGGCCTCCCCCACTAATGAGCTCAGAATATGGTTCATTATTGACATGTTATTTCTCTCAATTTATCTCTCTAAGGATATTATCTTATGCAAATCTTAGATTGTTAGATAGCTATTACATGGAAAATAGATATTTGTCTTGTTTATATTGAACCAAAGACTAAGCCTTTACTTTTTCATTAATGCCTAATACATAACATGTTTTAGTGATTTTTGTTATGAAAAATGCTAAAAAAAAAGACACATGCAATGTAAAGTGAATGTGCAAATTTGATCTTCATCCAGCAAAACTATGGACTCTACAGGCTCATTTCTATGGACTATGTAGGCTTGTTTCTATGGACTCCACAGGCTTGTTTCTATAGACTCTACAGGTTCATTCCTACCGACTCTACAAGGTAAATTCAAGGAATTCTATAAGGACAAAGCTACAAATGGGGACGCTGATGGCCATATAGGATAAGTGAGAATCATTCCACCTAGAATCAAATAAGGAAAATAACCGTCTGCTATTTTATAGGATTTGATTTTGATAGAGTTGTAAATATATTTGATCTTAAGACTATTATAGGATAGGATATCTATTTTATTGGAATAATTGGATCTCTTAGAAATCCAATCTCCTATCTTTGGATGAGTGGATCGACCAAGGAATCCTATTCCTTTGCATCCTATTTTGAGTTGATTATATTAATATAAAATGTAAGATTTTCATATATTATATATATTAGGTATCAAATGATAGAGAGCAGATAAGAGAAGAAAAGATTTGTACAAGCTTATTACAGGTTTTAGACAGATTATAATCATTTCAATTTTATGAATTAATAATTTAGTTTCTAGCACTCATTAATCTTTGTTCTTGAGTTTGAGAGGAGCAAGGGCCCACTCTCCTTAGAACCAGGAACTATGTACGATATTTATATTATGTTTTACTAATTCATTGCTATAATTAATTAGAATCTTGTTACTCATAAAAATATTAAAATAAATTCACAGTTTAAAAAAAACATTTTCTTATTTCAAAGTTATTTCCTTCTAAGCAATGTGTGTTTTCCTTTATAGCAAACATGTAAAACAAATTTCTTTTTGTTAGTGAAGAAGTGTGATTTTACTTTCCATGCAAGCGTAAATAAGAGTGTGATATGTTACTTTCATCAAAAGAGTGGATTGATTTGATTTCTTCTTTTTTAGCAAAAGAGTGAATCACATAGTTTAGGACACATTTCTTTCTCTAGTCAAAGTTAGAATAGGACAATAAAACACCCCCACAAGCAGCCTTCTAGATCTACCATCCCATACCTTATTGCAGACAGCTTTAGACACCAGCCCTGGTTGATAAAACATCAATTGAATATTGATTAAATGAGGAGTTAAATGACACTCATCATTTTTGGCACCATTATCAGGGAATATAAGGTGTTAGTATGGTAATACTTATTGTTTTAGAGTGAAAAGTAGAAAACATTATAAAAACCCATAAAATCCTATAAAAATTTAATAAATTGATGTACCATCCTAGAGGTTCTAAAGGATGATTTATCCTAAAGTTTCCACCAAGAACAGAAGTGGACACTCCTTTAACATCTCTAAGTAGTGAACCAAAAGATACAAGTGAAACCTATTTGCAAGAATCATCTGAAACTTGGATAGAAACCAGGCCATTGCCACAAGCAAGCCCCATCGAACAAATTCCTTAGGATCAATCTCTTGTAGGAAGACACTATTTAGAAGTTGCAAAGGATTTAGAAGAGGAATTTAAAAAATCTCTAATTGAAGAAAATTTTGATAATTTTGAACAACCCATAACTAATACCATAAAGATTCAATGGGAAGATCATCCTAGTTTTGAAACATCATCAGAAGAAGAAATGAATCTCCAATAAAATCAACAACTTGCACAACTAGGAAGGACTTTCTCCTTTCCTATTATTTTAGATCCTAATGATCAAACCCCCATGAAAAATATTTCACCAAATAAATTACCAAATTTTTGGGAAAGAGCTACAGAAGATTGTGATCAATTCTTGTTTGAGTTTAAGGTGCTATGTCAAATTTATAATTACACAATAGATGGCCAAAAATTAAAACTATTTCCCTCTACACTTAAAGATGAAGCTATGAGATGGTTCATGGGTTTACCTGGCGATTCTATTAGAACATGGGATGACATGGAAACATAATTCTTGAACAAATACTAAGATTACTACCGAGTGCAAGAAAGAAAAGAGGATTTCTTCAAAATCAAACAAAATGAGGATGAATCTTTAGAGGATTATTTTGATAGATTCATTTTCACTCATAAAAGAAATAATTATCCACTCACTGAAGACATTCATAAATTGATTTTCTTGAAAGGGTTGGATGAAGACACTAGATATGCCTTAAATCTAATGGGTAGAGGAGATATAAATAAGTTGGCTTTCGATCAAATTTTTGAGCTTTATACCAATTACTCTTGAATGAAACCTGGAATTGGGAAAGGAAGATTTGGGAAATCTAATGAAGTGGGTAAGTTATTAGAATAATTTTCTAATGTAAAGATAAATATCTTGGCTACACTAAATAGTACTTTGGATGGCCTTCAAGCTAAGGTAAATGCAATAGAACTCTTAGCAATCTACTATCCTAAGTGTATATAGAAACACACCCTTAGAGACTGTCCACTAGATAAAACCAATGTTTCATCATGTGGGATCTGTGATGCAACAGATCATGATACCAAACATTGCACCCTTCTGCCTATTTTAAAGAATCAAATGAAAACACAAGTCCAGTCCACTAAAGAATTAAATTATATTCAAAGATAAAGCGTTGTCCCACAAAACTAGGTTCAAGGATAGTTTAATGCAATAAATCCAGTTAGTCCATGGATGGCACCATGGAATGTTTTAGTTCTTTTACCACTTTGGAATCAACCTCAAATTCCGTTAATTTAAAATCCATGGGCAGGGCAAGATTGGATGCCAACACCCCCATGTATGGTGCCACAACCACAACAACAATGGGTAACACAACAATAATGGATGCCTTAGTCATATAAATAATGGAATTAGCAGTGGAACCCATAGTCACAATATACCCAACCAAGAATAGCACTTCAATAACAAACTATTATGCCACCCCTAGTTATTTATTAACAAGGACAAATCAATCAACCCTCAATCCCTGCAAAACCAATAGCAAATCCAAAAAATAAACAACCATCATCTGTTTATGTTAATGAACAAGAAGATACAATCAATGTTGGATCTATTGAGTGTTCAGATATACATTTGAGATTAGAGAAAACTATATAAAAACCTGAGGTTCTCATTTTTGAGATACTTGATGAAAATGAAAAGATAGAATCATCTCAATTAAACACTAGAGAGGCCGAAATCAAAATAAGACCTGAAGCAAACAAAGAAAAAACTACTACCCCAGTAGTTCCTTTTCTAGAAAGATTAATAGAAATTGGTATTAAACCAGAATCAAACTTGGTCTAGGAGTTGCAAAAGATCAATATTGAGGTACCCCTTCTACAAACCATTAGGGATATGCATGAATTAAATAAGATCATCAAAAACCTTTGTATCAAGACACCTAGAAGGAAAGTAAAATATCCTAGAACCATTCATGTTGATGGAAAAGTTATTGATTTATTAGCAAGAAAACTATTAGTTCTAAAATATGCAGATTTGGGAAGCCCAGTGATCACAATTACAATCAAAGGTAAATAAATTCCTAACATCTTGGTAGATTTAAGAGTAACAATCAATGTTATGACAAATGATACTCTCCATGCATTATCTCTTATGAGAATGCAATCTACAACTACCATTCTTCAAATGGTGGACCAGTCTGTAACAAAACTAGAAGGGACTATAGAAAATGTTGAAGTACTAATAAAATCTTGGGAGTATCTAGTAGATTTCATGGTTTTGCAACCTAAAAAAAATAATCTAGGATATCCCATAATCCTAGGTAGACCATGGTTGGCTACTGTATTAGCATTGATTGATTACAGGTAAGGAGACATGACCATTTCTAATGAGAAAATCCAAATGCATCTCTTTGTATCCTCCTACAAAACCATCAACAAATTGCATACAAGAAATTTGGGTGGATGAATCAGACAACACATTAAACATCATTTCCTCATTAGCTATGATCACAATTAAAAAACACTTAGAAGAATTGAATGGAGATATATATGTAGAATCTATGGACTCTACCAGTCAAAAATACATGGACTCTACCAGTCTAAAATCTATAAACTTTGCCAGTCTAAAAACTATAGACTACCTTAGTTTAGGATTCTTGGGTCAAACAGAATATTTTGAAACCTCCACTTCTACTACCTTTATTGTTTCTTCACCATATGATCATGGATTGATTCAGGAAAGTGTATGGATTGATTATTTCATTGTTCTTTAGTAAGATTGATTCCTCCTGGAAAAGAGTTTGTTGATAATTTAACTATGTTTCATAAGCTACTTCCTCATCCATGTCCTCTAAACTCATTGATTAGTGAGTTTAATAAAATAGAATCCAACTACCCAGGTATAAAACCAATCATGGTATTACCTGGAAAGATTTTGAACATCAATAGTTGGTTAACAAATGAAGAGGAAGATCAACTCTTTAAAGTACTAAAAAGACATACCAAGGCTTTTACTTAGGATTATATCAACATGAAGGGAATTTAACCCAGCATATGCACTCATCACATTTACATAGAATCTATCAAACTGGTCAGACAACCACAAAGAAGAATAAATCTAAAAGTTGCTGGAAGCTAGGTTTATTTACCCCATCTCAGACAGCCAGTGGATTTCACCTCTGCTATTTATGCCCAATAAAAATGGAAAATTAATTATATGTGTAGATTATAGAGAATTTAACAAAGAAACACTCATAGATTACTTTCCTTTACCTTTCATTGATCAAGTTCTTGACAACTTGGTAGGGAAGATATTTTTTTGTTTCTTGGATGGGTTTAGTGGGTATAACCAGATAATGGTAGTAGCTAAAGATCAAGATAAAACTATGTTTACCTACCCTTGGGGAACTTTTTCTTATTGAGTACTTCCATTTGGACTCTATAATGCTCCAACAACCTTCTAAAGAGTAGTTCTGGTAATATTGTTTGACCTTATAAATTATTATGTTGATGTATATATGGATGACTTCACCATTTATGGTGAAACTTATGAAGAGGCTCTTACCAATTTGGAAAGAGTATTGATCAAATGTAAGGAACACCAATTATCTTTGAGCCATGAGAAATGTTTATTGATGATGGATGAAGGAATAGTCCTGGGACACCATATTTCTGTAAAAGGCATTCAAATAGATCTAATGAAAGTCAAAATAATCTCCAATTTACCCATTCCACAAACACAAACTAAAATTAAGTGTTTTTTGGGACATGTTGGTTATTATAGATGCTTCATAGATAAGTTTAGACAAATAGTTTCCCTTATGTTTCCCTTGCTTATAAAAGATAGTACATTCAAATGGAGTGATAGTTGCCAGTAGCCCTTTGAGACCATCCAAGCTAAACTTGTTACTGCTCCAGTATTGAGAGGACCATATTGGACTAATCCATTCCATATAACATAGATGCTTCTAATACAACACTAGGAGTAGTCCTTGGACAAAAGGATGAAGAGGGAAACATGTATGCTATATATTATATTAGCAAAAACATGACACCTGCTGAGAGAAATTACACCACAATTGAGAGGGAATTCCTAGCTATAATCTATGCAATTGAAAAATTCAAACACTACATAATATGCTACAAGTTATTTATCTATATAGACCATTCATCTATTAGATATCTTACCAAAAAACTAATTGTAGGAGGTAGGATTATTAGATGGTTATTGCTCTTACAAGAATTTGATGTTGCTATTATAAAAAAACTAGGGAAGTCTAATGTGGTGGTTAATTTCTTGTCAAGAATAAACACTACAGGTGAAGAAGAACCAGTGGAAGATGACTTTCCAAATGAACAACTATTTACTATTTCACCAAAATCTCTATGGTTTGCTGATATAGCCAATTACCTCACCATAGGGAAGTATCCTCTACACTTTTCACAAAAATAAAAGAAACTTTTAATCAAAAAAAGCTCTTTCTTTCAAATGGATTAATGGAATGTTATTTAAACTTGGACTTGACTATGTGTTTCACAGGTGTGTGACAAATGATGAAGCTTATGATATCATCAAAGCTTGTCATGATGAAATAGGAGGAGGTTATTAATCAACTCAAAGAACCATACATAAAATCCTAGGAGCAGGATACTATTGGCCTCACCTTCATCAGCAAGTAAAAAGATATGTTAGACACTGTGATGCTTATCATAGAATTGGATAGCCTACTATTTCAATAGAGATGCCTCTACACCCTCATACTCAATTTATTTTAGAACCATTTGAGAAATTTGATTATATAAGTCTAGTGAATCCTCCTTGTAGAGGAAGAGAATATCTCTTAATATGTACAGATTATGTGACCAAGTGGGTAAAAGCGGAAGCATTAACTCATGCAAGAGAAGAGATGGTAGCTAATTTATTATATTTCAAAATCATGCAAAGATTTGGTGCTCCAAGAGAGATAGTCTCAGATCAAGGACTGTAGTTCATGTCAAACATGATAAATCACTTCATGCAAGTGTATCAAAATTAGCACAGAAAAACATCTCCATACCATCTGCAGGCTAATGGGTAAGTTGAAGTCACCAACAGAGAACTAGAAACTATTTTAACCAAGGTTGTTAATTCCAATAGAAAGGATTGGGAAGATAAGGTACCAGAAGCTATTTGGGCCTATAATACTACTTAGAAAACAACTAGATTTTCAACTTATGAATTGGTTTATGGTAAGAAGCCTTTATTCTCTGTTGAATTTGAATCATAAACTCTAAAAATAGCTATAGAAGTAGGAATTGAATTAGAAAAAATATAGAAATAAAGAATCCTATAGCTTAATCAACTTGATAAAATGAGGATGGAAGCACTACAAAGAACTAAATTGGTATAACATCAAATAAAAGTTTGGCATGATTCACAAATCAAGCAATGGAAGTTTCAAAAAGGAGATTGGGCATTGTTGTTTGATTCCAAATTTTAACAGTTTAAAGGAAAATTACAAACAAGGTGGTTGGGACCTTATCAGATTAAGGAGGTCTATGAAAATGATTTTGTTAAGTTAATACCTATTGATGACAAAAAAAGAGCTTTGTTAGTCAATGGACATAGATTGAAGCTCTATCAAAAACTTCATAGCAAAGAATAATTTTTTCAAAAGGTAAAGGATCAAGTAGCTATTATGGAGAGCTCTGCTTCTTCTAGTGAACATGATCCTTGATAATCATATAATCTATTAAAAAATTTAAAATTTTTTATCAATAGTGAAAATCTTTCCAGGGACGTTATTGACAATCCATGCCCAAAAAACTAGCTTGCTGGCTGACTATGCATTACAAAAAGGGCTTTGGCTAGAAAACTAGCAATGGTTGGCCAAAGTGTAAAATTAAAAATTTATAAGAAAATCTCATCATGACATTATGATTGGTCATCTCCATGCAATAAACTAATCCATGTAAACTTATTTATGTAAGACACATGGCGAGCAAAGGATAATGTCTAAGGTTAAATTAAGTAAGACATATATTTTATTTATCTATGTTTAGTTAACTAATTATCTTCAATTTAATTAAGACTTATTCTACAGAGATAACCCAAATTTGAATCTTCCAAAATAGAATGATGTGACACATGCCATAATAAAAAAACAAGCATGCAATCGAGCTGCCAAAGGTGTATAGATAAGTGCACATATTTGATATAATCAATTGAGTCATCAAGTATCATAATGATGGGATGCCATAAAAAGGGTTTTTAAATAAAGTAATGAATTGATGTCATCATCAATGTGACATGTCATCATTTCACATAACTTGTATTTGATATAGTTAGGCACCGCAAATTTAATCACATCAAACTATGTAGAAATTTGTGGTGCCTAACTATATCAAATAATCACATCAAACTATGAACTCATGTAGTTGTAGCATTTCATGCGAACCATTTTATTTTAATAGACTTCAATAGAAGCTAGTCTACAGATCCTCCTTGATTGTCACTTAAAAATCCTCAGTGACTGTTGCCTACCAATTTCAACAAAAGACAGGTCTACACCTCAATTATAGTTAAAAAATAGAGTTGACTATAAATCTACATAAAAATGGGACAGAAGACAAGATCATAGCTAAAGGATTGAGTAAAGTTTCATAAAGATAAAGCTTTTGTGGCAGTGTTTAGAGCCAGTCACTAGCTACCTTTCATTGAAAGTTTCCAAGGTTTTGATGAAACAATGGTAAGTGAATTCATCACTAATCTCACCCTTGAATTTTCAATTGTGAAAATCATTGTTATTCCTATTACAACTCAAGTTATAAGCCAAATTATACAAGTTCTAGAAGAAGGAATGAGAGCTCCAGGCAGAATTTCATTTAGTGATTTAATTAGTTAGTTTAATGGTAATAAGTAGATTGGGACTTCATGTCTAGTATATTCCAAGGAAAAATTAAAAGGGATTAGTAGAAATTCACTTCCTAAAACTTGGAAATTTGTTTCCAAGTGGGTAATCAAGTATATCATTTGTGAAGGGCAACATAGTCTTTTAAGGGGAGATGCCATGAAAATGTTAATACATCTTAAGCATGAGAGACAAAACCCTCAGTATAAAATTAATCTCCCATCCTTATTATATGGTGCTCTACAAGTTATGTCTATAACCCCTAATGTTTCTCTTAGGCATCACGGCCTTCTTCATCTCATTATCCAACATCACTTCTTTCAGCAAGGACAAGAGGTTTGGGAGGAATTTTAGAATAGTATAGCACAACAAATTCTATATTTTCCTACATAAGAAACCCCAAATTCATCATAGGAATGCTCATCTCTACCTACTACATCAACTGAGAAAATAACACTAAATAAAAAATCATAGACTACAATCCCAACAAAAAATCCTTCTTCTTCTTCAAGAGAATTCACAAGGTCTCAAATCCCTAAAGTTTCAAGGTCTCCACAAGAACCTCATGAATTTATAGTACAACCAATTACCTTGTTAAGAAGAAGAAAATTGAGATGAAAGGCTATTACAGAACCTGAGAAGACCAAGGGATTGATGGTTGAGAAGGAAAGCCAACTAAGTGTAGCTCAAAGAGTGACCAAAATAAGGAGGAGGCTCATTCTGACAGATGAAGATGAATAAAAAGCTATAGACATTCTAGAAAGTCTTAAAATAGTATCTCACTCCCCCATACATCAAAATATCCCTGAACCTATAGATATTGAAGAAATTCCTTATGAAAGGAACTCTCCAATCATAATGGAGGAGCCAATTCTAGAGGAAGATCTACACACAGTAGAGGAATCAAGTATGGTATAACAATCACATGTTCCAGTTGAAATTATAATGGATAAAGGGAAAACTGTATGTACCAATGAGAAAGGTGAATCATCTAATCTAAATGATCCTATTTTGTAGTTAACTTTGAAGCTTTCTCAAGCTCAAGATCTTAAACAACAACAAATAGTTGACATTACTGACTTGATCAGTCAATTACAAAACAAGGATAATCTCCACTCATTATTGGTGTAGAAATTAGATACAACATTTACTAATCATGTATTAGAAGTTCAAAAATTGGAGGAAATAATAAAGGAACATGAAATTGAAAAAATAGATCTTTAGATATATATAAATTCTAAAGAAGGAAAATAGGAGATTGCAAAGTTTGGTAAACTCTTCCAAAGCACCTGTTATTGCACCTCCTCCTCTGGTATTTGTTGACCACAATTGTCAAACAAGTGATCTAGGTATTCGTCCCTTACAAATACTACATCAAATTGAAGAAGAATATTCTGTACTTAAATAGAAAAACAAATATGCAACTTCTTCAAATAAACTCTTGGAAAATGAAAAGAAAGAATTAGAAACTAAAGTCCAAGATTTAGAAGAAAATTTACAAGATGCATGAAAATTAAGGGAAACTCTTTTGGCATGTAGGAATCCTTCTCTTGCATACATTTTATTTTTATTTGAATAATTTTATAGATGGTAGATTTTTTGGATTTCTTGTCATCTTCCTTACTAAATTTTATAGCCAACAACATTTTTGGAAATTTTCTATAGTGTTTAACTTGATCAGCAGGATTTGCTTTGTGAATTTTATTTACATGATTTTATTCTAGGAGACCATGAACACAATAAAATTTTGATAAACCTTCATGTGGGAGAATTTCAACTAAGGGCATTACATTCTATATTCAAAAATCAAATAATATGTAAAAGTAGATTTAAGGACTATACAAATCATGTTAAGACTATAAGATTGTGTCTGACCAGCCTTTCCTATTCCCGGATTGATCAAATAGAATTGTAACTATACTTTGTTAAATGATGAGGTTAAAACACATTATTTACAGGCTCTATATGATTGTGCTATTTATTTTGATTTATTTTCAAAATAGAGTTTTGATTTAGTGGTGGTTGCAAGTGTAAATAGATGGGATGAACTTTTAGTGCATCTTAAAATATGAGAGATCATGTCTCCAAATAACTTAAGATGGAGTATCAGGAGAGCATCCTCAATTTTGGAAATCTTAATAGAGGTAATAAACTCTGTGGGAGAGCATATATAGATTGGCATGAGATATAGACCCCCTTTGTTGATCATACCTATTCCAGGATGGCAGAATTGGGCTCCATAATCAGAGGAACGATTAAATATATGGAAGCAAATGATTTAAGTGCATCATGGATTTACAAGAAATTTAGAAAAACATATAACAAACAAATTTGATGAATATGATCTGAGTCAAAGTGTGGAAAGGAAAAACTAGAGCTATGAATGCCAATATATGTTTGTAATGAGACTTGTAAAAGGTAAGTCTTGGGGGAGATGATGAGCTCAGAATATGTCTCATTATTAACATGTCATTTCCCTCAATTCATCTCTCTAAGGATATTATCTTATGTAAATCTTAGATTGTTAGATAGCTATTACATGAAAAATAGATATTTGTCTTATTTATATTGAACTAAAGACTAAGCCTTTACTTTATCATTAATGTCTAATACATAGCATGATTTAGTGATTTTTGTTGTGAATAATGCTCAATAAAAAGACACATGCAATGTAAAGTGAACATACAATTTTGATCTTCATCTAGCAGAACTACGAACTTAGCAGGCTTGTTTCTATGGACTCCGCAGGCTTGTTTCTACAGACTCTGTAGATTCATTCCTACCAACTCTACAAGGTCAATTATGAGAATTATGTAAGGACAAACCTACAAATGGGGAAGCTATCAGCCAAATAGGATAAGTGAGAATCATTCTAGTTGGAATCAAATAAGGAAAATAACCACCTACTATTTTGTAGGATTTACTTTTGATAAAGTTGTAAATATATTTGATCTTAAGACTATTATAGGATAGGATATCTATTTTATTAGAATAATTATATCTCTTAGAAATCCAATCTCCTATCTTTGGATGAGTGGATCAACCAAGGAATCCTATTCCTTTGCATCCTATTTTGAGTTGATTATATTAGTATAAAATGTAAGATTTTCATATATTATATATATATTAGATATCAGATAAGAGAGAAAAAGATTTGTACAAGCTTATTATAGGTTTTAGATAGACTATAATCATTTCAATTTTATGAATTAATACTTCAATTTTTATTACTCATTAATCTTTGTTCCTGAGTCTAAGAGGAGCAAGGGCCCACTCTCCTTGGAACTAGGAACTGTGTACAGTATTTATGTTATGTTTTACTAATTCATTGTTATAATTAATTAGAATCTTGTTACTCATAAAAACATCAAAATAAATTCACAGTTTAAAAAAACATTTTCTTATTTCAAAGTTATTTCCTTCTAAGAAATGTGTGTTTTCCTTTACAGCAGACATGTGAAACAAATTTCCTTTTGTTCGTGAAGAAGCGTGATTTTAATTTTCATGCAAGTGTAAATAGGAGTGCGATCTTTTACTTTCATCAAAAGAGTGGATTGATTTGATTTCTTCTTTTTTAGTGAAAGAGTGAATCACATAGTTTATGACACATTTATTTCTCTATTCAAAGTTAGATTAGGAAAATCAAACACCCCCACAAGTAGCCTTCTATATCAACCATCCCATACCTTACTACAGATAGCTTTGGACACCCACTAGTCTAAACCATCCCACCTAAGCTAGGGTAGATGGTGCAATAATATCATGTAGCATGGTGGGGTCATATGGAGCCATCACCCTATCCAGAATGTCATGGTGCATAACCATAACCAAAGATCCCCATCTGATCTCTTTTATCATAGGATCTATAAAACCAAAACTAGACAGACATTAGATCGCATATATATATATATATATATATATATATATATATATATATATATATATATATATATATATATATATATATATATATATATATACTAGTTAAAATCAATCAATTTTCTATAATAACATGAAACTAGTATCTTATCTCAAATATTAAAACCAAATTACAACATTTATCACTAGTGATGATGTCTCCAACCACCATATCCTCATTTGTTCATCCATCGAGCATAGTCTCTCCATATATTTAACCACCGAGCACCTCCTTCATAGTTTGCCTATATACTTGTTCAAAGACAAGATTCACCACTCAAGCATGTCATGATCCTATCCTAAGATGTGCCTCTATGGACTAGCTATATCATGGAGTAGATATTGGGTCCTTTTATGCTATAACCCTTGCCTATGCCTGCTCTAATCGATAATGCCTCTATTTATGTTGTGGATAGGCTAGTCATTTCTACTATGGTTTCATATGTGGTGCCTACATATAAATTCATATCCTTTATTCATGTTTTTGTCTATTATTGTGTTTGACTAGTCTATGGTCTATCACATCATGACCTAATAATAGGTATCTCCATTGGTACTCCTCCTCCTCTCCCCCTCAACTTTCTAGCATGTTATGCCCAATAAATAAGCACTACTACAAGGGAAGCTAGGTGTGGGAGTATGAACTATCTTGGAAAGCATGCCACTAAATGTGGATCCACCTATGAAGAGTAATGGCCTATGATCCACACCTATTCTAACCCTATCAAAATGGTTAACCAACTAGGCCATATAATAATGATGTGATTGTATAGCTATCACACAATCTCCCCTCATGTGATAGTCTACAATGTTGGCATATAGGGTACGACCTGAGCTACATGGTTTTATCTCTATCACATGACCCAAATTAACCTATCATCAACCACATGGGGCAACCCAGCTAGCTGATACATGGGGAACCTCTCATATATCCAAACACTCGATAAAATAGTAGGTCATATGGTGTTATGGCCTTTATACAGCATCCCACACATATATATGCATGATCTGGACCCAGATGATAACCCTAAAGTTTTAGAGTGCCCCTTGATATAATATGGAATGACACAAGGCTATCATGTATAGTGGTACCTTATCATCTAAATTTTGACACAACACATGTGCTTTCACATGTCTTATCATGGCCTTCTAGATGTTTGGAAACTCCACAATATATACATTAAAAAAAAATCACCCTTAATCTAGGGAATATATTATCAAATCATGTTTCTATAGGTACAATCATTAAGTGGGGGGTGAATTAGTGATGTAATATATTTAATCCAATTCCAAACTCTTCAAACCCTTAATCATTTAACACATACATTCATGAATCATACACATCATGTTCATAACAATGAATAAGAAAGATAATTCAATATTAATCACACAACACAAGGATTATGTGGGAAACCCTCATGGAGGATAAAACCCACTCTCAATCCTATAAACACATGGACTAATTGTCCTATAATTTTATTAAAATCATGAGACTTTAGTGAAGCACCCACTTCACAAGGAACACTAGGCCCTAAGGATGGACAAGCACCTCTTGCCCTAGATGTTGAGAACCCATGACAAAACATATGAAATGAACATGTCCTAATATATTATTTCCTTCCAATCTAATGGAGATATAATTAATATCAACTCTCTTCAACCCTACACTCTCTCTAGCCTTCACACCCTCTTAATGCATCCAAAACCCCCTTTTGGATCACTCTATCCTTATTCACACATACTCAATTAAAAAACCTAAAATAACTCTATTATGATATTAAAATTATGACCTATAGGTCATGCACACAATCCTTAACTTATTATTCTCTTTATTCCACCCACTAGGCACATTCATACTTCTCTATCCTTCATATCTCCACTCTATAAATCATCACCTTTGATTTTACTCTTTATAGAGTCTTCATGATTTCCATCTTCCTAGTCAGCCATAAGACTTACCTTAAACCTTAAGGTTTATATCACACTAATAAATATCTCAATACCACCCTCATAGGTTGACCATATAATCCATGGGTCACCCTTAAGCAGCTACACCTTTCAATTAGGCCTTAATAGCCCTTATAGGTCTCATGGAGACTTATTTACCCCTTTAACACTTCACTGAGTGAATTAGGAACATAGATGCATAGATAGATACATAGATGGTCCTAATGGATTCTCAAAACACTCTCAAATATACATAGATGGTCCTAATGGATTCTAAAACACTCTCAACTTTATAATTCACATTAAAACATCAAAACACCATCAATACAAACACAAACATCCATCTCAGGTCACTTGCATAAGATGGTCAAATGCACAGTCAACTTTGGAGCTTAATGCCTATAATTGTACAAATAGTCAAACCTTCTAATAAGTTTTTTTATTCCCCTTGAATTCCTTTACAACTTTCCATTTTAATCCATTAACACATTCATTCATATGATCAATATATAATCAAAACAATCAACACTACTTTTCCTTTGTTAATTTGAAAATTAAAATTCCAATGGTCATTGTTTAATCCAAAAAGCTTTAGACACATGTCTTCATCTCATGCCCCCTGTAAACTTGATAAAATTTTATCTATCAATATCCTTAGGAATCTTATAGCCTTTAATTTGTTCCTATCATTAATATTTGATTTGGATTTTTGAGATTGTGATACTTGGCAGCCCTGTGTGACTTTTGTGTACCTTATTATCAGTATCCATTTAGTTAATGATCTTATGCCACTTATCATCCCCACTTGTCTTTTGTGTACCTTGATATCAGTATCCATTCATTTAATTCTCTTACACCACTTATAATCCCATTATGTCTTCTATGTTTATTAAATTATTGACTTTATTCACACCATTGATCTCCATCTGCATGGTTGAATGTGTGTTGTCAATCTTTAATCTAAATGTTCAAACATACATCATTGATCTATTAATCATACGATCAAACACAAGCCATTGATCTGTTTCTAATTCATAATGGTTGTGACACATGGCACCATCACATGTATTATCAATATTCTTTAATCTATTGACTTTATGTTCATCATTAGATGTCCATCTGCATGATTGAACATGCATCATAGATCTTTGATATTGTAAATTGGCTAAGTATGGAAACTAGTGAAATTTACTTGGGAGACCAATTTTTCACTACCATAACTTTTTTTATACATCATTTCAGGACCTAAAACATGGATCACATGATATCCTCTCATATTAGTCCATATACCAAACTTATCTCGATACTTTTACACATGTAAATGTTGATGTCATTAATCTGATTACTCAGCCTTATCTGCCAAGATGATTAGGCAAACCTAGACATTTATATGACTACTTTGATGAGTTCATTTCACTTTAAAAATCACTCAAAGAACTCATAATACCCCATATGGTCTTTGAAACATGACCATACCATTAATAACATCCATCAACTACCTCACTAAGTCGAACACTAAAGACCCATGCAATAACATTGAAGCACACTTTGTCATTATCATTATAACACACATGACACCTCATAAAAATACTTGGACACCTTAGATACATCATTAAAAAATATCCAAAAATATATACCCCTTTTTCATTGATGTCAACACCAATTATAATGCTTATGCTCAAACTCTTTCTCTCTCTTCAAGCACTTTCTCCCCCTTTGACATAATGACAAAGTGGGCACCAACTGATCCTAAGGACCTAAAAAGACTTAAAATACCAAAAAAAGGAAAGGAAAAACTTTGAGAGATGATAAAAACTCCCCCTAACACTGTGCATACCTCTTCTTACCTTAAACTTCTCAAGCATGCCCCATGACTACACTTTTCTTTGATCATACTCTGCTCTATGAAGATAAAACATATAATAACACCAAAAACTGCTTGAACTCACATTGAAAAAATTGATAAGGACCCCCCCTAAGTCAATTGAGCTTAGGAAATCTTTAATAACCTCAATAACATCTCCAATCATGAATAAATTTCATACTTTCCTTCAAATTTTCTCTCACAAGCCAACCCCATGATCATCAATAGATGAACAAGCCAATCTAAACTTTACAACACCCTTATCTTTCTTGGTAGACACCTTCAAGACTTAAAATTTCATATTTGAATTACAATCATTTTCCTCCTCAAGCATTTAAAAAATAATCATCCAAATCTACCTCTACACCATAGTTCTTTCACAAACCTACTTATCAATTAACTCTCACTTTGCACAAATCCTCATCCAATGAAGACAACACACTTTAAAATTATTTTGAAGAACATTTTGTCAACCCATTTGTCCATTTAAACCTATTAATAATCCTTAGACCTCAACTCCTTAGGGAAGACAACTTACCATCATGAGCAAAAACACTAGATTATAAGAGAAACTCGGTCAACACACCATCTTCCGATAAATTTCCACCTCTAAAACTTATATCACACCTAGATGCCATCAATACATACTTTTGGACCAAATTTTTAAGTCATACTACTTTGGGAACCCATAGGTCCTTGAAATGGATTTTGACCTGCAACCCTTCATGTAAGAACTAGGAAATTTGATATCATTCAAAAATCTTCAAAAGGCATATAAAATATCTTCAAGACTTGAAACCACTATAACACACTATAACAAGTTCAACACACCTTTATATGTAACTAGAACATCTTGACAACTCACCATCCTTTATTAGACACCTGGAAACATCCATACTCTATCCTTAGGACCAAAGTCCCTAAAACAATAAGAGCACACATGCTTGCTTCTCCAAATGAAATATGTCTCCTCAAAAACATATATAGAGACACCCTAACCCATAATGTCCTATAACAATGTGAGACCAGAAGTTTCACACATCTCCTTTTTTACTTCTTTGATCCTCTTGTATCTATAGGAATGATTGTTATTCTTCTTCTTAGGCTTAATAAAAATAACTTGCTCATCTACTATAACATTATCCTTCTCTTCTAAGATTCAATTGACAACACATGGAGACAATATAGATTCATGACACACCTTTTCAATTTAAGTAAGAATCTTATCACTAGGCATTAACAACTAATGTTCTTTGCATGAAACTTGCTCAACAATAGTATGATGTTCACTTGGATCCATACACACCTCAAAACTAGCCTCAACTAGCACCTTGGTCTTCTCCTTGAGCTTGGCCTATTCATTCACAACATGGGTAGACAATGAGATCTATTGGCACTCTTCAACCTCTATAGCATTCTCCACCACAAAAATTAAAACACTTTGGCCTACATACTCATCATAAATCAAACTTTCGAATTTTGGTTTCCTTGAGTTAACTATCTTTCTTACTTACATGTTAGGATCCTGAAAGAACTTGTTTTGACTTGATAACCTTTGATGTTAGAACCTAGCAATGTGACCAATATTTTCATAGTTGTAGCAAACCACTCTTCTTGAAAGAAACTCAAATTGCCTTACTTTATTTGGATAATGTTTTACAAAGTGTCCCACATCATGATATTTGAAACACTCAACCTTTCTCACACCACTTGATTGATGATTCCATTCATTCTTAGTAGGTCTTCTACACTTTTTATCCCTATGATCAAATTGATTAAAAGTGTAAAAATAACCATTGAATTTGGCATATCTCATGGCATTTGGTTGTCTAATCTGATTTGTCTTCATTCTACTAACACCTTCATTCTTTTTTCACCTTATTGACCTTCAAGGTCTGATTATCCCTTTTCATATTAGTCTTCACCTTGTCTTGAGTTACAATTTTTTGTTCTTTTTTTTAACCAAGTCCAATTTTATCATTAACATGACTTTAACTATTTAAAATGTTGTCTAGATCACTTGAGCTCTTTTCAAACCTCAAAAATGAGTTCACCTTACTAGTTGTCTTCTCTAACTCAACTTTTAATGACTTAATTTTAATCACATACCTTGAACACTCATCTTATTTAGATTTTAGGCTTGTAAACAGGATTTCCAATTGACAACTAAGATGCTTAATTATACCTTCATACTCCTTAGTGTCTTCATTCATGCTTGCCTCAAACACACTGAATGTCTCATCACAATCCTTAATTTATGACTTCAGCTTCTTGTTAATCTTCTTAATATTTAGTTATTCAAGATAATTCCTCAATTTAGTCTCACAGTCCCCCTTGTCTTCTTCATTATCTACATCACTCCATGAAGACTCTTTTTGATATGATCAACTTCCTTCTTCTACCATGAATAGGTCTTCATTTTCAATAGGACCATCATCTTCATGATCATACTCTGAGTCACTGCCTTCACTCTCATCTAATATATTTCATTCTTCTTTGGTGTAGAGACCCTTCTTGTCATTGAAGGACTTATTCTTGTTATCATTCTTTCTAAATCCTTTCTTCCTCTTATCAGACTTGAATGTCTTCTTTACTTCATCTTGCCCTTGACCATGATCTTCATCATCATTATTCTTATGCTTATGAGGGCACTTGTTAACAAAGTGTCTAACTTATCCACAATTGAAACATTTGAAGTGTAGTTTACCCTTAAACTTCCATGACCCTATTTTAAATTTACTTGTAATCAAAGTTATTAGTTCATCATCATATATCTCATCATAATTAACTTCCTTACCTTGATTTATCTTCTTCTTTGGTTTCATTTCTATGTTTATTTCTACTTCTTTATTTGGTGGTTTGTCCTCATTGACTCTCATCTCATAGGCAGTAAGGATGACATGCAATTTATCCATCTTCATCTAAGTAAAATCATGAATTTATTCTATAGTAGACACTTTTGAATCAAAATTGAGGGAGATGGACCTTAATACCTTTTATATTATAGTAGCTTCTTCAAACTTCTCTTGAAGACCTCTAATAATGTTCATGATCTCATCAACTCTTTGTATAAAGGATGCCATATAATCTTCTTCCTTCTTCTTGAGATTCTCAAATTATCTTTGATGAGTCTGCAACTTAGCTAGCTTGACCTTTGAATCTCCTTCATAGATGGTCTACAGTTTTTCCCATAGTTCCTTGGTAGACTTGCAATGGATTACCTTGGTGAACTTAATCTTTGAAAAACCACAAGTGATGAAATTCATTACCTTAGAATTGATCTTACATAACTTCTTATCAGTTGCACTAGTTAGAGGAGTAAGGGGGTTGAATATCTATCCACAAGAAATTACCAAATGTTAAATCCTAGGGACATGATGTAGGTCTTCATCCTCACACTCCAAAAATCATAATATAACCCATTGAACATTGGTCCTTTATTATAATATAAACCACCTTGCACATGTTGAATATCCATTGTAATTTAGATCACCTTCAAGTGGTTAAAATTTTAAAGAAGGTCCTACTCTAATACTAATTATTAGAGTTAAAATTAATAAGAGGGGGAGTGAATTAGTGATGAAAGATATTCAATCCAATTCCAAACTCTTCAAACCCTTAATCATTAAACACATACATTCATGAAGCATACACATCATGTTCATAACAATGAATAAGAAAGATAATGCAATATTAAACACACAACATGAGGATTATGTGGGAAGCCCTCATGTGGGATAAAACCCACTCTCAATCCTATAAATACATGGACTAATTTTCTTATAAGTTGATTACAAACATGAGCCTTTAGTGGAACACCCACTTCATAAGGAACACTAGCCCCTAAGGATAGATAAGCACCTCTTTCCCTAGATGTTGAGCACCCACAATAACACATATGAAATGAATGTATCTTGATCTATGATTGATTTCTAGTCTAATGGAGATATAATTAATATCATCTCTCTTCAACCCTACACAATTTCTCTATCCTTCGCACCCTCTCAATATATCTAAAACCACCTTTTGGATCATTCTACACTTGTTCGCACATACTCAATAAAAAAACATAAATAAATATATTATGATATAAAAATTATGACTTTTAGGTCATCCAAAATATCCTAAACCTACTCTACTCTTCAATCCATCCACTATACCCACTCACAATTCTCTATCCTTTGCATCTCCACTCTAGAAACCATCACCTTTGATTTTACTCTTTATAGAGTCTTCATGATTTCCTTCTTCTGGTCAGCCCTAAGACTTGAATTAAACCTTAAGGCTTATATCGCACTAATACATATCTCAATACCACCTTTATTGGTCAACCATAGTATCAATTTTTCAACCTTAAGCAACTACACCTTTCAATTAGGCCTTAATAGCCTTTATAGGTCTCATGAGACCTATTCAACCCTTTATCACTTCATCAAGAAAATTAAGAACACAAAACCACTTAAAAATGCATATGTCCACTCAAAATTACCCTTAAGACAAATTTAAGTAATTACATTCATCCCTACTCACCTCTACATATGCAAAACTTGCTCAAACATTAGCCTTGTACACAAGAACATCATGAATGAACAAATAGTCAACTTATAATCATTTATTCATACTAAATATCAATTGATAGGACCTCAAAAATAAATAAAACTTGTCCTCATAGTTTAAAACACTTTAAAATTGATAATTAACCTTAAAACATCAAAACACCATCAATACAAACACGAACATCCATCTCAAGTCACTTGCAAAAGATAGTCAAACCCACAGTCAAATTTGGAGCTCAATAACAATAATTGTATAGTCAATCAAACCTTCTAATAAATTTTATTATATTCCCCTCATATTTCTTTAAAAATTTATTTTTTACTTCATCAATAAATTCCTCTATATGCTCAATATATAAACAAAATAATCAACACTGGTTTTCCTTTGTTAAATATGAAAATTCAAATTCCAATTATCACTGTTTAAAGCAAAAATCTTTGTACACATGTCTTCATATCATACCCCCTATAAACTTGATTAAATTTGATATTTTATTATCATCAAGAGTCTCCTATAATTTAATTTATGCTCACCATTAATCTTTGATTTGGGCTTCTAAGATTGTGACACGTGGCAACCCTGTGTGCCTTCTGTGTACCCTGTTATTAGTCTCCATTTAATTAACACTTTTACACTATTTGGTAGCCATGTGTGCCTTATATGTACCTTAATATTAGTCTATATTAAATTAACACTCTTACACCACTTGGCATACCTATGTGCTTTCTATGTTTATTGACTTATTGACTTTATTTGTACCATCAATCTCCATCTGCATGGTTGAACACATGTCATCAATCTTTGATCTGCATGATCAAATGCATGTCTTTGATCTTCTAATCATACAATCAAATGAAGGCCATTAATCTACTGATAATTCACTATGATTATGACAAATGTCACCATCACATTCAATCTTAGGATCCTTTGATCTATTAACTTCATGCTCACCATTAGATCTCCATCTACATGATTGAACACGCATCATAGATCTTTGATATTACAAATTTGGCTAAATTGAAACTAGTGAAATTTTCCTAAGATACCAAATTTTCACTACCATAACTTTTTATATATATCATTTCAATAACTAAAACTTGACCACATGATCTATCCTCATAGAGGAATCCATCCATATATCAAACTACTCCTAAGACCTTTAGATGTGTGAATGTTGATGCCATTAATCTAGTTAGATTTATTTGCCAAGATGAATAGGATAACCTAGACATTCATATGACTTCTCTAATGAATTCCTTTCACTTCCTTAATAACTCTAAGCACTCATAAAACCCTATAATATCTATTCAACATGACCATACCATCAATGACATCCATTAACTACCTCACTAAGTCAAACATTGAAGAACCATGCAAGAACACTAAAGCACATTGATGCACACTTTTTCATTTTCATTATAACACACATGACACCTCATCAACATCCTTGGCCACATTAGAGACATCATTAACAACTCTCCAATACACATCAATCATCAGTCTAGTGTTCACCTCTCTTTTATATCATTTGTTGTCTTAGTAATTACTTGTGTCCCTCCTATCGGTAGTCCCAACAATGCATGGAAATACTCTAGTGTGATACCCACCTCAATGGTATCCCCATCCACCTCTCATTGTAAATTATTTTTTAATCATTCCCATGTTCCAAGGAACATTACAATTAGAACAACACCAATTGGGACTCACACTATCTCCATGATACTTTTAAAGCCTAGTATGACTAGTTGTGCTCTATCCACATCAGTTAATTGATCCAGTAGGTCTAAAAAATATGATGCATCTATCAAGCTGCAATACCTCTAGAATATCTAAAAAATAAAAAAAATAAAGGATGTATCAAATATCCATGTCATAAATAATTAAAACACATTCTTAAAATTCCATAAATTAGCCACTTAAATTAGTTGGTTTGATTTAGTTATTCAATTTTCTATAGAATCAACCCATTTAATACTAAATTAGCCCTATATTTTATTCATGATACTAAATAGACCATTTCTCTTTGTAACTAGATCAACCTATTCAATACTACATCGGCCATCTTATTTCTTTGTGATACTATCATCCCTGCCATACACAATCAAGGTCAATTTATGATACTACATTGACCTTATCCAATAAACTAAGTCAGTCGTATCATACTCAGTCAAACTTTTTCCCCTTACCAACTAAGTTGGCCTACTACTATACAGTCAACCACCCATTAGAATACTAAATCAGCCCACTACTATGTATTCGATAATATATTTTTGGCTCACCTTATGGACTAAGTCAATCAGGTTGACTCTATTCTTACACAGTGGTGAATTTTTAACCATTTACCATAAATACCTTAGGTATTTATTGGTCTGACTTCTTCCTACTTGGTATCCCATTATACCCTAGTTTACCTAAAAATTTCCTAGGGTTCAGTTTGATGCCTAGATTTTGCCTACTAATAAATTTCTTATATTTAGCTCCATTTCAATATATATATATATATATATATATATATATTTGAAATTCTTCATTGCTTACATGTGTTATGGCCACTATGTGTCCTCGCCATCTCATCTTTGATCTCCTCACCATGATGGATATCTAGTCTCCAACTAGGTCTCTTAGATATCTATTTTCTCAAGATAGTAAAAATAACGAATGAACTATTTTTCACCATATTTATATTTATTTTTGACTAATTTTGACCCCAAGGTCAAAATGTCAACCCTTATAGTTTGAAACTTCCTTGTCATGCTTCCATACCTTGTTCATAACCCACCCCATGTCTTATGAGGTCTTAAAATGAATATTTGTTAGCCTTGTTAGCATTGTTTAATGTAGTGTCTTTCTTTAAGCATTCCAATGATTTCAAGGTCATTCTAGTGTGTCCTATGGGTATGTCATGATGTGTTAAAAGACACATGGTCTATCAACTCAACCTTTCACTTGGTCACTTGGTTTAAAGCATATTAAAATTATTTGAATAAATTAACGTATTTTAACTTTTTTTAAGGTTTTTGGAGAATCTTAGGTTTCCATTGTGTCTAAATTAATCCCTCTCAAATAACTATTCTTGCATGAAGCATTAAATAAAATGGTTAAGAGGTAGTTTTAAGGTTGAATAATTTTTAACAAGTTATGTTTCATCTCCATGAGGTCATTTTCACATATGTTGGTTTCCATTGTATCTTATAACGCTCCAAAGCTATTTTCAAAAGTAAATATGATAAAAGGTACATACAAGTGGATTTTTTAAGATCATAAATGAAATGTCTAACATGGATAGGGGTAGAGTAATAGTCTACATGTTAGATCATAATCAATTACTTTAATTCCAACTCCAAACAAGTAGTTTTAGGCTCTTGTGTGAACTCCAAGAGCTCATTTCTAGGTGAAAACAATTTTATAGCATCTCTTCATCTCCCATAGGTCATGTTCACCCTGAATCAACTTGCGTAGTTCCAAAGGAACCAAATTTTTCATTAGAATATCCATCAGGTCCTTTGGTAGATTGGTAAAGGTTATTTTCTTGTGATTATTTTATCAACAAGAAGGGAGTGAGAGTCTAATATTTTGACTAAATTTTATGACCTTAATGAACTCTAAATCAGTAGCATTAATTTTTTATTGAACTCCTTGTAATTATGAACAATCGCTAATGAGCTAGGGTGCTAAAAAAGGGTGTCAAACCCCATTATCTTAGTTTTGGGTAGCATAAATGTAAGTTTTAGTTCATTGATGAAATATGAAAACTATATAAGTTAATAAAAGGTCCACATAACCCTAATAAATCATCCTTTATCATCATCTAGCACATGTATGTAGTGGTCAAGCAAGAAGCTTTCATGGTCACAAGTTACAGGTTTGATTTCATGGTCTTGGTTCCAAAATGAGATCAAAGATGTATGATAATGGTTCTTATATTATCCCTCAGACATCATAATACCTTATCTACATTTCATAAGGTCACCAAAAGGCTCATCAACACCCCAGTGGTCTTAGACCTTATGTATGCATACTAATACTTCTTGGTATAGGTCTCAATGAGGTTATAGGCAGATATAAATATTTTAGAGACCTTATAAATGTTTTTATTAAATAGTTTAAACCATGATTAAATTACATAATATGATTAATATTCATAATATCCTTATGAACTAATAATATTTGATACAATAGGACCTTGCAGTCAATAGTCTTAAATACAGAACTACAAGCTTGTGTTAATCTCTAACCTAAAATACACATGTATGAAGTAAATGCGAGGTTCAAAAGTTTTGTATGAAATTTAAGAAGAAAATGGTTTAATTCCTTAACACTTTACATTTATCACCAAGGTTAATAATGATAATTAATGGTGTGGTTGCATAGTTACAGGCATAGATGATCATGTACAAGAATGTGGGCTATGGGTAAAATGAGGGTTTAAACATTGAATTATAAGTATTTTATAAAGGATAAAAATTCATGATAAATTTATGAGGTAATATAATATAGTATATAATTCCAATACAACCCAAAATTCATGGTGACATACTAAAGCCAACAGGAAAACCTCAAACACATACAATCAAGCATGTATACATATGCATAAGAAAAGTTTGTTTAAGAGGGAAAAGTGAAAGATAAAAAAACTTCACAAGGTGATAAGGGGTAAATATGTCTTCATATACCTATTAAATATTTTAATTTCACCTGTTCTCTCTATTGAAGGAAAATAAACCAAATAATTACCTACAGGCTAGTTTGAATAATTCAAGTCAGTTTCAAACTTGAGAAAGAGGTGTAATGCATTACAATATGGTTATAAATTAGGTGAATTAAAAATTAGATATAATTAATTATAATAAAAAATATAAATAAATATAATTATAAAAAGGATGATCAAATCAAATTTCACTTGAACCCTGCAAACACACATGTAAGTATCATATAGGCCCGCCTGCCCTCATGAAAGATGCATATTTGATTTAAGAAGGAAGAAGTCTGAAGGAAATAAATTCATATGAATATGTTTATATTGTGTTATCATTATTTTATATAATTATTATATCTAATCAAAATGGTTCCAAACTTTGATGAGCCTTTGTAAGCCTAGTAGGTCTATATTTACACACATAGGCCTGTACATTGAATATGAGCAGAATCGGTCACCTTTGAGATGGATAAGAAAGGGAAAGAATTTATATGGTTTTGTAAACTATAATTTAAGGTGGATAAATATTTTTATAACACTTTTTTAATATTTCAAACATTTAAGGATCTCAAAGAAGCAAAACAAGTAAAGCAAGCCTAATGGATACCTACAGGTCTCTTGACCAAAAGAGTCATAGAATGTAATTTTGCCTTGGTTTAATGATGAATTTATTTTTATTGAGTGTTAGAGATAAAAAAAACTTCATAGGGTGTTAAGGAAATATTTAAAATAAGGAAATTACTAAGAAAAGCTAATTAGGGCTAGGCAAGTGTCTTGGCCTAAAAACCCTAACAATGGCACTAAGGTAGGTTTCAAAGACAAATAGAGATGTAGTCACTCCAATATATTATATAATTATTATAAGGTGTTTTAGACCTAAAAAAAATTAATTTAAACCTAATTCATGTGTCAAAATGGCATTTCTATACCAAAACATCCTTCTTGGTATTAAAATGCAATCTTTCTACCTGAGAGGCTACCTTTTTGTGTTCAGTATAGTAAAGAAAGATTGCATGGGACCTTGGGCTCTTAAGGAGAGTTGTATACCATAATTTAATTTAAAATTGTGGCATTAGGAGGATAATTATATCTCTAAGCTGTATTAACAATCCTTAAGGGTTGAAATACGTTTTGAGCTACTTAGAAGGCAAGAAGTGACTTGATAGCCAAAAGAGTCATTCTACTGACCTAAATGCATTTGGTATACCCTTAGAAACACCAAAGTGACATAATTGACTCCTATGGGAATTAGTGGTGACTAAAATTATCACATGTGGAAGAACTTGGGTAAGAAAATGGTCTAAAGAGATTATTACAGACTTGTTCGTAGAGGTTTGAGATGTGGTAAGGTCTCAAACTGATGGAGGAAGGCTTGTGGACCTAAATATAGTTTCTATAGGTCTATGGAAATGTATGAAATACCATATTGAGGTGATTATAATAGTAAAATAGGTGATAAATTTGAGATACTATCCTTGAGTAGATTGAATAACTCAAATGTGTGTTTCAATCATATGAAGAGTGGATTGCAGGTATAACCAAAAGACTTGCAGAGTTAAAAGCTTGAGAGGATTGAAATATTAGTCTAAAATTAACCTCAAAAATTATCTAAGAATGGATAATTGTTTGGAGTTTTAAAATTTATAGTGAGATATTATTATTCAATCTAAGTTTAGCATAGAATATTAGTAGCATTAGAAGCATAGGTAGGTGTCAAGAAGACCATAAGCTACTAGAAGAAATTGAAGGACTCTTGCAAAAGTCATAACTAAATTTTCAAAGTGTACATAGTTTCATGAAATATAAAAAGTCTTAGAATTAATTTCAGGAAGAAAAAGATATTTTAAGACCTCAAGTTATGACTCATTAGGACAAGATAAAAACTCCTATGCCACTCAGAGCATGAAAGCATCTTTAGGAGAGCATACCTCTCCTTTGAGACCTGATGGATTAGTTTCATACCTCCTTTCTTGAATGTAATTGTCATGAGACACTTGTCACCTATCCTTACTACACCATTATCTATTATTATCTCTTATTTATCTATAAATTTATCCTTGATAGGATATGTTTGTATCTTCCACTTGGGTATGGCAAAGTGATGTAGGAGCATGAAGCTAGAAGACATCAATTTTGTGTTTTTGTCAATAGGAGGTAAAATTTGGTCAATGGTAGATTTCAAAGTTAGTAAGGAACCTTATAAGGTCAATTTATATTTTTGGAGTCCATTTTGAGTCATAGGAGTGTGTTAAATAACTTCTAAGAGTTTTCCCTACAAAATAAGGAATTTAAAAATTCAAATATTTGAATTGAGACTAGGTGGGTCAAATTCATGTGTGGAGTGATTAGGTGAGTAAAGTGAGTTATAGGAATTCAATAAACTCATTTAAGGTAAGTTTAGACATATCTCATGCTAATTCATTAAGGGGTTAGCAGTCAATTAACCATGTAATCACCTTGTACATTGAAGTTTAGTTATTATAAGGAAGTTGATATAACTACCATGGGACCTACATTGAAGTTAGAAGGAAAAGTAATTGTAGTGAGTTATATGGTGTGAAGGGAAAGAGAGGTCTCTAGGAATGAGGAGTAGAATAAAGATACGAGGAGAATGTAAACTCCTCAAGAAAAGGTTGATAGAGCACATTCATGGGTTAATCATGTAATTGAAAATGACCTATATGAATAAAGAAAGTTTTTTCTGATTGTGTTCTATCTATTTTTTATCATAAGAGTGTTCTAGATTATATATTTATTTGGAAAATACAATGTAAAAATATATATAGACCACTGATATGCAAGGTTATAGGTTGGAGATAATGTACATAGACTTACAGTCAATACCAACATAGTAATGGAGTTTGGTGAAGATATCAAGAAAGAGCCTCCCAAGGTATAGTATTCCTAAGATTCTTGGTTTAGTTTGGTTTCATGTTGTGGAAACATGATAAGGACTCAAAGACATATACAACTTAGTTTATAAACCTTATTACACACCTACTATAATCAATGGATGTAGTTTTGTTATTTTTTAAGGTGCAAACTATAACTATGATGAGATGGTGTTTGGTAGATGGACCTATGGTCACTTTAGATGGGGTGAATTTTTAATTTTAATGAAATTAGGTGGTTATATTCAATTCATAGTGCACGTAAATAATAACCCCTATTTCACAATCAAAAGATACCCTTGTTTTTTATAGTCAATGTCAAATAGATATAATAAGAGTTAAAATTATGAGTGGTGATAGTTGATTAGATAAGGTATTGATATATTTAAAGGTGTGTAGACATAAAAACAAACCCTAGAATCATTGTTTAGACTTGTTGATTAGACATAGACTCCTAAACTCTTGACATAGTCATATCATTGTTTACATAAGTAGAGTATAAAAGGAAGTCTAATCGATCAAAGGAAGGTGGATTGATATTGTAGTAGGTGATTTTATATTGGAGAAAGGTAGATGAACCTTGAGTAATGACCCAAGTGAGGTTTAGAATGTATTTGAAGGAGAATAAAACATTGAAACCTTGCACAGTTAGAAAAAGAGTGCATAGTCTACTAGGTTTTATGGTTCGTAAGCCTTTAATGAATTGAACAAGGTATAACTTCTATTTAGTAAGGTTGAAGAGGTCAAAAAAACCCATTCCTAGTTTTTTTTCCCCTTAAAACATTGTATAACTCAAGATAATGAATTTATTAGGCTCTCAGGCTTGTGCAGGGGAAGGAAAATCATAGATTAGGGTTTTGAAGTTTTAGAGAGTTTCAACCCTTAGAAAATTATGAAAACTTGTGATATTACATAATTTGATGTGATGAAATTTAATCAAAATGTTTTATACTGAAAGGGGGATATAAATTATGGTTTCTAAACTTATGGGTGAGCTTAAGGGCTAATTAAGCCTAATGGAGAGATGGGTTACAAAGGAAGTGTGCTCTAAGTGTACATTTAGGGAATGAAACTTGACAAACAATTGTAAGGAGATGGAGGGTGGATATAAATGGATTTATATCTTTAGGTGAGTTAATGGATTTTTCAAATAAGAGGAAAGTGCATAAAAAAGGCTACAAGCCCAATAAGGTCATTAAGAGATTGAAGGGTGAGTATGAGTCTTTAATTATGTTTAATCACTTAAAATGGGTTAATATAGGTATTATATAATCATTCAAGACCATACATGTAAAGATATTGAGCTCTTGAAACCTAGACCATGTTTTGGCCCTTGAAACCTAAAAGAAGTGTCTAGTGAGGAGTTAGTGAATGTAAAAGTTGAAGTTTGGGAATGGAATGAATTTAGAAGTGAATGTGAATAATAATAAATATGTATAATGATACTAATAAGTGTCTTTAATGTGTGTAAGGAACAAGCTCAAGAAGGCAAGGAGGCTAATAATCCCTATAACATTAAATTTGAGCTCAATAGATTAAATTATGTAATTTAACCAACTCAAATATCAAATTACATAATAGGAAGGATTTATAAAACAAATCAAAAAGCTTACCAAATTACTTTTTTCATATTACTCCTTCTAGGATTTGAAAATGATCAAAGGATTTGGATGATGGATTCATTGGATTCTTGAGTGAAGGATTAGTTTGGTATAATGATGTTATATAAATTCCATTTGTTCTATTTATAAATGGGCATGGATTCTTGATCTATAATCATAATTAAACGAGTGTCATAATAATGAAACATACACTTGTAAAGGATCTAAACCTTATTTTAACAATATAATAAAAATCAATATTAAAAATGATTACATAATTAAAAATGGATTTTAAATATCCATAATAATTTTAATTTCAAGAGTACAATAATAAAAGAGGAAAAATGACAGAAATACCATATACAATTTGATAATTAAGTCTAGCTATAAAGCTTACGTCTCTGGATCCACTCTAATGGGGATCGTTACTTAATAAAAATGGTTAAAAATGCTTAAAATTCTTTTAGAAGTCATCCAAATCATATTCTAAATCTTACTTTCTCTTTGAAGTATACTCTCATACCAAATATCGAGGGTTTGAGGAACTAAAATACTTCTTAAGTCTCTTAATACACTCTTAATCCTTAGCTTCACAGAATAACATTGAAAACATTCAAAAACTTGGCTTCAAATAACACCTTGGGCACTTTATATGGTGCTTGATCTCATGGGTGCAATGGTTAAGTGCTTATCCTTTTACCCAAACTGGCCTTGGTGCGAATCCCATGCCAATGTTTTTATTTCCATCGAAATCCAAATATCCCACATTGGTAAGTGGGTGTACATTTAGGTGTTAAAATACCACAAAATACATCATAGATAATGCCAAGATATTATAATTAAAATGTATTTTAGTATTTTTTTTGGCTACATAGAAAAACATGGCATTAACCATGGAAAATTTGGAAGGTATGTTGGATAAAACCTTCGATTGGTTGGCATGTAACAGTGGGCATGAATGTGACATGGAACATTTAGTAATTGGCATGGAGTTTAACTAATTACATAAAATATAGTCAATTAGGTGACTATAATTATAATTAGACCATATAATATTATAGTGGTAGTAATCCATGTGGTGGCTTGAGGACTCACCACATGGACCACTCTCCTTTCACCACTTGTCAACATCCATCTAGATGTTCTATCCAAACCAATTTTTTTTATTTGCCTGTTTGATCTTTGATGCATGATATATTACACATATGGTCTCAAAATCAACCCATTTAAAATTCACTAAAAATATCTTGATGATCTCTTCATTATGGCATTAATAAACCTATAATTTGATGACTTCATTTTTGAAGCAAAACATAGATCCACTTGGATCAATCCTCCCCACTAAGAGTTTGTAGACCTCCAATAGGTTATTAATTGGTAAAGAGGTGAGGGTATTTCTCCCTCAAAATTTTGGATTCCATCCATTTAGCCTTGTTTGGGTGCATCCCTTTGAGACCAACATGAAGATATTGAACATCTCCCCTTCATGAAGTTTGAACCTTCCTATCAAGAATTGTATCTTCCTATAATTCTGTTGGATACTCAAGAGAAAAATAATGAACAGAAGGAATGGATACACTCTCATAATGATCTACAATCATCAAAGGCTCATATATTTTTAGATTTTCCACATTCACAACTAAATAAATCTGCATATAAGATGGCAAATCTAACTAGAAATGATTTCTACTAATCTTTTCCATAATCCAAAAAGGACCATACCAGATTGGTTTCAAATTTGTAACTTCACCTATCAATCTTTCCTTACTTATGTGAATCCATACCAAATCACCTACAACAAATTGGTGATCAACATAATGTTTTTCATGTCTTGATTTATACTTTGCCTAAATTTTCTCTAACTAATCTTAGATAGTCTAGTGTACCTACTATATCTTTTCAATTAACTTATTGGCTTTAACAACATCATTACATTCATTAATAGTTGAATCTTATCCATAAAAAAATCTAAAGGAGGTTTAGGCAAATATCCATAACAAAATTCAAAAGGATGTTTCATAGTAGAAGAATGAAGTGCATGATTGTAAGCATATTGTAAATAGCATAAATGTTCATCCCATAACTTGGGATGTTTACTACAATAACCCATAAGCATGTGTACCACTATGTGGTTCACAACCTATATTTGACCATTGATCTATGGATGAAATATAATACTTTTATTCAAGTGAGTGTCCATTAATTCCCACAATGTTAACCAAAATTCCCCAAGAGTTTGAGAATCCTAATTAGAAATAATAGAAGTGGGCAAACCAAAATGAACCCATACATGTTAAAAGAACAAGTGTGCCATACCTTCCCCTATAATTTGATTAGTCTAAGGAATCAAAACACACATCTTGCTAAATCTATCCACTACCACATACAAGTAATCATATTTTCTCTGTGACATAGCCAAACCCCCTACAAAATCCATGAAAATACTTTCCCAAGATGGGTAGGAATAGGTAAGGGAGTGTAAAGTACCAGTTTCATATTACTAGGTTTACTTGTGGCACAAAGAAAACAACCTTTGATATATTTGGCAACATTTTCTTACATACGAGGCCAGTAATAATACATTCTCAAATGTGCAACCATTTTACCTACTCCAAAATGACCAGAAATAAGAGAAGTATGTGTTTCCTAAACCGTGTGCACCCTTTCATTTTGAGGAATACAAAGTTTAATCTAATGATACAAAAGTATATTATGCACATGATAGTCTGATTCTTCTACTTATTTACCACTCAGTAAGTCTTTAAACACATCCTTAAAGTCAACATAATCATCATACTATTCTTTCTAACTTTCATGAGTCAAAGAACTATGTTGTAAAAGAATAGATGCAACTACCATAGGAGGCCTAGAAAACATGTCATCAAATTTATTTTGAATACATTTCTTATACCTGATCATAAGATGAAACTACTATAGTAAACCCATCTAATGAAAATGCCTAGATGTAGCTTGGCCTATGACTGGAGATACTAGAGGGTCTGATGATCTATATGTATCACTGACCCCTTGCCCATCAAGTAATGTTTCCACTTCTTAACACTTTGAACTAATGCATACAATTCCTTATCATAAGTCAGATAGTTTCTTACCACACCTATAAAGGTCTCAGAATGATAACATACTAGCTTCTTTCTTTGTATCAGAACAACTCCCATAGCATAATCACTTGCATCCATCTTGATATCAAATGGTTATTGTAAATTAAGAAGTGCCAAGATAGAAGCAATACTAATCTTTGTCTTTAAAGTGTGTAAGGCCCTTTATTGTTTTCCTCCCCACTAAAAGACCTATTTTGTACTAGTAAATGAATGTAAGGGTGATGCAATAAATGAGAAATTAGCTATGAATTTCTTGTACTACACCAATAAAAATTCTAACCTCAATTACATTTTTAGGTTTAGGCCATTTAACTATAACCTCCACTTTTACAGGGTCAATTTTCAACTCACCATGTACTATAATATAACCCAAGTAAACCAAAGAGGTTTTGTCAAATTCATATTTAGACAATTTCAAATAAATTTTATCCCTTCTTAATACATCCATGACTTTCCTAATATGAATCACATGATCTTACCAATACTGATTGAAGATTAAAATATCATCTAAGTAGACTATAACAAAATCATCAAGGAATGACCTAAAAACATCATTCATCAATCGCATAAATGTAGCCAATGCATTGCATAACCCGAAAGGCATGACAATTCATTCAAACAATCCCTATTTTGTTTTAAAATCAATTTTCCAAATATCACCATCATTAATCCTAACCTAATGATATCCACTTTTCAAGTCTAACTTAGTGAAATAAACAACATTTCTTAACTGATCTAACAAATCATCAATACAAGGAGGAGGGTAATGATTCTTAATAGTAATTTTGTTCAAAGAATGGAAATCAACACACATTTTCCATGTGTCATCTTTATTTGTCACTAAAATGATAGGCAAATCAATATGAGATGTACTAGGAAGAATAACACCCTTTTCAAAAATTTCCATTACCTACTTTTTGATTTCCTCATTTTCCACCACTGATAACCTCTACATGCCAATGTTAGGGAGAGGAGAATCTTGTAACAACTAAATTTCAGGTTGAACTCCCCTTTTAGGGGGCAACCCTTTTGGATCCTAAAACACATCATCATAACTAGAAATGATTTCAACCAATTCATTCTTATGTCTAGGATCACAATTTTCCATAGCCTGGGAATATTTTTTTCCTTAGACTTAATCAATATGAGACAAAACTTCTTGTTTGAATTGACTAGTATTTTCATTTACCTTTTTATAACCAAGGAAAGACTCATCTAAATGTGATGTGCTTTAACTATATTTAATGCCATCCTTAACAAGAAATTACTTATTCTTCTCCATATAGAAGATTACTTTTCTATCATAAAGATGAGGTCTTACTAAAGCAATCCTGCATATGTCCAAAGGGAATACATCCAGATCAACTTATCCATGAATTTAGATGCAATGTAAAATTTCAATCTATAGGTTTTGGTTACTTGCATCTTTACATCATCACACACCCAACCAAGTGGATAGGTTTTCGGATGGGGATTAGTTTTTAAGCCTAGCTTTTTAACAATCTCCTTAGAAATTAAATATGCTTGTGATCCACTATCAAATAGAGTGTCGATCTTAGTATGTTTTGAAACAACCCTAATGTGGAACAAATCATTTATTTCCTTATCATCATGCATAATTTTCTATTTTTAAGAGGAAGCAATGTTAGATGACTTAGTGCTAAAAACACAAAGAAAAGAACAATTCTACATACTCATTGTTGTGATTTTAGTTACATCCTTAGAGTTTGAACCCAGATCCTAAACCATAGTATTAGGTTTCTTTTCCTTCTTATAATTGTTAAAAGTTCTTAACTCAAGATATAATTTCCAATAGATAGACTCATCATGATTTTTCTTACAATGATTACAAATTGGCTTACTCTCTTCTTTACGAATAGTAACAGTGGATTTTTGTCTACCCTTTCTAGAACTTTTCCATTTATAGTGCTTGACATTAGACTTCTTACTTTTAATAAAATATTATTTTGTCTATTTTATTCTCACCTCTAAATGAATGCATTTAACACAGCTTCATTTAAACTAGTGGGATTGAGAGCAAGAATCATATGTTTCAAGTAAATATGCAACCCACACATATACTTAAGCAGTGTTTCTTGTGTATAAAGAGGGATATTCAAAAGTAAATCCTTTTTCCTAAATTACTATGTATAATATTAAACACTTTGTCCTTTATTCTATCTGAAAGATTACCAATCCATCATGGCTTTCTGCATATATCCTAAAGGACAAAAGTGCTTTCTAAGTGCATCAACAATTTCACTCCAAGTGGAAATCAAGTTACCTATACTAAGCTCATTTTCCTTCAACTTACTCTCCCACCAGATGAGAGTTGTGCCTCCCATTCGAAGAGTAGCATAGTGAATTTTAGCCTCATCATCTACAATCTTATGAACCCTACAATATACTTCAATTTGCTTTATCTAGTTATCCAACTTTTTTGCATTAATCTCACCATTAAACATCTATAATTCAAACTTAATATATAGATTTATGAAGGAAGATATTTAATGGATTTTTTGTCTTTACCATCACTCAAAGAGGAAGAATGTTTCTCAAAAAATTTACCACCTTCATCATGCTCTATTTTCCTTCGTCTTTCACAGTAAAGCTTATTGACCATATCCTTCATTTCCAAGAAGACCTATCAAAAATCTTGTTTAGACTCAAAGTCATCTCCCATTTATCTAGTACATATTGATCTAACCTCTGGATCATACTTTGCTAATTCTCCTTCACCCCACCTAGATCTCGAACTTGTCAACATAAATTATCAATCCACATGGTTAAATACCAAATTCTTCTCTGATACCAAAAATTTGATCCATAATCATAATCAACATAAGTGTCATAACATTGAAACATACACTTGTAAAGGATCAAAACCTTATTTTAATGATTTAATAAAAATTGATATTACAAATGATTACAAAATAAAAAATGGATTTTAAATATCCATAATAATTTAAATTTTAAGAGTGCAATAATAAAATAGGCAAAATGATAGAAATACCACACACAATTTGATATTTTAAAGCCTACATCTCTAGATCTACTCCAATGGGGATCGCTACTTATTAAAAATTATATAAAATGCTTACAATTCCTTTAGAATTCATTCAAATCATCTTCTCGGTCTTGCTTTCCATCTAAAGGATACTCTCATAACAAATATCAAAGGTTTGAGGCACTAAAATACTTATTAAGTCTCTTAATACAATCTTAATCCGTAGCTTCATGGAATAACATTGAAAACATTCAAAAACTTGGCTTCAAATAACACCTCGAGCACTTTATATAGTGCTTGTTCTTGTGGGTGCAATGGTCAAGTGTTTATCCTTTTACCCAATGTGAGCTCAGTTAGAATCCCATGCTAATGTTTTTATTTCCATCAAAATTAAAAAATCCCACATTGGTAAGTGGGTGTACATTTAGGTGTTAAAATACCATGAAATTCATGGTATATAATGCCAAGATATTAGCATTAACATGTAGTTTGGTCTCTATGTTGGCTTCATGGAAAAATGTGGAATTAACCATGGTAAATTTGGAAGGTATTTTGGATAAAACCTTTAGTTGGTTGGCATGTAATGGTGGGCACATATGTGACATGGAAAATTTAGTAATTGGCATGAAATTTAATTAATTACATAAAATATAGTCAATTAAGTGACTATAATTATAATTGGACCATATAATATTATAGTGGTGGTAAGCTACATGGTGGATTGAGGACCCACCACGTGGACCACTCTCCATTCACCACTTGTTGACGTACAACTATATGTTCCATCCAAACCAATTTTTTTAATTTGCCCTATTTAATCTTTGACATATGATATCTTACGCATAAGAGCTCAAAATTGACCCATTAAAATTATGTTGGAAAGATCTCGATGAGCTCTTCATTATGCCATTGATCAACTTGTAATTTTATGACTTCATTTTTGGAGAAACCACCTAGATCAATACTATATGAAGATTCAAGTTGAAGGATCAGATTATCATGATGATGTTATGTAAATTCTAGTTGATTTATAAATATACATGGATTTTCTATGAAGATTCAAGTTGACATGGCTTTGATATGAGCTTTCAATTTAGTTTGAGAATGGAGGGAGAGTTTATTTAAATGGATAAATAGAGAGAATTTTGAATAATTTAAAATTATTATAAATCTTTCATTTGGAGACTTCTAGAGACTTAGAGGAGCTTTCCCAATTCTAGAGGCTTCTCCATAGATTTAGGGGATAATGGAGAATTAGAGGCAATTTAATGAGGATTAGGATTCCTAGGGATGTAGGAATACCTAGGGAGTAGGTTAGTAGGTGGTTAGGTGGGGTTATGGGAATTTTAAATTCCTAACTAATGGATAACTAGGATTAGATTAGGATAATGGGAGATTAGGATAGAATTAATGAAATAGTGGGATTAGACTAAGGATGTTGAATGAATAATTATTAAAGGGGGCTATTAGATAAATGGCTAGAATTAAGTTAAATTAATGGGATAAAAGGGGATATTAATGAGATAAATTAGACTAACTAGAATTAATGTCAACTAATAGGAATATTATTGATAGTAATAAAGTGAGTGATTTTAGGTGTATAAATTTTGCTCCTCTTTGAAAGGGTATTGTGAGCGGAGTGAAGTGAAATGAGTTACAGTCTTTCAAGAAAAAGCCATGTTATGGATGAATGTTAGTAGATGATGTTATGGGATATGATTCCCCCTTGAGGGGACATGTGGGGAAGAATGAGATGGATTTCTACTCTAAAGAAGAATCAAGGGGTGAGATGCTAAATGTGAGATAAAATATGAAGAGGATAAAGTTGACTTGAGCAATGAGCTATAAATCAATGATGCCCCTGACAAAGACACATGCATAGGGAGTAAAGATGATGGGTGATATAGTTTCCAACACATCCCAAGGGGGAATCAATCACAAAAATATGATGATATGTTTAAAAAGGTTACAAGATTTAGATGTTTCCCAAGTAAGGATGCATGTAAGGGAGAGAAATAGGCTAGGAAAAGATGATGATAAGATTAATGATGGGTGTATTTCAAAGTTAAATAAATTAATGATGATAGATAATAATTTATATGATTAACTAATAAAAAGGATTAGAATATGAGGATAGAGTTGTAGTGGCTGAGCTATCCTTGTGTATTGAAACATGGCTAAGTATGGCCTACATAATCTAAAAAGACCTCAGGCTGATGTAGTTCTGACTGGGAGATGATGATGAGGATGATTATACTTGTTAGTCATTTAAGGATATGTCTTAGATTAGGGGATGAGGATGAAATATTGGATGTAAGTTGGATGGGTTGTGATGGGGAGAAGGATGATGAGATCAAGCCATCACAAATTTCATAAAGCTCATCATAGTCTAAGTAATCTATTAAATATGGAATTTGGTAGTATGAATCATGGTATAAACATGACCAAGATGATGTTGTGACAAAGTTCATGGGAAAGTAACGTAATTTTCATCCTTTTTCATTTCCCAATAGACAAAAAGACATGATGCAAATAAAACATAAGACAAATAAGATATATACATGATGCAAAACAAATAGCAGACAAACATCTACATGTAATGTCACAATGTCTTATCTATTGATGACATGAGTGATTGGGTGATGGGTTGGATGATCATGATATGATTGTGTACTTAGGATGAACTTGGATGATGATCCAGACTAGGATTAGGATGAGGTATTACCCATAGTTTATGATAAAATGATGGATGATAGGAGAAGGTATTTAAATACTAATGTAGTCTTGAAATTGGATTTAAAAGTGGCCAAGGATGGTGATTATACAAGTGATGACCAAGGATTACCAATAGATAAAGGCCCAATAAAGATCCAATCTATCAAGGAGACTAGTAGATGATGATGGGAACAAATACCTATCATGATAACAAAAGTGATTAGATGGGTACTAGACATGAAGAAGAAATGATAAAGATAGTGATGGGATTAAGTACCTTCCATACTGGCAAGGGGTAATTAAATGGGTGATATATATATATATATATATATATATATATATATGTTTTGATAGGAAGTGATGGGTACCAAATTAAAATCTTTGACAAAGTGATGTGTGTTGATAAGACCTAGCCAATAAGATGATATGAAAAGTATGAAGGGATGGGTGACCACTTCAATTTGGTTTCAAAACCAAACATAGTGGCCAAGGATGATAACTGGGATGATAAGAGATGGATGCAACTAGGGGATTCAGGATAAGACAAGACATCATGGAATATTCTTGGCTTTTCAACTTTTATGATTTTGAGGGTTTTTTAATATAATTTAATTTTTAGGGATTTTTGGGATATGTATGTACACTATAAAAATGGGGTTACTATAAAATGGCATACCAATCCTAGAAACCAAGATAAGGATGGAGGAATAATGGATAAGATGACAAAGGATGATGATGATGAGTACCAAGGATGAATGGACTAGGGATAGCCAATAACCACATCATGAAAGAACCATATGGTTATTTTCTTGAGTGTCTTTTAGAAGATATGCCAAGAGGAGTTTGGAATAATTAACAAGACACCTTATGCTTCTTTATGAAGGTCAATATGGGAAGGAATAAGAGATAGGATGCATGATATGATGACAGATGATGGATAAGAACAATGGATCAAGAGATAAGAAGATGGGTGATATAGACAAGGTGGAAAAGGTATGTGACAAGTGAGATGGATGGATGAGGATATGAAATGTATGGATTTTCCCCCAAATTTTGAGGAATAATGTGGACAATAAATTATTCTACCTTGATGTTGAAAACCAGTTTTCATCATGGTACTTACCTAAGGTGCCAAAAGACTAGTTTTCACCATTGACTGAATGTTTTTTTTTTATTGTTATTGGGCATCTCAATTTATTGGAAAAGGGAGAGATGGAAAATGTTAGCATCATTTTGATCTTTAGATAACACCTATTCTATAAAAAGGTGATGCTAGGACTGTATGATGGTGACCTTTATTGACTCTTGATAAAACATCCTCTGAATGTTTTAACTAGGTGTCTTCAAGACCCCTACAAGGGATAATGTTGTTGAGAGGTGTGAGATATGATATGGATGGGCGTATGCCATGAATGTGATGATGTTATATAGGATGTTAGGTATGAATATGATAGAGATTAGTGATGTGATGGGATGAAGAATGGAGAGGGGGTTTAATAGTTGCATACACTATTGGATATGGTGGAGGTGATTCTTTAGATTGGTGCCGTGAGACTATAGGATCCAAGACATTGTGACTTGATGATTATTTGATCTAAACATTAAGAGGATGGTCAGTCGTATGATGTTTGACTATATTGCCTCTTGGTGCTATTTTTTATTCTTCACCAAAGGGGATTGATTTTTGACTTGATATATAATGATTATTTTGACTTTGATATGCCCTTAGTGCCTAATATTGGGCTTCACTAGGGGGATGTTTTATTAGGCTGATGATTTAATTTTTATTGATTTTGATTTAGGGGATCAAAGATGACTAGATCATAATTTATGACTTTAGGAATATGGTCTTAAATATTTAGATGTATAGCACATGATATGGAATGCAAATGGGAATCCAAAAATGCATGTTCCTATTTTTTCCCTTTGTGGAGTGGGATATAGGAATTATGGAGACAAGGTGGATGGTGAATGTTGGGTGATGAATTAAGGGTATAATGGGAATCATAGTCCTCATAAAGGTCACTAAGAACCCAAGCTTAAATGTTAGATAAAGTTTCCTCAATAATCTCAAAAGGATCATTAAAACACATATCGAAGGTAGGATCAAATCCACTCTAAATATATTCAATAAATAAAGCATTCAAAAATTTAGTTATGACTTCATCATCCTGAGTGGGATCAAAAAATATTCTTGGTGATGTACTAGAGGTACCTAGAATAGAGGTATCTTAAAAAGGATAGGCATTATCAATATATGAGGGATGATGCTTTAGATGAGGAATCTGTTTAGGACATTGGTGTTGTACATGATCCCAATGTAGATAAAACTTATGCTGACTCTAATGCTGATTTTGATGTACATGATGTAATGTTGTGAGTAAAAGAGTGATTGTTTGTGATTGTCCTCTCAATATGGGGCATTTTATTTTATGGGTGAGAGGGAGATGATGGATGAATAATGAATGAAACAAAAATAGGTCCATGAAAGAGATTATGGGATATAGAAGGACTAGGTTTATAAGGAGTAGACTTGTTTTGGATGGATAGGTGGTCAGATATAGGGGGATCATGGAGGATGGATAGGATGTCTTGACCTTGGCTTAGAAGGGGAAGGGTTTGATGGTGATAAGTAATGTAATCTTATAATTCCTCTTCTTGTTCACCCAGGGATTTAAATTCATCAAATTCATCCTTGATTACTATGTCACCACTATTGATGAGTTCTTGGACATAGTCTCAGAAGTTTTGACATCATTTAATGGAATGCCCCCAAGTTTCATGATATAAACAATATTGGTTTTATTTATACCAAGGGGGATTAATCTTGGTGGGATCAAGATGTCATATGGGTGGTAAACCATCATGTTAGTAGTGACAATTTATTGGAAAAGGGATTCCAAGGATATAGGAAGGGGAGTATAAGGAACCAATTTTCTTTATGACTTTGATGTGGAAGCATTGGACTTTAGATTAGATGGTGTTTGATGTGGTTGGGTGGATGGATGGGTGGCCAAGATTGGATTCCGTTTTGTAGTAGGGGAAAGGGTATATGATTGGCTATGATTAATGGATGTGGGATTTAAAGGAGACTTATAGAAAGGGTTTTGTGTTGGAGGCACAATAAGTTGAAGGGGGTCAACACCCTTATGAAGTGTAACACCCATCATAATGAACTACAAGAGGATCTCATCCTTATTGGAAGCTATGTATTGGTATATTATAAATGGGTCCAATTGCATGGTAGTGGGTAATAAAGGTGATGTATGATGATTAGTAGATGGAAGGTTTGACTATGAATGGGTATAAATTGGGGCCAAGGGGTTTTAAATAGAGTTAGTGGATAGTGGAGAGGGATGAGATAAGGGTTGATGTTGGACTTGTTTGGGAAGTGATTTAAATCTCTCAGGGTCAATATCATTAGGAAAATGAGCACCCATATTCCATAAACATAAGAAGAATTCATCTTTATTTTTTACAATGTATTGATTGATGAGGGTGATCACATCAAGGAATGTTGATACATATTTTGATGAGGTATGTGATGGTGATTTGGGGAAAATGGGATCAAAGTCTGAAGGTAGGCAAGAACCTAACTCTAGTGCCCATAAAAGGACTTATCCTTATTGGTTAGGATGTATTGATCTACAAGAACTGGGTCTAAATCCATGGGGATGGGTGATAAAGGATGGATGATGATGAGGGGTTAATGAGGGCACTCTAAGGATTAGAGAATGTTTCTTGAACCAAGTAGGTCAAATGATTGAGCTAGTATGATAGGTGATGATGAGGATATATAAATAGAGTAAACTATGATTAAGGTGATGTATGACTATGATCAAATATCAAACTGATTTTATATTAGGTGATAATTACCTATTAATAAGGCCTATTAGTAAAGATAACAAAAGGATTAAGGATTTTATGGGTGCCTAGATTCAAACTAGCAAGAGGATGATATGATGGGCGCTAGTTATGAATATGCAAGATGATTTGACGAGGGATGATTAGATTTATGATGATGGGTTTAATAGATTGAAACTAAAAAAGTGATAAGATTATAACAAGATATTGACTAGGTATGAGATGTGATCAAGTGGATTAGGATGATAGGATGGTGATAAGATGATATGGATGACAAGAGTAACTCAAATTCTTATACCAATTTGCTCAAGATGGGATGGGATAGGATTAGGTGATGAAGGTGATTAAGACAATTGAATAAGGATAAGTATGATGATAGGTGATGACAAAATGATAAAAGGGTAATGAAAGGTGGATGTTTTAGACATGTATGTGACCTAGAAGCCAACTAGGATAAGATGAGGTGATGACTAGATGAGTGATGAAGGCAAGATTAAGAAAAGTGATCGAGTATGGGTTTAAGATAATATTTAGATGATGAGGTATGATTAGGATGTGATTAGGGTATGAATAATGATGTATGGGTCTAGTGATAATATGTGATTAAAATAATGTACAAGAGGGTAAGACTAGGATATACAAGATGATGATTAGGATATGTGAGTGATGGGGTGATAACCAAGGATTGGTGGGTATGGTTAGAATAGGAGGATATTGAGACAAAGATATACAAAAGGACAATATGTGAAAGATAAGATGTTGGTGATGGGGGGCATGATTGGTTATACAAAGATGATGTGGACAAAAGGATGTGCAAAGGATTAATCTGTACTATGGGATAATGAGATAAGGATGTACAAGATAGTAAAAGTATAAGGATATGTACAAAAAGATGATGTGATAAGGATATACAATATGGGTCAATGTGATATATACAAAAAGATAATGGAATAAGTATATGCAATATAGGTGATGGGATAATGAAATAAGATAACGATTAGTATTTATTGATGTAATGGACTTAGGACAAGATATAGATGATAAGGTGTGACTAGGATATGTAAGAATGACTAGATTAAGATAGGGGATGAGATAGGATAATGGAAAAGGATATACAAAAGATAATACATAGAATGGTACGATGACTAGGATGCATAATATAATGATTGAGTGATGAGGAAAGGATGACTAGGCTAAGATGGGATGACAAAAAGATGAGAAGGGATTGGATAAATGGATGATGTCAATGGTATGCAAGATGATAGGTTGATATGTACAAAAATATGATAGAATAAGGATAGACAAGATAAGATATAGGTGATGGGGTATGACCAATGATGGGTGATTTGGTAGACTAGGAGGGGAATAAGGATATACAAAAGGATACTATGTATAATGGGATGATGATAAGTATGTAAAAGTATATTCAAGACAAGAAGTATAATGGGATGATGACTAGGATGTTGATTATGATAAGGACAAAGGATAATGGGGTAGGGATGTATAAAGTTATAGGTTATGTAGATGATGGGGAATGAATAGACTAAGACAATGATAAGGATAATATGTACATGTAATGATGCAAGATGATGATTAGGATGTTAATTGATAGGGTATGATTAGGATGGGATGAAATCAAGATAGTAAAAGGAAAATATACATACAAAGGGGATGATGATGAGGATGTACAATATTAAAGGATATATACAATAGGATAATGAGATAAGGATGTACAAGATGTTGGTGATAGGGGTATGACTTAAAGATGAGTGAATATGTTTAAGAAAAAATGGTAGATGGGATAAAATATAAAATGATGATATCTGTAATGTGATAGTGAGATAAGGATTGACAAGATGATGATTAAGATGGGTGAGTGGTGTGTAAAAACTCAATGATGGGATAGGATATGGTAGGGGTAATGACAAAATGATAGGTAAGACTAAGAAGGGATAGGGCTAGTATGATGTACAAGAGAATAAATTATGTATGAGGGGATGAGACTAAGATTTACAATATGTGATTAGGGGATGGTAGGGGGATGATTAATGGTATGTGGAACATGAAATTTGAGCTCAATAGATTAAATTATGTAATTCAACCAAATAAAATATCAAACTACATAATAAGAAGGATTTATAAAATAAATTAGAAAGCTTACTGAATTCCTTGGTTCATATTACCTCCTTTCAAGATTTTCATATGATCAAGTGATTGCATATAGAATTAGATTGACATGGATGCTTTATCAAAGTATTTGGATGATGTATTCAATGGATACTTTATTTAAGGATTAGTTTGGCATAATGATGTTTTAAAAATTCTAGTTGTTTAATTATTAAATAGGCATGGATTTGACATGAAGATTCAAGTTGAAGGATTAGATTAGCATGATGATGTTATGGTAATTTATAGTTTATTGCTAAATGGACATGGATTTTCTATGAAGATTCAGGTTGACATGGCTTTGATATGAGCTTTCAAGTTAATTTGAGGATGGAGGGAGAGTTTTTTTAAATAGGCAAATGGAGGGAATTTTGAATAATTTAAAATTATTATAAGTCTCTAGTTTGGAGAATTTTAGAGACTTGGAGGAGCTTCTCCAATTCTAGAGGATTCTCCATAGGTTTAGGGGATAATAAAGGATTATAGGGGATTTAATGAAGATTAAGATTCTTAGGGATGTAGAAATATCTAGGGAGTAGGTTAGTAGGTAGTTAGGTGGGGTTATGAGAATTTTAAATTCCTATCTAATGGATAACTAGGATTAGATTAGGATAATGGGAGAATAGGATAAAATTAATGAAATAGTGGGATTAGACTATAGATGTTGAATAAAGAATTATTAAAGGGGGATATTATATAAATGTATAGAATTAGGATAAATTAGTGGGATAAATGGGTATATTAGCGAGATAAATCATACTAAGTAGAATTAGTGTTGACTAATAGGAATATTAGTGACAATAATAAAGAGAGTGACTTTAGGTGTATACAATCCCAAATACCAAGAGGAATATTAGTTTGGATATGGAACCTTCAAGATAAGATTAGCACGAGAATTATATATTTGACAAAGTCATTGATGAGTGATTGATTTGTATACATTTCCCCTTACCTTTACATCATTTGGTATCAGATCAAGGTAAGCTCTTGGTTTGAATTTGTTGTAAGTTGTTCAAGTTTGTTGATTTGGGATATACAAGATATGCTATGAGGAATGCTTGAGATGACACCTTTTAGGGTATTATGGGAGAAGAGTGTTACAGTTATGATTTATTGAGGTTATTTGAATCAAATTTTATATTGATAAATAGAGGAACAATAGCCCCAGAGTCCTTTGAGAAAGGACTAGAAACAAGTCAAGAAAGGACTAGAAAAGGTCGAGAGAAAAGAGAGCCTTGGAGCTCTAAGAGAGAAGAGAGAAAGTAAAGACTCCAAGAGAGAGTCAATAAAGATAAAGAGAAGTCCTAAATAGATTACTAAAATAAGAGGAAAGATCCTATAGATTTATAAGATGCAAGATTTACAAGCTTATTAAGATGAAGGTATAGATAGGCCTAAAATGCAAAGAAGAAGTGAGATTATGGATGTAGAAAGAGAAGTGTAAAACATGAGAAAAGAGATGGGGTAGAGTATTGAGAAGATAGACATTATTGGGAAGCTCTTGAGAGGATAAGGCAGCCAATGGTTTAGCTGGAATTTGAGAAGAAGGGTGAAGTGGCCACTTGAGTCACTTGTGAAAGAGAGAAGGCACAAGATGAGTGTCTTAGAGAATGAGAAGAAAAAAGAGAATGCATACTAAAGAGGCATGAGGAATGAGATGTTGCCAAGTGAGAAAAAAATAAAAAGATATAAATAAGAGGGTTCTCATTAAGGAGAACAAGAAGGATAGATAAGTGCCAAGAAGAGCACATGAGAGTGATGATAAGAAGAAAATATGGAGAGTGTCTATGCAAGAGATAATCAAAGAGACTATATGGTCTCTTTTTTTATATGATAACATTGATTTTAAGCTTGTGTATGCAGGTATGAAGATAAGTTTTTTGAAGCTCAAGCATAAGGCCTCAAATTTGGTGAAGGATGGGCCAAGAAAATCACCCATCAAGTAGAAATAAGATGATAAAGAAAGATAAATTCTTATAGAAGACAAGATGATGAAATTTTAAGACATTCTACATGTTGAAGATGAAGTTGAAGAGGAATACTATGAGGCATTTCCAAATTGAGTAGTTGAAACCAAAGAGATGGTTCACTAAGAAGACAAGAGAGCTGTCTATTTAGACAAGAATCCAAAACATGAATAAATTAATGAAGAAATAAGCTTGTAACAGTAATATTTGGAGCTAAATGAGTGTTTGCATATTAATTTTGATTGAATATATGAATAATAAAAGTTTGATATGCATATGGAAAGAAAGAAGGACAAATTTCAGCCCTTAAGGAGAGAACAAGGGCATGGATATGTTTGGCCTAAATAGATGAATTGAAAATATGGAAAGAAGGAAGATTTGAAGCTCAAAAAATAGGTCAATGAAGGAAATAGTACAAGTGGAACACAAGCACAAATATGGAAACAAAGAACAAATGTTAAGGAACACCAAGATGGCATGGTAGATAACTAAGTAAATAAGCATGAAGGAGAGTAAATGAGAATAAAAAGGCAATATAAGATGGTAAAAGGTAAAAAATAGGTGGAAAAGATCATGAAAATATCACAAGAGGATCATATTACAAGTGTATCCAAAACAAGCATGAAGATTGAGGAAGAGTACAAGCCTAAAAAGTAAAAAAGAGAGGTAGAACAAGAAAATCATGCTAAAGAAGTGAAGGTACAACCATGTAAGAAAGAAGATGAGTGCATAGGAGATAAGTATTCTCAATATTTGTTTTCAAATGTTGTTTATGATTAGGTGTATGAATTTGATTCAAGTAATTAAGATCTTCTGTATATATAAATAATTGCATTGAGGAATGAATGCATATAAAGAAAAGGTGAGGATGAAGCACCTCAAAGAGTGCTTGACAAGCATGACATGTAGTAGAGATAGAATTGTGTGACTCTCATGAATGAGGGAGTTTAAGGATAAGAAAAATAACAAGTTACCCAAGAAAATGAAGAGTAATATGGACCAAGATTTGATGAAGATTTTGAAGAGATGGATGTTTTCAAGTTACAAGAAGAAATAGAGATGTTGGAAGAGATATTCAGTCCATCCAAGGGGTTAAAATAAGGTGACTTACAATATGGAAATTTCAAGGATGAACTCCAAAAAACATCAATATAAGAACATCAAAGTGAAGCACAAGAAGTTGTGAAAACAAGGCCACAAACAAGTACACAAAGGGAGTGTGAGAAAGTACACAAGGTGAGTTAATTAATTGGGAAAGATAAATTTGAGTTCACATTAGATAAGCATGGATATGAAAAGTAAAAAAGGTGTCAAACAACCTTGTACTATGTTGAGGATGAATGGAACAAGAAGTTATTCTTGTATAATGAGCAAGATGATAGAAAGAGGCATCAAGTAGTGAAAGAATGTGAAGTAGATGAAGAAAAAGAGAGTAAAATGGATCAAATGATAGAGGTTGACATGCCAAAGAAGCCATCAAAGCCTAAGGAATAAGATGATAGCATGGTCCAGGATGAAAAATCATTAAAGAAATAAGAAACAAGATAAAACCATGAAGAATCAAGCCATAAAAAAGAGGAATAAGCACCATTTGGATGCATATAAAGATGATGAAGGGAAAATACACTTAGATAAGAGGGAAAATGTAGAAAATAAGGAGATATAGTAGTTGGATTACCTCATAGAATTAGAAGATGCAATGACAAGGGAACTAAACAAATCTTAAAGGAAGAAATACAAGAGTTTAGCAAGGAAAATGGAGAAAAAAGGGAGAGTAGTAGTAAATTAATCATGAAATACCCTCAAAGAATAATTGGAAGGCAAGAAAGAAATCTAGTGGCATTAGTTTTCTCCCTCTTGGTGAGTATGATGTAGGAACATCAAGCTAGAAGACATCAATTTTGTGTTTTTGTTAATAGGAGGCCAAATTTAGTCAATGTTGGATGTCAAAGTGTGTGATGGACCTTATAAGGTCCGTTTATATCTGTTGAGTCATAGGGGTGTGTTAAATAGCTTCTAGGAGTTTTCCCTCCAAAATAAGAAATTTGAAAATTCAAATATTTTAATTGAGGCTAGGTGGGTCAAATGCATGTGTGGAGTGATTAAGTGAGTAAAGTGAATTTCATGAGTTCAATAAAGTCATTTAAGGTAAGTTTAGATGTATCTCATGTTAATTCATTAAGGGGTTAACAATCAATTAACCATGTAATCACCTTATATGTTAAAGGTTAGTTATTGCAAGGAAGTTGATATAATTACCATATAACCTACATTGAAGTTGGACAGAGAATTCATTGTAGTGAGTTAGATGGCATGAAGGGAGAGAGAGGTATCTAGGAAAGAGGAGGAGAATCAAGATAAAAGGATAATGCAAAATCCTCAAGAAAATTTTGATAGAGCCCATTCATGGGCTGTTCATGTAATTGAAAATGACCTATATGAATAAAGAAAGTATTTTTGATTGTGTTCTATCTATTATTTAACATAAGAGTGTTATATATTATATATTGCTTTTCAAAATCCCATGTATCAATATATAGGGACCTATGATATGTAAGGTTACATGTTGGAGATAATGTACATAGACTTGTAGTCAATACCAATGAAGATAGTAATGGAGTTTGGTGAAGATATCAAGAAAGAGACTCCTAAGGTATAGTATTCCTAGGATGCTTGATTCAATTTTATTTCATGTTGTGGAAACATGATAAGGACTCAAAGGCATAGACAACTAAGTTCATAAACCTTATTACACACCTACCATAGTCAAGGGATATAGTTTTATTGTTATGTTTTAAGGTGAAAACTATAAATATGATGATATGGTGTTTGGTAGATGGACTTATGGTCACTTTATATATATTTATTTTTTAATTTAAATTAAATTAGGTGGTTAGATTCAATGCACAGTGGACATAAGGAATAACCCCTATTCATAATCAAAAGAAACCCATGTTTTGTATGTTCAATGTAAAAGAAACATAGGAAGAGTTAAAGATGTGAGTGGTGGTAGTTTTTTATACAAGGAATTGATATTTTGAAATGTGTGTATACATCAAAACAAACCATAGAAGCATTCTTGAGACTTGTTGATTAGACACAGACCCCTGAACTCTTGACATAGTCATATCAGTGTTTACATAGGCATAATACAAAAGGAAGTCTAATTGATCAAAGGAAGGTGGATTGATATTATGGTAGGTGGTTTTATATTGGATAAATTTGTCTTAACCTTGAGTAATGACTCAATTTACGTTTATAAGGTATTTGAAGGAGAATGAAACATTGAAACCTTGCACAGTCAAGAAAATAGTTTACAATCTACTAGGTTTTATGGTTATTAAGCCTTTAATGATTTTAAAAAGGTATAAAAACTATTTAGGAAGGTGAAATAGATCAAAAAATACCTATAACTAGTTTTTTTTCCTTTGAAACATTATATAACTCAAGATAATGAATTTTTTAGGCTTTTGGGCTTATGTAGGGGAAGGAAAACCCTAGATTAGGGTTTAAAAGTTTTATAGAGTTTAAACCTTTATAAAATTATGATTTTTTTTATATTACATATTTTTATGTGAATAAATTTAATCAAAATATTTTAGACTGAAATAATGTCGTACAGTATGGTTTCTAAACTTGTGGGTGAGCTTACGGGTTAATTAGGGCTAATGGAGAGATGGGTTACAAAGTAAGTGTGCTCTAAGTGTGGATTTAGGGAATTAAACTTGAAACACACTTGTAAGTAGATATAGGGTGTCTATAAATGGATTTATATCTTTAGTGGAGTTGAAGGATTTCTCAAACCAAAGTAAAATGTACAAATAAAGGCTACAAGCCTAATAAGGTCATTAAGACTTTGAAGGGTGAATATGATTCTTGAAGTGTGTTTAATAACTTTAAATTGGTTAATACATGTATGATATAATAATTTAAGACCATCCATGTAAATATATTGAGTTAATGAAACCTAGATCAAGTTTTGATCCTTGAGACCTAAAAGAAGTGCCTAGTGAGGAGCTAGTGAAAGTAAGAGTTGAGTTTGGGAATTTAATGAATGGTATGAGTTTAGGATTGAATGTAAATAATAATAAATATGTATAATGAGAATAATAAGTGTCTCTAAGGTATATATGGAATAGGATCAATAAGTCAATGAGGTTATTTATCCCAAAGACCAAGAGGAAAATTGAATTGGAGATGAAACCTTCAAGATAAGCTTAGTATGAGAATGAGATATTTGAAAAAGCCATTAATGAGTTATTTATTTGGATAATTTTTTAATTACCTATACATCACGAATACCTACCCATTTTAAATCCTTTGATAAATGAGAAAATTATGGTTTTATCTCCTCCTTTGATTAGTTTTAATGTGTGTGCATGTCTAAAAGATCTTGTCAAATGATTAGCTTTGATTCCTTGGCATTTTTGTCCTTTTCTTACATTCATATTCAATTTTAAACTTATTTTGAGGCATTTTGAATTTCAAAAGTGAGTTTTGAAGGTTGAGTGAGTTATATTTTCATCATGACCTCCTAACTAGTCCTCCTATCCCAAACATCTTTCACTACCTCCACATGAAGTGTTTCTGTAGAGAGGCAGACTAGGAGTAGTGATTTTTTAGGTTAGAATCATGGTTGAAGTGCATTAACATTTGGTTGGTAGTGGTCAAAATATTTTGGTGCATCACCTCTATTAGAGTAGGTTTCTCACTCTTTTCCTAGACATTTGGTAGAGTAGTTTGTGAGCCTAAGTGACTCATCAATGGGAGCTAGCCCTTGAACCTAGAGATTCAATCCAATATTAGGCCACACATAGCCTAGGATTGTATCCATGTTATTATGAATTTTAAAGGCTTTAACTACCTTCCAAGGGTGTGAATTTGCTTGTAATAGTTTTGGCACACCCAATGGGACCAAGGTCCAAAGTAGTTAAAGGATTTTTGGTGTTTTACTTCAACATATCAGACTTTGAAGGCAATCAAAAAACATCAATGGTGACTCCAAATGAACTACACCTAGCATAAGCAGTCAAAGTGTTTAAAAATAAAAAATTGATATGTATTCTTAATCTCCATTTGGTGAAAATGCATATCCCATATTTGAAAATTATTCATATCAGACTAATCATGTTCATGGCTTCTCCTCAAGTATCCCTCCAATAGTATATCACCATTGTCATATCACATATTCCCCTCCTCATATGTATACTTTCAAATAACCTTATCAATGTTATTATCTTCCTACTCAACCTAAATAAGGTGTTAAAAATATTATTCTTGATTTTGAAAATAAAATGGAAGAGAATCATAAAATGATGGAATTCCATAAGTAAAAATAAGAGCTCTAATATCAGACCTTTGTCTATCAGCAAGATTTTAAGTTTGAGAAAGAATCTAGAGCTAAAAAAATTCAAGATAGGAAAGAGTAAGACACTCGATTGTTAATGAAAATTCAAAATAATGAAATAGTAATGAGGTAAATGGATAGGAGAATTTAGCTTTGCCATCTCATTCCTATCAACCTCTTGAAAAATATAAAATACTCATTACATTTTGAAAAAGGGGAGTGGACATTGTTTCAAAAATAATACCAACATATCCTAACAAGTGAAAGGCTACAAATAAGAGACATAATTCAGTTTATGGAGAGTAGATTAGTGAGATGGGAAAAACAAAAGATTTAATCCAATAAACATCACCCATCATCTCCTATCCCTATTCAACCTCTTTTAATTCCAATCCTTCTTCAAGATACATCCACCCTAACTCAAAAACCCAAGATCACTTCATCTTATAAGCCTTCTTGGAATATGACTCCCACCTACACCATGCCAACCCTTGTGAATGAATTTTATCCTATGCCCACCAAAGACTGAGAAAGATATAAGGTGTTAGAAGTCAAGCCAATAAACTCTTTTTCCCTTCCTCAAGATCCTCTTGAATAGTCTTCCAATAAGCCTAAACCCAAAATCTTAAGTTGTAAAGATACTTTTTCAAGTTTCAAGTATCCCAAGGAGCTCTCTTGCCCTCCCACCCTCTCCTTGTGTCAACAAGAACCTATGGCTTTGAAGGTAGAAGATGAGGTTACAAATTAAAAAGGGACTCTTAATGAGAGATTGAATGATAACATGTCAATCATGAGTAAAATATAGTAGTTGAGGTAAATATTTGCTTTGAATTTCCTTTATTATAATTGAATAAGATGATCCTATAGAGTTGAATAAGTTTATTGTAGAGGAACCATTAAGAAATAACCTTCAATAATACATACATAGGCAATCTAAAATTCCAACTAAGCATGAAGAAGTAGTGACAACATTTGATAAAGAAGACAAAGATAACTCATATAATTAGTTATAACATGAATTCATGGGAGACATTGAAGTGTTCACTAGTAGTGGATCTCTTGAAGAGCAAGATGAAAAGACTAATAGGATGGAAAATGAGGTACATATTAAATAAATGGATGATGGCATGGTGTTCTTGAATTTTGTTTTAGATGAGTATGAGGTAAACTTTCATGAGGATGCTCTGGTTACTATCCCTATTGAGCATCATGAGAAAGTGGTAGAGGTTAAAGAATTCAAAACCTATGTAGGCCATGATTCAATTGAATCATTTGATGAGCTTGTTGTCCTTAAAGAGAATAACATAAATGAAGTTAGAATTTATATTATTTTAAATGACCACAATGAGGATACCTTTTGGGAAGAGCTTGAAAATGTTTGTTTGAGTTAGATGACAAACCTATACTCTCAATTAAACATGCTCAAGAAGAAGTTAATCAAAGTACACACATTGAAAGGCATGATCCTAATGAGTCATCAAAGGTTAAAGTTGTATCTAAAGTCAAATTAGAGAGATACCCTAATATAGAACATCAACATGAGGTAAAATTTGAGAATAAAGATGAATTTATATTCACTGGGAACATATTTGATGCTGATGATTCACTTGAAGGTCTGCCAAAAGGATTAACAATCAAGAAAAAACTAAGCTCAACAAAGAAAAGGTCCAAGAGGTAGAGTATTTCACATCCTTTCTCATCACATGAAGAGGATGATCTAAAAATATTCCATTTTGATCCAAGAGGATCAATCTTGGTAGGCTAGTTTGTGAATAGTAGTTTGCCTATGTTTGTTATGTTCCCTAAATGCTTTATAACACAAGTGTGGTGTGTGTCTTCTTTTAGTCTTATTGTGTGTGTTGGAGTTAAATCATTCATCTATTTTTTTACAATATTCTTACAACCAAGATCAAGGTCAAATCAGGTTTGTATTAGAAATTAAATGACTCCATTTCCCAATAGAAGGACAAGGCTTTTAGTCTTTTAGAATAGCAAGCATATTACCCCTATGAATCATCAATTTATTGACCAATTTTTACGCCAAGGTCAAAATTTCAACCCCTATAGTTTGAACTTCCTTGTCATGTTTCCATACCTTGTTCATAACCCACCTTATGTCTTATGAAGTCTTAAAATGAATATTTGTTAGCATTTTTTAAGACAATGTCTTTCTTCAAGCATTCCAATGCTTTTAAGGTCAGTCTAGTGGGTGTATACACATAATATTTTCAAACTTTACCACTTAATAACACTTTTTATCTTGTAGGAAACCATTGAGTCTCAATCTCTCTGAGTACATTCCCTAAGGGGTGCATCGAGAAACGGGTGGGCAGACCATTGGTCCTTCACATGATTGTTGTCCATTTTTTTCACTTTTTATCTACACACTTGTCTCTTAAAAACTATTCCCTTAAGATTTGCCTCCCATTTTACACACTCCTCTAGTCATTTAACAACTTCATTATCCCTTTCCCTAACCTAAACCCATTTTTGGTAATTTACATGACTATGTCATCCAGGTCAACATAGTATTGTTATTTACAAAGCTTACTAAGAACTAATTCATCCATGGCTGACATAGGTCATTATCTAGTTATGTTTTGGTAAATTTCAATACTAGGTCAATTGGATCGACCTTGTCAACTAAAATTTTTAGAAGGGTTTAGAGTTAGATCCACCTATATAAACACAATCATTTTTCCATTTCTAAAAGAAGAGAGGAAGTAAGATATATTGTGCATCTGTGTATCCACCATTCTACTTGAGGAGTAAGTTTAGGTTTCATAATTTATTTAGAGATACATATATTGTCTTTTAGATAAGTATTTTAGATGCATTGATAGGTTGTGTAGCCTAGAATTGATTTATCCTTGTCATCCTTATATACCACAACAACCTCTTACAAAGCACCTTGGCCAAGGGAGAGATTGAGGCTTGATGGGTTTATCTTCAAAGGTAAGTATTCTTAACTTTGTTCCTCTTTTGTAAGAGTAGATAAATATGAATTTCAACTTCTATTCCATGTATTAGGATTATGTATACATTAACATGAGTATACGTTTTATATGCATGTTTAATTTTAATGTTTATTACCCCACTTTGTGCCACAAGCATTGGTGAGCACTAGATTAGATTTATTTGCTTTACTTATTATCAATATAGTGAATATGAAAACATAAGACTTAGTTATGCTTGTTGCATATTTTTTATAGACTAGATGCTTTAGAACCCTCCCTACTAATATTATTATGATAAGACATCCCCTAATCAGGTCTAGTGGATCCATACTAGTTGTGTTCCCAATTATCTAATGTATCCCCAATTGGAATTATAAGTAGGATCTATCTTCTCTGAGCTAAGATTGATTTGTGGATCTGATGCATTTTTGATTGCATACAGTGGGTCCTAGGGGTATGTCACGATGTTTAAATATGGAAGTCAAGTCCTCTCAATTGGTCACTTAGTTTAAATCTTGTTAAACTTGTTTGAAGAAATTAAGGTATTTTAGCATTTTTTAAGTTTTTTTGGAGAAAACTAGGTTTCTATTGTGGCTAAATAAGGCCCTCTCAAGGCGCTATTATTACATGGTGCATTAAATCAAATGTTCAAGAGGTATTTTCAAGCTTGAATAAGTTTTAACAAGTTGTGTTTCATCTCCATGAGGTCATTTTCACATATGTTGGTTTCTATTGTATATCATAAGGCTCCAAAGTTGTTTTAAAAAGGAAATATGATAAAAGGTATATGTATAAGGGGATTTTTCAAGATCATAAATGAAATTTCTAGTGTGGATAGGTTCAGAGTAACAATATTCATGTCAATTCATAATCAATTACTTTAATTTCAACTCCAAACAACTAGTTTTAGGCACTTATATGGACTCCAAGAGATCATCTCCAAGTTAAAATGGTTTAAAAGAATCTCTTAATCTCCCAAAGGTAATTCTCACCCTCAATTAGCTTGCATAGTTCTAAAGGAACCAACATTAGAATATCCATTAGATCCTTTGGCAGGTTGGTAATGATCAATTTTCTTATGCTTAATCTATATAATAAGAAGGGAGTGAGAGTATATGTTTTTGATCAAATATTATGACCCTTATGGCCTATAAATAAGTGGAATTTTTTGTTTGATTGAGCTCTTTATCTTTATGAACAATTTCTAAGTAGCTAGGGTGCTCAAAAAGGGTAACAAACCCCACTATCTAAGTTTTAGAAAGTATACATGAAAGTTTGTGTTTTTTATGAATTATTAAAAATATATAAGTTCCTAAAATTTACATATAACCATCCTATGTCATGCTTCATCATCATCTAGCACATGTAAGCATTGGTCAATCAAGAAGCCTTAGTGGTCATAGGCTACATGTTTGATCTCATGGTCTTGGTTCCCAAATGAGATTATAGATGTATGTTAATGATTATTTTGTGGTCCCTTAGACATAAAAATACATTATTTACATTTAAAAATATCAATAAAATTATCATCAACACCTGAATGTTCTCAAACCTTATGCATGCATATTAATCCTTCTTGGTGTAGGTCTTAATGAGGTTACAGGTAGATATAAATGTTTTAGAGACCTTATAAATGTTTTGATTGAATAATTTAAACATTTATTAAATTAAATAATATCAAGAAGATTCCCAATATCTTTTTTAACTAATAAGAGATCATATAATATGACCTTGCAGTCAGAAGTCTTAAATACATACTTGTAAGCCTATGTTAATCTATAACCTAAAAGACACATGTATGAAGTAAATGTGAGGTTTAAAAGTTTTGCATGAAATTTAATAATAATATGGTTTTATTTCCTAACAATTTTCAAGGATCACCAAGGTGACTGATGACAATGAAGGGGGTGGTTGCATAGTTACAGACCTAGATGATCATGTATAGGTTTGCCTACAAGAATGTGGCCTATGGGAAAAATGAGGGTCTAATAATTGAATTATAAGTGATGTATAAAGGTTAAAACTTCATGATAAATTTATTAGGTAAAATAATACATTATAAAATTCTAAGATAACCCAAAATGCATGGTGAAAGACTAAAGCCAACAGGAAAACCTCAAACACCTACAATCAACCCTGTAAATAGATGCATATGAATTTTTTTTTTAAGAGATAGAAGTGGAAGAGAAAAAAAATTAACAATGTGATTAGGATTAAATAAATTTTAATATACCTAATAAATATTTTATTTCACCTATTCTCTCCATTAAAGGCAAAGAAACCAAATAACTACCTATAGGTTGGTTTGAATAATTCAAGTTGGTTCCAAACTTGAGAAAGAGGTGCAATGCATGATATTAGGGTTATAAATTAGGTGAATAATAAGGTATATAAAATAAATGAGAATAAAAAATATAAATATATATAATTCCATAAATTATGAACACAACAAAGTTCACTTGAACACTGCAGACACACAACCAAGTATCCTATAGGCCTGCTTGCCCTCATGAAAGATGCCTATTTGATTTGAGAAGGAAGAAGTCTATAGTAAATAAATTCATATTAATATGATTATATTATTTTATAATTATTTTATATAATTATTATATCTAATCAAAATGGTTTCAAACTTTGATAAGCCTATATAGGCCTAGTAGGTCTAAATTCACACACCTAGGCATGTACATTGAATATGAGTAGAATTGGTCACTTTTCGGTGATAGATATGCAAGAGAAAGAATTTATATGGTTTTTTAAAGTATAATATAAGGTGTATAAATATTTTTATAACCCTGTTGGAAGAAATCAAACACCCAAGGCTCTTAAAGAAGTCAAACAAGTAAAGCAGGCCTAACAAGCCTAATGGAGACCTATAGGTCTCTTGACCAAAAGAGTCATAGAATGCAAGTTTGTGTTGGTTTAAGGATGATTTTTTTTTTGAGTGTGGGAGATATTATAGAAAATTCATAGTGTGTGGAGGCTATTTCTCAAAGAAGGAAATTACCAAGAAAAGCTCATTAGGACTAGACATATCTTTTAGCCTAAAAACCCTAATAATGGCACTAAGGAATGTTTTAAAGAAAAATAGAGATGAAGTCAATAAAATATGTTTTATATAATTATTATAAGGTTTTTTGGACCTAAAAAAAGTCAATTTAAACCTAAGTCATGTTTCAAAATGACATTTCTATACCAAAACATTCTTCATGGTCTTAGAATGCAATCTTCCTACGTAAGAGGCTAAATTTTTGTGATCATAATAGTATAAAGAGATTTCATGGGACCTTGGGATACTAAATATATTTGGGTACCCTAATTTAATTAAAACTTATAGAATTAGGAGGATAATTAGAGCCATGAGCTCTATGAATAATCCTTAAGGATTGAAAGAGGTTTTGAGTTTCTTAAAAGGCAAGAAGTTACCCAATGGATAAAATAATAATTATACTAACCTAAATGGAATTTGTTTACCATTATAACCACCTAACTTACATAAATAAGTCCCATGGGAACTTGTGGTGATTGACATTGGCACATGTGGAAAAACTTGGGAAGAAAAATGGTCTAGAGAGGCCTGTTGTAGAATTATTTGTAGAGGTTTTAGATGTGGTAAGGTCTCAAATTGATGGAGGAAGGATTATGGACCTAAATATAGTTTTTATAGGTCTATGTAAATACATTCAAGACCATTTTGAGGTAATTGTAATAGTATAATAGGTGATAAATCTGAGAGACTAGGCTTGAGTATCTTGAAGAACTCAAATGCAAGTTTCAATCATATGAAGAGTGGATTATAGGTATAACCAAAGGAGTTGCATGTTAAGAATAAATATATAAATTGATATGAAAAAAATTCATAGAATCACAATAATAATAGATATAAACAAAGTTGCAGAAAGAATAGAAAATAAACATGCAAAATAATAAGACCAAATTTAACGTGGTTCACCAAATGTGGGCTACATCCACAAAAAAACACTTAGATTTTATTACAAGCCAAGAGAGTACACACCACTCTCAGATCAATCTTCTCACAATTACAATGCACAAATAGTTTTTGTAGTTGTGCTCAACAAACCCTCCAGAATTCACACTTGAATTCGCACACTCTATTCTTCCTTCTCAAAAACCTAGTTCTCATGATGTATTACCTATGAAATATCCATAAATTCATAATACATCAAAAAAATGGTATTAAAAAATAATGGGTACCAAAACCATGGGCAAAATCAACCCAAAATGGTTTCCCATTAGAAAGGGGTCCAAAACTTTTTCTAGGGGATACTGCCCCTAAACCCTAACAAGAATACATAAAGAGTGTACAATATAATTTTAATGTATAGTATTTTAAATACATTTTATTTAGGAAATAGGATCCATAACACAACAATATCCCATTTCAATACTAATTTCCTCTGAGTAAGCTTCTCAACCCTTCACTATCAACTATGAAGGCCAAACAAAACTAAACATAGCTTCAATTTCTCCCTTGTGACCACCTTTGTCATCATGTCAGTAGGATTTAGATTGGTATGAATCTTATTCAGATTCAAATTCTTTTCCTCTAAATATATCCTCATGAAATGGTACATCAACTATATATACTTCATCCTAGAGTGGAAAGCAGAGTTCTTTTTTAGATGTATAACACTCTAACTATCACTATATAGCTTCCCTTTCTCCTATTTATGCAATAAATCTTCAACAAATTTCTATAACCAAATAATTTATTTTCTTGCCTCTATGGTAGAAACATACTTAGCCTCTATGGTTTACAAAGCCACAAGTTTCCATAGTCATGAAATCCAACTCACCACTATGTAACTTACAATAAATACATATCCTGTTATACTCTTGCTATTCAAATATCTATCCATGTTTGAATATACATAACCACATAAAGTGGTGTATAATATACCATATATTAAAACTATCTCCATAGTCCATCTTAAATACCAAAGGATCCACTTCACTACCTTCCAGTGTTCTCTACTTGGATCACTCATGTACCTACTTATTATTCCTACTGCATGAGCAATATCTGGCCTAGTGCACACTATGGCATACATCAAGTTGCCAATAGATAATGAGTATGGTACATGTGACATATGGAATGTCTCCTCCTCTATCTTGGGACATTTCTCCTTTGATAACTTAAAATGACTTGCTAAAGGAGTCCCAATCAATTTAACATCTTGCATAGTAAACCTCTTCAAGACCTTTTTGATGTACTCTTCCTAGGATAAATTCATATTTCATTCCTTCCTATCCCAAGTTATTCTCATATAGAGGATTTTTTTTTTTACTCCCAAATCCTTCATAGCAAAGGAATTACTAAGTTGTTCCTTGAGTACCTTTATTTCCTACATGTTCTTACTTGTAACCAACATGTCATCCATATACAGATAAAGGATAATGTAATCATGATCATTAAACTTCTTGATATATATGTAATGGTCTAAATGACACCTGGAGTATCCCTGCTCCATCATAAAACTATCAAATTTCTTGTACCACTATCATGAATCTTATTTTAGGCCATACAAGCTCTTCTTCAATTAGCACACCATGTTCTTCTTCCTTGTGACCTCATATCCATGTGGTTGTTCCATATACAAGTTCTCCTCCAAATCATCATGAAGGAATAGAATATTCACATCTAAATTATCTAAGTGCAAGTCTTTCATTGCCACTATCCCAAGAACATTCCTAATAGAATTCATCTTTACCACTTGGGAAAAGATCTCATCAAAATCAATTCCCTCTTTCTATGCCAATCCCTTTACCACCAATTGGGTCTTGTACCTTTTCTTGCCTCCATCATATTATTTAAATATATACACCCACTTGTTATGTAATACTCTCTTACCTTCAGGTGGGTTTACAAAATCCTAAGTTTGATTTTCAATGAGAGACTGGTGCTCCTCATCCATATCTTGATCCTACTTCTTCTTGACATCTACCTACATTGCTTCTTCAAATCACTCTAGCTCTCCATTTTCAGTGAGTAATAAATAATTAAGAGATAGAAAAACAATTAGGTTCCCTTCTTACCCTAGAAGACCTCACCACAGGAGTTTGTGGTTCTTGTGGAGTAGGTGCCTGAACTAGTTTCTTGGACATTTTATCATCTACAATGTCCTTGAGTACTATGTACTCTTTTCTAGAATCTTATTTTTGATCCTAAAACTATTGTTTATACATGAATTTTTCATTAAAGACAAAATCCATAGACCTAAATATTTTCTTATCCTTAAGACTCCAAATCTAAAAACCAAAGTCATCCTCACCATAACCAATAAAGGTGCATTTTTCAAACTTAGCCTCTAAATTGCTCCTATCATTTTTATCAATATGAATGAAGGCTTTACAGCCAAATATTCTAAGAAATGAATAATAAACCTTCTTATAATACCAAGCTTCTTTAGGTATGCCTCCATCCAAAGGAGATGAAGGACCTCTATTTATCAGATATATAACTATGTTTATTACTTCTACCCAAAACTGAAGAGGTAGTCCTGCATGCAACCTCATGATCCTAACATGCTCCATGATATTAATGTTCATCCTTTATAACACTCCATTCTACTGTGGATTTTTTATAACCATCCTCTGTCTATGAATTCTATTCCTTGAATAGTAATAAAAAAATGCATTGATGTAATATTCCCCACCATTATTTGACTTGAGACGTTTTAACTTGAGACCTGTTTCATTCTCAACCAATGAGTTCCATATTTTAAATGTATCAAACACATCATATTTTATCCTAATGCCATACACCTAAACTTTCTTAGTTGTATCATCAATAAAAGTGACATAATAAGATGACCACCAATAGAAGATACCTGAGCCGATCCCCATACATCTGAATGAACCAACTTTAACTTGTTCTCCTTCCTCATAGGTCCAAACTTGAAAAACTTTACCCTTTTCTATTTTCTAGACATATTATTCACAATAATCTAAATCAGATCCTTTCAATCTATGCAACCAATCCTTCAAAATTTACATACCCTTTTGGCTCATATGATTGAGCCTATTATGCCACAAAGTTGCATCTGCATCTACAACTACTAAATTACAATAATTATCACTACTTGATAAATACATGGTACCAACCATCTTACATATTTCTACCACAAGATCACCCTTGATCACCTTCCAAGAATCTACTATAAATGTCATCATACAACCTTCACTACCTAATTATCTTATGGATACCAAATTATGTCTCAACTTAGGCACACGCCTAAGATTATTTAGTAGTTAAGTGTTTCCATTCTGAATCTTGATATGAACACTTCCCTTTCCTACGATGTTACAAGGCTCATCATCACCAAGGTAAACATGTCCAAAATCCCCTTGAACATAATCAATAAAATAATGCCTATATGGTGTAGCATGAAAAGAAGCCCCTGAATCTAAAATCCAAGACTCAAAAATATTATCAATGGAGAGAATTAATTTATCCTAAGAAATATTATCTATTGACATAGTCACTTCCTTAGTGTATACATAATTTTTATTCTCATTTTAAAGAGACCAACAATCCTTCTTTGCATGCTCAGTCTTTTCATAGTGCCAACATACCATCCTAGCCCTTGATTTTGACCTTCCAAAACCATTTGACTTTCCATGCTTTCCTTTTCCTCTAAAATTTTGTCTCCCTCTACTCTCCATCACTAAAGCATCACCTGAATTAGAAGTCTCCCCAAATATTTTTCATCATATTTCCTCGCTAAGGATTACTCTTATGACATCCTCAAACTTTAACTTGGCATTATTAGAGACTAAATTACTCATAACCATTACCAAACTATTCCAACACTCTGGTAAGGAACACAAAATAATCAAAGCCCTAACTTCATCATCAAAATCAATTTTTATATAATTCAACATACTCATAACTGTATTGAATTTATTCAGATGATTAGCAACTGAACCAGTTTTAGACATCTTCATATTAAATAAAATTTTCATTAAAAATATTTTATTAGAAGTAGAGGGTTTCTCATATAACTTCCCCAATGCATTCATGAGACCTTATGTGGTCCTCTCCTGTGATATATTAAACATGATCGAAGATACAAGACATAACCTAATGGCCCCAAGTGCTTTCCTTTCAAGTAGTTCCCAAGCCTCATCTATCATACTCATTAGTTGCTTTAATTTTCCTCTTAGTGTAGCATGAAGGTCCTTATAATAGAGATAATACTCTATCTACATCTTTCATAGACCAAAGTTATATCCATTTAACTCTTCAACCTTTGATTTGTGATCATCAACCATAGCTCCCACTTAAACTAATAACCCTTCCTACGATTCAACACTTCAGAAAATACAACCTAAAGCTCTAATATTGATTGTTAGAAATAAATATAGAAATTGATGTGGAACAATTTCATATAATTGTAATAATAATAGATGTAAATAGAGATGTAAAAAGAACAAAACATAAACATGCAAAATAAGAAGACCAAATTTAACATGGTTCACCCAATGTGGGCTACATCCACCAAGAAACACTTGATCGTATTTTATTACAAGCCATGAGAGTAATAACCACTATTAGATTAGTCTTCTCATAATTACAATGCATAAATATTTTTTGGAGTTATGCTCAACAAACCCTCATAAATTCACACCTAAATTTACACACTCTATTCTTCCTTATCAAAAACCTAGTTCTCATGATGTATTACCTACAAAATATCCATCAATACATAATACAAAAATAACATGGTATTAAAAAATAATGGGTACCAAAACCATGGGAAAAATCAACCCAAAATAGTTTCCCATTAGAAAGGGGTCCAAAAAAAATGTTGGGGGCTACCATCCCCGAACCCCTGCTCAGAGCCCCGCCTAGCCTCGAACCTCAAAAAAGAATACATAAAGAATGTCAAATATAATTTTAATGTATAATATTTTAAATAAATTGTAATTAATAAATAGGCTTCATAAAAAAAACATTGCAGAGGTAAAATTTTGAGAGGATTGAAATATCAGTCTAAAATTAATCTCAAAACTTATCTAAGCTTAGATAAGTGTTGAGAGTCTTATAAGTTAGATTGAGAGATTATTATGTAGGCCAAGTTTGGAATAGAGTATTAGTATAATTATAAGAATAAGGTGTCAATAAGACCATAAGATACTGTAAGGACTCCTCCAAAAGTCATAACTAAAGTTTCTAAGTGTGTCAAGTGTCATGAGATATCAAAAGGCTTAAAAGCAGTTTCAAGAAGACAGATAATTTAAGAACTCAAGTGATGACTCATTGGGACAAGACAAAAAATCCTACACCAGCTAGAGTATGAAATAATATTTTTTAGAGCACACCTGTCATTTGAGACTTGATGGAGCAATTTCATGCCTCCTTTCTTGAATATAACTCTCATGAGACACTTGTCATCTCTCCTTCTTATGCCCTTGTCTCTTCTTCTCTCTTATTTATCTATAAATTAAGCCTTGATAGGATATGTTTTTATCCTTCACCTAGGTATGGTGAATCCCTACCAATTTGAAAGCCTTTGATTAATGAAAAAAAATTAGTTTTACCTCTTATTTTGATTGGTTTCAGTGTGTGTGCATGACTAGTAGATCTTATCAAGTGATTATCTTTGATTTCTTGGAAAATTTGTCCTTTTCCTGCATTCATATTTAGTTTTAAACTTATTCTAAAATATTCTAAAGTGTCTAAGTGAGGTTATAAGGTTGAGTTAGTTTTATTTTCATTAGTGTCATTTCATGACCTCTTGACTAGTCTTCCTAGTGTAAACATCTTTCACTACCTCCACAATGAAGTGTAGATGTAGAGAGGTAGATTAAGAGTAGTGTTTATTTTAGGTTATTATCATGGTTAAAGTGTATATTTAGATGATTATTAGTGGTCAAACTATTTTGATGCATCACCTCTATTAGAGTATGTTTCTCTCTCTTTTCTTATCAAGTTGGTAGAGTAGTTTATGAGCCTAAGTGATTCATCAAGAGGAGATTGACCTTTAACCTATATATTCAATCTAATATTATGCCACCCATATCCTAGGATTATCTCCATGTTATTCAAAAATTTTAAGTCTTGAATTTCCTTCCATATTGTTTACATTTTAAATATGTTCCTATAGATTCCATATTTTGATCATATATTTATTTCTACTAGCTCTTTTTTCAAACCATAAAATGTTCTATAATATTGACATCATAGATAATATTTTCATATATTATATCTATGTTGAAAATTTTATTTTTTTTGCTCTTTTGTGCTAATTTTTACAGTTTCACCTAGTGTTCCCTACATTTTCCACCTTCACATTTCTCACCTCTCATTATTTATCTATAACACTAAGGTAAGTGATGGTATGTATTTTTCAATTGTATCCTTCAATTTATCTTATTTTCTCTTTACTGTAATTTATTTAGCTTCAAAATTATGTGTTTCCAAAGTCTTTCTTGAAGCACCATCCCCTATTACACCTAAGTGATAAGTAATGAGATTCAAGTGGGGCATATGTATACATAATATTTTCAAACTTTATCAATTAATGATACTTTATCTCTCGCAAGAACCTATTGAGTCTCAATTTCTCTCAATTCACACCTTAAGGGGTGTACCAAAAAAGGAGTGGGTAGACCATTAGTGCTTCACAAGATTGTTTTCCATTTACTACCACTTATTATCTACACAACCTTATTCTAAAAACATTATCCTCAATTTTTCCTTCTCTTTTGCACCATCCTCTAGTCAATTTTTACCTTCATTAACCCTTCCCTAGCCTAAAATCCTTTTTGATAGTTTAAAATACATGATCAATCCCATCGACTATGTACTTTAATTGATAAAACTCATTTAGAGTCTATGTCAGCCCCTAGCCAACCTATACCAAGACCTAATTTGTTTTTGTCAATAATGATATAGAGTCGATTGGGATGATATTTTTGGTTAAACTTTCATAAAATATTAGGGTTAGATCTAGATATATATATATACACACTCATTTTATCATTTATTTGAGTAAGATAAGAAGAAGAGATATATTTTATGCATTTGCTTATCCACCATTCTACTTGAGGATCATAGCTTAGGTTTTCATACTTTCTTTAGAGATATAGATCTTGTCTTATGGAGAAGTATTTTAGATGCCTAGATAGGTTGTTTAGCCTATATCTAATTTATATTTGTCATATATACATACCCTAAAATACTATTACAAATCACCTTATCTAAGGGAGAGATTGAGGATTGATAGGTTCATATTCAAAGGTAAGTATTCATAACTTTATTCCTCCATTCTAAGAGTAGATAGATTATCATGTGTACTTATCTCCCATGCATTAGGATTAAATATAAATTGACTTGAGTATATGTCTTCTATGCATGTTTAATTTTTATGTTTATTACCGCCACTTTATTCCACAAGATTTAGTGAGCACTACCTTAGAATTTACATGTTATTTACTTTTGTGAATATGAAAAAAAAGGACCTAGTTAGGGTTATTGCATAGTTTTGCTTGACTGGAGGCTTTATAACCCTCCCTAGTGATTTTATTATGGTAAGATATCCCTTGGATAGGTATAGTGGATCCATATATGTCATGAACCTTAATATGTAATGTATTAACAATCAAAAGTGTAAGTAGGATTTATTTTCTCTAAGCTAGGATTGATTTATAGATTAGTTGCATTTCCCTTTGCATACAAGATACATGGATCCCATTTTTCGCTTCAAAGGTTTTAGAATATTTAAAAATATTGGATCAAGATAAACACCTTTTTATCTACCAAAATAATATCCAAAACCTTTTCCATTGGTGTTCTAAATTGGTAAAACAAACTCAAGTCTAGAACTATCTCTAGTTTAGAAGACTTAATTAATGCATTGATTCAAGAATTTCAAACCAATGATATTCTTGAAACAACTTAACCCATTTCATTATTTAAAAGTATGTAGAATCATATCCTACCCAAGTTTTCATTGATAATTGGAAAGCCTTAACTAACAATCCAAGCATAACATGTTTAAAGATAACCTTTTCCACTTGTTTACCAATGCTCTTCACCCTAAGTTACAATATAGAGTTAAGACGCTCTCTCTTAAATAATTTAAAGAATCCCTTGATAAAGATAAGAATAAAAACTTCCTTATAAGATAATTAAAGCCTTCCCAATCCATATTTGGGATGTGTGGGCTTATGAAGTCTAAAAAAACATGTTACCACTGATAGTGTCTCAGATGCATATGATTATATAATAACCATCAATTCTATTATGCCTAGAAGCTCTGACAAAGTGAATATTTAATAACATATTCATGTAATTCTCTTCAATCCTCCTCCTTATTCATCACAAGTTAACCATGTTGATTTTCATCATCATATTTATTTATATGAGATTAATAATTTAATTATCAAACCCTTACCTACAAAGTTGGGTTCCTCATATCCTATTAGCATGTGATACAATCCTTAAACATTTTCTTGATATCACACAAAATAGGGACAATCCTATGATAATTATATAAAACTTAAGAACCTTGATTTTGAATTTCATATTGATCCCAACTTTGATCATAAATATATGATCTAAGAGTGACAACAAGACTATGATAAGGTAGCAAAAGCCCATGACTCTAAATTCAAGTGTGATGTTTTTCACCAATCCAATTATCACATTTACGTATATTCAATTCCACTTCCTAATCATAATCAAAATCAACATATTAATCCCAATTATCCTACTACCACCATTTTTTTTTAAACCATGGTTAATCATCACTCTTCTACCAATGAAGAAAACTTGGTTAATTGAATAACATTAAGCGTGTAGTCTCCTACTTTAATCCTTATCCTCACTTGACTCATACTCCCTATACTACTTTTAGAAAAGTTAAAGATACCTCTCCACCTCATTTTATTTATGAAAATTATGATGAAATCATAAATTTTATTGTTTCAAATAACCCAATTATGTCACCCTACTTGATATAGGCATCTTGACTTGCGACTATCCCAATTATATTGGCCAACTTGATGCAATCCATTAGTACTCAGTTATCATTTTTAGTTGTATCAAGTAGTCCAATATAGTAAATTATCCCACCCTAGAATCTACTACATCATATAGCTTCACATAGTCAGTATTTCTCCATAATTATATTCCTACTACATCAACTAGCCCAATGTAGTCAATTTATGTAACTAAGCCTAATGTTATTATATTGAATAACTTGATATAATATAATTATAGTGTTTTTTGTAATATCCTACATTGACCAATATAATGCAATTCACTCACCTAACCCCAAATACAATTATGAATATGAGACCATAGTTTCATTCCTAATCATTCTTAGTTTAGATTGACTGATTCTTTTGTTGATCTACTTCAGCATTATCTAATTTTATGTCTTGTCTAGCTTATTTATGATTTAATGAATGGGGTATCAATTAATATTTTTCTATGTTCCATTATCAAATTAAATTTATTAATCTCATGAGGACTTCTCCATGTCATCATAACTAATTGCTACAACTCTTATTTGTAATGAATATTCCTCGACCTCTACCTATGGGGAAAGAAACTACCTTTCCCAAATCTAAAAATAGTATCTTACAATAGTGTGAAGAGGTTTTTATTAAAGTTGATGAAACTTTGGATGCTTCTCTCTCACTTAAGTTTCCTATTGATTATATTATCCTAAACAAATTATTACTTAATGTGGATGATTTTCCTCTTTTCATTAGTGTCAGAGTTGGTCAAATTCAAGTCAAGCATGCCTTCATAAACAAAGGGTCTGGCACGTGTGTCACATCCCTTGAGTTCATAAAAACTATTGGATACTCCGAAGGTAACCATAAGTATAGTACCCCAAATCATGTGCCAAGGCTATGATAAAATATAAATGCATCCCCTCAAATACATGTGGCTTCCTATCATGGTCCTTCTGATCATAGTTAGAGTTAAATTCATGACCTTTAACCTTCCTCTATCTTATAAAATTTTTATTGGTCAACCCTAGACTCATTTCAAGAGGTAAATTACCTATATTACATGTCAGTGTTTTAAGTTTCTCCATAAATGTGATATATACAAGATTCAAGGTGACACTAAACCTTATAATTCAGAATAATTCTAAGAATATGGCATCCATAAAATACATACAAATGAAACTATTATCAATAGAAATTTCACCCTTAAGGAGGGTTTTCAAGCCTCCTCACTTAAGTGATAGGATGGGGAATCTTCCAAGGTTGTGGGTGATCGTATAGCTGAAGTGAATCTCTAGATAGGGCTAGCTCCCTTGATGTATCACTTAGAGTTGCTACTAAACCTATTGTTTACAAGGAAAAGGGATAGAAAGAAGTAAAAACAACATAAATAAGGAGGTGATACACCAAATTTTTTAACCACTACCACACATCTATAAATGCATAATGAACATAGAGTTGACTTATTCATATACTACTCCTAATGTGCTCTTCTTACATCAATATTTCAATATTAAGATGGTATATGATGGTTAGGCTAGGAGGGATGATTTTTAAGAGGTATCAAGACACTAATGGAAGATTTCCTCACTTAACCTTCACAAGACTACGTGAACACTCTATATGACCTACAAGAATGAGCTAAAAGTACATAAAGGTGAGAGAATGAGACATGTCAAGGAAAATTGAATCAACACTAGATGAGATCAATCATCCATGCATAAAAACAATAATATAGTCATGAGAGAAGGTAAAACCAACGTGTCTATTGCTTCAATGGCTTATAAAAGGAGCAGGGCTTCACCATACTCAAGTGGAGGATCCTTTATATTGCCAAAATTAGGCATACATATAGGATAAAGAAGAAGATAGAGAGACATAAGAGAAGTGTCAAGAGCCAATGATGGATATAAAAAATTAATGGAACAAGTAAAAAATAATAAAACCTACCAAATGACAATTATAAATTTTGTCATCAAAATGTTTATACTTGGTTTGATGATGATCTTCTCAAGGTGGCATAGGAGTTTTATTTGGCTTGATGACTCATCATAGAGCTTTTGAAATTGCCATTTAGGAGTGATTATGAAGTGAAAAGTCATATTATTGGAGTATTTCTACTTTTTATTCCCTTGGACACCTATTTAAGATCCACATCCCATCATCTTTCCAAATCTTTTATATAATTTCCTTCATAGTTCTCATGTTTACTCTCTTTGAGACTTATTCCTTGTATTCCTATTTCATCACAAAGTTACTTTTTTTGGATGATAGACAACACTTCAAAGAAAAATAAAAGAATATTTGAATAGTCTTTGTATCACCCAAAATTTCATGGCTTAACTCCCAAGGCAAACCTACTAACCCAATACCCATCTTTCCCAATTAGGCCTAAAGCAAGCCTATAACACTATATACCATACAAGACCATACATCACTAGTCAAAAAACACTAAAATATTATTGGGAACATTAAATAAGGTTATATATCAATTTTTTATGCAATTTCATGGGTTAGAACTCAAGTTATGCCAAATGTAACTTTCTAGCCCTTGGTTGGTTTTAACACAGGCCTAAGTAGGCCGAGAGAAAAGAGATTGGAAGAGTTTTAGGGGAATTAAAAGCAAAAAAATACTATTTGAGTTCTAACCCAAATTTATTCAGTTCTTCCAATAATTTATTATGCATGATCAATCCCAATGAGCTCCCGCCAAACACAAAAGCAAAATTATGTGTGTATTTATAACTATTAAGTGGGTTTTAGGTGTTCTTTGATATTTTTAATAAGTATATAATCTTATTAAACATATTAAATATTCATTAATTCCTCTCACACACCCATATATCCATTCAAAAAATAATCTCAATACAAGCTATTGCTTATTCTCTTGGATTCTTGAAAAAGGCTTACAAAAGGAGCTCTTTAGTGGGCTTGCATGTCTTCTTTGGGTTTGATGCTTGTAGGGTTAAAGAAATGATTTTATTTAAATTATTATCTCTTTTATACCATAAATATACCATATTAACATCTTATTATGGCTTTTACTCTTCATTCATTCTTTAAACCTCATACTTCATGCAAGGTTTTCTTCTCTTGATTGAGAATGTGGACCTATAGGTCTGAAGACTTGTAGGTCTACATTCACCTTAATTTAATACCTTGATGAAAATTTATTGGTATTATAAGACATATAATCTCATATTTTATAGTTTATATCAATTTTCAATACACAATTATTCCTTGAAACATCTCAAATGCCTCTACACACCTAGTTTTATTTGCAAACACTAGGATGATGTTCTTAGGTATGTACCCTAAAATTTCACCTCAAATATGATCTTAGGAGTTTTGTATATTTATAAATACTATTATAATATTATTTTATCTCTATCCTAAAGTATATCAAAGTATATCTCACATATAATACTTCTCTAGACCTCAATGGAGTTTGCTTGTAAGACCATCTTACTTGTCTTTAAAGGTTGTAGGTGCTCTTTTGGATTGCATATGCACCAAGTTTATATTTTTTAGTATTTTAGGAGTTTTAAGAGTAAATTTTTCCTTATTATAGTTCTAAATTACCTTTTTTTCTTTTTTTTAGGTCTATTCCCTACTTGTTTACATTTGAGACCCTGTGAGAGAGTTCAAACCAATGTTGCTAATGGACTGCCACCTATAATCATCTATTAAATATGTTCATGGAATGAGTTAATAAACCTTAAATATAATTATTAAATTTATATATGTCACTAATATAAATAATAAACTAATGTTCCTATTGGTTTCTTAAGGAATAAAACTTAGAAGCAACAATACTCCTTTTAGATTCAATAAGCCTGAAATGTTGTACAATAAGGTCTTGATCAAAACACCATTTAGATGGCTTAGATAATTTTTTTGGTGGATTAACCACTCTTAAAAAATTAAAATGTATTTATAATAAAATATGGACTCAAATATTCACTCCAACACCATGGATGTTCCTTTTCTAGGAACTTTTGATAACCACCTAAAGGCAGTTTTATGCATAGGCAACATGCTTTGTTAATGTCTTTGATATTTAACCATATTGATTATTTTAGGATAATTGAGGAGGGTAAATTAGGATTTATGTAGGTTAATATAATTTTTTAATTCCAAACACAACTTTTCTCATGCTCTAGAATGTCATAGCTTCAAAAACCAAGCATGTCACCTTCAAGAATGATAAAATACAACACTTTTTGCTACATAGGATGCTCACGCATCCCAATTTATGATGTAATAGGATGTGATAAGATTATTTAGATCCTTGAGGATCTCAAAAAACCATTAATTGTATCCATTAAATTGAAAACTTATTGAAACAAAAAACCCTACCTGTGGGGTTTTAGGAGGGTTTTGGGATACTTATTTTGTTAACAATTGTTCATAAAGCATATCCATTTAAACCAAAAAATAATTCCTATAATTTAAATACATAAGGGCCCATATCCACCCCCTAGAGCAATAGATCCAACTTTCTTTCTCTTCGTGAACTAAGCACTTCAAAATGACCTTCACTAGCTTCTAAAGAGCTCGATGGAGGAATGGATATCTTTTATACCCTTTTTAAACCTAAAACTCCATCCCTTGCATGTATTTAGACCTAAGGAATATTTATTAATCCATGGATGTGATTTTATACCATATTAAACTTGGAAAACCCACAATAATGCCTTAATAGACCCCTTTCTAACAATGAAAACAACAATATTTTGCTTGAAACTCTATTGAAGATGAGGAGAAAGTGTTCATGGAGTCTCTTCAAGACTATACATAGGTAAAAAATGTGCCAATATCATATTTAATCTATTTACCTATCATATCTTACACCATTCCTTCCTTGAACGTTATAAAATGAACAAGAAAACACTTAAAATGATTTATAATGTTAGAATATTGAGTTGGACATCATTTTGCTAGTTGTACAGATCAAGAGAGGTGTAAGATGATATTTGAAAATTATTTCATGACCAATCAAAACCATATAAACATTTATCACCCTTAAATAAACTTGAACATGACATGAAATAGCTAGAAAATCAGAAGACAAAAATTAACAATTACCTTAATTTTCCCAAAACAACCTTAAACTTTGCTAAACTTATTTTGCAAAAGGCTTCTTTCATGACGACATTGAAATAATTTATAACAAGACTAAGTGACTAGACCTCATTTACAACTAGCTAACCCTAATTAATCTAAAATTTACCAATGTGGACACAATGCCTACTACCATGAGACCAACATGACTATGAAAAAGCCTCTATGATGGCTATCAACAAGGTTAGGCAAGTCTAGAAGCAAAGTTTTTAATTATCCTCACCTATGGTAGCCAATTCTGGTTAATAGAACCTTTTCCTAGCATTCCCTTTTGATAATATCCTATCAATTTTACTTGAGGTTATAATGGCCACTGCAAACTTATGAGAAACTTACCACCTAACCTATTATATTCTTATGATGATGATCCTAATTAAGATCAGAGAATGGGACCGCCCTAATAGCATTATAGCTCAGTTTCCTCCTTCCTTATGACCTCATTCTCATAAGAAGTTGAATGATGATTTCCTCACTTTTGTAGTCATCCCTAAGAATCTTAATTCCCACTCTTCCTCTAGTGACATAGTATTCGTAGACCTCCATATTGATGTTCACACACTTGATTATGATGAAGTTTATTCCATTGAGGACCCATACTTAGTTTTCTATGCTTAAGCTAAGGATGCGAAAAAAATTTATTATCCATCATTTATTCATCTCTCCTATGATCCTTATTTATCTTATCAATGCATTAATTTAGTTGATATTATTCACTCTCCTTCTACTTTACCTGATGTTATTCCTCCTTTAGTTTATGTTTATTTTTGTTATGCCTTTGTTACTTTTGAGCCTCTTCAGAGTATGCTCCTTGATCATTCCATGATGTGACCCTATTAAGTTTCCAAAATCTTTGATCCTTTGAATATGCTTCTTCCTAAGATGTTAACTACCCTAATATGGCCCACACTGAGGTAGACTCCTAAATGAATAGTTTCAATACTAGTTCCTATCCTTAGTTACTTTGATAATGATGACTTATTTTATGAGGTTACACATACATTCCAATATTATTCTCTACATATAATGGATACAAATCTATTCCCACCCACCCAAGAATATAAATTATTCTATGAGTTTCACTAGATAACTGGTCATTAGGCCAGAGATTATCGATCATACCAAAGATTATTAGCACATCAAAAATCACATCGAACACCTTAGTTAGATACTCCTAATAATATTTATTTATTTAATGGTATGAACACACCTTCTTAAACCTATTATTGATCCCTTTGGTAGTAATTAGATGTGCTTCATCTCGAATCAACCCAGTTTTATAATATCCCAAAAATGTCACCTATGAATATATCTCTATATTACAACCCCAAATATGGGGAAGTCTATTATATTTGGCATAAATTCACTACATATTATAAAGATATATGTAGAGAAATCCAATGTCATTTTTATGATTTTTTAGGCCCATGCCTTAGCCTTATCATCAATGCTCATATGGTCTTTCTTAGATGAAGCCTCAACCTTCTCCTCAACTAGAGCTTTGTAGTATATCAGCCACCTGATGTCATAGGTTCTTCATATTGATTATTTTTCATAGGATTCCCCATGATGTCATCCTTTCAAATTTCATAATTTCAATATATAGCTTATCACCAGGCAATCCTTGCATGGCTTTTTGATAAAGTAGAAGAGACTATGATCAGAGCTAGATACCAGGTATAGTGAGATTTATCAGATGTTATTGGTGATGTATGTTGATACCTATCATGTAATTTTCGATCACATATTTGAGTCATATCATATTATTCTTCACATTTTTATATGAGTGGATTTAATTTTTATTGATATTATCATTTTGTATGCTTGTTTTACATATCTTGGTTATATCATGGCTCCTCTTCATCTTTCAACACTTTACTTTTCATCATTTTTGTCTCATTTTATCATATTATATCACTTTATTTTTGGCCTTTTTTTCTCTCGTAGAACTTAGGTACCATCAAGATTTATTATTATCACATTCATCACATTTATATCATTTTCACCTTAGTCTCTTTGCGATTTTTTTTCCCTTTATTTTTTTTCCCCCTCTTTTGGGATGACTATTACTTTCATTATTACTTGTGTTATATCCCTTGTAGGTTATTACATCTTCCCTTGTAACATGACTATCATAGTGTAGTCATGTCACTTTCAAAGTAATATTTTACCTCCTAGTGAATATTTATAAGCATATTCCTCATTGTATCATTTCACTACATGGATAAATATTCCACAATCCTCATATTTCCATTCTTTCATTTCACTTGAGGCACACATAATTTGGTTTTTAGATTACACACTTACATGTGGGAGATTCAAAGATTATTTAGGCACCATGGTATTTAGGTTCTCCCTTCTAGTGGCCAAGCATAAACCATCTTATGTTAGATTTTTATTTCATCCATGTTTGGTTTTTTTCATCCATATGGAGGAGGAAAATAAAAGGATAAAATAATTACTATAAAAAGGAAATAAAAAGGAAAATTATATCACAAAATTCAAATCACACCAAAATACATGATCTTTGTTTGGCACATTTTCTATCTTAATTGAAGTTTAAACTCCACATTTGGCCTCATCATAGAGCCAAGGTCTATTAGCATGTGGTAAGTTAGTATATTAGGGTAGGAAGTCCTACATCATTATATCTTACTACATTTTAGTGCCACCTAATTTCTCACACAAGTACTCAATCTTCATAGTAGACTAATATCTCTATAATGGATGATGGGGAGTGGAGAACATGTTATGGGGAGGTAAGATCATTTTATTTTCATGAATTAGCATTCATGGGATGATCTATTTACTTAATTTGTTTATCATAAGCTTTGATTTCACTATTTGGAGTGTCTTAGGTCTAGCCTTTCCCACTTGTCTTGAGTGTCTCATTCCTAATAAGGATTTCCACATCATGTATGTGGTGCCTTTCACTTCCTTATTTAAATCATATCTTCCCTGATATATCCTTTATGGGTATCACTTTTATCTAATCACATCCTTTATTAAATTTTAATGTGTATGCTACTTGGCCTTTAGTTTTTGAGTTACATTGTAACACCAAGGGAATCAAACCAAGCCTTCTTCATAAATGCATGTCATCCTTTGCTTTACACAACATCTCTTTGCCATCCTTGTCATATATTTAGGTGGTTGTGATTTCTTACATCACATTCCAGATAAAACACTAAGTTTGAGTAGTTATTCTTTAGATCTTTTTATTTTCATTTTTCCATTATGTTCTTGTTTGATTTTTGTGAGCTTCACTTTTCTTACATTCAAAAAATTTCATACTTACATGTTTTTATTTATGTTTGAATTGACATGCTTGTCCTAAATTTTTAATTAAATTTAAATTATTGATCTTATATGTCTCCTTAGTGTTTTATTTGACACGCTTATATTACAAGAGATCATATTTCATTTACTTGCATATATTTGTTTAATTTTTATTACATTGACATTTTACCTACTGATAATGTTTTACATATCTCATTCTTTATGGTTTGTTTTATATTACTTTTTATCATTTATTTCATCATTTTTCACATCTTTTGTTTAATATATTTTATTACTTAAGATATCATTTTATTTAACTTTTTTTTTCTTTTTTACCATGAATTTTTTCACATTTTCTAGAAAATAATAAAACATACATCATACATCCAAAGCATTTTTTTCCATAGCATGATATTAGATAGTATAACATGCTTGAAAGGAAATAAATCAATAAATTATTACATGTAGATAATACCCATGAGTCAAAATGATATCAATATTTATAATGTCATAACTTTATACAAAAGACATCTACATACATCATATAGTACATCAAAAAGTGTCTACAATAATGTAAATTGATAGCTCTAAGCTTATGGTACATCTTTCCCATCAGGAGGGGAATGTGTCATGATATCCATGGATTCCCAAGACCATGCCTTATGTATAATTTATTATATGTGTTGTGTCCATGACTGTATGCCTTAGACCTATCCATATAGTTTAGCTACCTACACCAATAATGTCGAGACATGCCTAGTTATAGTCATATTCACAACTCTTTCTATGATCAATGCTCACCATACCTCTACCTCTATTTATCCAAACCCTATTGGTCATGAAAACTTAGTAGGATCCTAATCTCATTTTCATAATTCACTATAGCCTCTTTAACTATTCTAAACTAGCTAACATGTGCTCTGACTATCGGTGCCATAGGATCCTACATCCTGGTGGTGTTTTGTTGAGGAAGCATGGGATGAAAAAAATCATGGTTGATAGTCTCCACAAGATTATTCCAATGTTTATCCTCATATATCATCACATATTCAAAATTCAAACCAAAATAACATCAGATCACACACACACACACACACACACACACACACACACACACACACACACACACACACACACACACACACACACACACACACACACACACACACACACACACACACACACACACACACACACACACACACACACACACACACACACACACACACACACACACTCATACACACACACACATCAAAATTAGTAGTTTATCTATCATAATTCCCTAACATGTATATCTATACCTCTAGGAAATGAAAGTGATAACATAAAATTAATCATAATTATATGCAATCAAAAATGCATCATGTCCATAAATTAATCCTAGATCAGATGGGATAGAGCACACCTACACTTTAGATTGGGGAGTATACAATGGTTAAATAGGAGCATGACCAATGTGAGGATCCATTAGACCCAATTAGGGGATCACTTGTCACAACACACCATGTGAGATAGGGTTCCAAAGACTATAGTCTAACATAATCATATAACAACCCTAAAATATTCTTATGATTTAATATTTCACTAATCTAATAAAAATAAAAGTAAATATAATATAGTGCACACCAAAGCTTATAGAAAAAAGTTGGGGTTAGAAACAAAACAAATAAAAAATTAAACTACATATGTATAGAAAACATATACTCATGTCAACATATATAGAATCCTAATACATGGAAGATAAGAATACAAATGCTTTATCTATCTACTCTTATAAAGGTAGAAGAAAGTCAGGAATACTTACCTTTGAAGATGAACCTATTGAGCCTCAATCTTCCCCTTGGCCAAGGTGCTTCGCAAGAGATTGTCTTGGCACATAATGATAACTAAGATAACTTAGATCTAGGTTACATAACTTATCCAAGCATAAAAAATAATTATCCACGAGATGAGATCAGATCTCCAAAGAAAGTATTAAACCCTAAAGCTTTATTCCCCAGGTAGAATGGTCAATAAGTAGATGTTCATTCACACTTCTTCACTCTTATGAAATGGTAAGTAATGACCTTATATATATAGTAGTAACTTACCCTAAAAACATTTAGGAACATTGAATATGTAATTAACCTAGCATGTATTTAAGGATATCTCTCTAGGTTTATGCTAGGTTGGCCAAGAGGTCAATAAACCAAAAGAGAGAAAAAGTCCCTAAACTATGCTAGGTTGCCCTGGTCGACCTAGCACAATTGACAGGTCAAAAGGGTGTTAAAGTAAGAAATGAAGGATAAAACATAGAAAATGATAGTAATAGGTAGAACTAAGAAGAACAAGCTTGGGTTCAATGGTTTCATGAGACTAAAGTGTGGATGGAAAGTGGCAAAAAGAATGACAATCTTACAAAGCACCGATGGTTTGCCCACCCCTTTCCTGACATACCCCTTAAGTCATACACTCCAAGAGATTGAGACTCAATAGGTTCTTATAGAATACAAATTGTTAATAATCAATAAAAGTTAAAAATATAATGTGTATACATATGCCCTAGCCAAATCTCATCACGTATCACATAAGTGCAACATGAGATGGTGCTTCGGATGAAAACATGATAACATAAAATGTTGATGCTAAGTATGGTGTAGTAAGTAGAAAATAAGATAAATGAAATAATTGTATTTAAAAACACATACCTTTAACTTACCTTAGTATCATAGATAAATAATTAGGATGTAATAAATGAAGGTGCCCAATTTAGAGTACACTAGGCGAACCTATAGAAGTTAGTGAAAAAAATAGAAAAAAATAAAAAAATTTAGAAGATAGGAATATGATAGTGTAAAATAATATCTACATCATCATGATTATAAAAATTCTATGGTTTAAAAAATGGATGAGTAAAAACAAAGATAAAGACAAAACAAAGAATTTTCCTAAAAATAAATGAAATAATCGAGTTGTTGAAAAGTGGTCTTAAATAGGGAAGAAGAGGATTCATTTGGCATTTTGAATTGTGAAATAGAGGAAAGAGATCTCTAAGACTAAACAAGGTTAGGATGGTGAGGGAATGACATGCTATATGAGGAGGACATCCAAAGGCGTTAGCAAGTGCACTACAAGTATGTAACTACGGATGTCAAACTAGTTTTTGAAATTTATATTGAATTAAGTGTTTTTTTGATAAAATTTGTTTTTAAGCATTTATATATGTTGAAATTAAACAAAATTAAATTTTAAAGGTATAAAATAGGAATATGGTAAATGGTTTGGAAGGGTTTAGGAAGAAAATGAGAAAAATGCACATTTTGGGAAAAATATACTGGGTTGGCACATATAATATACTAGGTCGACCAGGGCAACCTAGTAGGTTGAAATAGGGCAGAATCCATATGGTCAACCTAGTGTAATCTATAGGTTGAAAAGATAGAATGGAGTGAGAAACTAATCTATAAGGGCTAGAATGAAAACTCAGTACCAAAGAAGGGAAGATAAGAGGATTGACTTGGAAGTTGAAGTCAACTATGACAAAAATAGATAAATTTTGGTCAAATTAGGTTGACTAAGGAACCCGAATAAACATGAAAAAGCATAAAAAAAGTTAAAAGAAGGATAAAATGGATTGAAATGACCAAAGGAGGGAAAGAGGGACCAAAACAGATAGAAATAGGATAAAATGAATAAGGTAATATCAATTAGGCTTATTTTTTAATTAAAAGTGTAAAAATGATGTGTAAAGAATGTATTGTGATTATATATGACATGGAGGAACTAATACATCCTTTATTGTTTCTTGGTTGTAGAGATGACTAAGATTTTTGAGGTTGGTGGATGTGTCTTGGTTATTGGATTTATTAGATAGATTGATAGATAGAGATCAAGCTAGACTAGTGGCCATAGGTTCAAGAGGTATATTTGATGTGCAAGATCCCCCTTAGTGATGGCATATTAGTGATGTTCCTAGGATGTTTGGAATTATTGATTAACACCTTTAGATGGGAGGTAGATGGGGATGCAATAGAGGTGGGTATCATACTAGAGCATGCCCATGCCATCCTTGGGTTACCCACAATAGGATCACCAATAACCACAAGGAAACCATATAGCTTAGAGGAGAGGAGAGCCTTAGCCATGTGGGCTACAAGATTAGAGATGATATTGAGAGTATGGAGAGTTAGTATGGATGACATGAATATATCATAGATTCAAAACCTTTAGAAGGTGGTAATAGGCCTTTGTGACATAATGAGTGCTCTGTCACAAGTCATATGGAAAGGTACCACTATTCATGGTAGCTTTGAGCAGGATGATGGAGGAGGGATTACTATATGATCTCAGCTATGTCATCTAGGTCTAAATAGTACATGATCTATTTGAGATGTTGGTTAGAGGGCAGAAGACTATGGGACTGATCATACTATTGACAACATAGATATATTAGAGATTCCCCATATATCGACCAAATAGGTTATCCCATGTGGCTAATGATGGGTTACATTAAGTGTGGGGATAGAAAGAGGACTAGGTAACATGGGTCATACCCCACGTGTTAGTGTTATAGTTGGTGAGATTTATAAACATCATTTGGTAGCCATATGGACACATAATAACTACATGGGCAAGTTGACACATAGTTGTATCAACACTAGAGAGGAGAGAGGTGATTGGAAACTATACATGCTAGAGAGAACCACATTGGGTGGCATGGGTGCAAGGATAGATGGGCATACCTCATTCAATGACACTGATATTGATGATTGACTAGTAAAATTACCATGTGAGGGAGCCATGAGGGAAGAGGGGACTTAGACCACTGACAGTGAGGTTGACATTGAGGCCATGTCAAGAGTGACCATGGATTGTTCAAGTACAATGAGTGGTAGAGGAGGTAGAGATACCAGATATACCATTACCAACCCTACAATAATACAATAAATAACCACTAAGGACATGGTGGTGATGGAGACAAGAAAGAGTGGATATTATAAACATCCCAAATGATCCCATAGATGAGCTAGAGGAGATGATAGAGAGAGACCATTAAAATGAAGAATGAGATAGACATGAGCCATGAAAAATAGGTTCAAGTTGAGGAGATGACCAACTGAGGAGGTAATAAGAGGCCACATAGATGAGGATACTATGTTAGGTGATCATGTTGATGATGATATTATAGGATTCAAGACACATAGAGATATCAATATGATTGAATTATTTCTTAAGTTTTTAATTTTGTAGTAGAGAGATATAGATAGATATTATGAGATATGAAAGTGATCTAATATCCATCTAGTGTGATTTTTTAGGCATACCTAAGGATAAGGAGGAGAGATGGGGGTCCCTAGTGAGGGAAATACTCTATGAAATCCTATACAATACTCTACAACCATACAAACCCATGACACTAAAGGATCTAAGTGTACCATCTACCCCAACTCAGGTGAGCTAGTTTAGATTAGCTGGCAAGGTAGTGAGGTAGATACAGGTGTAGAGAGAGAGGGTATAACCTGTTGGTTGATTATTTTGTCTATCAATGTACTGGTAAAAAAAATAGGTCTTATTAGCCAAAGCAAGAAGATTAGTCATCCTAATGTGTAAGTTTGTAAGTTTATCACATCAGAAGGAGACTTCTCTCTCCTCTCATCAAGGGGAGATTCCCTGTGGATATGTTATGTATATATATGAACAACAAATAGTACTCAAGGGTAGGACCAGACATCCATCTCTCTTTCTTTAGAGATGATGTATACAAAACAAAGGAAGAACTCAAGAGAATGACAGACATCACTCCTCTTCTTTCAGAAGAACTGTTCAACTAGTCACGAGAATACTCTTGGAAATAAAAGAAGAATATGACTGAAGTATGGTAACCAGCAAATCAAGACACAACACAAAGTCTATGTAAGAAATACTCAAGAGTGATATATGAAGAACAATGAAAGCTCAAAGTCTTTCCAAAGTTCTTTACACAGCAATGAAAATACAAACACACTAAAGGCAGCTATGGGGGTGCAAAGTCTCTCCACAGTTGATTCTCTAGGACACCTTCTTGACAAATTTACTAATTTGCTTATTAAATCAATGAAACAAACAAGATATCACAGCACAAAGTCTGAAAAAGTCCCTTGTTTTCATTTACAAAATATGATAAACAAACTGAGCACAAAGTCTCAATGATGCCTCTCAATTTCGACAGAGTTTCATTCCAATTATCAAAAAGAAGATCCCGATTACAATAGAAGAAAGTCCCTTATATAGCCTCTTCAAAAAGGACTTGGGAACAATCAATACATCAATTTACATTGAAATCTATTAAGGAGACACACTGGAACTTAGGGGACCTTTTCCTATTTGATTTTATCAATGCAAGGAAATAAGTCGCGCTTATTGAAAGTTTGTAACTTCCAATGTTCCACCTGGCAATCTGATCTTATCTTCATCATTCCTCCTTGTCTGGCTAATTGAATCGGGTCTTGGATTTAATTTTCTATTCTATTTATTCCCCACTTTCTATTGGTCTTGACCTTGAAAATTGTGAATGTATTCTGTTCTGTGGATCAAAGGATCAATGGCTATTTTACTGTCTCTAAAATTGACGTTTACATGCCCGTCACTATGTTTCCAACGGCTAGTTGACTGTGTTGAATTTGACGTGTTCAAGTGCATCATCCCTTGGTCTTCTTTTATCTTTCCTGCTTGGCTCTTTTCTAGATTGGACTTTGCCCTTTTGGGCTCTGAAAAATGATCCTTCGGAGTCTTTTGGCCCTTCGCAAATTTCCCCCAGGCTTAAATGATCCTTCGGCTTTGTTTGTCGGCCCTTCGCAAATTTTCCCTAGGATTTTCCTTAGGCCATTCACTTTGAACATTCCCACGAACATTTTCCCTGGGGAAAATTCCCATGGGCAAAAAGTCTGGGTGAAATTCCCCAGGCAAAAATTCTAGGTGAAATTCCCTGGGCAAAAAGTCTGGGTGAAATTCCCCGGGCAAAAAGTCTGAGTGAAATTCATTCCACCAAGTCTTTTTGAACAAGTCTAAGTGTCCTCCACAAGGACACTTGTCCTTTGAAAAATCCCTCTTAGCATTGAACCATCCCTTTGAACCTAGTTGATGAACCTTTGTTGAACCAGTTCAAAGGTTCAATGAGGCGCGCCAAGCCTTTGAAGCAAAGCCGATGAAAGTGTTGAACCACTTGATTAAACCCGCCTTTGAACTATTTGAAGTTGAACCAAAAGATGAACCAAACATTGAACTTGCTACTGATTATTTTCTGATGAAAATCCTTACAAAAGTCATGAAGCTCATTAAACTTGGATGTTGAACCATTTGGTTCAAAGGTTCAATGAAGCGCACCAAGTGCCTTTGAACCAAAAAGCTATGAACTTGTTGTTGAACCGTTGAACTAGAAAGCCTTGAAACAACTGATAAACCAAATGATTGAACCAAAAGATGCTGAAACAAAGGAAATGAACCATCTGAGTGAAATAAAGCATTGAACTGCTTGGTTGAACTTGGACGTTGAACTGTTCCTTTGGTTGAACCGACTGTTGAACCTTTGAACCCGTTGAACTTGTTGAAGCGACTAAACTTTGAACCTTTCCCAAAAAATGAACAAATGTTGAAAATCAATTCTTTTGACTGAAAACCACCTGTAAGAGTTTGTAGATTTTCCTTTTCCTACACAGTCCGTAGATTCTTCTTCTTGCTGAGTCCGTAGATTCAAACCTACAGAGTCTGTAGATTCAAGCCTGTAGAGTCCGTATATTTTTATGAGAAGCTCTGAAAATGAGAAATCTAAATACCTAAGACAAATTTTGAAAATGGAAGATATTATTTTGGTTTGTAGAACCAAAAAAATTCAAATGTTGTTCCAAAAATGACTGTTATTTTTAGGAGACAACAGCTAGCTCCAGTTGGGGAACTTCTGTCAATTACAAAATGAATTGGGAGTAGAATTCAAAAACTCCAGTGTCTTCAAGTGTACCATTGGGCTTCAGAGTAATGCTTTTCAAAAATAAAAGGCAACTAGGATGAAAACAAACAAAACAAAATAGAAATTAAAACTATACAAATATACATATATACAGAGGTAATGATCTGACACTTCAAGAATTGAAGTGTTTCAAATTTTGCCCATTATGGGGTAGAGAAAAGAGCATCTTGGTATTTCAACAAAAATATATTTTTACCCATGTGCTGATGAATTGTGAATGGGCCTCTCCAAAGGGAGTCAAACTTTCCATGCATCCCTTTTGGCTCTCTTCTTTTGTCTCATAGCAGGACTTTATCCCCAATCTGAAAATCATGATTTCTGGCTTTCTGATCAAAAAGTTTCTTTATCAAATTTTGATGAACAACAATTCTATCCACCACCATGGTTCTTTGTTCTTCCAGCTGAGTCAGGTACATGATTATTTTGTTAAGAGAACTCTCATATGTCTGATCTTCAATAGCCTTCACCAATTTCAAGGCTGGTAACTCTAAAGTGATTGGTATCTCAGCATTAATACCATAGAGAAGTTGAAAAGGAGACATACCAATTGCCCTTTTTGGTGTGTTCCTATCAGCCCACAGAGCGTCTACCAATGCTTTGTGCCACGTCCTTTGATTATCATCTACAAGTTTCTTGATAATAGTTACCAAATTTTTATTGCTGGACTCAGCTTGTCCATTCCCTTGGGGAAAATAATTAGAAGAATGAGAAAGCGTAATTCCATAATAAAAATATAATTGCATGATTTCTTGAGAGGTGAAACAAGCTGCATTATCAGTAACAATTTTAAGTGGGACTCTAAATCTGGAAATGATGTTCTCTTTCAGGAAGCTGCATATAACTTTTGAGGTAGCATGCTTTGTCGAGATTGCTTTTACCCACTTAGTGAAATAATTAGTCGTTGTAAGGACATAATCATGTCCAACACTTGATGATGGAATTATTGTCCCAAAAAAATTGAGTCCCCACTGCTGGAAAGGTTCCTCTATGATTACTGGCTTAAGAGGTAGAGCAGCCAACTTGGGTTTTCCAAAAAATTGCTGGCAAAGTTCACATTTTCTTACCTATTTATGTGTATCTTGAAAAAGAGTCGGCCAATAATATCTGGCTCTCAGAATTTTGTGAGCAGTCACAGGAGCAGAAAAATGTCCTTCACAAGCTAGATTATAGAAATATTTCAAGAGCTGGGTCTGTTGTTTTTTTATCTACATAGCAAAGAAAAACTCCATCTATGTTTCTCTTATATAGGAGTTGTTCCAAAGGACAAAATTGGTAGCTTTCAATCTGATGGTTCTCCTCTCTTTGTAAGAAAAATGAGCAGGACATTATGCATAAGTTAGAAAATAGGCAATATCTGAATACCATTCATTGGTAGTAGAAACAAAAAGGACTGTTGGCATATTGTCTATTTTAGCTTCTTCAAGTTGTGTATCTTATGGCTTATTATCAACCATTAATTGACAAAGACCTTTACCTCTGACCAGCTTTGTTGGCTTGATATCTAGATCAAATTCTTGGATCTTTGCAATCTAATTACCTCTCTTTGTGCCAAACTCTTGTTGAGTTAAAATAGACTTGATTGTACTGTCAGGAACTAAGGCAGTAGTATGTGAATTTAGAATATAGAAGCGAAAGTGTTTGACTACTTTTACCAAGGCATAGGCGTGCTTCTCTATATTCGAATATTTTAATTCATGAGTTTTCAGAGGGCAACTCATGAAAGAGATGGGATATTCCATACCTTCTTTGTCTTATTGGACAAGAATAGCTGAAAGAGTATGCTCAGATGTATAGCCATATATAGTGAAATCTCTGTGGTAATCTGGACAGACCAAGGTGGGGGCATGAGCAATAGCGACTTTGATATCTTGAAATGTTGCTTTGCCTTCTTTGGTCCAGCTAAAGGTAATCTTTCCTTTCATCATATTTACAATGTGTCTTGTCTTCTCAGCAAATTCATGGATGAATCTCTGTAAGAAATTCACTTTTTCGAAGAAAGAATGAATAGCTTTCTTACTTGCAGGCAAATTCAGCTCTTGAATAGATTTGACTCTATATAAGTCAATATTTATGCCTTCTTTGGACACAATGTGTCCAAGGAGTTTTCCTTTTGTCACTCCAAAAATAGACTTTTTAGGATTCAAAGAAATACCATTTTCCTGACAGCGCTCCAGCACTTGTTGCAAGTGGCACATATGATCAGATCAACACTTTGAAAAGACAGTTAAATCATCAAGATATACAACTATGAATTTGCCAATTTTATCTTTAAAATCCATATCCATAGCTCTCTGAAATGTAGCGCCAGCATTTATTAATCCAAAAGGCATTCTTTTATATGCAAAAGTACCCCAAGGCATCGTGAATGCAGTCTTGTGTTGATCAGTTCCAGCAACTTCTGTTTGACCGACGTCGGTCCGGAGTGACCGACGTCGGTCCGATGCAGTTGAAGAGACGCCGGTGTCGGCACAGGCAAGCAGTCAAGAACCAACATCGGTTACCTGTGCGTCTAGAATGCTATTTTCGAGGACAAAAGCGAGTGTTTGCATGATGAGTTTAAGTCATAGTCTTAAGTTCACATTTCTATTATTAGCAAGATTGTTTTTAGAGCCCTTATTAAAGAGGCTTAACTGTTGGTTGTAAGTGCATGCTCAAGTTTCCTAATTCTATATGTAGAATTAGATCTTCTTAGCTTAGTGTATTCATTGTAGTAGTTCATTGTATGTGAATGTTGAAGAACAGTACAGAGTTGTATCAATCCAGGTTGTTGGAGTTGATTGTACTTGAGAGAGAGAAATCTTAAGGGATAGAGATCTAGAGAGAGATCTTGTGCATCTGAGAGAGGTGTGGAAGAAAGAAGTTTCTTCAATTTTATTCCTTTTGTAAAGAGTTTTTAATACAAGTTTTCAGGGTGGTTTCTTGTATCTCCTGTTCTTTGCTATTATCTGATTCTAGTTACTTATCTATCTGATTTAATTCTGCAGTTTATTGTTTTCATAAGTGTAATCATATTGTTGGTTGATCCCCAACAAGTGGTATCAGAGCTTTGGTTGTAGGTTTAGAGTTTGATATCCAATAATTGGTATCAAAGCTCAAGTTCACTAATAGGTGGTTTAGATCTGTGTAGTGTGTATTGATTACAGGTTGCTCACAGGAGTTTCTGCAAGGATTTCTATTTGAGTGGGAGAAGCAATGGCAGATGAAAGTAAACTGAGAATGGAGAAGTTCAATGGCAAAAACTATCAACATTGGAGAATGCAGATAGAGGACTATTTGTATCAGAAGGATCTATACTTACCGTTAGGTGGGATTGCAAAGAAGCCCACAGATATGGAGGATGAAGAATGGGAAGTTCTTGACAAAAAGGCTCTGGGGTCTATAAGACTGAGTCTAGCATCTATTGTGATATCTAATTTATCACAGGCAAAAACAACGGTAGAGTTGATGACTACTCTAGCAAATTTGTACGAAAAACCCTCAAATTCTAATAAGGTATATCTTATGAAGCAGCTATTCAATTTGCATATGCAGGAAGGTGGATCTGTATCTAATCACCTGAATGATTTCCATGGTATTGTAAATCAATTAAGTTCAGTCAAAATTGTATTTGATGATGAAATAAAAGCTCTTTTAATATTATGTTCTTTTCCTGAAAGCTGGCATAGCTTAGTAATGGCAGTTAGCAATACTGCATCTGCATCAAATATTTTAAAAGTAGAGGATGTTGTTAGTGTTATCTTGAATGAGGGAATTTGCAGGAAAAGCACAGAAGAGACATCTGGGAACGCTTTAAGTTTTGAGAGTAGGGGAAGGCAAAAAGAGAAGAGCAAGAAAGGGAGATCAAGATCCAAGTCTAAAGGGAAAGGCAGATCCAAATCCAGAAATGGCAGAAGGCCAAAATGCTAGAATTGTGGAAAGATGGGGCACATAAGCAGAGATTGCTGGTCAAAGCCTAAGGAGGACAATCAACACGAAAAAAAAGAAGAAGCAAAGGTTGCAGGTATTGCACAAGATGCTTTAATATTCTCTTTTCATAATAATATAGAATCTTGGGTGTTAGATTCTAGTGCATCTTTTCATGCTACCCCTAATAGGGAATATTTTTGTGACTATATCCATGGAGATTTTGGAATAGTATATCTAGGGGATGATGAACCCTGTAAAATTATTGGCAAAGGTAAAGTGCAGCTAAAAATGCAGAATGGCAACACATGGGTGTTGAGAGAAGTTATGCATGTTCCTAGCTTGAAGATAAATTTGATTTTTGTAGGAAAGTTAGGGGATGAGGGTTGTACAGTAACTCTCACAGCAGAATCTTGGAAGGTGACCAAGGGTACACTTGTTATGGCCAGAGGTAAGAGAGTAGGTACTCTCTATTCGTGTAATTGTGTTACTAACAATTCTCCTTCTGTATTATCTACTTCAGATGTGGATGCAAAATTGTGGCACTCAAGGCTTGGCCACATGAGTGAGAAGGGGATGTCAATTCTTAAGTCTAAAGGTAAGCTTTCAGATTTGAAAAGCATGGATCTAGAATTTTGTGAGCACTGTGTATTTGGAAAACAGAAAAGGGTTAGTTTTCTCAAGACTGGGTCTACAAAGAAGAAGCATAAGTTGTAGCTTGTTCACACAGACGTGTGGGGACCGGCTCAGGTAGCTTCTATTGGAGGATCACAGTACTATGTTTCATTCATAGATGATGCTACAAGAAAGGTATGGATCTACTGTATTAAGAAGAAATCTGATGTATTTGAGACTTTTAAGATTTGGAAAGCTATGGTTGAGAATGAAATAGGCAAAAGATTAAAGTGCCTGAGATCTGACAATGGTGGAGAGTTCTGTAGTTATAAGTTCAACTGGTATTGTTACATGCATGGAATTCATAGGCAAAGGACGGTTCCAAGGACACCTCAACAAAATGGGATTGCTAAAAGGGTGAACAGAACAATCATGGAGCGTGCAAGATGTATGAGATTGCATGTTGGTTTGCCTTTAGAGTTTTGGGCAGAAGCTGTTGACACTGCAGTGTACCTAATTAACAGAGGACCCTCTACAACTCTGGATGGTGGAATTCTAGAAGAGGCTTGGATAGGTAAAAAGGTAGATCTCTCTTTTCTCAAAGTTTTTGGTTGTGAAGCCTTTGTGCACGTAGATAAGGAAAATAGAAAGAAGCTCGATGCTAAGTCTATGAGGTGCACATTTATTGGCTATGGCTCAGATGATTTTGGTTTCAAATTTTGGAATCTAGGAACTAACAAGATAATTAGGAGCTGTGACATTGTTTTCAATGAAAAAGTGATGTATAGTGATCAGCTGAAGAAGCTGAATCAATCTGGGCAGAGCAATAGTGAATTGGATGAGGTGATGGTCCAAAATGAGCTCATAGGAAAAAGAAATAATCACTTGTAGGAAAACACAGAGACCGACATCGGCAGTATAGGAACCGACATCGACAGAACAGAAACTGATGTCGGTCATACAGAGACCGATGTCGGCAGGATAGGCATTGGCATCGGTCAGGCAGAACCGGCGTCAGCCAGTAACAGGTCTGGTGGTGATTGAGGTTGGTCACTGTCAGAGAATTTGGGTGGATAGCATATTGTGAACGAGTCTCAGACACCCATCAGGAGGTTTGAAAGGGTAAGCAAGCCTCCAATTAGGTATTCTCCTTCATTATTCTATTTATTTCTAACTGATGGTGGAGAACCAAAAAGTTTTGAAGAAGCAATACAGGTGGAGTCCAAGAGTCAGTGGGAGCATGGCATGCTTGAGGAGATGGAGTCCTTAAGAGAGAACCAAACATGGGATTTGGTTGAATTGTTAGCTGGTAAGAGGACACTGAAGAACAGATGGACCTACAGGTTGAAAGAAGGTGAGAATGGACAGATGAGATATAAGGCCAGATTGGTAGTGAAAGGATTTGCACAAAAGCCAGGTATTGATTTTGGTGAGATTTTTTCTCCTGTTGTTAAAATGACTTCTATACGGATTGTACTGTCTTTGGTTGCTGTTGAGGATTTGCATCTTGAGCAGCTAGATGTTAAGACAACATTTCTTCATGGAGATTTGGATGAGGAAATCTATATGGAACAACTGGAAGGATTTGAGGTCAAAGGTAAGGAGAATTTAGTGTGCAGATTGAAGAAAAGCTTGTATGGCCTCAAGCAAGCTCCTAGACAGTGGTATTTGAAATTTGACAGGTTTATGACTGAGCATGGCTATAGTAGGTGTCAATCTGACCATTGTGTGTATTTTAAGAGATTGGACAATGGTAGATATATTATTCTATTGTTGTATGTAGATGATATGCTGGTTACAGGATCACACATGTAGGATATCTCTGAGCTTAAGGTGAAATTAGCTCAAACATTTGCTATGAAGGATTTGGGAGCAGCAAACAAAATCCTTGGCATGAGCATTAAGAGAGACAGGAAAAATCATAGGTTGATATTGTCTTAAGAGGATTATGTGGACAAGGTGTTGAAATGGTTCAATATGCAGGATGCTAAACCGGTAAGCACACCTTTGGCTGGACATTTTAAGTTGATTAAAGAACAATGTCCTAATTCACATGATGAGGTAGAGTACATGAGTAAGGTTCCATATTCTTTCACAGTAGGGAGTTTGATGTATGCAATGGTGTGTACTAGACCGGATATTGCCAAAGCAGTGGGAGTTGTAAGTAAGTATATGGCCAATCCAGGTAAGGAACATTGGAAAGCAATTCAGTGGATCCTTAGATATCTGAGAGGAACCAGCAGTAGGCACTTGTGCTATGGAGGTTTAGATACTTCTCTACATGGTTATGTAGATTCAGATATGGTGGGTGATTTGGATGGTAGGAGGAGCACTACGGGTTATGTTTTCACTGTAGGTGGAACGGTGGTTAGCTGGATATCTAAGTTGCAGAAGGTTGTTGCCTTGTCAACTACAAAAGCAGAGTATATTGCAGCCACAGAAGCTAGCAAAGAGATGATATGGATGACACGGTTCATGGAAGAGCTTGGAAGGGAGCATGGGAGTTGCAGATTATATAGTGACAGTCAAAGTGCAATCCATTTGGCTAAGAATTCAGCCTTTCATTCAAGGACCAAGCACATACAGCTAAGGTACCACTTCATACGGCAGGTATTGGAAGATGGTGATTTGAAGCTGGAGAAGATCCATACAGATAGGAATCCTACTGATATGTTAACCTAGCCAGTTACAAAGGAGAAGTTGAATCTTCATTCAACTTCTATTGGCCTTCATGATTGAGTTGAAGATGGAGGAGCTAGAAGATGTTGTTGTACAGGTACTGGTGCAGCTGTTTATCTCCAAGTGGGAGATTGTTAAGGTGTGGAGCCTAAAAACTTCACATATGAGCGCATTATCAAAGTTATAGGTTTACACAGTCATCAACATCGGTCAGGAGCGACCGACGTCGGTCCAGTGCAGTTGAAGAGACGTTGGCATCGGCAGAGGATCGGCCGACGTCGGTCACAGGCAAGCAGTCAGGAACCGGCATCGATTACCTATGCATCTAGAATGCTATTTTTGAGGACAGAAGCAAGTGTTTGCATGATGAGTTTAAGTCTTAGTCTTAAGTTCGCATTTCTATTATTAGCAAGATTGTTTTTAGAGCCCTTATTCAAGAGGCTTAACTGTTGGTTGTAAGTGCATGCTCAAGTTTCCTAATTCTATATGTAGAATTAGATCTTCTTAGCTTAGTGTATTCATTGTAGTAGTTCATTATATGTGAATGTTAAAGAATAGTACAGAGTTGTATCAATCCAGGTTGTTGGAGTTGATTGTACTTGAGAGAGAGAACTCTTAAGGGATAGAGATCTAGAGAGAGATCTTGTGCATCTGAGAGAGGTTTGGAAGAAAGAAGTTTCTTCAATTGTATTCCTTTTGTAAAGAGTTTTTAATACAAGTTTTTAGGGTGGTTTCTTGTATCTCCTATTCTTTGCTATTATCTGATTCTAGTTACTTATCTATCTGATTTAATTCTGTGGTTTATTATTTTCATAAGTGTAATCATATTGTTGGTTGATCCCCAACAACTTCAACTTGGTTATAGCCTGAGAAACCATCCAACATTGATAACATTTCTGATCCTGTTACTATTTGGAGCACTTGGTCCATGATTGGCAAAGGATAATTGTCTTTCAGAGATGACTGGTTCAGATTTTGGAAATCTACAGAAATGCAAATTTTGCCATTTTTCTTTCTTACCAGAACTATGTTTGCAATCCATGTAGAATGATGGATTGGAAAAATAATCCTAGCATTTAACATTTTTTGAATCTCAGACATAATTGTAGCTAAAATCTTTGGACTGTATTGTCTAGATTTATGCTTGTAAGGCATTGAATCAGCCTTGAGAGGAATATGATGATGGATTTCATCAAGACTGAGAGAGTTCAGATCTTCGTATGAATATGCCAAGACATCAATGTATTGACAAAGCAAAGAAGTAAATTTGAATTTTTCTTCAGGTGTACAACACATACCAATGTTGACCTTTTTTGGATTTTCTTCATTGGTCAGATTCACTTGGTCAAATCCCTGATAGAAATTTGAATCTGTCTGTTGTTGCTTGACGAATCTATCATGCTTATCAAACATATTTTCAAGAGAAACTAGGCCTTTAGGAAGTTTATTTCCTTTCAGCTATATAAACTCTTCATTTACATCTGAAATAGATTCAGAAATTAATTCAGACTTCTGAGATTCACTGCCTTCAAAATATAACTGTTCAAAATTGTCTTTTCTTTCCAAAAAGGCAATGATCTGATTATCATCATTGAAAATTTGCCAATAATCAGCATTATCAGGAACACTTGGCCTATAAATCAACTCAATGGTATATTTGGCTTCTTTAAAATCAGAATGTGGAACTAAAAGAGTTCCTAAAATAGCAAGTGCATCAACTCTATCATTGTATTCTCTTAGAATGGAAGAAATGTTGAAAGCATCAAAGCTTTCAATTTGATCCCAAATAAGAGCATGGTAATGGCGCAGCCTTTCATTCTTAGTCTGATATGAATTTCTCACTTGGCAGACCACTAATTCGGCATCCCCTTTAGCATGAAGACACTTGATACCTCTTTCTTGAGTAGCTTTCATGCCTAGCAACAATGATTCATATTCAGCTGTATTATTTGTGTTGTTGAACTATAACTTATATGATGAAGGGAACATATCTCCTTAAGGAGATATCAAAACAATTCTGGCTCTAGAACCAGAAGAAGAAGAACTACCATCAAATTCTAGAGTCCAAATCTCATCAGACACTGGCTTTACTTCAGACTTTCCCTCATCAGAGATGGAGGGTCTTTCTTCATGATATGTATATAAAAATTAATTACCCATACCTACAAATTCAAAAAGGATTTGATCTTCAAGAGCTGACGTCTTGGTGACTATATACTTTGCTTCCTTTTTAGGAAGTAATCTTTTCATCACACCTTGTACAGGGATCCTTGCCTCAGATAGATCCATGTTCAGCTCTCCTCCCACGTGCTTACAAAAATTCCATCCAAGTAAAATACCATAAGACACTGGAACTTCAGCCACTAATACAGTAATTTTAATCCTCTTGTCCGGAAAGGCTACAAATGCAAATTGAGCATCTTTGATCTGCCCCAACAATGGCACTTATTTGTTTTCCATGGAGAAACATCTACCAAATGTCTTGGTTAATGTGAGACCAAGAGATTCAGTGACTTTGGCAGGCATGACATTGTCAGATGCGCCTGAATCTATTATACAATTACTCAGCTTGTGACCATTGATTAATAGGGAAACATAGAAGGGTTCTATTTTTCTAGAAGCAGTTGGAGGAGTAATAATCAGATTATATGGACTAGGTGTATTTATTGGGGAATCAAAAGTCACTTTTTTGGCCTTTTGCACTACAGGGATGATTTGATTTTTAACATATTGGACCAACTTATTCAGTTGATCCAGATTGGACTGAAAGTACTCAAATTCAAACATTTTTATTTTTTTCTTTTTGTCATGATCAATTATGTCAAATGTCTGAATTGAACTAGGTACAGAGAAAGGTACTTCAGCTTTCTAAGTTTTAGAAGAGATGGGAGGTATACTGGTTTGTGAATTAGAAGTAGAAGGGGAAGGCAAAGTAGATTTATTTAAATTTTGAGTGAGTACTGGATCTTTTGATTAAAAGGGAAGAACTGATCCACACTTGGCAATTGTGACTACTGGCTGTGATTGCTCTTTTGTCTTTCCTTTATCAGCCTGTTGGACTGATTGATTCTTAGACCTAGTAAACACTACATATGATCCATCTGAAGCTTCTTCTTTACTTCTGGGTTCATCCTGATAATTTAGGAAACCAATCTGGGAGTCACTAGCTAATTCTTCTTGACTATCTTCAATGATATCAGCATCATTTTCTTGATATAATTCAGGCTGATAAGAAAAATCTGATTCTATCTCAAGATATCCCATTGTTGAATTAGTTGGAGGATCTCCCAAGGCAAGTTTTCCTTGTGGAAGAGGAAGATGATTTTTTTGTCCTTGGTTTTTGGCAACATTGCCCTAATATGACTGATTTGGGAATGTTCTTCTGTATGTAGGAGCAAAAGACATTCCTTGAGCCATTTGCTTTTTGAGGGCAACGAGCTCATTCGCTAATTTCTACACCATTGGATCTGTGGTGCCTGTAGATGCAAATTTAGATGATGATGAAGCTCTATTTCTATTGGGATCTCTTCTTATTTTCCCTGATAATATGAGATGATCTTCTACTTCAGTGGCCAAAAGTTGAGCTGCCTCGAGATCTATTTGGCCAGCATGTCTTAAGAGGAAACTGACTTCAGGTAGCTGAGAATTAATGAAAAAATATTTAATATTCTCAGTTGTAGGTCTGGAAATCATAGGAATTCTGTTTCTCAACTTGTCAAATTTAGCTATGAAGTCTCTCATAGGCTCATGTGGCTCTTTTTTCATTTGTGTAAGTTGAGCCAGAAGTGTATGTGCATCTTCTGCAGGTTTGAGTATGGCTTCAAACTTATCTTTCAAAGTATTCCAATCAATCACAGATCGAGCCTGTAAATGGTAAAACCAATCTACAACAGGACCTTGTAGTGTTTCAACAAAAATCCTGACTACTACATCTTCAAATTCTACCCCAATTGCTCCACAAGCTATATTGAATGCTGTAATATGTTCATCAAGATGAACTTTCCCATCACTGTGGAATTTCAAGAAATTCTTCCTAGAACTATGTGGAAGTTCATGTAGATGAGGAGTAAGATTGAGAGGGAAAAAATCATTACCCCAGGGACCTTGAATTGCCATTATAGGGTGCTAAAAAGGAGGGATAACAAATCTCAATGGGGTAATTATAGGTGAAACTTTATCAACAGTAGAAGTTGATATTTCACCTAGTAATGGAGATCTGGTTTTAGTAGGAGAGAAGCTCTTGGTTTGTTGTAGATGAGATGGTGAATAAAATAGATCAAAATCACTTTAATGTACTTGCTCGAACACAGGATCAACGACACCTTTAGCCCTTTGACTTCATGTATATCTTGAATCTGCCAGATTTGTAAAACAAAATTTGAAAATAATTGACTTTGCTTCAGTTAAAGCTTGAGGCTTTAAACTGTGCATTCTTTTCCTGTGGTGTGGAGGTGAATGGAATGGATAGACTATAAATGGATAATGGGTAATTCCCCAGCAGAGTCGCCAAAAACTATTGGTTGATTATTTTGTCTATCAGCGTACTGGTAAACAAAATAGGTCTTATCAACCAAAGCAAGAAGATTAGTCATCTTAATGTGTAAGTTTATCACATTAGAAGGAGACTTCTCTCTCCTCTCATCAAGATGAGGTTCCCTGTGGATATGTTATGTATATGTATGAATAGAAAATAGTACTCAAGGGTAGGATCAGACATCCATCTCTCTTTCTTTAGAGATGATGTATATAAAATAAAGGAAGAACTCAAGAGAATGACAGACAACACTCCTCTTCTTTCAGAAGAACTGTTCAACCAGTCACAAGAATACTCTTGGAAATAAAATTAGAATATGACTGAAGTATGGTAACCTGAAAATCAAGACATAGCACAAAGTCTGCGCAAGAAATACTCAAGAGTGATATACGAAGAACAATGAAAGCTCAAAGTCTTTCCAAAGATCTTTACACAATAATGAAAATACAAACACACTGAAGGCAGCTATGGGGGCACAAAGTCTCTCCACAGTTGATTCTCCAGGACACCTTCTTGACAAATTTACTAATTCTGCTTATTAAATCAATGAAACAAACAAGATATCACAACACAAAGTCTAAAAAAGTCCATTGTTTTCATTAACAATATATGATAAACAGATTGAGCACAAATTCTCAATGATGCCTCTCAATTTTGGTAGATTTTCATTCTGACTATCAAAAAGAAGATCGCAATTACAATAGAATAAATTCCCTTATATAGCCTCTTCAAAAAGGACTTGGGAACAATCAATACATCAATTTGCATTGAAATCTGTTAAGGAGACATGCTAGAACTTAGGGGCCTTTTTCCCATTTGATTTTATCAATGCAATGAAATAAGTCATGCTTATTGAAAGTTTGTAACTTCTAATGTTCCACCTGGAAATCTAATCTTATCTTCATCGTTCCTCCTTGTCTGGCTAATTGAATCAGGTCCTGGATTTAATTTGCTGTTCTATTTCTTCCCCGCTTTCTGCTAGTCTTGGCCTTGAAAATTATGAATGTATTCTATTTTATGGATCAAAGGATCAATGGCTATTTTAATATCTCTGAAATTGACATTTACATGCCCATCACTGTGTTTCCAACGTCTAGTTGACTGTGTTGAATTTGACGTGTTTGGGTGCGTCATCCCTTGGTCTTCTTTTATCTTTCTCGCTTGGTGCTTTTGCCTTTTATCTTTCCTACTTGGCACTTTTCTAGATTGGACTTTGCCCTTTTGGGCTCTGAAAAATTATCCTTCGAAGTCTTTTGTCCCTTCACACCCCCAAGCTTAAATGATCCTTCGGCTTCGTTTGTCAGCCCTTCACAAATTTTCCCTGGGCTTTTCCTCAGGCCATTCGCTTTGAACATTCCTGTGGACATTTTCCCCAGGAAAAATTATCGCGGGCAAAAAGTCTGAGTGAAATTCCTTGGGTAAAAAGTTTGGGTGAAATTCATTCCACCAAGTCTTTTTGAACAAGTCTAAGTGTCCTCTGTAAGGATACTTGTCCTTCAGAAAAGTCCTCTTAGCATTGAACCATCCCTTTGAACCTAGTCGATGAACCATTGTTGAACCGGTTCAAAGGTTAAATGAAGCACGCCAAGCCTTTGAAGAAAAGCTGATGAAAGCATTGAACCTTTTGATTGAACCCACCTTTGAACTATTTGAAGTTGAACCAAAAGATGAACCAAACATTGAACCTGCTGCTGATTGTTTGCTGATGAAAATCCCTGCAGAAGTCATGAAGGTTGTTGAACTTAGACGTTGCACCATTTGGTTCAAAGGTTCAATGAAGCATGCCAAGCGCCTTTAAACCAAAAAGCTATGGACTTGATGTTGAACCATTGAACCAAAAATCCTTGAACCAACTGACAAACCAAATGATTGAACCAAAAGATGCTGAAACAAAGGAAATGAACCATCTGAGTGAAATAAAGCATTGAACTACTTGGTTGAACTTGGATGTTGAACTATTCCTTTGGTTGAATTGACTGTTGAACCTTTGAACCCATTGAACCTGTTGAAGCGACTGAACTTTGAACCTTTCCCAAAAAATGAACAAATGTTGAAAATAAATTCTTTTGACTGAAAACTACCTGAAAGAGTCTGTAGGTTTTCCTTTTCCTACACAGTATGTAGATTCTTCTTCCTGCTGCGTCTATAGATTCAAGCTTGCAGAGTCCATAGATTCAATCCTGCAGAGTCCGTAGATTTTTCTAAGAAGCTCTGAAAATGAGAAATCTGAATACCTAAGTCAAATTTTGAAAATGGAAGATATTATTTTGGTTTTTAGAACCAAAATAATTCAAATGTTGTTCCAAAAATGACTATTATTTTTAGGAGACAACACAACTAATAATAGAGTTGGGTGTAGGTGAGAGACAAGCCTAGTATGCCTTGGTATATGATAAAGATATGAATCTATAGATAGTGACATAAATGACATAGACATATACAATGATGTAAAATCAACTGACACAGGCACATACAGTGACACAGTCTAAGTTGGTGCATGCACAGGTGTAGATAGTATGCCTATAAGGATATGTAGATTTATTGAGATCTCAGACTACCTTGTTATATTTTACCATTCAAAGGATTCATATTGATACCTCAGTAGGTAGTGTGTATAGGCCAAGAGATAGACAGGGTGGAGCTAAGCCCTAGTGCTTAGGCGTTATATATAATTGTATTGTATCTAACTCATGGTATATATATGATGTATCATTTTTGGATTATTAGTGTCAGTTGTGTATGTTATCTTTATGATGGTTGTGTGTGTTCATTATGGTTGATGTTATGGATGCTTTAGATATATTTATTTCTGGCACATATATTTAGCTTTGTTGTATATGCTAGAGGAAATATATGTGGTGTGGTTTATTTTCTAGTATTTATGGAGTACACATGCATGGTTAAAAATAAATAGGAAAAAAAATTACTTGGAAAAAATATAATCAATCAAATAAATGTACTATAAACTAGTTCAAGTTGGGAAATAATAAAAAAAAATGACTAAGTTTAAAAATCCAAGAAAAATGGCAAACAAGATCGTAAAAGGGGATTTGTTTTTAAACAGGTGTAAAAGATTTTTGAACCAAATTAAAATAAGTAAAATCATACTAAATATCACATTGGGAAGTATGACAAACAATGTAATAAAATAAAAGGTATGTAAAAGGGCACAAGTGGTGATAAATACAAATCAAAATTAAGTCAATCAATTATACTATTTCACGATGGGAAGTATAAAAGAAAAACAAAATTTTCAAATAATTGGTCTTAAATTGATCATACTAATTCAAGCTAGAAAGTATTAGAAAATCAAGAAAGGGCTGTAATCTTACATGCACTCAAAAAATAAGGAAAATAAAGGACAAAATAAAAATGAACTAAGAATAAAACATACTAATTCAAGATGAAAAAGATGTCAATGATGTGTAACCTCATAATCAATCAAATCTTATCTCATATTTGACACATGTAATTTTGGATGGTGACTTGTTTATTGAAAAAAATTATGAGGAGGGCCAGGTATTATCTACGATCTTACACTGTAACTCACAAAATAAAAACCCAAGGGGTACCAAATCAAGATTAATAAGAAGAAAGATAAGTAATGGTAAATCAAGTGTGTGGGTAACAGGATGGAAAAGATGGTAATTTGTGAGGATGGTTAGGTCCTATCCATGGTCTTACAAAGCAACTCATAAATTAAATCTCATAGGGAGTGATCAATAAGTAAAATAATATTTACCAAGAGGAAATATGAAGGAAAAGGAATGAAAAATTGAGTGTAATAAGAAATACTTATGCATCTTGTGATATGACCTTAAGAGGCAAGAGGCATACTAAGGACATGAAAATACACTAAGTAACTAGTGGTCATCTATGTCCAAAGGAAACCTACTTGCTATAGACACAAATCTTTGTAGGAAAATAGGTGTGATACTAAGATCAACTCATGATGGTATATTGGTACAAGGAAAATTAAAATAGACCTACCTTCCCACAATGTTTTCCCTACTCCTCAAGGCCCATAATAGAGCCATCAGTCTACTACAAAGATTGGGTACATACATGAGAAAGTAGGTAGCACTAAAAGATTTTTTTATTCTCCTCTTCTAATATATTGGACTACCACACCCCAAAGGACCTGGGCTCTATCATGAGGCCAACTATGGAGTTTGAGCTTTGATTAGAAGGAGATGTGATTTGAATAATGTCTTTTGGTGTGATTAGAATTTTAAGAATATTCAATATTTTTGCCTTTTGTTTAAATGATTTGGCTTTTAATTTTATTTTTAAGGATTTTAAATATTCCTCCTCTATATGGATTTAGAATTATCAATCATAAGGGAGATAGTGATACACATGAATGAGTTCTAGGTTAAGGCTAAAGAAAGCTAAGTGACCCAAGACAAAAGATTGACTAGAAGACTTAGGCTTGATAAAGAACTTAGCATGTGATCTCAAATCTCAACTATGTATATACTTAAAAAAAGGAATAAGGGAAAAAGTATATCCAAATGAAGATTGGTGAAAGGAAATAATAATGAGAAAGATTGTTTGTAAATAGATCACATGGTAAGAGGGTAAATATATCCAAGTCACCATGATAACTATCTATGAAAATTAAAGATAAGAAATTAAATAATCATGAATATACAAGGGAAGAGTTTTGATAAAAACTCTAAATGAAAATAAATCAATGATAAGGTAAAAATATCAATGATAAGGAAAAGACAAGTATATGTGTGAAATGTAAAATAATAATATGAGCTAACTATAGTACATTAAGAAGGAGAAACATGATATAAGATAAGAAATAATTTGACATAGTGTCAAATGATATAATCAAATATAAATTATATTAGATTGCACATCCAATCCAAATATAAATGAGAAAGCACCATGTATGTACTCATAAATACTAGTAAGTCTATCCACACACATTATCTAATACATCAGATAAGTCTCTATGAAGCTGCAATTGAACTATTGCTAAGGTCTCATCAATATTTAGTGAGTACTAGGCAAATAGTTCTTTTTTGATCCCCTCAAATAAAAAAATAGGAATGCTTAGAAGATTGTGTTGAGGAGGGAAGTTAGGCAAAGGCTGGTCAGGATAATGCATGAAAATAGGATCCATAGGAGAAGAAGAAATCACATGTGGAGAAGGATCCATGGGTGAAGGACTCATCGATAGGTAAGGATCCATATGTGAGGGAAGTTCCATAGGTAAAAAAATCATAGTTGGATGCATAAAAGGTGGTGAAGGGACCATAGGAGGTAATGGAACCACTAGAAGTGGAGCCATAGAAGAAGAAGGAGGAGCCTTATTATGGGAATGACCTATGGGAAGAATGGTAGAAGGTATAGGGATGGATATAAGGTGATCCTTAATATTTTTTTAAATAATGTGGTAATGATTGATGTGATGTGTGCCACATAGGTGTCATAGATAATATACCTCACCATAATTAGGTAAATATTTAGGAAGTACCTTTGGGGCAGGTATGAATTTGTCTAATGGTGGGGAAGAAGGATGAAAGGTATCAAGATATTATCAAAACTTGTGAAAATGAGTGGAAGAGTAATTATCTATCCTATATAAGTAATAGATACACTTGTGATTTATTTTAGGAACACTCATGGAAAGAGGTGAAATAGGATCAGGAGTAGTTGAAGAGGACCCATCGGCTCATTTGGTGGGAAAATGAGCCATCTTAGGCAACAGAAGCAAACCATCATCAATGGAGGATGATGATGGGGAAGGAATGGAACTAGGCTCAATAAGAGGAGTGAGAAGTAAAAAGAGGCTCAACAATAATAGGAGAATAAATGGGTTCAACTAGAGTGGAAAAAGAAATAGACTTAACTATAGTTGGACCTACTGAAGGAGGGGTAGGATTTACAGAAGGTATAAGGAGGACTAACCTAGGTGTGGTAAAGTGATAAGGTTAAGTCATAACATGATCCTAAGTGGTTCCTCAAAAATTAGAGGTATTAGTGCCATCTCTACCCTATGATAAAGAGGAAAAATGCAAGAATTAGGAACTATAAATAAAAAATAATGATAAGATGCATGAAAAGACTCAAGTAAAGAAAAGTGGTAACGAGCAATCTTGGAATTAGAAGCATGTACAAGGATGCCTAAAAGAGGATCATCTAAATAATATCCATCATCATAATCTAGATTATGTAGATTGATGACACAGGTCAAGATGAACTTATCATCATAGGAAGCTTGGTGAATAGAGTGCCGAGTCTTGGTTAAGACTATGGGAATTTCATCACAAGGAAGCTTGCGAGAATGAGGTTGTAAGGAAGTAGGAAGCTATGAGATGAGATGAGGTAAGATATTGGAAGTTTTTATGTTTAAGTTAATCTCACCAGGATCATCATCATCAGAGTCTAAAAGGTTGGGAGAAATGTTACCAATGAGCTCAGGATGCCCATTGTAACCTATGGTTAAGTTGATAGGAAAGTTGAGATGCTACAAGTCATAGAATGGAACAATAGGAAAAGTCTTGAGTATGAATATTGAAGACACCACAATCTTGGAATTGTTTGAAATTCTAAGGGTTGGTATCTCCTTAAATCTTATAAATGGCTCCATTGTGAGTAAATTCTATGTATTAGTAAGTGGAAGATGTGACAGCTCACATACGATGAGTCCATAGCCTACCAAGTAAGATGTTATATTAAAGGGGAAAGTTTAATATCATCACCTTCACATGAATGGTGATAGGTGGGACATATCCTAAGGGAGGCATTTTCCTTCTATCACATCCTTGGTATGTGCTACGTGTAGACTTGAGATTACATTCAGAATACCCAAGAGTCATAATGAAATTAAGGGAAGCAACACATGTGCCAGAACCCTCATTGATCAAGGCTTGCTTAACTTGGATATCATCAATTTAGATGCTAATAAATAATGGAGGATCATTTGTGTGAAGCAGAATCTCATCTAAAATCATAGATGTGATAGGAAATCATAAAGAAAGAGAAGTGTCTATAGTTTCATCAATGTTAATGGACATGTCTTCACATTGTTTTAAGATACCATCCTCAAATCTAGATAAAGTATCCTCCCATCCTCCTAGAGGAGGGTGAGGGATATTCATCTCAAATAAGAGTTTCATGAGATAGTTTCTATGACATGGAGATGTCATCATGAGTTCAATAAAAGGTATTTGGGATGGAAGATTAGTAAGTTCCATAATGGGATCCCACTCATCATAACCCATAATGAAATTTTTAGATACAGGTGTGTAATGATTAAGAAAGTCTTCAGAAGGTGGATCCAAAGATCATTAAAATTTATTTTGATAAGAATGAGAAGGTTGTAAATTATTTTGTGATAAAGTATTTGTTTTAGATTGATCTTGAAGTTTGGAAGAAGTGCTAGTAGAAATTGGGCTATCATTAGTATTATAATATGATGGGAGATAAGTATAAATATTATAAGATGTGTCATCCAAGGGAGAATCATAAATAAGATTGTCAAAAGAAATAACATCTTCTTGCCCCAACTCATTTAAATGAGTTGGAGAAGAATCTTAGATAACATGATATGTCTTATGGGAAGGAAGAGTCTAGATAGGTTGTGAATCAATGAAAGCAACCAATATTCACATATTAGTCATGATAACCACATTCTCTTTAGAATTTGGTTCAATAAGACTCTCTACATTATTGGTGGATGAAGTGGGCTTGTCTTGACCTTCTTGGATTGATTGATGATTAGGCAAGGGGTCTTTATAGATATATAAATGAGCATTTTCTTGATTTAAGGCTTGAGTTTTATCATTTGATTTATAGTCTTTGAAAGCAATCTCATAGGCTTGTTGATTCTTATGAATAATGGAATCATGATTAAAATTTGGGCCAAGAAGAAAGTCCATGGTTAAATCTTGAAGCTATTTATAAGTCTCGTGAGAGTGACCCTAGCTGGCATAAAACCATCAAAACATATTAGAATCATACCATGATTTCATAGGTCAAGTAGGGTCAAGCTCTAGAGGAAGAGTCCTAGCTAAATGTTTAAGCAATTTAGTTGGGGATAAAGGCTTATGGATATTAATGTTATTTGTTGAGAAATAAGGATTAGTGTATTGTTGAGAAGGATCTGGTTCCAAAGAAGGGGTAAGAAAAATAGCTTGAACATTGTGAATGGTGTCATATGAATTGGTAATACCATCATTGGTAATATTGTAGTTTTTATTATTTACCAATAGGCGAGGGCCCATGGAAGGTTGGGGAAGCTTGAATTGATGCATGAGGAAATCTTGTCTTTTGGCCTGATTAATGGCTTCTTCCAAGGTATGTGGAGAAAAAGTATGGACTCAATATTATAATTTAATAAATAAAGCATTTGTAAAGAGATGAAAGAGGCTATCATCTGCCATATTATGTTCACATTTGTTTCACAAAGTATTCCATTAATTAACAAAGGCTTAGGGAGTTTAATTTTTATTTTGTTTGTAATTGATGAAATGGGCTAAAGTGTTCTCAAGAAGATCACTAGTTTGAAATTATTAAACTAAAGCATTTACTAAGTCCTCTAAACTAGTGATAAAGTGTGTTCTAAGTTGATTGTACCAATCTAAGGCATCACCTGTGAGGGTTTTGGCTAAGAGTTTCATAGCGGTAAAGGTATTTAACTTGACATAATCCTTGTAAGTATTTCCAAATGTCTTGAGGTGGAGGGTAGGATCGATTGATCCATTGTAAGAAATTGTAGGTGTTATACCTCTAATATCAATGTTGGCAATTTGAGTAGTGAGAGGTTCATTTTGTATATGTTTAATGTTTTATTGACTAAAGGAGGTTGAGGAATGAGATTGCCTTGAGAATATTGAAGAGGAGGAGGGGGAACATTCTGATTATGTGTGCCCCAAACCATTGTTTATGGATGATATTAAAGGTTAAGAAGGTGGTTTTAAATTCTCATCATTTGATTGAGAGTTTACAACAATAGTTGATGATTTTGATTAGTGTTATTCAAAGTAATTTTTGTGTTTGTGTTAGTATTAGTGGCTTGGGTACCACTATTAGTGTTAATATGAGTATGAGAAGAGCTATGAAAATTTGAGGAACTAGTGGCAAAATTTTCTTATGAAAAAAAAAGATGGGCTATTAAATGGTTGAGAGGAAGAAGCACTAGAAGCATGAGTGCCTTGGGTATCAAACGATGAACTAGTGGAAGGATTAAATATAGTGGATCTTATGAGATGCCCATTAGATGTAAAACCTACCATGTTAGTTGAGATACTAGAAATGGATGTAGAAGTTAAAGAAGAAGATGGGATAGCATAAGAAGGATTCAAGTTTGAAGGAAGAGGTTGAGAAGCAAAGAAATTGGTACCCCTAAATCCAATTGATAAATTTGGAGTAAGAGAATGAGGTTCTTCAACTTGATGGAAAATCATGAGGTTATAGATGGTAGAAGGTCCTTCCCTATATATTGATAGAATTATATGATAAAGCAAATCATTTCAATAGTATATTCTAACTCAAGATGATCCTCTAAGAGAATAGGAGGGTTTTGTTGTAAAAAGGTATAAAGAGGGGTCCCATAGTCCATTGTATGGGTTACAATATGAACATTACTAGCATTTACAAAAGGAACCCTACTTTGTCTATGAGAGACCCTATTAGGATTGGTGAAATTGATCATGTCTATTGAATAAACTTTAGTGTTATCACCAAATAGAAAGTCCATGATGAAAGGAAAAGAAACAAGATGAGAAAGCAAAGAATCAAAAAGTGACTAACAACAATACTAGGTTAACCTAGTCAACCTAGTACAAAATAAGGACTGTAAAATTATACAATGTCCATAAGATCAACCTATTTTAGTGAATAGTGACTAGAAAAAAAAAATTAAAGGTGTTGTAAATAGTACTAGGTCAACCAAGTTGACCTAGCATAGTGTACAAGGGCTAAAAAATATACTAGGTTGATAGGGTCAACTTAACACATCAGATAGGGAAGAAAAGAAAGTTGATAACAAGTTATGAATTAAATCAAGATAATTGAAAGTAATGTAATAAAGTAGTAAGTAATAAAATGGAAACAAATAATCAATTGAATTGAGATTAGTCAATCCAATCGATGCATACAAAGTAAAATCTTGCACTAACACTAGCTAATGTAAGCTTTTGCACACACAATTGATCAAAGAGAAAGTAAACACCTTAAAAGTAAAGATAACTACTTGGTCATCCTAGAATTTTGATTAGATTATTCATAATGATGTTAAATGTAAAGGGAGATTGGCTATAAGTAAGGTATTAGATAGTAACTTAAGGATAGTTTTAGGTAAGTTTAGGATGAAAGGGACTATAGTGGTAATAATATAGGCTTGGTATTGGGGCCTACCCCCTCACTTGACACACCAAAATAATAAGGGTAATGGATGATTAGCCAAAATATACCATTAACCACACTTTATACTTGACCAGAGCATCAAGTTAGCTTCTCCCTTGGTGATGAAATCCAAGTAGGTTGGCCTAGGTAGTCAAATGTTTAAATGCTTGTTGATGTTTATGTGGTTTGTTCATGTGTGCAAAGAATAAAAATAGTGTAACCAAGTGATTAATTTAATGTCCCCTAATTAGAATATGTGAGCTATTCTAAACATGCAAACAACTAAAAATAAATATGTGATTGACATATATGGTTAATTCTAACTTTGAAACAAGGTATAGTTGAGAAACTATATGGACAATCATACATAACAAGGTCGATAAGGTCAACTTGTAATACAAAATCAAAGTATGAAAGTGGACTAGGTTGATCAGGTCAATCTATTTCTTTTATAAAACACAACATAGAACTAGGTCCATAAGGTTGACCTAGTTGACTATGCAAAGGCAGTTTTGAATACTACAAACTGTGAAAGGAAAGTACAAAAATAGAAAGATACAAAGAAATAGAAACAAACCAAAATGGTTTTGAGATGAAAAGGAGAAGATTGTTTATCAATAACCTTAGAGAAAACTGTTAAAAACCTATAAATTGGGTCAAGTTGGTTGATCAAACAACACAAAAACTTGCTGAAAAAGTGCTAAAAATGCACTAGGTCAAACTAGTAAGCTAAACAAAAAGTCTAAAAATTGGCAAAAACTTGCACTAGGTTGATCTGGTTGATGTAGTTGTCTAAACAAAATTTGATAAGTTATATAACTTGTACTAGGTTGAGTTGGTTGAGCTAGTTACTTATTCTTGTAAACCTATGTACATAGATAAATAACTAGGTTGATAGGATCGATCTAGCATAGTAAAGATATGATAAAACTAATGATGAATAGAAATGAAATAAGTGAAATAAATATTGAAAGTGTTTGATTCACATTTGGTTCACTATAATGTATGAAATTAGAAATGCATCATGTTCATAAATCAATCTTAGACTAGATGGGATAGAGCACACTTACACTTTCGATTGGGGAGCATACAATTGTTAAGCAAGATCATGACCAATGTGAGGATCTATTAGACCCAATTATGGGATCACTTGTCATAACACACCATGTTATATAGGGTTATAAAGCCTATATTCTAACACAATCGTACAACAACCCTAAAATATTCCTATGATTTAATATTTCACTAATCTAATAACAAGAAAATTAAATCTAATCTAGTGCACACCAAAGCTTGTAGCACAAAGTGGGGATTAGAAATAAAACAAATAAAAAACTAAACTCAACATGTATAGAAGACATATACTCACATTAATGTATATGGAATCCTAATACATGGAAGATAATAATACAAATTCTCTATCTATCTACTCTTACAAAGGAGGAATAAAGTTAAGAATACTTACCTTTGAAGATGAACCTACTAAGCCTCAATCTCCCCCTTGGCCAATGTGATTCAAAAGAGATTGTCTTGGTACATAATGATAACTAAGATAAATTATCTCTAGGATACATAACCTATCCAAGCATCCAAAATACTTATCCACAAGACAAGATCGGAGCTCCAAAAAATGTATTGAACCCTAAAGCTTTATTCCCCAAGTAGAATGATCAATAGGTAGATGTTCATTTACAATTATTCACTTAAATATTCACTCTTATGAAATGGTAAGGAATGACCTTGTATATATAGTAGTAACTTACCCTAAAAACATTTGGGAATGTTGGCTATGCTAGGTCGACCTAGTTGACCTAACATGTTTTTAGGGCTAACTCTCTAGGTCTGTGCTAGGTCGACTAAGAGGCCAATAAACCAAAAGAGATAAAAAGTCCCTAAATTGTGCTAGGTTGACTTGATTGACCTAGTATAACCAATATTTCAAAAGGTTACTAAGGTAATAAATGAAGGATAAAACATAACAAGTGATAGAAATAAGTATAACTAAGAAGAATAATTTTGGTTCAATGGTTTCAAGAGGCTAGAGTGTGTATGGAAAGTGGAAAAAGGAATGATAATCTTATGAAGCACCAATGGTCTACCCATCCCTTTCCTAATGTAACCCTTAAGGCATGCACTCAGAGAGATTGAGACTGAATAGGTTCCTGCAAGATACAAAGTATTAGTAACCAATAAGTTAAAAATATTGTGTATACAATAATTACTCCTTGATGGTAGTGCCATCACCCCAACTACCTATGACTCAAATGCTATCATCATTCCATGATGATGAGAATCCCCTATATCTCCCCTTTTGGATTATTATAACCTAATAACCTGACATACATATGCACCATTTTATAGTCTAACTATCACTCCAAGGTATATATGGATCTGTATACTATCACTAAGGTGTTGCCTATGGCTTCTCACTATCATATTTATCACCATAAAATCACTCTAGGTTGGTTATGCCTCACTATAGGTACTATAAGAAAAAATCCTCTCCCTCTTATACCTCATGGCTCTCTATAATGGTAGGCCTAAAATTTTGGGACCACTATGAGAACCATCAAGTGTCTTAATCTAAACTATCTTAGGATATGATCATTGTAATGAAATATTACACCAAAACCTTGAGCCTTTATTGAAATCCACCCATCAAGATTATAACATCCCACCATACTTCTGAAGCCCAGACTCTGGGATGGATTTGTGCCAGTACACTAGGATCTCCCACATGTATGAGCCCCAGATGAACACTTCCATGTTGGCATAGCCACCCACTCTATGGATTAAACCTAAGTAGAGGATATAATACCAAATGTAATGAACCGTTACACTATAACCTTGAGGCTTTAGTGAAATCCACCCATCAAGATCATAACAATCATATAGATGCATCTCCACCCACTAGGTGTAGTGCCTAGTGATTTATATTTATCCTTGGACCTATAAAATAGTTGTCCATGATACCCATACATCTATAATACCCTTGTAAGGCATCCATACAATATGGTCTCACTAAAATATCTCCAATGGAGGCATGTGTGTGACCTCTCAAACAACATGGTCTTGAACCCATATCCTCATGCATGGGAGGGCATGATTTATAGAATGAGGTATCCCCAAATGTATATACATGGAGAAATTCTCATATATCTAACTTGAAAAAATTATAATCAAACTCATTGTCTATTGGCCCTTGCTTAAGATCCCATAAAATTTATGCATTGGTTGCACCTAGATGACCAATCCTAGATCATATAGTCTGCCCTGCTCTAGCATTAAGTTACATAAGGAAACTATGTGTAATGAATTAGCCCCATCAGACTTATGACACATCACATGTTTCATCATAAGGCTAATCAAGGCCTTCCATATGTCTAGAATACTTGAAATACACAGTTCAAAGAGTTGTATGATAATCCCATACATGTCATATCTTTTTGATCTAGTAGCCTACTAGGATAGCTCTCATATCTTATGTACTATTTTTTGGGTATTTCACACCACCAGTTTTCCCATGATTAGTAACCCCAGTATAATATGGATGTCCTCTAATGTAATGGCCATGTTAATGGTGTCCCCATCCACCACTCAGCTAAATATGTTTGTGAGCCTCTCCCATTGTCCATGAAGCATGTCGATCAAATCCATGCTAAGAGGCACTTGAAATATCTCCATGATCTCACCAAATCTAAGTTAGGTGATTTGTACTCGATTGACTACCAATAATATGTCTATCATATATAGTAGCCATATCATGTCCAAAAGCCTCCACAATATCTTTCACCTCTACAAAATATCAAACAATAAAGCACAAAAATATTTTGATCCAAAAATATATTATAAATACTTAATATTATTACAAATAAAAAAATCCACATTTTTATCCCTTTTTTTATAGCATCAACCATGCACCATACTGCATCAACCAAGCACTAAACAACACTAACCATGTTTAGTTTAACATAGCATTGTCCATAGCATATGGTATCAACATAAATATTATCCTGCTACATTAGCTAGTTACTATAATATCAATCATCTTTCACTCATATTGCATTGTCCATACAACACTTTATTGATAATGCTTGCCTCATTGCTATTATATAAGCCACTTATTATACTACATCTACCTAGTTTACTTCTTGGTGCCATTAGCCATTACCCATAGTATTGGCCAACCTAGATAATTTTACACTACATCGGCCATGCCAGATGTCATCAACAAATAATTATACTAACTACATCGACCATTTCTTATGGTATTGGCTAAGAAAATTTCACCCCTCTTACAAACTACATCGGACTGGTCAATATTAGCTAGGGAATATGATAATTTATTTTAATAATAGTGAAATGTAATATATTCAACTAAACAATAAACTATTACATTAATTTATTTATAAAAATATAGATGCTCGTAATAAGACTAAATAACTATAATCCCTAGAAAATAGGATACTTAATAAACAACTCCCAAATAACTTATAAGAATTATAAAACAATATTATATCTCAACTAATGTAAAATTTAGGAGATATTAGATATAAAAAACCAACTACTAACTACATTTAATTTGACTATGGTGAAATAATCACCCCTAGGCTAAACCTAACATCATCATCAGCCCTAATAAATGCCCTCAGCCTAACTTTGAATTTTTATCAACTACCCATTTTCTGTCCTATTTTTAGCTTCATTATTGTGTTTATTGGGGAAAATTCCATTGCATGGATTTGCCTTGGTGACTAAATTTTTAATCTAGTTCATTTTACCAAAAAATGACAAAAGGAACAATTAATACATTACATACATGTACACCATTAGTATTATGGTAATGTGTCCTGTAGCACATCTAACTCTTTGTCTGTGAGCCATAGTCTCTCAATGTTCTAAACTTGGATAGTCAAAGTTCTGGTTTCCAAAAATAGTAATTACTCAAATGAATAGTTTTTACTGATTTAAAGTAAAATTTTCAACTTTTGTAGCATTTAGTTATTTAAGATGAGATATTTTTTCCCATACCCTTATTGACGTTGGTCATTTTCATGAACTAAAATAACATTTCTTATCCTAGTGAGATAGATAATTTTTTGGTGCTAACAGAATATTTTAAAAAATATGCAATTTTCCCATATTTTTTAGGTCCATCTCTTGTTCCACATATTGGGCACCTTCCATCATCTGCTACACATAAATCCTTTTCTATAATTATCAAGGTAAGTGAAAGTATGTGTTTTCATTTTATTTACTTTCATTTTCTCCAAGTTATTTTAGTTATATTTTTGTGTTGTTATTTTTATTCCCTAAAGCACCATCCAATGTTACACTATTGTGACATATGAGCTTTAAGTGGGGTATATGTATACACGTAATATTTTTTAACTTTATTGTTTACTAATGCTTTCTCTTACAAAAATTTTCTGAGCATTGATCTTCTTGAGTGCTTTGAAAGGGGTGGGTAGGTTCATGGTGCTTTGCGACTATCTATGTTATGATCATATCATTCCTACTACTAGTCTAGATTCTTCAAATTTTATTGTCATATACCTCCTTCCATCTTATCCTTATTTAGTTGTGCCAGTTTCCCTATATCCTATGGCATTGTACTAGCCAATAACATCTATTTAGTACCTTTTACATTTCCTATATTGTATCAACTAGTCTGATGTAGTTATAAGCTTGTCTTATAACATTTGTATTGTATCATTATAGTTGAAATTATCCTTTTCCAGCCAACATCTTTCAATTATATCATTCAAATCAATAAAAATGGCTTAGAGTTTAGGGTTATTTTTGGGTATTGGATCAATATATATATAGGGGTCATATTTCATTCATATCATATACAATCTATTTACTTTTCTTTCACTAGCATGTCTACCCCAAATTGTATTTGGATAAGTTTGTGGTTTAGAACCTTATATAAAGAAAGCTTGTCTTTTGGTATACACTAAATCACAATAGAAAGAGTTAAACCAAAAAGGTTTCATAGTATTTATATTCCTCTACTAAGGATATATAGGTCTTCCTCTTACATTTGAAGTCTTAAACCCGTAAAATCTCTTGAAAATCTCCATTTAAGCCAATGGGGAAATTGATGCTCAATGAACCCACATCAAGGTAAGTATTTATAAGCCTATATTCTTTCCTTTATTTACTTATTAGAATATATATCACTTTTTTTTTTGTTAATGAATGCATGTGTATCCTTGTCTAGGATCTCTCTATACCTAATACTAGTCTAGTTATATGATTGCTTAGACTTTCCATATTCCATTTTAGGTTATCAAGACCTTAATTTTGTTGACTATGGCACCTTACCCATTTGATCATTATATCCCTTCCCTTTAGTTTAGTTTCATTTACTTGCATAGTTACTTGCATTATTTACTTTCATTAATTTAATTGCATAGAGGTCTAATGAGAGATATTTTCTTGTGAAATAAGTTTAGGATGTGGACCTTTTCCTCTTGATATTTGTAACATAGGTAACCCTCTACTATATTTGTAGAGTTCATTGGTCATTACCTAGACAAACTAAATATCACTAGCTCTATTTGATCACCCTTTTCTAAGTTTGAGTTTATTGAGATAATATTTTTGTATGTTAATCCTATACATGCACAGAGTGTCTATCTCACATGGATTTTTTAGATATCTATCAAAATTTTATGTATGGTAATTCAATTTTAGATTTATACTTTCAGGATGGACTCATATATCACCTTGGGCATATGTGTATTTCACATGAGTAAAAGAGATAAAAAAATATGGGAGGCTTATTTTATCAAGGCTATAAGACATTTTGGAGTTAAAAACACTCTTGCAGTGTTGTAGAATTACTTATTCTAGACACATCTCTAGTCTGATGTATCCAAATACATCAAGTATTATACCATGTGTATAATTTCTAATCCAGTCAATAATAAAAAAAGTTTTGTACACACATTTTTTTATTATAATGAGACCATGGGAATATATTTTCATGGATTTTCTCTCAATCTACCCTACTACTAAGCATGGTAATGATTGTGTTTATGTAGTACTTAATATATTCTCAAAGATGGAAATTTTGGTACCCTATAAGAAATAAATATAATCTCATTAAATAATTTTATTATACTTGTATCATTCTTAGATCCACTTTGGAATCCTATAAAATATCTTATTTTATAGGGATACTAGGTTCTTGAGCAATTTTTGATAAAATGTTTGGTTTATACTACACATGAATTTGAATAAATCCACCACCTTTCATCTATATACTAATGGATAGATGGAAGAGGTGAATAATATGATAGTTCACCTTCTAATAGTGTGTAATTAAAATAATAAATGCACTTGATATGAAAACCTATCTTTTATTAACCACAACTATAATGTAGCTCTACATAGATCTACTGTATGTAGCCCTTTCAATTCTATTTGGATTTTTAACATTTATCACCCATTGATGTAGCTTTTCATATCTTACCATCAACATTAGAAACTCCTTTAGCTCAAAAGAAGTTGATAATTTTTTTCAATTCATTGAACACATTCAGTACATCTAACAATAAAGATAAATCATTCTGCAATAAGGCAATATAAAATACGAGTAGCACCATGTCAAACATTAAACACTCCACACCTTCAAGTTTGGTGATTGATTCTAGTTAGCTATACCTGTATAAGGAAATAATGACAATACCTTAAAAAAAAAATTCACTTTGGTACTAACCCTATACCATCACCAAGAAAGTAAGAGATATTATTTTTAAGATTAATATTCCATTTTACCTTGGGTTACATCTAGTATTCAATGTACAACTCTTGCACCATTACTTTCTACCCTTTTTGGATACCTCAAATACCATAGAGACTCTTCATAAAATAGAGATCAATATAGATTGTAACATCTCATCAGAATCATATCAATTCATTGAAGCTTAGGTCAAATAGACACATCGATAAGAGATCCCTCTCCTCTAGATTGTCAGACCAAGTCAGGTGGAATCCCATGGAATAAGGTTTATATAAGTGCATGATAAAAAAAAATTTACACATATTTTACCATAACTACATGCACTAGGGATCATTTCTATTTAAGGAAGGTTGACTAATCCAAGAGGATCTGGGTCCATATATTACCATAGTTTAATATTGTTGAACCTATAGCCTCATTCTAACATCAACAATATTGGCATTAGGTTCCTCAACTGCGTGCCAGTTTTTAAAATATTATTCTATTTTTTAATTAACACATAGATCCTATAATTTTAGTATTATATCACTCAACTTGTTAGTATTGGTTGTTAGTGATTTCACCACATTGGTCAATTATGAAGTAGTTATTACCAATCCATTTAACAATTCAATTAACACTTCATCTACCTCTATTTTATATAAATTTACTCTTCCATTATTTTTAGTTGGTTACATGGACAAGAATGAAGATAGGAATTATAGAGATACTAAATAACTGATCTCTTAGATACTATATATAACTCAACATAATACAACTTTTTTATTATAGTTCTACATTGGTTATTGTTGATATTTTTGTCCTAAAATGTCAAAATGTTAATTACCCAAAGAGAGACCCATTATTTTTTTGGAAAAATCCTTAAAATGACTTAGGACACTCGTTTCCCAAAGCTCAATGAAAACCAGAGACATGGATGCAATTTACAACTTGCAAAGTTGCAAAATGCATGCAAACCTTCACTTCTCATTTTACTCATAATTAGCAGAAATTAAAGATTAAAATGCAATTTAAAAATAGAAAACTTGTAAATTGCTTCCCAACCTGTGCTTCCTGTCCAACTCAAAACCATCAAAAATCATAACCCCACTCATAATTTACAACTTAAAAAATTATAAATTATAAACAGAGCTCCATTTCCTACTAAACACATACCCCATCAAAATTGGATATTGCAATTCAATTTGTAACTTGAAAACTTGCAAATTACTTCCCAACATCCACTCTCCACACATCACTCCAATCAGAAATCAAAATTATGGTTGTAATTTACAACTTATAAAGTTGAAAATTGCAACTCACATTTTACTTCCCACTAAATACCCTTCCTATAGAAATTGGAACTCTAGTTTCAAATTATAACTTACAATGTTGTACATTATGCCTCAAGTTCCACCTTTCCATTTTCAAAGAACAAAGCTATCCTATAGATACGAAGGTCAAAGTACAAATTACAAATTTTCAAAGTTACAAAAATGCTTCTAGACTTCATATTTTTGAACCTCTTGCCAACCACCAACCTAGGGGCATTTAATGCAGAGGTTATATATAAATAAAGTGGGGTTAATTGGAAAATATTATTTATTTGATAATTTTGATTTGGAACTATGCACCTTGAACCATGACCCTACTAGTGACCTCGAGCCATGACACTATGCATTTAATCCATGAATTTGAGCCATGACTCCATTATTTATCACTTGCATGGTATTCATAAACCCCTTTATGTTTTCTAGCTATCAATTTCCTCTATCAAGATAAGATAGGTTTTTTTTTGTATTTTCTTCCTAACTAGTTGTAAATTTAGGTGTTTCGTTTGCTTAAATCATTGTTAGGGTTTTATCTTGACTACTTAGTGTCATTTCAAGAATCACATAGTTATTTTATTTCTTGTCATGTCTTTTACTTCCATTTTATTTCATTAAAAAATACAAGGTTTCAAAAATCATTATAACTAGTCAAATATTTTGTTAAGGATTCCCTCCACAATCCTCATGGACTTTTCACTTTTTATCATAATTTCAAAACCCACAGGATTTCCACCTACATCTATAACCTGATAACCCTATGGATAACCCTAGTATAAAAATCAACTCTAGATCCTGTCAGGGATCTTACTTATATTTGCAAGCTTGAAACCCACTAAAGCTTCTACCAGACATTGAAAGTGTGTTTTGAAACTGCCATCTCTATCAAAAAATTTCCATGATTTTGTAACCCCAATCTCCACTGGAGCTTTCACCTATGCTTTACACCCTCAAAACCTACCAAATCTACAGTTGGTTCTCCCCTAGCAAATTCTCTACAATCCATGTCTGGAAAAGAGATGAAGTTTAAATCCAACGGACCCAATGTCCCACTTAGCTTGAAATCCAACATGAATGAGATCACAAACATAGACCTAGGTCACATTGACCTAGGTGATTTCTAGATTAGAGTGAATGTTGAATTAAAAAATGATTAGATTCAGAGCATTTATGATTATGGACTACTTCAAGCAATAATTTTTCCCCTATCAGTGCAGAGCCCTGAGATAGTGCTCTCATTGGCAAAGCACTATGATTCTGAAAATAGAAAAGTATTAAATGATAAGGGGGAAAGAATTTTGAACCTAGAACCCAAATTCATAGACTCAGTGTTCCTGATACTTGAATATGAGAGTTATCTTGATATAAATCCTAAATCATCAAAGAAGTTCTATCAAGGAAATAAAACTGAATGTCTAAGGGTAATGAATAAGTAATGGCTAAAGGTATCTAGGCCTACATCCACAAGATTGCCTAAAACATTGGTAAGGATAGATTTTAAGGATAAAGTGGGTGATTTAATCATACTACTGCATAGAGTCACCATGAACCCCGATGCAAATAACTTTCAAGACTGGATGTACCAATACATATGGTTAATCCATCAAAATAAGTAGTACATCCATTGGGCATAGATGATAATTAACTCCATCCACAATTAATTAAAGTCCAAAATATAGAGAAGTTCTATATGACTTCTTATATAGTCTATATATTAGCTAAGGGGAGAGCCTTCCTAGGATTGAATATAATAGATGACCAAGTAATCAAGGTTTTTTATTATTTCCCTAACCTCACTATGGAGGCAAGTAGGCAAAACTTTAGAAGATTAATTGATGCATTCATAGACTATTAGAGGTACAATCCATTGGGGGCTAAATCAGTGAGCCCATATATTATAATTTTAATTGTAGTCCCATTCAAACTATTTAAACAATCAATGTATATCAACTTGATCAAGCAACATTAACAAGAGAACTCATTCATTCAATGCATATACAAAATCAAAAATATAACACATAGTTCCTATTTAAAACCCTCATGGGTAATAAAACCCACTCTCAAGCCTGTAACACAAATGGACTATTATCCTCGAAGAAATTACAAATAACAGACTGATCAACTCCTTTAGACTAGAAAACCTTGATCATGTCCTCTGACCAAAGGTATTTAGTGAAACACCTATTCCACAAGGAGCACTTGCCCCTAAGATGATCAAATCCTTTACACAACCTACTTTTAGTAAAACACCTATTTTACAAGGAGTGAATGCCCTTAAGGAAGACTAACTCCTTTAGACCCTCCTTTGATAATAACACTTCCACTTTAGGACTGATGTCTTAAACACATGATGGTGGACTTTTGGATATCACTCTTCTCAATATACATACCTAGTTGGCTAAATCACATTACATACTTGAACCAACATACAAAGATCAATTAGGACACATTACATATCCCAACTAACCCCACTCCTCAACTATATACACTTAATGCATCCTTCATAGAAACAACTCTATCACATCTTCAACAACATGACCAAATGGTCATTCACATAGTCCACACACTGATCTACCTCTCAGATCATCCACCAAGTTCACATAGTCTTCACTTGCCTTCACTCATATTCAAATAGAAAGAGCACTATTCTTTCAAAATAATTATGACCAATAAGCCATACAAATAATCCTTAAATTGATCTAATCATCAACTCATACACAAGGCACTCTACCCCTCCTTCACTCCATAATTCACACACACCAGCCTTTCTCAAACAACCTCTTGAGCATACTCACCCATGTTGCCTCTTTTAGGCTTATTTGGTCTAATGACCTATGTGATCATCTTCAGCAACTTGCTTAGACTATCATGTCTAATATTATTTTCTATTTGTTGATCCTCACTAACCTATACCCTCTCTTTCAAAGTTTATCTCCTTCTCTTGGCTCCACACTCACTCCCTCACTCAAGTCTTAAAAAAAAAATCTAGAACCCAACACATTTGGTTTCATTATATATAGAGAAATCATGAATTATAAATTCCACAATAGTCCTTTTTGGCCATAATACATGCCTTCACCCTTAAGGCATCTCACATGGGTCACACTTAAGCAACTACACCTTTTAATAAGTCCCTTGTAGCTTTTATAGGTCTCATGGAGACCTATTCACCCATTTAGCACACTATCAAACAAAATAAGAACATAGGACCATTTTTAAATACATAATTCCATTCATTATATCCCCTAAGACATCCTCAAATGATCACAATCACCTTTGTTTACCTATGCATATGCTCAATCAACTTAATCATAGTCCTTATACACAGGAATGCCATTAACGAACATATAGTCAACTTCTTAAGCATTGTTTATACTCAAAATAGATTGATCAAACCTCTAAAATACTCACAGAGTATCCCCATGGAGTTTAAAACACTCCAAAATAGCTAATTTACTATGAAACATTGAAACAACATCTACATGAGCTCAAGTACTCTTCTTGAGTCACTTAAAGTATATGCATGAACACATAGACAAATTTAAACCCTCATAACTATGTCTATACATAATTTCAAATATTTTAATCCATATTTATGGATGTAACTTGGATTCCTCTACCACTTTGTTTTTTATAGAAAAAACAAATTTAACTTCTATCAGAAGTTATGGTCTAAAAACCAAACATTGGTCTTTCCTTCACAAATTTAAAAATACAGATTCAAATGGTCATAGTTAAACTTTGAACACTATGTTTGCATCTCATGTCCTCTCAACTTAGATCAAATACACTCCATCAATCTTGATCAAGTTTTAACACATAGGTGCCAATGCTTAGATGTTAAACCTCAGTCACATTGACCTCATCTTATATAATCTTAAAATTTTGACTCCACATGCTCCATCAATCTCTATGGATCAACCAGGTCTTTAATGATCAACACTCACCATTTAATCAATTTGTACAAATGCCCACTCATCATTGGATCATTATCCTATACCTTTACTTAGTCATTAAACATTATGCACCTATCCTCATCTCATTTTTTTAGACTTCTTGGAGTAGTGTGCACCATTGATCTTGATTGAGCTTTAACACTTTTTAAAACAAATAAGTATGGGGACCCTTTCAATATGTCTGAGTAGTCATTCTTTATCCTTAATAAATTATTCTATGATTTGGCATAGGATCTCAAATTTGGACTAGATGATCTCCTCCGATAATAGAATTCAACCATATGACACACTACTCCTAGAACCATCATGTGTGTAATATATATCACCATTAAAATGCCTTTTCAAAAAACATCTATCACAGAGCCAACTATGTCAAAACCTACCTGAGAGGTCAAATTTGAGCATGCATAAATTTTGTCATGCTTCAATGCATGATATCAAATTTATAAAAATCATCTATGCTCAAAAATGAATAAACCCATATGATTAGTTTTTCATGACACCTTCACATGTGCAAGATATAACACCATCAAAATGCTCACTCAGCTCTTGGTACATTACAAAATTGGTTGAGTATGGGAAAACACAGTCAAACTGCCTAGGATCCCAACTGTGTATGCATATATTTTGATGTGATATATATAATGATCTAAAAATAAGTGAAAATAAACTAGGCACAAAAATGAACAAACCCATATAATCAGCTTCTCCTGAGATATCCACATGTGCGATATCTACCATCATCAAATTTCTTACTCGTCTCTTTCTAACCACCTACAAATTTGGCTAAGTATGGGAAAATAATGAATTCTAACTAAGAAGCCAACTTTTCCCCCTCATATATTTGACCATGCTTTGATGTATGACTTAAGATTTGGTGCATAATAACTAGGGACTAATGTGGTCACAACCATATGACCAAATCTTCTTGACTCATTTACATGTGGCAATGGTGACATCATCAAACTACCTACTCAGATTTTATGCCACTTGATCCAAAGTGTCTAGATGAGAACAATGATAAACTAGGTGAATTCCACTTATGAATATAAGCATTCAAAGCATTCTTGACTTCTATTAGGACCCCTTACACATACTCAAATCACATACTCAACCATGATCCTTTCTAACCATGTCAATACTAAAGATCAATCAACCATACATAAAAAACACTAGAATAAGCACATTACACACTTTTTCATTATTATTTAAGCAATCAAGGCATTTCATCTATTCATAATAACATTTACATGGTACCAACATGACATCATCTTGGTAACTCTCCAATAATCTCCCCCTTTGTCATTGATGTCAACAACCATCATATATAGCAATATATAGCTCACCTTATCTCTCTTTAAATCAATCATACAATAGGAAATTTATCCCCAAAAATAAATTTTTCCCCCTTTGACACAATGACAAAGTGGGCACACACTAATTCTGAGGACCTAAAAAGACTATCAAATAGAAAAAGACCATCTTAGAAAGATGATACAAACTCCCCTTTACCTTGATCTTAATTTTGCTTTTCATGAGAAAATTCCTCTTCTTCTATGTCAACACTCTCTTCAAACAAGTACTTAAAACATTCATGTTTTGCTCTTTTTGAGAAATTGAACAAAAGCACTCTTCTTCTCACTAGGCTAGTCTAGTCCTCTTGTAGCCCTACCTGGAACTTGTAGACTACACACATTTTATTAGACATATATTTAGGACCTAAAAATTCATATCTAGATCACTCTCATATTCCCCCTCAGGGACACCAATTTAAATCACCAGGCTCATCCAATATAACATACTTCCTTCACAAAACTATTAACTAATTAACCCTCTATATTGACATAAATAAGAATCACTTGAGAACCGAAAACCTTCAAATCTTTATGAATATTTATTTGACCACCCATTTGGCCCATTCAACATATTAAGAAGCCACAAACCTCAATTCACAAGGTAGACAATTTTTCTAACATAGCCCAAAACCCTAGAATCTCAAAACAAACAAGGTCAACAAACCTCCTTCTAATCAACACACACATCTAAAACTTGTTGAAAAACTAGAGACACCCATCACACACTTTTGAACCAAGATTTGAGCCTTCACATATTTTGAAGCCATGAATTCCTATAACCCTTTTTAGGCCTACTTGCCTTTAAGCCAAAAACTAAGAAAACTGAGAGTACTCAAAGATATTCAATTTGGCTTCAACATACCATTAGACCAAAAAATACCTATATCACATCACAAATAAGTACAAAAACCTTTCTAAGCATTAAAAACTTCTTGAAAATACATCAATCTCATTAAGCCACTTGGAACCACCCATTCTAATATTGAAATATAGTTCCTTCACAAATTTTTGGAGTAAACACATGAACTTATTGCTCCCCTTTAACCAAAGACCTTATCTAATTGGAATTATCATCTTGAGCACACAAAATTTCTTCTCCACACATTTTTTCTTAGATTCAGCTACTCAATCCTCTGATCTTAGGACCTAACCAAATAAAAAGCTCCCCATAACTTCATGCTTCATTAGGTTCAATACATCTTCAACAAGTCTTCAAGATATTCTCATCAAACAATATCTAATAGCCACCAAGCTTCCTCTGATTGAAAAGTGTCTCCTTGAAGCCTATCTAGAGACACCCCTTTGATATAGTGACACTAAAAGTCCCAAAACTCAGGAGACTCATATCTCCATATCTTTCTCTCACTTGCAGTCCTAATTGATTTTAAATAAATTTTTGACTTCATTTTTTTCTTTAGATTTGTCAATAAATTTTGACATCATAAACTCTTGACTTTCCTTCATTTTTTATTCTTTTTCCACCTTGGCAAACAATCCATCAAGAATCTTGGACTCAACAAGGTTAGTCATTTTAGTCTTTACTACCTCAAGTCTCCATACCATATTTTAACTATTCTTATCTTCTGCAGCCATATTACCTACTTGATTCCTGAGCTTATCCTTATTTACAACATAGCCTTCTAGAGAAAATTTCTTATCACCCTCATAACTAGAAACTTTCTTATCACCCTTATAACTAGAATTGGCAATGATTAGTTTTGGTTTCCATTCATGCGTTTTTCCTTTCTCAAACCTTCTAGGATCTCTATATCCTTTGACATACCTATTGACCAAATTTTGATATTTAAAATAAAAATTGGCCACCCATATTGAAAAAACTAGTTGTTTGTTAATATGTTTGGTTGAGTCTAGTGTTTGTCTTTGTCCATAATAAATCTTTGTGCAAATTTCATGGTGAAGGTTCAAATATTTCCTTTCAGAAATATTTCTTTGGGTTCTTGTTCAAGTGTTTTTCCTTTCAAAATTTGTTTCAAGCATAAGTGAATTCTTTCAGACTTTTGTATAAGACTATTTATTTTGGGTTTTTTTTCCCAAAATAATTCTTTCAAAAAGCTTTAAAGGAGGCTCAAAGTCTTTGTTTCAGCATTTTTGTGAAAGATAAATCAAGTGAGTTTCTATGGACTTTTTGTCTGGGACCTTGTTTTTTAAGGTCCTTTTCAATTTCTTCAAAGGATATCTTCCAAACTGAAGGGTAGTTTTCAACTTTCTTGAAGGGCTCTTTTCAAGCTAAGTGGACCTTTTAAATTCTTCTGAAGGGTCATTTCTTTTAGGAAAGTAATTTACGTTTCTTCTGAAGGATACTTTCACTTTTTACAAAAGGTGATTTAAACTTTTTTGAGGGAAAATTTTTGAAGCCAAAGGTACAAGACAACTTTTTGTAAGGGCACATGGACATTTGCCAAAAATCTTGAAGGGATCATTTTAATTTCTCTGAAGGGTAGGTGCACCCTTGTAATTATTTTGAAGGGCCAAATAGTTCTTCCAAAGGGTATTTTTCAATAAATCCAAAAGGTAAGAGTACCTTTTCAACATTGTTGAAGGGTCGTTTCTAAAGAGATCAAGTGAAAGAGAAAGGATTTCTTGTAGGAAAATTGTCTGGGATAATTTCCCCTAAATAAAAGACATAAAGGAATCTTTTAGACAAAAAGTCTAAAAGAAGATAGAGATAAAGACAAAATGATTTTTTTGATAAAATTTCCTGAAAGAAATAAACAAGACATTTTCTTGAAATAAATAATAAAGACAAAAGGGCCAATTAAAAGATACAGACAAATTATCTAAGGAAAATACCAAAGCAAAGAAAGAAGAGTCCAAGAGAATCCTTGCAGATAAATTTTTTGCAAGAATGTCAAAAAAAGGTCCATAAAAAATACCCGACGGCCCACAAAACATCAAATTCAAAATGTGAGGAATATCCATTAAGTTTAGAGCAAGAACCTGAATATAAACAAGAGAATGACAAATGTGCATAACAAATAATAAACCAACAATGAGCAAAAAATGCCAAATCAAGATGCACTTAGTAATAGAAAAGGTCATTCTTATAACTGTTGATGGAAACTATTGCTATTCTTGATTGACACATGTCAAATTGATCTTACAATCTCAATCATTCAATCTCCCTTCAAAAAACTATATATATATGTATTCATCCTATTCTCAAAGGATCCTCCACTAGTTAATGACAAAAATCTAACCATATTTGTATTCAAAACTCTTGAAGAAAGTAAGACAAATTGTACCACTCACATATTGTATTTTGTGTATCAATTTAACATCATGTTGTTCTCATTCAGTGAAAGTTGTTTTTCCTAACTTGTTATCCTTGATTACCCACGAAATGTGCAAATAGATCTTTATTACATGTCCTTGTTAGTATTCTTTGATAAGTGTATAGACATTTTTGAAGTGGTTTAAAGTCATATTATTTTTTGTAATTATTTGTTTCCCTCTTGAATGTTGAATACTTTTTGAATCTAGTAAGTGAAACACTGATGTAGCAATTCATAAATTGTATTGAGTCTTGTGCAGGAAAACCTTTCCATTTTTTAAGTAGTGATTATAGTCAAAGTGAGAGGACAATACATATTGGTGCATCACTATTTGTTTCTTTTTGTTGTTTATTTTCTCTCTTTTCATACATATTCGATAGATTAGGATAGATAGAGCTTCACAAGTGCATCAAGGGAGCTAGCCCTTAAATCTAGATATTCATCTCAAATAAATTATCACCCACAGTAAAAGAGATGATTTTATTGTGTCACTTAGATGAAGAAGACTGAGTTTTTTCTTCAAGGGTGCAAATATACGCGTCAAGAATACCTTGAAGACATCTTAACACCATTTGAATAGAATCTATCAATATGTCCACTCTTATGACAGTTAAAACAAATAACATCATTTGTACATTTTGACAAATTTTAACTATGATTAATATTTGGCCAAAAAATCCTTCTATCATAGCTCCATGAATGTTCATTCTTGAATCATTTCATTTTATAGTCATTAGCTCTATGATCATACTTATTACATGTATAATAATGACCATGAAATAAAATAGCATACCTTAAACTATTTGGTTGTCTAACAAACCTTCTTTCATTGCTTTTCAAGTTTTCAATCTCCTTGACTTGCTCATACTTCTCATGCTCCTTTCTTAGCTTGTTTAACTTGTAAATGAGTTGTTCATGCTTATTCTTCAACAATTTTATCTTAGTTTTCATTTCATCATTATCACCTTACCTTGAACTCATTTTAACATTTTCTTCTTCTAACTGAGTCTTATGATGTTTGCATTCTTATTCTCTTATCTTCAGATTTACATTAGTTGCCCCTAACTGATCCTTGAGATTGTTGATCTATTTTCCATCTTATTTGACTTGTTCTAATTTATTTTTTTCTTCTTAAGGCTTACCTATCTTGATTATGACCTTTTCATCCTTATCTTTTAGGGAAACAATATTTGTCTTGAATTGATTAATTTAAACTTCTTTAGCTTTCATGTTTGAACATATAGCCTCCATATAAATTCTATTACCTTGGATAGTCTTCTTATCCTTCTTAGCTTCTTTAACTACATCATCCATCATTATACATGATTTATCTCTAATATGTCTAATTGTTCTTCAATATTTTTTACCATTGACCTAAACTCAATATCTTATTTCATCAACTACTTAGACATCTTTGTACCACTTAGGATCTCCTTCAAATTGTTGAGCTTCCTCCAAAAGACCTAATATAATACCAATTGTTAGAGGTATAATCCACTAAGATGTGGGGGGTGAATTAGTGAGCCCAAATATTATAATTTTAATTACAATCCCTTTCAAATTATTTAAATAATCAGCATATATCAACTCATTCAAGCAAAATTAATAAGAGAACTCATTCATTCAATGCATACACAAGATCAAACACATAGCTCCTATGGGAAACCCTCATGGGGAATAAAACCCACTCTCAAGATTGCAACACAAATGGACTACTATCCTTTAAGAAATTACAAACAAGAGACTGATCAACTTGTTTAGACCATCAAACCTTGATCATGTCCTCCTAACCAAATGTATTTAGTGAAACACTTGTTCAACAAGGATCACCTAACCCTAATATGATCAACTCCTTTAGACCACCTAATTTTAGTAAAATACCTATTTTACAAGGAATAACTTCCCCTAAGGAATACCAACTCTTTTAGACCCTCTTTTGATAAGAACACTTACACCTTAGGACTGATGTCTTCAACACTTGATGATGGACGTATGGATATCCCTCTTCTCACCTTTTAGCAACAATTTTGTCACCCAACACACCCTATTTGCCAAAGCACATTACATACTTAAAACCAACATACAAAGATAAATTAAGACACATTACATATCCCAACTAACCCCACTCCTCAAATCTACACACTCAATGCATCTTTCATATAAATAACTCTGTCATAGCTTTAACAACATACCCAGATGCTCATACACATATTCCACACACTAATATTCCTCTTAGATCAACTACCAAGTTCACATATTCTTCACCTTTCCTTCACTTATATTTAAACAGTAAGTGCACTATTCTATCAATAGAATTATGACCAACAAGTCATACAAATAATCCTCAAATTGATCTTCTCATCAACTCATCTATAGGGCACTCTACCCCTCCTTCACTCCATAGTTCACACATACAAGCCTTTCTCAAACAACTTTTTGAGCATACTCACCCATTCTACCTCTTCTAGGCTTATTAGGTCTAATGACCTATGTGATCATCTTTGGCACCTTGCTTAGACTAGCATGTTTGATCTTATGCACTCTTTGTTGATCCTCACTGACCTATACCTTCTCTTCTAAAGGTTATCTCTTTTACTTGGCTCCACACTCACACTCCCTCACTCAAATATTACCAAAAAAATCTAGAACCCAACACATTTGGTGTCACTATATATAGAGAAATCATGAATTATTAATTCAATAATATTCCTTTTCAACCACAATACATTCGTTCACCCTTAAGGCATCTCACATGGGTCACACTTAAGCAACTAAAACGTTTAATAAGGCCATTGTAGCTTTTATAGGTCTCATGGAGACCTATTCACCCATTTAGCACATTATCAAACAAAATAAGAACACAAGACCATTTTTAAATATATAGGTCCAATCCTTATATCTCATAAGACATCCTCAAATGATCATAGTCACCTTTTCTCACCTCTACATATGCTCAATCAACTCAATTAGAGACTTTATACATAGGAATGCCATTAATGAATATATATCAACTTCTTAAACATTATTCATACTCAAAATAGATTGATCAAACCTCCAAAATATTCATAGAGCAACCCCATGGAGTTTACAATAATCCCCAATAACCAATTTACTATGAAACATTGAAATACCATCTACATGAGCTCAAATACTCTTCTTAGGTCACTTATAGTCCATGTACAAACACACAGTCAACTATGAACCCTCATAACTATGTTTGTATATACTTTTGAATCTTCTAATCCATATTTATAGTTGTAATTTAGAGGCTTATACCACTTTACTTTTTATAGAAAAAGTAAATTTGACTTCTATCAAAATTTATGGTCAAAAAACCAGACATTGGTCTTTCTTTCACAAATACAAATATTCAAATGCAAACAATCACACCTAAACTTTGAACACTATTCTTAAATCTCATATCCTCTCAGCTCAGATCAAATATGCTCCATTTAAATTTAACACATAGGTGCCAATGTTTAGACATTAAACTTGAATCATTTTTATCTTATCTCATATAATCTTAAAATGTTGACTCAACGTGTTTCATCGATCTCTATGGATCAACTAGGTCTTTAACGATCAATAATCACCATTCGATCAACCTGTATGAATGCTCACTCATCATTGGATCATTATCCTGTACCTTTACTCAGTCATTAAGCATCATGTACCTATCCTCATCTTGTTACTTCTAGAATTCTTGGAGTAACGTGCACCATTGATTTTTCTTGAGCTTTAACACTTTTATAAATTACTATAGGGACCCTTTTAATATGCTTGAGTAGCCATTATTTATCCTTAATAACTTCTTATGTGCTTTGATGTAGGATCTCAAATTTGGATCAGATGATCTCTTCACATAGGATAATCCAAGCATGTGACACATTGATCTTGGTACCCTTGTGCATGTGAGATATATCACCATTAAAAATTCCTTTTCAAAAAACATATGTCACAGAGCCAACTATGTCAAAACTTGCTTGAGAGGCCAACTTTGAGCATGCATAACTTTTTCCATGCTTCAGTGCATGATATTAAATTTAATACAAATAATCTATTCTCAAAATTAAAAAAAACCCATATGATCAATTTCTCTTATCACCTTCAACACATGTAATATATAACACCATCAAAATTCTTACTTGAGTTTTCTTACCACAATGCAAAATTGGAAAGTATGGGAAAACATAGTCAAACTACCTAGAAGCCCAACTTTTCATATGTATATATTTTGTACACAATATTTCATGATCTAAAAAATAGAAAAAATAAACTAGGAATAAAAATAAATAAACCCATGTGATCACCTTCTCTTGAAACATCCACACATGTGAGATCTACCATCATCAAACTACTTACTTAGCTCTTTCTAGCCACCTACAAATCTGGCTAAAAGAAAATAATGAATTATGACTAAGAAGCCAAATTTGAACCTCATATCTTTGATCACACTTCGATACATGACTTTATATATAGTGAATAACAAATATGGACTAATGCGATCGCAACCATATGACCAAATTTCCTTAACCCATTTACACGTGGCAATGGTGATGTCAACAAATTGCCTACTCAAATTCTTTGCCACTGGACCTAAAGTGTCTAGATGAGAAAAATGATAAACCAAGTGAATTACACTTATGAACATAAGCATTCAAAGCATTCTTTACTTTTTTTAGGACCCCTTGCACCATGCTCAAATCACCATACTCAACCCTGATCCTTTATAGCCATGTCAATACTCAAGATTAAACAATCATACATAAAGTACACTAGAACAAGCACATTACACACTTTTTCATTGTTACTTAAGCTATTAAGGAATTTTATCCACTCAAAGAAAACTTCCATGATAACTCTCCAACATATACTACATCATAGTCATGTTTGACAAAGAGTTGGAAAAGAAGAGATTATTTAATGTTGTTAATTTAGAGATTACAAACTGGGGATCTTATTTCATTTAATTCCCCACATCCTAAGTAGGAAGATTTAGTGGTTATCCTTATAACCTACCAAGGTATGTAAGTGATAGATGGGTTTTACTATAACTTTTGAGGCAACTTGTGGAGACTCACAATTTGTTATCAAGCAAACTCAAGGCAAGAATCCATTTCCCCATTAGTATAGGTATGCATGCCCTTATTGAAATCCAAGTGTGTGGACTTTGAAATGACTCAGATGAGCTTAAGGGATCTAGAGGCAAGGCCATTTTATGATGTAAATGGAAACATTATTATTGCATTGGGGATCACAACATATTCCTATGTTCTCTACTATGAAGACTATTGGGAGGACATTCAAGTTAGTTAAAACACTGAGATAACTACTACTTCATTTTCATCTCCCATCACCTTTCCCATTTAATAAACCCTAAGTGTCCCCACAAGTTTGATTGATTCATTCATGACTCTGGATTCCAAACTCCCATAGGTTCCCATTTTGCAAAATTTTATGCCTACTCGTCCATCAGTGTAACTTCCATCTTCCACACCCTTAAGACGCACATCCATTTCCACAATAAATCTAACCCCCATAAATGAGGTAGAGACAGATCAAGTCATTGATACAAATGTAGCCACCCAACACATAAATGGGGAAGAAATTAACAAAACATCAGCTAAAGATTCATCAATAATAATAATAATAAACTCAACACTTATCACCATAAGCACTAGTACAAAAAATTTAGCTATAAATTCATAATTGGTAGTGTCAGGACAATAAGATACCACACCAAGTTAGCTAGTAAAATCTTTAGGGAAGAAATAGAAGTAGATGGTGTCCCTAAACACATTGGATTTTGGCCTTCCAGATATATTTAAGAAATCAAAGGTAGTTCCCAAAACCACATAAAGAATACTATATGATTTATCAAGGAGAAGTATGTAGACATTGTAGTCCCCTCATCAAACAAACAAAAGGAAGATATAGTTGTGGGGGATTATCAAATATCAAAGGTTCACCTTGGTTATCCTACAAGAGAGGGATTGAAACATGATATTCAATGTAGCATTAACTCTCTTGTAGATAAAATTTATAGTGACAAGGTCACTCATGATGAATTGAAGAATAAGGTTGAACAATTGATGGCTACATTAAATAAGTTCATTGAGCTTGCTACCCAACCAACCTAATCTATTACTCAGATCTTTAACTAAAAAATACTTGATGTAATAACATAAATTGGTAGCATGGAAAGGGATATAAAGTACTAGGTAGAGGATATCATTCCAAAAGGAAATAAATTTTTTGAATTAGTACGTTAAGCCTAGAGGTTAGTTTTAATCTTGATTTTGGGTTATGCCTTAGTTTATGAGAATGTATGATATAAGTTGGCTTGTAAAGAAGGTACTATAGAAGCAATCTATGGTTGGTTTCAGGTTGTTTAGGTGCTCAAATAATATTTATTGGAATCAATATGTGGCTTGGTATTGGGGCCTATCCCCTCACTTCATGGTCTTGAAGTGGTAAGGGTGTCAGGTGCTTAGCCAATATATATTGATATCTAGAGTTTATACTCAACCAAAGAGTTGAGTTGGTTCTCCCATTGGTAATGACCTCTAAGTAGGATTATTGGGAAAGGGTAATGTGATTGGTAGGTGATGAAATCTTAGTCAGGCTTTGTCTCAAATTATTTTGATGTTTGATTGATGAAAGTGGTTTGGCTAGTGTGTGCAACAAAAGTGGTGATATGATAAGATTACTATGATTTAATTCAAAGTGAACTAATGTTAAAATCAATCAATGGATGTAGTTGATTTTAAGTCCAAAATAAATTTCAGATTCAATTATGAGCATATATAGAGAGGAAGGTATACAAATGAAAATAAAAACATGAGTAAAGACTCTAAGATTATTAAAGACTTAGAGTCTTTACTCATGTTTTTATTTTCATTTGTATACCTTCCTCTCTATATATGCTCATAATTGAATCTGGAATTTATTTTGGACTTAAAATCAACTGCATCCATTGATTGATTTTAACATTAGTTCACTTTGAACTAAATCATAGTAATCTTATCATATTACCACTTTTGTTGCACACACTAGCCAAACCACTTTCATCAATCAAACATCAAAATAATTTGAGACAAGGCCTGACCAAGATTTTATCACCTATCAATCACATTACCCTTTCCCAATAATCCTACTTAGAGGTCATTACCAATGGGAGAACCAACTCAGCTCTTTGGTTGAGTATAAACTCTAGATATCAATATATATTAACTAAGCACCTGACACCCTTACCACTTCAAGACCATGAAGTGAGGGGATAGGCCCCAATACCAAGCCACATATTGATTCCAATAAATATTATTTTGAGCACCTAAACAACCTGAAACCAACCATAGACTACTTATATATACCTTCTTTACAAGCCAACTTATATCATACATTCTCATAAACTAAGGCATAAGCCAAAATCAAGATTAAAACTAACCTCTAGGCTTAACTTTGAGAGAGCAAATAAGCAAATATCAAGAAGAGATAGAAATGTTAAACCTATTCTACCCAAAGTTCACAGTTGTGGACACAATTAAAATTTATATCCTCCTAGTATAAAATATACTAAAAATGATGTAGAGCATGAGGAATTGGATAGATCAACTTAGTTTAGAATAAGAATACTCACAGAGAGTATCATTAAAGTTACAACTATACATGACAAGGTCATAGATATGCTCTTTGACATTAAAGATTTGTTTAATAAATTATCATGTCAAGTAACAGATCATCAAGACCAAATCCTTTTAGCATAGGAAGTTCAAGAAAAGTTCAAAGGGGTGGTCAAAGGAGATTCAACATGAGACACAACATTCAGCTTGAGCTCCATCCACCATTTTACCAAGTACCATAAGACACTAGATCAAATGGGAAAAGAGACTCAAGTATACATGTCTACATGAAAGGAAATCTCTAACACAATTGTAGAATGTGAAATAAGCCACCTATATTATTTTGGTCTAAATGAATATAGTATTCTAGAGATCTTCAATATTTTTGATGCATATATTGAGAAGACACATGCAAAGAAGGACAAAGAGTCTTTAGAAGTTTTGGTTGTAGATTAATTATTTCCATCAAAAACATTATATATATTTTATTTCTTTGTTGTAAAAATATTTTAAAATTACATGTTGAAAATTGTAATTATAATTTTGGAAACTCTTTTTGAGAAAGAGCCACTTGTAATTTCCATGTTCCTTTTTGACAGGTTGAAATTTGTAAAAAGCAAACTTGTAAACTACACTTTCCTTTTTGACAAGTCTGATTTGCTTAACTACAAAAACTCATATTATAAATTGAATTTATAGTTTTTCCAAAATTAGATGACTTAAAATTTGTAAAAGTCCCAATTGAAAATTACAAGTTAGGTTTTGCAAAAATAACCTAAAGTTATCTAAAAGTTATCTATAGTTCTAAGTTTAAGTTCACTTTTTGGTGCCTCATTGCATGGAGAAGCTATAGTAGGTCAATTGAAGAAGATGAAAGCATTTAATGAAGGTTATATAAGTTTCCTATATGCCTCCAATAGTTTTTTTAATTCGCAATAGTTGCATGTTCTTTTCCAGACATTCATTTTCCTAAGGATTTTATTCCAATTGAACATCATGCCTCCTTGCATGGAGTTTTCAGATTTTGCATGCTCTTGAATTGGGTGTGGAGTTTTTATTAACTACATATCTTCTATGAGAATTTTTTTTATAAATATGGGTAATATGACATAGCCCATTTTTATCTTTTTGTTGTTATAGAGATTATTTTACATTTTGAATAAGCTATCTACATGATGTAACTTAGAGAATGAGAATAGATTGAAGATTTGCCTTTCTTGGCTATGTTATCTTTGTGTATGCAAGGTTATTTTTCAAAAAAATTGATTCTTTTATTCTTATTTAAATTAAAAAATTTCATTTGTGGCATTATTCTTCCCTTTTGAAATATTTTTTTATAAAAAATAAAGAAACTTGTCCCTTGTATGAGAAATACCCAATATTACCATTGGTTTCACATTTACATGAGTTTGTGCTCCAATAAATTTAAATATATTTATCATTTTATTATGTTTATTCAAATAAATCACTAAAATCTACTACAAATATTTGGTGTAATCACCATTTCTAGTTTTACAATTTCATTTCTAAAACTCTTTTCTCTTAGTCAGACCCTAATTTAGAATCAAGATCACTAAGAAGTAGAATTTCCACATGAGCTGGTAGTTTATCAATTGAAACAAATTTAGTGAAAGGAAGCTAGCCTTATTTGGAGGTTCACCTCAATTCATTAATGTCCTATAGCTTGGAGGTGATCCTCTTATATCATTATATATTTACACAATACAATACAACATCAAAATGGGTGTAAAATCTATGTGATAACTATTTTTGGCACACCTGATGGGACCTAAAAATTATTACTAAAGAAATTGGTGTTATTCTCAATAAGTTGTATGAGTCTCATAAACATTTCAAATGCACCTAGTAACTCCAATATCTTGCAGATTTAGGAATTCAAGGTTTACATATGCCAAAGAAATAAACAAGATCATCTACTAAAGGTAAGAAAGCTAATTTTATAAAATAGCCATTTCCATATAAAAGGAGATAAATATCATTCATACCTTACACTAGAGTATATCCTACAAATCTATTTGCATCTCTTTCAAATTTTCTTAGTGGTTTCATGCATCCCATTATGGTTATGAGAAATCAAAATTTGATAGCCTTTAATGGAGGTAGCCCACTTTAGTTGGCCTAGTATGATGATATACCTATGACATATTTAAAAATCCTTTCATATTTTACTAGTGAAACTTACACCACTCATATGGAACATATACAAGACATTACTAAACTTTGTCCAATCCACAATGTAGTACAAGATAATGTTGAAATCAGACTTCTTATCTCCTCTTGAAGGGTAAAGCCTTATAATGGTAAAGAGGCTTGCCTCTCAATTTTATCCATGTTTAGGATGAATTAGGGACTGCACTATGAACATAATTAGAAGATAATATTTATCACCTTTCCTTAGTTGAACAATTAACTACTATTTAATGACTCCTCATGAGTTCATGAGTGATTTCAATTTTCACTTTCAAAAGACATGGAATAGAATTATAGTGTTGGTCAAGCCAACCCCAAATAATGCTTTCCTATATTACTTAAGATATTTGAATAGTGATATAGTTATTATTAGTGATATAGTTATTATTATTGAATCAATGGGTGGTACCACACTCCCTAATGCCTATTAAACTATAATAAGAGAAAAAAATTGCCTAATTCAAGATGGAAAGATTTCCCTAAGGCCACCAATTCCTATATTTTAAGAAATATCACCCACACAAGCTAAAATTACTCTAATTCCCACCACAATTAAATCACCATCTTTAATTCTTGCTCCTACTAATTTATATGAGGTTAAGTCATTACTTAATATATTTGGCAATGAGTTGGTAGCAATGAAAAGGCAACAATCCCAAAAATACATGCCTTATTAGCAAGATAATCAAACATACCAACCCAACAGGTAGCCATGCCAAGGCAATTCATAGCCACAAAGTCAAATTATGCAAAAAAACCTCTAAACATCCATACTCTCCCTATTACAAGTAATTCCAAAGCTATTGTACCTATTTATATTAACCTGGCTCAAAATTATGAGTGGTTTTATCCTTGTGCTTAACCACATAATTAGAATACTTATATAAATAGTGTCATTAGTCAAGCCTTGATGGTGTAAGGAATATTAAACATTCAAGAATATAAAGAAGAATCCACTTCCTAGTGGAAAGATACACAAGAACCTGCTTAGAATGGGGCTAATATTTTAAACTGACAAGAGGAGGACTTTTGTGGTGTAAATCAAGAGGAGGAATTATTCACTAGTGGTGGTTTAGTGGTAGTATATACACATTCAAAGAAAAGGGAAATATAAATTGATCAACCCCCCAAGATGAAATAAGGTACAACTTTTAAATTTGTACAAGAATCTGCAAAAGGAAACATAGTACAAAGGCCACCCTTTGTGCCAATGGGCTAGTCAAAATCAAAAGTACTAACCCCAAATATTATGAAATAAGACATATCTCCCACAAAGGTACCAACAAATATTGGTAACATTCCTTTAAGTATTATTGAACAAATGAAGAAAACAAATTTGAATGTCACTATGTGGCAATCACTATCTATTCCAACAAAAAGAGATTTTTAACAAGAAGCTTTGAAAAACATCCAAATAATAGACAAATTTATGGAAAAGGGACCTAATGCTATAATTAATTTATGTCAACCATAAACTAACACTAAAGCAAGAAAAATTTGTAAGCCTCCCCATTTATATCTTACACTCATAGTTAGGAAGCATCTCATTCATAATTTCATGATAGAATTAGGGGATAATAGTTTTTTTATGCCCAAAAAAATATATGACGATCTTGGTATTAATTATACACCTATCTCAAAAGGATGGTTCAATTGGATGGGACTACTATTCAAATAGTATAAATAATAAAAGGTTTAAACCTCACCATCCACGCATGTCCAAGCTTATCAATTTCCAAAGATATTTTAGTTATTGATCTCCCCTCTTATTTTTCCATTTACCTTTAATGGGACTTCATTGTAAAAATGGGAGGGTATCTATCTACTGATTGTTCTCACATGTTGCTTAGGATGAGATATGGAATAAGATTAACAATAAGAGTTGAGCCAATCGCTAAAGACCATATTGAGCCATACACTCTTATCCTTATGGACATGAATTGCATATTATAGAATCAAGAATAAGAGATTGATCATGAAGTTTCAACACCTTTGGAAGAGATTCTAGACACTCATTTGGACAAATGGGTATCAGTTCTCCAATTTGATCCTTATGACTATGTATAAGAAACTAGGTTGGGTGCATATTGTATTCATTTAAATGATGCATGTTGAGGTATGTTCCTATTATTGGTGTTGAGGCATTGATGTTATTATTTATGTCAAAGTCAAGATGGATGTATTTAATGTCTAGGTCATAATTAAGGCCATGTATGGTAGAGTGGTATGTGATAAAAAAAAGTCTTATGATTTGAAGGCAACCTATTATCTCTCTATTGAGAAAGAATTTGAAGTCAACTTGGTAATTAATTTTAGGTTGATGGAATTTCAAATACAATATCATTATACAAGGTAAGTTATTTTCAACTTGAAATGTTGAAAAGTACAACTCAAGTTCCACTTCCCATCGACTACACTTCCTACAGAAACTAAAACTCTAGTTACAAATTATAACTTGCAAAGTTATGAATTACACCTCAATTTTCACCTTCCCATTTTAAAATAACAAAGATATCCTAAGGAATGTGGAGGTCAAAGTGTAAATTTCAAATTTGTAAATTTGAAAATTTGCTCTCAAACTTTGGATTTTCGAACCTCCCACAAACCATCAAATTAGTGGAATTTAATGTAGAGGTTATATATAAATAAAGTGTGGTTAATTGGAAAATATTGTTTATTTGATAATTTTGATTTGGAGCTATGTGCCTCAAACCACAACCCTACTAGTGACCTTGAACCATGATGCCATGTATTTAATCCATCCATTCAAGCCATGAGTCCATTATTTCCCACCTATATGGTATTCCTAAACCCTTTTATGTTTTTTAGCTATAATTTTCCTCTACCAAGCTAAGATAGGTTGATTTTTTCACATTTTCTTCTTATCTAGTTGCAAATTTAGGGGTTTTCTTTACTTAAAGCATTGTTATGGTTTTAGATTGACTACTTAGTGTCATTTTAAAATTGCCTAGTTGTTCTATTTCATGTCAAGTCTTTTTCTTCCATTTTCTTGCACTAAAAATCTAGGGTTTTGAAAATCATTATAACCAGTCAAATATTAAATTGAGGATTCCTTGCATAGTCCCTTTAGAATTTTCACTTACTATCACAATTACAAAACCCATCGGATTTCCACCTATATATATAACCCAATAACTCCATGGACAACCCTAGTGCACTAAGCAACTATAAAACCCGTCAGGGATCTTACTTGCATTTCTAAGCTTGAAACTCATTAGAGTTTCCATAAAACATTACAATATGCTTTTCAACCACCATCTTTTCCAAAAAAAATCCCTATTTTTATAACCCCAATCTCTATCAGAGCTTTATCCTATGTTTTGCACCCTCAAAACCCACTAATTTTACATTGGTTCTCCATTAGAAAATTCTCTAGAATCCATGTCTAGAAAAGAGGTGAAGTTTAAATCCAAGGGACCCAGTAACCCACTTAGCTTGGAATCCAACATGAATTAGATCATAGACATATACCTGTGTCACATTGATCTAGGTGATATATGGACTAAAGTGAATGTTGAATTCAAAAATAAATTGATTGAGAGCATTTATGACTATGAACTACCTCAAATAATGGCTTTCCCCTATCAGTGCAAAGCCTTGAGTTGGTGCTCACATTGGTGAAGCACTACGATTATAAAAATAGAGAATTATTAAATGATAAGGGGGAAAGGTTTATGAACCTAGACCCTAACTTAATAGACTCAATGTTTTTGATACCTGAATATGAGAGTTATCTTGATATAACTCCTAAATCATCAAAGAAGTTCTATAAAGACAATAGCATTAGATGTCTAAGCATAATGAATAAGAAATAGATACAAGTCTCTAGGCCTACATCCAAAATACTTTCAAAAACATTGAAAAGGATATATTTTAAGGATGAAGTGGGTGATTTAATCATACTATTGAATAAAGTCACTAGGAACCCCAATGCAAATAAATTTCAAGACTGGATATACTAATACATATTATAATATTTCAAAATAAGTAGTACATCCATTAGGCATAGTTGATAAGTGACCCTATCCACAAGTAGTTGATGGAAGTTTGGAATACAAGGAACTCCTATATTACTTCTTATATAGTCTACATATTAGCCAAGGGGAGAGCCTTCCCAGGATTGAATATAGTAGCTGACCAAGTAAACAAGGTTTTTAATTATTACCCTAACCTCACTCTTGATTCATGTAGGAAGAACTTCATAAGATTAAATGATGCATTCATATACTACATCATAGTCATGTTTGACAAAGAGCTAGAAAATAAGAGATTCTTTAATGCTACTACTTCAGAGATTAAAAATGCAGATCGTATTTCATTAAATTCCCCACCTACTCATACATCAGAGTAGGAAGATTAATTGTTTAACCTTACACCCTCTCAATTTATGTAAGTGAAAAATGGGCTTTAACAGAACTTGTGAGGCAACTTGTGAAGACTCACAAGTTGTTATCAAGTAAACACAAGGCAAGAATCTATTTCCCCATTAGTATAGGGAGGTACACATGCCCTTCCTTATCTAAAGCCAAGTGTGTAGATGCTAAAATGACTCAGATGACCTTGAGATTTATAAATTCAAGGCCATTCTATGATGTAAATGGAAACATTACTAGTTCATTAGGGATCACAATATACTCCCATGTTCCCTACTATGAAGACTATTGGGAGGACCTCCAAGATGAAGAAGTGAGACTGGAGGATTATTCTAGGATGACCCTAGATCAATTCAAGGCTTTTAACATGGAATCAGACCCTGAGGACTTGGTATATGATGAATCCCTAGTACACAAGGTCTATTATGATAATAAGATATATGATTAACCCCTTCTAGCATTCAAGTGGTCCATTCCGAAGTCCTTATTAATAGATAAAACCAAAAATATAATAAATAAAATAATCAACTATCTTAGAAGCAACGGGGTCAAAATGACCAAGAAAATAATAATCATTAGTGACAATCTAGGAGAGCTAAGGGAGAAGGTAGTGCCACCAAAAATAGAAGGTTCTAGTAGTGGAACCCTCCCAAAATAAGTAGATAGGCCAATGTATCCCATAAGATAAATCAAAATTAAAAGGATAAAAGAGGATAATCAAGTAGAAAAGGAGCATCAATGCTTAGGTGATATTAATTTCATCTAAAGATAAAAATTTTATTGAAGCACCAATAGTTTCTACTCCTATCTTTGGTATAGTTCCTCCTCTTATCTCTATCATTCTATCAACTTTAACACCTCCTCCTCTTGTCTCCACTCTACCATAACCTCAATAAATTTCCCCATCCATTCCCACCATCCCACATGTGTCATTAATTCCATTTCTAATAGTTTAATCAACTCAATCAGACACTCAATTTTCATGTCCACCTCCCTCTTTCACAATTTCACTCCCATCTTCCATAATTCCTTCCATCTCATCCCTAATCACCATGACCATCCTATTAATCACTAACACCACACAATAATATATAGATGTGGATTTAGTCATCTTGACTACAATCCTACTAGCCATCCCAACTAATGGGATAACTACTATTTCATTTTCATCTCCCATCACCTTTCCCATTTCATCAACCATGAGTGTCCCCATAAATCTAATTGATTCATTCATAGCTCTAGATTCCATACTCCCATAGGTTCCCTTTTTTCAACTCCATATTCCTAATCTTCCATTAGTGTCACTTCCATATCCCATACCCCCAGTAGGCACATCCATTTCCACTGCACCCATTTCTTCCATTTCTATAATAACCCTAACCCCCACAAAGGAGGTAGAGGTAGAGCAAGTTATTGATACAAATATGGCCACTCAACTCATATATGGGGAAGCGATTGGAAAAATATTAGTCAAATATTAAGTGGCCATAATAATAATAGACTTAGTGCTTTTCACCATAAGCACTAGTGTAGTGACTTCAGTTATAGATTCATAATTGGTAGTGCTAGGACAATAGGATGCCACACTAAGTTGGCCAATACAATCTATGGGGAATAAATAGAAGTAGATGGTGTCCCCAAAGACATTGGATTTTGGCCTTGTAGATGTATTTAAGAAATTAAATGTAGCTCCTAAAACCATATCAATAATACTATATTATTCATTAGGGGAGAATTATATGGATATTGTATTCCCCCCAACAGACAAACAAAAGGAAGATCTAGTGGTGGGGGATTACCAAATATCAAAGTTTCTCGTTGGTCATCCTACAAGAGAGGGAATGAAACATGATGTTCAATCTAAAATTAACTCTCTTTTTGATAAAATGGATATTGATAAGGTCACTAAAGACAAATTGAATAATAAGGTTGAATAATTAATGACTGCATTAAATAAGTTCATTGAGCCCACACCCAATCAACCCAATCTATTACTCATATCTCTAACCAAGAAATAGTTGATGCAGTAAAATAAATTAGTAGCATGGGAAGGGATATAAAATAATAGGTAGAGGAGCTCATTTAAAAAGTAAATAGAGTTTTTTAATTAGTAATGGATTACTACAAAGCCCTGAAGGATGGACATACAACTTTTAGAGAGCAAATAAGCAAAAATATCAGGAAGAGATAAAAAGGTTGAACTTATTCTACCCAAAGTTGAAACTGTGGACACAATTGAAACTAATATCCTCATAGAATAAAAGATATTAAAAAATGATGTAGAACATGAGGAATTAAACAGAGCAGGTCAGTTCAGAATAAGAACACTCACAAAGAGTATCGATAAAGCTAAGGTTATACATGACAAGGTTATAAATATGCTTTTTGACATTAAAGATTTGTTGAATAAATTATCATGTCAAGAAACATATCATCAAGACTAAATATTTTTAGCATAGGAAGTTTAAGATAATTTCAAAAGAGTGGTCAAATGAGAATCAACATGAGACACAACATTCAACTTGAGATCCATCCATCCACCATAATACATTAGATCAAATGGGAAAAGAGACTCAAGTATACATGGATATATTAAGGGAACTCTCTGACACAATTGAAGAATGTGAAATAATCCACCTATACTCTTTTTATCTAAATAAAGATCATATTCTATAAATATTCAAGAGTTTTGATACATATATTGAGAAGACACAGGCAAAGAAGGACAAAGAGTCTTCAAAAGTTTTGGTTGTAAATTAATTCTTTCCATCAAAAACATTTTGTATATTTTATTTCCTTGTAAAAATATTTTAAAATTTCATGTTGCCATCTCTTTTTTAGAAAGAGACACTTGTAATTTCCATGTTCCCTTTTGACAGGTTGAAAGTTGTAAAAAGAAAACTTATAAATTGCACTTTCCTTTTTGACAAGCTTGAGTTTCTTAACTATAAAAACTCATATTGTAAATTTCATTTCTAGTTTTGTCAAAATTGGATGACTTAAATTTTGTAAAAGTCTCAATTGAAAATTACAAGTTATGTTTTGCAAAATAAACAAAAGTTATCTAAGATATATCTATTGTTCCAAGTTTGAGTTCACTATTTGGTGCCTCATTACATGGAGAAGCTACAACAGGTCAACTAAAGAAGATAAAGGCATTACATGAAGATTCTACAAGTTTTTTCCATGCCTCCAAAAGTTTTTTTAGTGCCTAGTAGTTGCTTGTTCTTTTCCAGCCAAGGACACCATTCTAGTTGAAGATAATGCCCCCCTTGCATGGAGTTTTTAGATTTTTCATTATCTTGAACTGGGTATGGAATTTTTTTAACTACATCTCTTATATGAGAATTTTTTTATAAATATGGGTACTATGGCGTATCTCATTTTTATCTTTTTGTTGTTAGAGAGATTATTCTACATTTTTAATAAGTTATCTACATGTTGTAACCTGGAAAATGAGAATAGATTGAAGATTTATATTTTTTTCCTATGTTATCTTTGTGAATGTAAGGTTATTTATCAAATTTATGGATGATTTTATTTTTATTTTAGTCAAAAAATTTCATTTGTGGTATTATTTTTCCCTTTTGAAAGATTGTTTGATAAAAAATAAAGAATCTTGTCCCTCTATAAGAAATACCCAATACTACCTTTGGTTTCACATTTGCATGAGTTTGTGCTCCAATAAATTTCAAGATATTTATCATTTTTATATATTCATTCAAATAAATCATTAAAATCTAGAACAAATATTTGGTGCAATCACCATTTCCAGTTTTACAATTTTATTTCTAAAATCCTTTTCTCTTAGTCAAACCCTAGATTAAAAGTAAGATCACTAAGAAGCAGAATTTCCATATGAGATGGTAGTTTATCAGTTTCACCAAATTTAGTGAAAGGAATCTAGAATTATTTAGAGGTTCACCTCAATTTTCCAAGGTCCTAAAACTTGGATGTAATCCCATTATATAATTATATTTTTACACAACACACTACAATATTAAGGTGGGTGCAAAATCTATGTGATAATAGTTATCATCTTATTCTTTGATTTCCTTGTTATTTAGTACATTGCATGTTCATATTCTCTATAATTCATAAATTCAATTCTTTTTATAACCACATTAAATCTACTTATTTATGTTGTCTATTAGGTCTCCTCATGGGCCTTATATCAATTCCTTATACACATTTATTTTGCAACCTAAAATCCCAAAAATAAGGTATCATATTATGTGGTATTATTGGTACACTCAAACTATAGTTTGTATGAAAAGGTAAATAATTCATTATTTGGATAAATAAAAAAAATCCATCATTGACACATACATAAGAGTAGCTTATATCAAACTCTAATTCCCATATATCATTGATATCTCCCTAGAAACATTTAGGGACATCCATGTCTTCTTTTGACATCATCATATAGACATCAAGGCATGTTTCTTCATAAATAATATCAACCCATGAATATTCTAAATTTTGTAATTTATACTTATATTTTATTTAATGTATTATTTTTTGTTTAAATCCATTTATATGAACCATCGTGTGAGACCAATTGAGTTGAATTTATCCTCTAATATCTTTACGCAAAATTATTATTAGAAATAATCATAACCAGTAGGGATGTATAGTACAATAATGTTCATATTAATTATTTTCACTACAAAAAATATATTAGGGTTGATTAGGAATCCTAAATATATCCAATTAGGGGTGCTTATTTTTTGTCCATATAAAATCAGTGAGTAAAGGTCTTAGTACATGTTAATTCAAAGGTATGTGCTACCTTTTCTTACAACACATTATCAAAGGTTCTAGAATCTATGATATACTTATTTAAGTGAAAACCTCTAATGAAGAGAGACATAGAAATGATGGAGCTTATATGCAATCATAAATGCATCATGTCTATAAATTAATCATAACTTGAAAAAGATAGATCATTCTTACACTTCCAATTGGGAATAATTAGATAATAAAAAACATGAACAATATAGGGATCTACTAGATCCAATTAGGTGATATATTATCACAATAAAAAATGGTAGGAAAGGTTCCAAAGCCTCTAGTAAAGCATAATGATGCAATAACCCTAACTAGGCTCTATGTTTTCATATTCACTAAACTAATAACAAGTAAAGTAAAGAGTCTAATCTAGTGCTCACCAAATATTTTGGCACAATATGGGGGTTAGTAAACAAACAAACATGCATATAAAAATCTCAATTAAGATATTTATGAGTAAGACCATAATGCATGAAGAAGAAGAGTATTATTATTCGAACCCAATACTTATGCTACTTCTATCTACTAAAGATAGGAGCAAAGTTAGAGAATACTTACCTAAAATATGAACCCATCAAGACTCAATCTCTCCCTTGGCCAAAGGAGCTTCACAAGAGGTTGTTGTGGTTTGTAAGGATCACTAAGAAAGGTCAAAGCATCCAAGATTTCTCTAAAAATATAGATTCTCCAAGTAGAAACCCTAAGCTAAGAATCCTCAAGTATAATGGTGGAAGACCAAATTGTAAAGAAGTGCAAGAAAATAATAACTCTTGTTCATTTTTAAATAATGATGAAACGATCTTGTATATATAGGCATATTCAACCCTAATCCATTCCTAAAGTTTTAGTTGATAGGGTCAACCCATTAACCTAGTACTGTTATGGACAAAAATTTACTAGGTCACAAGTTAGGTTAGCCAAGAGTTGACCTAGACCCTAAATGAATTTCACCCATAAGAATACAGGGTCAACCCAATCTAACTAGTATTGCATACTATCAAAATGGGATTAAGGTGAGGAAAAGAGGGTTGGAAAGTGGGAAAATACTAGAGGAGTATGCAAAAATGGAGTAATAGCTTAGGGGAATGATTTTAGGAGTTGGTTGAATTGGTGATAATTGGAAATAAGGGACAATAATCTTGTGAAACACCAATGGTCTGCCCACCCCTTTCTTAGTGTACCCCTTAGGGCATGAACTTAGAGAGATTGAGAATCGATGGGTTCTTATAAGATAGAAAGCTTTAGTAATTGATAAAAGTGTGAAAAAATTATGTGTATACATATGCCCCACTCAAAGCTCATCATGTGTAACTTAGGTGCAATAGGGGATGGTACTTCAAGAAAGAAAATAGTAACACACAACATTGAGGCTACAAAAATCTTGTAGTATTGTAAAGCAAAAATAACTAAAAATTAAATGTAATATGTACCTTGACTTACCTTTAATGTTGGATGGTTATCTATTGTGTTTGTATTTTTGATTTTGGAGGGCACAAAGACTACTTTTGACAAACCTAAGAATACAAAACTAAAGAGAAAAAATAAACAAATACAAGAAAGCCAAGATAACTAGTGTTATGTGGATGGGGTGCACTTAGAAATTTATCGAGATGGGGTGATAAGTTTTATGTTATACGAAATAACCAAGTCAAAATTTAGAGTAAATCGAGTAATCAAAAATATAAGGCTACTAAAGACCAAAAAACTCAAACAAGTAAACCTTAAGTAAGAAAGGAAAACTCACCAAGTCAAAACAAAGATACATGTTAAAAGGATGGTAATCAAACATTGATGTAAAATTAGTAACAATCCTTACTTAAACAAAGATGGGCAAGAGAGAAATGGTAAAATGACATTGATGAATAATCAGTAATAATCCTTGCTCAATCATGAATGGAAAAAGGGTACATGAAAGGGAATAAAACATTGGTGAGTGAGAAGTAACAATCCAACCTCACTCAACAAGGGAAAAAATACATAAAAGTAGATATAAATTTAGGTGTCCACATAAAGGGTAGTATAACAATGATTAAAAAATGGTAAAAAGAAAGTGAAGTGTGTCTAGAAATGTAGATCCATGGTGAAAATAAAGTAATCCATAGTTGTTCAAACATATTGTTTTGCTCTAAGGATAGATAAAATTGAAACAAAGTAGTACTAGCATGTTTTTTAAGATGTGAATAAGAATGGAGTAGAAAAGAGGGAAAATAAAATTAGAATCACAATTTGCCTGTCAAGGGGGAAATGAAATGGGTGGAGGGGAGAATGAATGAAAGACAAGGTAGAGAGAACTCTTTATAAAAGTCAAGACACTCAAATTAGGTTTGTCAAAATAAGAGGACTATTTACCTTAAGGAATCTAAATAACTTATCTTAGCCACGCAATTATTAGGTAAAAAAATGAATTATATAGATCATCCCATGAAGTCTATATGCATGAAAAGTAAAGTGGACCTACCTTCCCACAACATGTTCCCCATTCCTCAAGACCCCTTACAGAGTTGTTGGTCTACTAAAAAGGTTAGGTACTTACATGAGAAAGTAGTTAGTATCATAGAGTTTGTTGAATTATCCTATTCCAATCTATTGTCTACCACACCCCAATGGACCTCAGCTCTATTGCAATGCCAACTATGGAGTTTGAGCTTCGATTAGAGATAGGAGATGTGCTTTTAATCACATCTTTTAGTGTGATATTGGCTTTTGATTTGTATGTTGCCTTTTTTATATCATTTCCTTTTGTGTCAAATGATTTAGCTTTTAAATTTCTTGTTGGCTTTTTCTATTCCTCCTCCATAAGTATTTGGAAAATCAAATATGGGTGTTAAAGATGACTTTGATTTGAATACTTGGGACTTGGTTTCTAAGAGAGAGAACTTAGAGAGCATGGTGTCTAAGAGTCTCATAAATCTAGGTGAAATAAAAGTTTTATCTTGAATTTGACCTTATTTTATCTAATGTGGAGTGAAAGGAAAGGAAATCAAGAGGAATAACATGAAACAATTTGAATTACTTCAAATCACAAAATATGTGACAAAGGGTGGAAAAGGGATACAATGATATAAAAGTGTGATTCCTTATCATAAGAATTATGAGAATGGAAGGAAAACATGTTAACATAGATTTTTGTGCAAATTCCATATATCAAAAGAAATAAAATCTAAATTTGGGAACAAGGATCAAAAACTCATAACCATTACTACAACACATTCTAGAAAAGGAATGATAAAGATGGTGATTTTTTGAGGAAGGCCATGTCCTATCTATGGTCTTATAATGTAACTCATAAAATATTAACCCATGAGGGTTCCAAAAAGTATTGGAAAAATAAATGGGATAAGAAAAATATGGTATCTGTGAGGAAGGCTAGGTCTTATCCATGGTCCTACACTGCAACTCACAAAAAAGAAACCGAAAAGGTTTAAAAAGTGTGGAAAAAAGTATGAAAATAAATAAGACTATAGTACATCATGAGCAATTCAGGGTCATATCCATGGTTTTACAATGAAACTCATGAAAAAAAGGGAAAACCAAAACACCAAAAGGATGGACTAAGGTTTGTGAAAAAGAGACAACTGATGTACAAGGTGAGACCCTTTTAAGCATATTGAAAAAATTATTAGGTAGATAGAATATATAAATCATGACAAGAAAGGAAGGATTCTAAAATAACACCTATATCAAGGATGAGCATGTGAGAGACAAGCTTGTGTCTCAAAAGTTTTCTTGAAGCTGAATTAGTTTAGTATCATGTAATGGAGAATAAGAGTGGGCATCACGAGATGCCCTAAAGGGTAAGTGGATGTAGGGATGGGCATCACAAGATGCCTTAGAGTATAAAATGATATATGTTTGGGCATCATGAGATGACCTAAAGGCTAGAGTAATATGTGCATAGGCATTGTAAGATGCCCCAACAGCTAAAAAGAGTAAGAAAAGATAGGAAAATATAAGAAGCAAATAGAACCCCATATAGTGTCTAAATAGATTCAAGTTGTCCAAGAAGATTCTAATAGGGGATATGATGCTTGAGGAAATAAAGAATATGCTAAGTAATAATAATAGATAACTAAGTCAGATAGATAGGATAATAGTAAGAGTATAGAGTTGACTAGATTGACTTAGTATTATAAACTAGGAAAAATAGAGTCTAATAAGAGTACAAAGTTGACTGGGTTAACCTAGTACTAAAATATGACTGGTAAAAGAGATACAAATTTGATTGGGTTGACCTAGTACTGTAGGTAGGGGGGAAATAGTTTGTAAGAGATTATGTCAAGCAAAATGATTGTGTACTAAAAATAGGTAAAAGTATTACAATATACTTTAAATATAAGAAAGGAAAGTAAACACATAATTAATTGGGTCAATGAGGATGATCTAATTGAGACACACAACATAAAACCTTACACTAACATTAGCCAATGCAATTTTTTGCAATACAACATATAATTGAACAAAGAGAAAGTAGTCAACTTGGAAATTAAATGCTAACTAAGTGTTCATCCTGAATGTTGTTAGATTATTAGAGTATGATTTTAAGTGTAATAGGAAGTTTGGATGAAAGTAAGGAATTAAAATTCAATGTATGGATGGTTTCAAGATGTTTAGGCTAAAAGGGATCTATTTGGGCAATGATACTAGCTTGGTATTGTGGCCTACCCCCTCACTTCACACTGTAGTGATAAGGGTGTTGGGTGCTTTTTCAATATATACCATTAACCACATATTTATACTTCGACAAAAAACCAAGTTGACTTCCCCCTTACTGATGAAATCCAAGTAGCTAGACCTTGGGTAGATAATTATTTAAATGCATTTTAAGATTATGTGATTTGGTAGTGTGTGCAAGAAAGAGTAAAATAGTGAAACTGAATGATATATTCAAAAATTACCTAATTAGACTATGTGATCCATTCTAAGCATGCAAGAAACTAAAAGTGAAAGTGTGAGTTAATTACTAGCATATAGATGTTAATTCTAACTTTGAAACATAGTACAATGTTGGTTCATATGATAGTGTATGCATATATTAAAGTATAGATTTGATAGTATCACTATTTTAATACTGAAGCAAGGGTCTGTTAAGAACTGTGTTGACAGTGTTGACCTAGTCTTTTGGATAGAAGACAGGATAAAAACCTAGGTCGATAGAGTTGACCTAGTTTGTATATAAGAGCAATTTTAAATATTGTAAATAGTGAAAAAATGAATTGTAATGACTAACATAAATAATAGAGAAAGAGAGAAAGGAATCTTGGTGGATTGGAAGATGCAGAGGAAAGTGAGATTACTATTGAAGTGCCTTGATTTTTAAATGTAAATTTTGTAAACTATGTCAATTGGGTCAACCTAGTTCTACAATTCCCTATTTATTCAAACTCATGAAGAATATTATACTAATAGTGTTGACCTAGTATGTTTTATAAAAGTCTAGAAGTGTATTGTGTTGGCAAGGTCAACCTAATAGCCTACTTGTAAGGGGAAACCTATATTATGTTGACCTATTTGACCCAGTAGCTTGTATCTAATGAAGACCTACACAAATAAAAAAAATTCTTTTTGATATGATTGTGTTTTAAACCTAGACACAAAAGTTATAAACTATAACAACACTACCAACCTAGTATCGTAAATACATAAAAATAATAAATAAAATGATATAATAATGAAAAACATGAAAGAAAACCTACATGGGTTAGATTTACATCAGGTTCATAAATTCATGAGAATGTATGAAATTAGAAATGTATCATGTATATAAATCAACCCTAACTCAAAGAAGATAGATCATACTTACACTTCTTATTGGGGATACATTAGATAATCGAGAACATGACCAATATGGGGATCTATTAGACCCAATTAGGGGATCTCTTATCATAATAAACAATGCTAATGAGGGTTCTAAATCCTCCAATCAAGCACAAACATGCAATAACCCTAACTAGGCCCTATATTTTCATATTCACTAAACCAATAACAAGTAAAGAAAATAAATCTAATATAGTGCTCACCAAATCTTATGACACAATATGGGGGTTAGTAAATAAACAAACATGCATAGGTGAATCTTAGTTAATCTATGTATGAGTAAGACCCTAATGCATTAAGAATAAGAGTATTTATATTCGAAGCCCATATTTATGTTACTTCTATCTACTAAATAGAGGAACAAAAATTAGAGAATACTTACCTAAAATATGAACCCATCAAGACTCAATCTCTGCTTTGGCCAAAGGGGATTCACAAGAGGTTGTTTTGGTTTATAAATACCACTAAGAAAGGCTAAATTATCCAAGACTTCTCCACAAGACTATATTCTCCAATTAAAAACCCTAAGCTAAGACTCCTCAAGTAGAATGGTGAAAGAGTAGATTGTAAAGAATCGTAAGTGAATAATAACTCTTGTTTATTGGTAAATAATGATGAAATGATCTTATATATATATATATATATATATAGGTAGATTTAAACCTAAGCCCTTCTAAAAGTTTTGATTGATAGGGTCGACCTAATAGACCTAGCACTATTATGGACAAAAATTCACTAGGTCATGGGTTAGGTCAGCCAAGAGCCAACCTAGACCCTAAATGAATTTTACCCATAAGAGTACAGGGTCAACCCAGTTGACCTAGTATTGTAGACTATTAAAAGGGGCTTAAGGTGAGGAAAAGAGGGATGGAAAGTGGCAAAATATTGGATTAGTATGAAAAATAAGATTAATAGCTTAGGGAAATAATTTTACGAGCTATATGGATTGGTAATAAGTGGTAATAAGGGATAACAATTCTACAAAGCACCAGTGGTCTACCCACCCCTTTCTGAAAGCATTAGGGCTATCAAGGATTCTTCTAAAAAATTTGGGCATACTAGGATTTTTTTTAAATGATTTTAAGATGCTAATCAAGGGAACGGGGTGGTAGATCTTCTTGATAATATAGGAGTAGACTTCCCTCTTTTAACCAACTATTACATAGGAGACTACATCCCCAAAAGCATACAATCAACTATACAAAATGAAAGTATAGTAGGATAGGATGGCAATCAGGATGACACACGTGTAAACATCTCTTATCAAGATATGGGTTTCAAATATTATGAATCATCATTATGAAAAATTGAGGTGGATTTATTGCTTAAGGAGAGAGGAAGTGTGCTTTCCAAGTTTATTTTGAGATATTCAAACCAAGATTTTCCATAACCTAATAAACTTCTTCCTCAAGTCTGTTGGCACATAGAAAATGGGGGGTGATAGGGAGTTCTTGTAACCAACCTCTTATTCTTAAGTTGTGGGGTTTAAAGAAATCATAGAAGAAGATTTGATGGGGTTGACTCATAGAATTGATGTTGAGGATAACTAATCATGATGTTGATGTTGCAAGGGATTTTGCTACTAGCTAGAATAAGTGAGTGGTGGAGATGAGAGGAAATAAAATCATAGTCATGGAGGATTTTATAAGATAAGACACAGGGATGCTATGTGATGGGGTGAAGCCATACAAGGACAAATCTAAAAATCAATAGCTTTTTTAGAGGTTCTTTGACACTAATGAATTTGTAAAAATAGATAAGGGGTTCCTTCATGTTGACCTCCCATGGCAATGACCTGAGGTGTGCCTAAAAGTGATAAAATACCTGACACTTGAAGGTAAGCATACCTTAATTTTCTCCCACCACTTTTTATTATCAAACCATTTCCATGGATATAAAATTAGTCTCTTTTTCTATCTCTCAAAGTCTCTATAGAGCACTACTCTCGCCCATTAGGTCAATGAATCTAACCCTATACTACACCAAGGTCTCATCTTATTGTTGGTAAAGCATCGCCAAACCTTGTAGGGTAAGGACGTTATTTTGGGGGATCCTTAACTGAGGACTCCCCTGAAGGAGACCCTACCTTAGGATCCTACTACCCTTCTACCAATACCCCCAAATCTATCCTTTCCAAAACCTCCGTTGATGACCTCCCATTGAAGTTATTTGTCCCTAAGCCCAAAATGGTTATACTAGATGAGGGTACCTCTGGGGAGGTCATCAAGAAAGTTAAACTTCTCCTATTTAAAGAAATGAAAAACAACAAAGAGAAGTTGTAAATTTATAATATTAAGTTTCATGAGGTTAGGATGAACCTGATGAGACTCATTCAAGAATGGAATGCCTTGAATAGGTAAGTAGACATGACTTTCCAATCTTTATCCCATTTTAAAATGGTGAACAAGAGTCCCATTAAGAAGCAATTGATGGTGATGGAGAGCCCCCTTATAAGATCCCCAGCATGACTCCCATCAAGAAAAGCCCTCTGTGAGAATAAGGATAGAAAAGGCCACACATGATCCTCCCTAGAGATGACACTAAAGGACTTGGTAATAGAATGAGGGCCAAAGTTTATAAGAACAATCAAGGTGTACTTGAGAAGATAACTAAAGAAGAGAAGGAAACATTAAAGGGTCCCCCCTCCTGATCTGTTTATTTTACTATGTTTTGTTTTTCCTCCCATGGGGTTAATTAGCTAGTATTTTGTTTCTTTTTATTGTTTTAGCCCTTAGGGTATGCTAATCTTTTTTATACCACTTTACTATGGTTCCTAGTCATTGTAAAACTAGTTATTTTACCCTATCAAATTAAAAAAAATTTATCTCATTGGTTTGTTTTCTTAGTTTTATTTATTAATTTTCTGAATTTAGTAACAAATTTTTACACCAAGTATGTGCATAATTGAGCAAAGTGGAAAAAAACTAGATTTCCTTTTGCTCAGGCATGGTGACACCATTTTCTCTCCATATAATTTCAAGTTTATGCACATGTTTTATAGTATTGCATACCCCCTTATACTCTAGTAGCTTCATTGACATCTCATAGGTGATGCATGCATCAAAAACCATGAGTTGAGAAGTGTAAATTCCCCAAGTACCATAAGAGAAAGAGAGTAAATTCCCTAACTACATTTCTTTAAATATCATCTTAATTATTTTTTATAACCCCAAAACTATGTTTTAATGTCAAATTATAACCTTGAAACAAGTTCCTATGTAAAAGTGTAACCCCAAAACATGTTTTTATGTAAAAATAGAACCTCAAAATAGTTTCATATGTAAACAAATCAACCATTATATATGAATATAGACCCAATTATTCACATAGTACCATCATTCCCCACCAATCCTCAATATTACAAATAGAAAAGGGTTTGCATGAAAAAAAATCATGCGTAAATATGATACATTTATACCTCAAATTGATATAGAATGTCGACATTATATATCAAAATGTCATAGAACATCTCAATTATTCCTCATAATCATGTATAATGCCCTAAATATCTCTTGATTTTCTCAATATAACCTATCTGAATCACATAATTGTCATAGAATGTAAAATATATCTATCATTGCCTCAATATCTAAAACCCATTAGATGCCCCTTTTTATATGAGGAAGGGAGCTTCTGAATTACTCATCTCAAGATAAATAGTTATGCACATCATGTGTTATATATAAAATTATAATCATGTAAATTATATATATAAACATGATAATATATGTCATAATATAAATAATCTGATCATTCAATCACATATGAAACATGTAATCCAATGAAATGTTTTTACAAAAATTAGATATATCAACTAAGCACACAGTGAGAAGAGATGCATGATATGCATGATAAAAGTCATGGCAATGTCACATGATATAAATATGCATGATATAAATCACAAAACCAAACTCATAGTAACAATCGTATATGTAACCACACATATACACATAATATCATGATTAGGAAGCACGCATTCATACAATACCTGGCACAAATCTGAAAAGACACAAACACAACATGGTCATGCACACAACAAGACAAGACATTGTTAATGTATCCATCAAAAAATAAGTATAGCTCACACAATGATTGATTAATTTTATAATAATTAATATCAAGCTTGCATGGAGAAACTAATGTTAGTCTACATAATCAATCAATATCATCATCTAGTATGACAAAGCTTGATATTCATAGCATATAGTACTCTAGAAAGTATGATCTAGAGAAATATGTGTATAATTGTGTAATATGATCAACTAATTAGTATATAAATATATAACTTGAAAAATGTAGGAATATGCCCCTACTATAGGCATGCCTCCAATGTATAAATGTTGTTTTTGGGTGTAATAAATGTCATGCATCTATATCTCCATGTATCCTATGTAACTTGTATGTCTTACATCCCATTCATGTACATCACAAATATAATATTCTTATAAAATGGATATATAACTCACCATGTATATGATGAATAAAATCAGTCAACTATGTAAACCAACATAGCATGTCATGCATAGGACATGGTTTTGTATTTTTAAAATATTTTAAATGTTTTTTTTCATTTTTTAATATTTATTTTTTTATTTTGAAATAATTTATTTGAATTGTATCCACACTAACCTATGATTTTTCCATGGGATGCCTAGGTGTATAAATTATATCTATTAATAAATTACTTATCATAAGATATAGAATCATATCACAAGTCCACGTGTAATCATCACTAGATTCATCATATGTAAGTATGTTTGTCACAATTTCCTTTATCCTCCCAAGACATCGATGCACAATCATTGCATTTTTATAAACATCACATGTATGTTCTAATTTAATTTTTTTAAGTGATGCAACTTGACATATTTTTTAATGTTTTAATTTTTAGTGCAGTCATGGGGGTGGGGTTTATAATGAATTAAATCCCTAACCTAGTAGTTATTTAAACACACGCACACACTCAGATTTGAAGCACAAATGTTTTTATTCATATATATTAATATAAAAATTGGGTTACATATATTCCATCCAAGTCATTAGTTATAGGCTATGCTTGAATCCTAAGTTTCAAAATGTAAGCTTATCTCTCTGTATAATGGAGTTTCTCAAACCTCCATTCACACTTAGACTTATATAGTTGACCTTTCTCTAATGCACACTTATTGTGATATCTTTATGTTCTAAGCTAAGATCTTATCTTGTATAAAAATAATTAATGTCTTGCTCAACATGCATTTGCATAGGTTCATGTAAGTGAAACATGTTAATAAATATCCATGCATGCTATCACAATCTACCACATGTACCCATGGTTTTATTATTTCCCAATCAAGTCTAGATGAGTGACACATGCCCTTATGCTCCATCTCCAAGAATCTTGGATTAAAATATCCATACCAAGAACTTTTTATTCAAACTTACTCAAATTTTTATAAATTTATTCTCAAGATCAAATATTCCATCGTGCAATATTTTTTTCTTTACCTTCCATGTGCACAAACCTCTAAGTCTCTGCAGGGTTTCATTTTCTACACTTGTTTTGACATGAATTGGATTTTTTGCATTATTTTTCTTGTGTTAAGGCTTACCTTTATTTTTTTATATGTCATATGGCCTTACACTCAATAGGTTTTTTCTAGATGCACAATTTATACATCTAATTCTTAACACCATTGTGTTGAAATTGTCAATCGTACTCAAAATTTATGAAAATGCATAATTTGGACCAAAATCACTTAAATGCACTAAATGGTTCAAGCTTGTTGTATATAAGTTCTTATTTATGCTAATGTAACCCTAAATATGGTAATGCATTTTATGTGATTATTAAATTTTCTCAAATCATTTTGATTTAAAATGATGAATACACATTTTGGTGCTCTGGATCACTCTTTTCGTCTAATTTGGAAGCACATGACATGTGCACGTATTATTTTATGTCGACAACATCCTAAATGGGATGATGGTCCATACACAAGTAACATCACCTTATAATTCCTCTCCATTAAAATTATGACCTAATAATTTGACATTATGACCAATTTGATTAATAAAGTGCAACCAATTTCCAAAGCATTGCTTAAATTTTGATTAATCTTAGTTAGGCAAATTAAACCAAATTATGAGCTTAAGTAAGAATTCCATGGAAGTTATTGAATATTTATTTATTGTAAATTTATTAATATTAACTACATCATCAAATGAAATCATTTATGGGGTGGCATCCATAAGCTATAAATGCAACAAATATCAATATTATGGCCTCCCATGCCTCTTTAATGCCCCTTCCTTCCAAATATTGATAAAAGTATTTATAGATTTTATTTACATAATTGGATTAATTCATGGCCACACATCTTGATCTTAAGATGGATGGTCATGGTTGATCTAGATCAATTTGGAAAATATATAAATAAGAGGGCCAAGACCACTTTGATTAAGCTTTATTTTTGTAAACTTATAATGCAGGATTCTCTCTACAAGCCATTTGAGTGTAGTTTGATAATGCTTTATTTGCAATAGGATAAACTCAATATAGGCATAGAATCTATTTTTATATCATGAGCCTAATTTAGTTGGTTTTCTTGAGATGATAGAGGATCTTGGTCTTTCATCATTGTTGAAGACTTGAGCACCAAATTAAGGGAAAAATCATGTTTTGAGTTGTATATGTGTGATGGGATGCTCTTGCGAAGGTAATACGTATATGTTTCCTTTCATATTCTCTTAATTATCATTTACACACCCCATTTGAATAGGTTGGCTTAGCTTTTTATTTCTTTATGCATTTTTCTTTATTTTCTTGACTAATGCTTGATCTAACCATATTTGTAATCCATCTCTACATCTTGGCATGCCTGGTGGGACCACACAATCCATTCAAGAAAGAAATACACTTTAGCATTTTTATAAAATCTAAAAAGTATTTAAAAATTCTTTAATATCTATTTTTAGCTTCATTTTCTTGTGTTTTTAACTTTTTTGTTGATACATAGGTCACATAGTGATCGATGTTGATTTAGTATAACCAGCATCAGTCTAGGCTAATCATCATTAGTTAGGTTGTAGGGAAAAACATTGTTAAAATTTTGAATTTTAGGACTTTGTTCAAAGTTATAGTTGTCATTTTGAGTTTTTAAGTCTCTATCTAAACTTTATATTCATGATTCAAAAATTTCTTTTGGAGTTTTTATCCTAACTTAGGCTAACAAGAGTGTTTATGAAATATTTTTTTCCTAAGGGTTCATAGGTGACCATTATCAATCATTTTCAACCGGCATCAATTAATTTTATGATCAACATTGGTCTTGATGCAACTAGTATCAGTCATCATTGACCAACATCAGTCTCTATGTGTAAAAATAGATAACCCGAGAGCAAGATTTTCAAACGTGCTTGTTTCATTATCAATTATGCTTCAAAGAATGGGAAACTCTCTAAAATTGTAGGACCCACATGGAAAAGTGATCAAAAATTTGATCATGATTTAAGTTTTGAACCTTCCCTTTGGTGTTTAAAAGAAACTTAGATGGTTTGTTTAATTATTTTTTGAAGTTTTTTAATGTTTTTGCAAACTAAGGCCAAGGGGCCAAGAATTTCACTCAACATTTAAATTTGGTACTTAAAACTAACATTCACTTAAATTACAATCTTTTAAAAGTATGTTGTTTTATGCAAAATCATCTAGTATTGATTGTTTGTTCTTTGAGTAAAATGAAGAGTGTGTATGTGCTCTACCCCATCCTATTTAGGGAACTTAGGTGATTATAGTCATATAAAATGAAAAAAAATGGTAACTTGAGCATGGCTAATGACACCCAATCCATAGGTCCCTCTTGCTTTCTCTCATGACCCTTCTAGACACCTTTTTACTTATTCCCAGTCATCTATAAACATCCATCATTTGAAATATTATAGGTAGATTCACACAAGGAAAATAAACAAAATTCAAAAAAATTATGTCTCTAGGATAATATCACCCAACTTGGACTATATCACTAGACCTTAGGGTGTCCCCTTTTTGGTGTTGTTGTCCAAGTGTATTTTGAGCCTCAATGGTTAGATTCTTCTGGTCCTTATCCTTTTCCTTGTCAACCTAATTCAAATACATCCATCCCATGATCAATAGTTTCCTTTGTAAACCCATTCAAAGCTCATTTAAAAGGCTTTGGAAAATATTATTCAAGCAAGCAAGAATACAAGCAAAACCACTCAAGCAATCTTCCCTATTCTCTATATACAACCATCGTATACACTTTCAATCTAAACCAAGCCTTCAAACTAGTCCTTAGACATCTCAAGTACACCTAGCTTCACATCTAGTTACATTTTAATACACAATTGTACCAAGCACTTCAATAGGATAACTGCATTAGCTTGATCCCTCCTCGAAGTATTGGTATGTAGGTAGTGTGCCCACACATGGGGTGTGAAGTGTGTCCAGTGTATCCTTTACACACTAACCCCTTCTCTCTCTTTCCCATGTTTCCATTAAATTTCAATCACAAAGAGATCCTAAGGGTTTTAGAGGTTAAATCAGACACACAATGAGATTCATAAGCTTTTAGGCCTCAAAAATTCATAAACAAGGTAACACAAGCTTATTGGATAGAACCTAGAAAGCTTTTAGTCTTAGGACAACAAAATTGAAATAAGACTACAACATTAGATAGCAGGGTGTCCACTTTTGGTGCTCTTATCAAATCCAAAAACAAAGTTTAGGAACCTGTTCCAGTCTATTTTCTAGTCCTGCTCCTCCAGTATCAGGCCTTGTCTCAGTTTGGATCAATTAGAATAAGCTAAGTTCTATTTTCTCTCACTTCCTACTATATTTAGAAAAGGCAAAAATACTATCTATTTACACAAATTAGTCGGTTACTTAAAACATATTATTCATTGATTTACATTGCTTAGACCCATTTATTATTTAAGAATTAAACACCTAATTTTCTAAAATAATAAAGCATTTGATGAAGCTGACTTACATCAAATTTTGTACAAAAACCCTAGGGTAAATTATTTATGATTTTTTTCCATAATTTTTTGATTTTTCTTGTATTTAAAAATCATAAATCTATAAATTATATACAAAATTGTCATATATTTTGTTAAAACTCTAGTTTGCACACACTAGGTCCTTTTTGCATATAAACACATTCCAAACACTAGGAAAAATATATTGCTAATTTTAGAAATATTTTCTAATTTTTTCAAGAAAAATTCTAAAAATTTTCTATAAATTCATACAAAATTTTTAAAATTATCATACTAATTTTTAAAATTCATTCAAAACACCCTAGTTACATCACCTAGCTCCCAGTTATTTTCCTCTAATTTTTTAACCATTTTCAAAATATTATGTTGCATCCTTAGCTCAAAAATCCAATCTAAATTACAAAAATTCATAAGTATTTTGCACAAATATTTTTGAAAAAATCCTTAGTTGTATGTGCTAGCTCCTACTTTGCTTCTTGAAGTGTCACCTTACATCCATACTCAAATTGCAAAAATGTTTCTCATTTATTTACAAACTTTTTTTTACCTTTCTTTCAAATAATAAGGAAACCATAATGGGCCCTATCATGTACATGAATGATGAATTCTATCATATGTTAGTGCAAAGTTTCATTCTTTTCATTTCATGCTAATGTTTCATAATAATAGGCGATATTACAAAATTTATCACTCAAATTGCACAAGATTTCAATATTTATTTTTCATGCTTTTTATCTCTCATATGGAAAAATTTTCAAGATTATCATGCTAACCACATTAGAAATGTTATGTTTCATATTAAAAAAATAATGCCTTTATGTAAAAATTCATACTCTTTATCCTTTGCTTTTTATTCCTCATGTAGAAAACTTTGATGTATGTGCTAGCTCCTACTTTGCTTCTTGAAGTGTCACCTTACATCCATACTCAAATTGCAAAAATGTTTCTCATTTATTTACAAACTTTTTTTTACCTTTCTTTCAAATAATAAGGAAACCATAATGGGCCCTATCATGTACATGAATGATGAAGTCTATCATATGTTAGTACAAAGTTTCATTCTTTTCATTTCATGCGAATGTTTCATAATAATAGGCGATATTACAAAATTTATCACTCAAATTGCACAAGATTTCAATATTTATTTTTCATGCTTTTTATCTCTCATATGGAAAATTTTTCAAGCTTATCATGCTAACCACATTAGAAATGTTATGTTTCATATAAAAAAATAATGCCTTTATGTAAAAATTCATACTCTTTATCCTTTTCTTTTTATTCCTCATGCAGAAAACTTTGCTGTATGTGCTAGCTCCTACTTTACTTCTTGAAGTGTCACCTTACATCCAAACTCAAATTGCAAAAATGTTTCTCATTTACTTACAAACTTTTTTTTACCTTTCTTTCAAATAATAAGGAAACCATAATGGGCCCTATCATGTACATGAATGATGAAGTCTATCATATGTTAGTACAAAGTTTCATTCTTTTCATTTCATGCTAATGTTTCGTAATAATAGGCAATATTACAAAATTTATCACTCAAATTGCACAAGATTTCAATATTTATTTTTCATGCTTTTTATCTCTCATATGGAAAATTTTTCAAGCTTATCATGCTAACCACATTAGAAATGTTATGTTTCATATAAAAAAAATAATGCCTTTATGTAAAAATTCATACTCTTTATCCTTTGCTTTTTATTTCTCATGCAGAAAACTTTTCAAGTTTATCATGCCAAGCACATTAGAAATGTTATGTTGCAAGTCAAAAGTTTCTATGCCTTTATGGAAAAATTCATGCTCTCAACCCTTTGATTTCCATCTCTCATGATGAAATTTTTTCAATTTTATTATGCTAAACACATTAGAAATGTTATGATTCAAGTCAAATTTTTCTATGCATTGATGCACAATTCTATGCTCTCTATCCCTTGTTTGTTATCTATCATGTGGAATGTTCTTTATAATCATATTGTTATACATGGTTTCTACTTAGATGTATCTAACTCTTTGTCTACTTTTAATTATCTCCATATCACTACTGGACACAAGCAAACACTAGTGATTATATATATCCCTCCTCCCTTCAAACTTGGTTCATCTAGCTTTTATCCCACACCTACTACCAACTCTATGCCTATAGTATATTATGTGGTATATACTATCACCTAAGTTTATGAATATAGGTAGGTTAATTACACACATGGTTATAGCTTTATCACTCAAGTTATCACCCCTTTTGATCTAGTTTTAGCTTCTCTACCTATTACAGTTCTTCTTCCAGTCCAAATTTAGACATGGTCAATACCTTCATCACCAATACAAAGGGTTCATACACCTACACAACTTTAATAATATAGATAGCTTCTAGCTATAATATTCACACCCAAGGAAATATCATTGAGATCTCATGCATATACACATAGAACACATGTTTAAAGAGCTTATCCTACTACCAGATGGGTCCCTCAGAGCCCCATAGTTGCATCCACTTCTCAAAGTTATAAGGGGACCCCATAGTTAGTTTCTACTTCAAAGGTTTTACAGCATCTACAACATATACAACTTTTAGATTCATAATCTCAGCATTTTCATCATGCTTCACATTCATGCAAGATTCCACTCCTTGATACAAGACAACATGATAGGGAGTCTCACATGAGACTCATTAGTTAGTATTATTTCTTCCTAGTTTCTCTTGTACATAGTTTCTTCTCAGCATTGATTGTACATAATCTCCCCTACTTGATTTTATATAGTTAAAATATTTTCAAAATATAAAAAACATTTAAATATATCAAAATAACACAAATATTTAGATTATATGCATCATCCATGTTTTACATTACTATCATGATAAGACTTATATTTATTGTTTTATGCTATTATTTGTCGATTATCTACATTACCATGATTCACTTGATCTTTTTTTAGTGTGTGTAGTGACATCCAGCTACTTGATTGCTTCACTCTACCCATTGAGGGGGAATTCCTACTTCTTCATTCGAGACACACATCAATATACATACCCACTGGGGGCATATTCTACATAACAAAACCATCCAAGTTATGTCAATTCTACACTACACACTTTGAGTTATCATATTAATAAACATTACTTACTAGATTACATATATTATTATATCGACATTTCACTAGTTTCTAGCGCTTGTGTATCTCTTAGCATATACCTAGTCTTGTACTAAACATATATTGCATACTTTCACTCTTTCTTTGATTAGTTATATGTGATTGTACCTTTCCATTTTTTTCTTGCTTTGCTTTCTTGTTGTATGTAGACAGATAAGATTGCATTTCTAGTTCTAGTTTTGTTTTCATATATGTGCCTTAGGACATATTTTAATGTTCTTTACTTTTATTCGTGTGTGTGTAAATTTGGACATTTGACAATGTCCCTTACTTGTACTTTTATCTATGCCTATGGCCCTCGTGCTAATCTTTGCTTGTTTCAAATTATATGTGTATGTGGCATTTAAACATGCCTTGTATGTTTTCTTTCTATTTTGAGTGACATGTGCCTATGTCCCTTGTTTATGTGTCCCCTTGGCCATCCTTGTATGCTTCTTACTTTTTACTTGTTACTTTATTTCTTGTTTACTTTTTAATTTTTGCAATTCCATGATCCATATCATGCATTTCCCTTGCTTTCTTAGATGCCATGATGGACATCATGTTCCATCCCTCCAACTAACAATTAAAAACTAATATGTAACATTTCTAGTTTAGTAATTTTGACATGCATTCACATTGTTATATCTATCTAGGCTTACCCCTATTGATATAACAATCTATCAATACAAAGATTGTTATATCTTGAAACATATTGTCAAATATCAAATGTTATATCATATATCTATATAGCTTAACACACTTGCAAGAATATTTTCTTTTGAGGGCAGTAATTACATGTTCATCAATCCTACCCTCAAAAGAGGGGAAATAAAATAGGGGTTTTGTCATAGAGACCAAATCTCTTAACAGTCAAAATAGTAGAATTTGAACCACTCATTATAGAATCCGAAGGTCAAACCAATCAAAATAGAGCAAAAAACCAATGACAGTTCCAGATTAGTAACCAATTTTCACATCAGATAATAGTGATAGAAATGGATAGAAACACCAAACACAAGGGTGTCCATATTTTTGCACTCCTATCTAAGCAAAAAAACACTCAATTTTTCTAGAAACAAGCAAAAAATTCAGTTTGGGGATAGTTTTTGCATATCTAGATCAGTAGTTATAGTATAATTTTCTTAGAGAATCCAAATATAGGGGGTTATCATACATAGCATGATGGTTCTCACTTTCAGTTTAGATTAGGTAGTTGTCATAAATTTCGTATCAAAATCCATGTTCTAGACATCATTTATTGGGGGCAATGTGTATGACACATTAATCTTTTATTTTCAAGTTTAGTTTATTCTAGGCATTCTCAGTAGTTACATGCCTTACTCCATTTACAGGTGGTTGGCATCATTTTCAAGTTGAAATTTCATACAATTTTAACTTTTTGAGTACTAGAGTTCCTAAGTTGGATTTTATATAAGCTTAGTACATTAGTTTTAGAGTGGATTTCATACAAGCCTAACCTCCATCTTTCAAAGTGGCCAAGAGTGGCCTAGTTTCTAACATACATTTAGGCTATCTATGCCACATTGTTAGATTTACAAAACATCCATGGGCTCCATGAGACATCTCATATGAAATCTATTCTATATCAATATCACTTCATAGCTTCACTTAATAGGGAAATGATGGAGCTAAAGGGCTATCCTTTGTATTCTTGAGCCACCTATTTAGAGGGATTAGACACATAGTCTAGACATCAATTAGCACATGTATGACTTGTTAACTTCACTTAGTTGGTGATGATGGAGCCAAAGGGCCAGCCTTTACATTATTGAGCCACCTTTTGGGTAATTTATCACTCAACTCCATTCATGATATTACTCTAGATTCAACATATATCCAATGTCATCCAGCACAATCTATCGTCATAACAATTTTTGTATTAGTTTGTGCACCTGATGAGGTGTATTCATTCCTTTCTCTTCCTCTTACTTAGATTTTATATATTCTTATTTTATATATATCATATCTAGTAATAATTGATCTAATTTTATGTTTTCATTATAGATTCACACTTCATAGCATGCTCTTTCTATGCACATCTAGCATCACATAGCTTCATGAGCTTCTCCCTTATAGGTAAGATCATGTATGCTTTTTACTTTACTCTATCCTAGTATTTCACTTTGTTAAATCACTAGAATAAATGGGTGAGAAATTTAGTCATATAGAATGTAAAAAATTAGTAACTTGAGCATGGCTAATGACACCCAATCCATAGGTCCCTATTACTTGCTCTCATGATCCTTCTAGACACATTTTTGCTTATTCCTAGTCATCTATAAACATCCAGCATCTAAAACTTTATAAGCAAGTTCACAAAAGGATAATAAACAAAACCCAAAAAACTTATGTCTTTAGGATAATAGATCCCAACTTGGACTTTAGCACTAGACCCTAGGGTGCCCCTTTTTTGATGTTGTTATCCAAGTGCATTTTGATCCCTAATAGTCATATTCTTCTAATCCTTATCCTTTTATTTGTCAGTCTAGTATGAATACATTCAACCCATGATCAATAGTTTCTTATATAAACCCATTCAAAGCTCATTTTAAAGGGGTTGGAAAATATCATTCAAGAAAGGAAGAATACAAGCAAGACCACTCAAGCAATCTTCCCTATTCTCTGCATACAACTAGCCTATAAACTTTCAAGCTAAACCAAGCCTTAAAACTATTCCTTAGCCATCTCAAGTACACCCATTTTCACATTTAGATATATTTTTATACATAATTTCACCAAGAACTTCAATGGGAGAACTACATTAGCTTGATCCCTCCTCAAATTATTGGTATATAGGCAGTGTGCCCACACATGGGGTGTGAAGTGTATTCAGCATATCCTTTACACACTAACCCCTTCTCTCTCTTTCCCAAGTTTCCATTCAAGTTCAAGCATAAAAATATCCTAAGGGTTTTTAATACTAAATCAAACACACAATGAGCTCTACAGGATTCTAGGCCTAAAAAATTCATAGATAGGGTAACACATGCTTGTTTAATAGAACACAAAAAGCTTTCAACCTCAAGACAACAACACTAAAATAGGAATACAATGCTATACAATAGGGTGTCCACTTTTGATACTCTTGTCCAACCTATAAATGAAGTTTAGGAACCTATTCCAACCTATTTTCCAATCCTACTCCTCTAGTATCAGGCCTTGTCTCAGTCTAGATCAACCAGAATAAGCTAATTTCTAATTTCTCTAACTTCTTGTTATTTTTAGAAAAGGAAAAAATACTATCTATTTACACAAATTAGTAGGTTAATTAAAACATATTATTGACTAATTTACATTACTCATACCCATTTATTATTTGGGAATTAAACACCTAATTTCCTAAAACAATAAAATAGTGACCAAAGGCTCCTTTTCATTATAATTATGCCTTTGTCCAAGGTGTGAAAATGAAGTTGTCTAAGTTCACCAAAAATCTCATATGGTTTGGGTGATATAAAAATAACCTCTAAGGCTTTTTCACTTAGTTTTATTTTATGCAATTTGGCTTGTGAAAGGGATTTCATAGCATCTTCATAGGTTATTTAGGGAAGCTTTGACCTAAGGTTTTATCTCCCAGCATTGTCTTTAACCCCACTCCATATTGGAGTATACCAATTGAGGGTGATCCACTAGGATGTTTACTTGAGTGGTTAAGCAAAGAAATTGATAGATGTAGTGGTTTTGAAAAGGACAAGACCTTTTCATAATAATTCAATTGATGCCAAATCCTATTAACATGAGAAATATCTAGAATTAGCCATGCTTGGGACCATTTAGATGGTAAAAAAATATTAGTTTTAGAACAAACCCACTTGTTGAAAACATATTATTGATATAGGGTGAGTAACCCTAAGTTCCATGTCAGTATAAAATCTCTTAGGATAATGGGGGTGTAAAATACCCTACCACTTCATAGCTTTTACTTTTGGATTAGTAATTAAAATCCTCCCAAGAAAACATATATAGACAAATTTCAACAATACAATGCAACCTTGTCAGTTTAGGGATTATGATGATTTACTTAGTTGTATTTGGTCTTTAAAGTTTTTACTTACTTGGTCTTGATTTAAGTCTTAAATTTTTTTTGTGAACAAAACACATCATAACCAAACACATTTGTTATCTACCATTTATTGAACAAGGAGGTATTATTCTAGACAAATCCAAATCATCTTTGCCATGTTCAAAACCCTATCTTAAACATTATGTTTGTATTGTCTAAAAGAGTGCATTTATTTTTCCCATTTTAGTCTAAACCATTTTCTAAAAATATTTAAGTCCATTGATTTTTCAAATTTGGAAGTGCACCTTTCTAAGTTCTAGGTTAACGTGTTAATCAGTTTTTCCATTTACACTTGACTTGAGTTAACTTAGGTTTAATTTCCTTTTGGGTTGAAGGATGTTCATAAAATCATCATATTTTGATCATTTTAAACTTAGGTCATCTTATGGGCTGCTTACACTCTGAGTTCTACAACACATTTTATTCTACCTCTTATTATCATATGATAACATTGTGCTGCCCATTTGGTTCTAGTTTTAAACTTAGGAATTCTTGCATGTTTTCACATCTTGAGTTTCTTGGTTCAGATTATCACCTTCTTAATACAAAGGGATTTATTCTAATTTTCTAATAGCAACTCATCAAATTTGAACTATCTTTTACAATAATTATGTATATCTAATCATATGTTTGGTGTACTAGTTTACACTTAGGCTTTTGAGTTATCATACCCTCTTTTAATTTATATGATTTTAACCCTACCCAAAGTTGAGTAATTTCATGAACATATTTTTCTATTTATGTGGTACTATGCCACCTCCTTTTTATTATAGTCTCTTTTTTACCTTGACACTTATTTAGATAGGATCAAACACACCTTGTTTAAATGTTTGAAAAACATTTTCCAAATCTTGTCAAATGTAGAGAACAAATATTTTAGACATGACTCAAATGTATACTTGTAGTGGAGTCTCTTATGGCCCTAGCTATGAGGAGGAGCACTTTTATGATGGTTAAGACAATTATGTGGTCTTTGAGGATATTCCCACAATTGTAGGATCTAAAGAAGACTATTTAGAATATCAACCCCAAGAGGAAAAGGATGAAACACCCCTAAGGTTTATTGAATCTAGTGCTAGGATACCCTCAGATTTTCCTATGGAATAATTACATAATTTAGTTAGAGAAGGAGAGAAATAATGAGAACAATCCTTCACAAACATTACAAAAAAAAACTACCTTATTATAAAAAAGGAAATGAAATAATTATAGATTAAAAACCAAATGATCAAGATCTTGTTATAATGATCAAGAAGATAAGGCAGTGATATGCAGACCAACTTATCACAGACTTGATAGACTCTTTAGTTTCCACTTCAATCCACAATGAAAATTCTAAATAACAAGGGAATATGGTTTAACTAGCACAAAATTTAGTTGAGAACATACCAATGATAGATCAAACTATCTCAATCAAATAACCTAAGTCATAAGAGGTTCCATAACATGTTTCACTAAACATGAAGCATACATTGTTTAATCATCAAGAACCTCTTGTTCCTTTAAAAAATCAGGGACCAAAATATTCAATACACATAAAATAAATCATACAAAATAATTTGGCTAGTTCATCTCAACAAACACTCACTTTGTTAGATAGACCATGAATTCCCCAAAATTAATATAACACATATAATTCAAGGTAGCAGATTCCAAGGAATCAATGGCTCACTTACTCAACTAAAGGAGTGAACCAAAATAAATTCATAGACTATAGGGTGTATATCCATAATAAATCCATGTAATAAAGGTACATACCACCCCAAAAAAATTATGTTCCACCCACTAATACACCAAACATGTAAGAGTGGAATTCCATGAAGGATATTGTATCATGATTAGAGATAGGAAACATAATCAATAAGTACAAATTCGATGAGATATGTCTATATCCAATTGATTTGATTATTCTCCAAGTCCCATTTCTATCTCATTTCAAAACACCCAAATTTTACAAATACAAAGGAAAGGGTGATCCTCATGAACACATTCATGCATTCTTTGTGTTATGCCAAGAGGTAGCTTATAGTTGTATGTTCTTGCTTTGATTATTTCAACAAAGCTTAGTAGGACAAGCTTTAGATTGGCTTATTAAGTTAGCCAATGGATTATTTATATATTCTAATCATCTATCTAAAAAAAATTCAACCACTTCCCTTATAACATTGAACATGAATTGACCATTATTGACTTGTGTAAATCCAAATAATGAGATGGAGAAAGCTTCATAGCATATATATAATGGTGGAAAGCATTAACAGGTTGATTTTAACATAATTTACTAGACAAAAAATTAGTAGACATATTTTCATAGAAATTACACCCTAAGGTGGTGCACAATCTATGTCTTGATTACATGAACACATTTAAATAAATTATAGACAAGGGTGTATATATTGATAAGGTGCTTATTTTAAAAGGCCTTGTCAATATTTATTCATAGGGTCAAACATCAAATCAAACCTAATCTTCTAATCAAATAGTTGAAAAAGAGAAACCTAAGGGTTTCAACAAGAACAAGAACATGGTTGGAAATGGTGTGACTGGATCAAGACATGTACAAATGGTGCAGGCTCCATTGGATCCAAATGTGCAATTAGCTCCACCTAATCCTCCAAAAAAAATTCAAAGAGTCTTTTCATGAAGGACATTATGTAGTCAATTTAGATTATTTATAAAATTGGGAGAGCCTATTGAGGTAGTGTTCTAAAATTTCATGGACACTAACTTGATTGTAGGGCATGTACCTAGGCCATTTCTTGTAGATCAGCCCAAACTAGATTGGTATAAGGAAACTAAATTTTGAAAATTTCATCATGTTGTTGGTCATGGTACTTATCATTACATCCAACTGTGGTACCTTATTGAATATTTTATCAAGAGTGGAGAATTTGAGATTAAATTTGTTCCACATGGCACTAATTAGGATATGGGAATCTATCAAGATCCATTTCCTTCACATAATGAGTAACCACAAGGTAATAATTAGAAATAAGGATAGAATCAATGGTAGAATCAGAATTAGCATCAAGGTCAAAATCATAATCATCATGATCATAGTTAGGATCATAATACCCATGCTAACAACATGGGTTACAACAACATGCCTTACGACTATAACAAAATCATGGGATGCATTTTTATAAACCATATTGCCATTATTATTATTAAATCCCATGAACCATCATGTACTCCTCATAGTACTGGACCATTTATTATAGGGTTAATTCCCTCTCCCTTTAGTAATGTTGCATTGAGTTCATGAAATTTTGTTATTACTTTGTTTGCATAGGTTACTATTTCTAGATAACATCCTTCCTCTAATTATAATGTCTCTTCATTGACTCAAAATAGCTGAAATGTAACTAAATGCCCTTGACTCACCCTCTAAGGCCCTTTGCCTTCATCTTCTAATTATAATATCTCCTTGTTACCTCTAGATTTCCCAATCACAACTAGATGCTTACAATCTACCCTTCAGGGCCCTTTTCCCTCTTCTTCCATTGAACTTAACATGAATATTGTGCCTTCAAATCCAAAGCCCAACAATGTGCCAGCCAAGGCTAAACCATCTCATCCTAATGTTGTATAGCCTTATAGTCTATTAGACCAATTGAGTAAAACTCTTGAATAGATTTTTTTTTTTGGATCTCTTGCATATGTCTGAAGTCCATATAACTATTTTGAATAGCCTTTTACAAGAATCAACTATTCCCAAATATATTAATCCTAAACAATTGCAAACACTAGCTAGACACTTTTATTCATTTTGGCAGCTCATGTTTGGTCAAAAATACATGTCCACCCTTGGTCCAAGCCATAATGATCCATGGTATATTGAGGTCATCAATGAAAACCATAAGATCAATTGGGTTCTTATAGACAATGGTTTGGGGTTGAACATAGTGTATACACATAATATTTTCAAACTTTTATCACTTACTGACACTTTATATCTTGAAAGAACCTGTTGCGTCTCAATCTCTCTAAGTGAATGCCTTAAAGGGTGCACCAAGAAAGGGGTGGGTAGACCATCGATGCTTCATAAGATTGTTGTTCCTTTTGCCACTTTCCATCCACACACTAGCCTCTTGAAACCATTGAACCCCATGATTGTTCTTCTTAGTTATACATGTTCCTATCACTTGCTATGTTTTATCCTTAATTTATTACCTTAACACCCTTTTGACCTATTGGTTGTGCTATGTCGACCAAGTTGACCTAGCATAGTTTAGGGAACTTTTCTCTCTTTTGGTTTTCTAGCCTCTCAGCCGACCTAATGAGTTAGACCCAAAAATGTGCTAAGTTGACTAGGTCGACCTAGCATAACCAACATATCTAAAAGATTTTAGGGTAATATACTACTATATATAAGGTTATTTACCACCATTTTTAATAGATAATAATTAAGCAAAGAAGTGTGAATGAACATCTACTTACTGACCATTCTATTTGGGGAATAAAGCTTTAGAGTTGAATACTTTCTTTGGAACTCTGATCTCATCTTTTTGCATAAGTCATTTAGATGCTTGGATAGGTTGTGTAGCCTATATTTAATTTATGTTAGTTATCCTTGCATACCATGACAATCTCTTAAAAAGTACCTTGGCCAAGGGGGAGATTGAAGCTCGATGGGTTTGTGTTCAAAGGTAAGTATTCCTTACTTTATTCCTCCTTTGTAAGTGTAGATAAATAGTAAATTTGTATTCTTCTTCTATGTATTAAGATTCTATATAAATTGACATAAGTATATGTCTTCTAATACAAGTTTAGTTTAGTTTTTTTTATTATTTCTAACCCCCAATTTGTGCCATAAGCTTTGGTACGTACTAGATTAGATTTACTTTTCTTATTATATTAGTGAAATATTAAATCATAGGAATCTTTTGGGGTTGTTGTGAGATTATGTTAGACTATAGGCTTTGGAACCCTACCTCACATGGTGTGTTGTGACAAGTGATCCCATAATCAGGTATAGTGGATCCTCACATTGGTCATGATCCCACTTAACAATTCTATACCCCCAATCAGAAGTGTAGGTGTGCTCTATCCCATCTGATCTAGGATTGATTTATGGACATGAATGTATTTTTGATTACATATATTCTAGTGAACCTAATGTGAAACTAACCCTTGAAAGATTTATTTTACTCATTTAATTTCTATTCATCATTATTTTTATCATATCTTTATTGTGTTGGATCAACCTTGTCAACCCATTTATTTATCTATGTGCATAGGTTTACAGAAATAGGCAATTAGATAGACCATCTTAACCCAGTACAAGTTTCTAGACTTGTATACTTCCTATTTAGCCAATTACATCAACCATCTTAACCCATTACAAATTTTAGAGTTCCAGTTTAGCCTTCTAGGTTGATCAAGTTGACCTAGTGCATTTTAAGCACTTTTTCAGCAAGTTCTTAAATACATTATTTGACAAGTTCAACCCAGTTTGAAGATTAATAATAGTTTTCTCCAAGGTCTTAGATCACTAATATTCTCCTTTTCATCTCTGAACCATTAAATTCAATTTTGATTTCCTTTGTATCTTTATTTCTATGTACTTTCATTTCAATTTTTCAATCTTCAAAACTACCTCCGCATAGTCAACTAGGTCGACCCTATGGACCTAGTTATGTGTTCTATTTTTTTTGAAATAACTAGATCAACATGACTGACCTAGTTCACTTTCATACTTTTCTTCCATAGTATAGGTTTGACCCTATCGATACTATTCTGTATGAGTGTCCATATAGTTTATTAACTATACCTTGTCTCCAATTTGAAATTAACCATATATGTTAATCACATCTTTATTTTAAGTGGATTGCATTCTTAGAATAGTTCACATAGTTTAATTAGGGTATTTTCAATCAATCACTTAGCTGCACAATTTCTATTTTATGCACACATAACTAAACCACATAAACATCAAAAATTATTTAAACTTTTGACTACCCAAGTCTACCTACTTGGATTTCATCACCAAGAGGGAAGCCAACTTGATGCTTTGGTCAAGTATAATGTGTGGTTAATGGTATATTTTGGCTCAGAACCCATTACCCTTATTACTACAATATATGAAGTGAGGGGGTAGGCCCTAATACCAAACCTATATATGTGTCACTATAGTCCATTTCATCCTAAAATTACCTAAAACTATCCATAGATTGGTATCTAGTACCTTGATTATAGCCAATCTCCCCTTTACATTTAAAATCATTCTTAATAATCTAATCAACATTCTAGGTTAACCAAGTAGCTAGCTTTACTTTTAAGTTGTTTGTTTGCTCTTTGATCAATTGTGTATGCAAAAGCTTACATTAGCTAGTGTTAGTGTAATATTTTGCTTTGTGTACATCAGTTGGATTGGCTAGCATCAATTTAATTGACTCTTTGTTTCCCTTTCAATACTTACTGATTTCTTGCATTACTTATAATTATCTTGCTTCAATTCATAGCTTGTTATCATCTTTCTTTTCTTCCTTGTCTATTGTACTAGGTCGACCCTATACCTTTTTCAACCCCTATACACTATGCTACATCGACCTTGTCAACTCTATACTATTTAAAACATCTTTGCCTCTTTCCATTAGTCATTGCTCACTAAACTAGGTTGACCTTGTGGACCTTGTATAGTTTTACAGCCCATATTTTGCACTAGGTCGACTAGGTCGACCTAGTATTATTTCAGTCACTTTTTGATTCTTTACTTTCTCATCTTGTCTCTTTTCATTTCATCATGAACTTATTGTTTGGTGACAACACTAAAGTTTAGTCAATAGACATGATTATATTCACCAATCCTAATAGGGTCTCCCATAGATAAAATAGGGCTCCTTTCGTGAATGCTAGTAATATTCATATTGCAACCCGCACGATAAAATATAGGAACCCTCCTCATACCCATTTTAAAAAAACCCTCCTCTTCTCTTAGAGGATCATCTTGAGTTAGAGTATACTCTTTAAATTATATTTTTTATCATGGAATTCCCTCAACATAGAGGGAAGGATGCTTCCACCATCTATAACCTCATGATTAGCCATCAAGTTGAAGAGCCTCATTCTCCTACTCCCACTTTCTTAACTAGATTTGGGGGTACCTATTTATTTGCTTCTCAACATCTTCCTTTAATCTTTACTCCTTCTTCTACTATGACATATTCTTCTTTAACTTATTTAACTTCCATGCCTAGTATCTCAACTAACATGATAGGTTCTACATCTAGTGGGCCTCTCATAAGATCCACTATTCTTAATCCATCCTCTAGCTCTTTTTTTGTTATGCAAGGCACTCATGCTTCTATTTATTCATCTTCTCAACCATTTAATAGTCCATATTTTGCTTCACAAGAAAATTTTGCCACTAGTGCTTCAAATTCTCATATCTCTTCCCAATCTCTTATCAACACTAATAGTGGTACCCAAGCCACTAACACCAATACTACTTTTTCTCATAACACTAATCAAACTCATCAAATATTGTTTTAAAATCTCAATCAAATGAACACATTACAATCTCATAATATTAATCAAATGATGAGAATGTAAAATTGTCTGCTTAATCTTTAATCCAATCCTCAACTAATGACTTGGGGCACAGATAACCAAAGTATTCCCCCTCCTCCTCTTCGATATTCTCAGGGTAATCTCATTCCTCAACCTCCATTAGTCAACAAAGCCATAAATCACTTACAAAATGAACCTCTTGTAACCCAAATTGCTAACATTGACATTAGAGGTATAACACCTACAATTTCTTACAATGGATCAACTGATCCTACTCTTCACCTCAAGACATTTGGAAATCTTTACAAGGATTGGGTTAATTTAAATTCCTTTGCCACTACCAAACTCCTAGCCAAAACCCTCACAAGTGATGCCTTGGATTGGTATAATCAACTTAAAACACATTCTATCACTATTTTGGAAGACTTAGTAAATGCTTTAGTACAAGAATTTCAAATTAGTGATCTTCTAGAGAACACTTTGGCCCATTTCATCAATTGCAAACAAAACAAAAATTAAATTTCCCAAGCCTTTATCAAGAGATGGAAGACTTTGTCAAATAAATATGAACATAACATGGTAGATGATAATCTCTTTCATATCTTTACAAATGATTTATTTCCTAAATTATAATATCGAGTTTGTATCCTTTCTCCATGTACCTTAGAGGAAGCTATCGATCAAGCCAAAAGACAAGATTTCCTCATGCATCAATTTGAGCCACCCCAACTTTCTATGGGTCCTCACCTATTATTAAAAAAAAACCATAATATTACCAATGATGGTGTTACTGATTCTTTTGACACCATTCACAATGTCCAAGCTATCATTCCTACCCCTTCTTCAAAACTATCACATTCTCAACAATACACTAATCCTCATTTCTCAATAAACAACATTAATGTCCAAAAGCCTTTATCCTCGATTGAGTTTCTTAAATGTCTACCTAGGCCTCTTCCATGAGAGATTAACCCTACTTGACCTATGAAATCATGATATGATCTTAATAAGTTTTTTTGGTTTCATGCTAGCTAGGGTCACTCTCATGACACTTGTAGATACCTCCATAATTTAGCTATGGGATTTCTTCTTGGCCCAAATTTCAATCATGATTCCATTACTTTCAAGTGTCAACAAGCTTATGAGATGCATTTCAAAGACTATAAATCACATGATAAAATTCAAGCCTTAAATCAAGCAAATGCTCATTTAGCTATCTATAAAGACCCCTTACGTAATCATCAACCTATCCAAGAAGGTTAAGATAATCCAACTTCTTCCACCAATAATGTATAAAGTATTTTTAAACTAAATTATAAAGAGAATGTGGTTATCATGACTAATATGTGAAGAGTGGTATCTTTGAATGATTCACAACCTATCTACACTTTGTATCCTTCCCATAAGACATATCATATTATACAAGATTCTACTCCAACTCATTTGAATGAATTGGGGAAAGAATAGATTATTTATTTTGATGATCCAATTTATGATTCTCCCTTGGATGACACATCCCATGCTATCTCTACTTCTCTCTCATCATCTTCTAATAGTAATAACAATCCAATTTCTACTAACACTTCTTCCAAACTTCAAGATCAATAAAAAACAACATCTTATTCATCACCAAATGATTAATAACCATCTTCTCAACCTTCTTATTCTTATCAACATAAATTTGAATTCTCTTTAGATCCACCTTCTGAAGATCTTCTTAATCATTACACACCTATATCGAATAATATCCTTATGGGTTATGATGAGTGGGATCCCATTGTGGAACTCACTAATCTTCCATCTCATATACCTTTCCTTTAACTCATGAGGAAATCTCCACATCATATAAACCATCTCATGCAACTCTTATTCAATATGAATATCCCTCATGCTCCTCTAGTAGGATATAAGGCCACTTTATTTAGATCTGAGAATAGTATCTTACAACAATGTGAAGAGATGTCTATTAATGTTGATGAAACTATATACACCTCCCTTTATTTATGATTTCTTATTGAATCTATGATTATATATGAGATTTTAATTCATTCAGATGATCCTCCATTATTTATTAGCATCCAAATTAGTGATATCCAATTAAAATGATCCTTGATCGATGAGGGTTCCATCACTTATGTCACTTCTCTTGATTTCATTAAGACTCTTGGGTATTTTTAATGTAATCTCAAGTCTTCACATATCACCTATTAAGGATATGATAAAAGGCAAATGCATCGCTTAGGTTGTGTGTGGCTTCCCATTACCATCTCACCTATCACCATTCATGTTAAGGTAATGATCTTTAACTTTCTCCTTCATATAAAATATTGCTTGGTAGGATATGGATTCATCATATGTGAGTTGTCACATATTTTGCCTACTAATGCATTAAATTTACTCACAATGGAACTATTTATAGGATTCAAGGAGACACTAACCCTTAGAATTTTAAACAATTTCAAGATCATGGTGTCTTCAAGATTCCTACTCTTAAGCCTTTACCTAGTGTTCCATTTTGTGATTCATAACATCTAAAATTTTTGATCAACTCAACTAGAGGTTCTAATGGGCATCCTAAGATCATTGGTAACATTCCTCCCAAACTTTTAGACTTTGATGACAATAAGCCTAGTGAGATTAAATTTAAGATCAAAACTTCTAATATCTCACCTCATCTCATCTCACAACTTCCTTCTTCCTTGTAGCCTTGTTCTCACAATCCTCTTATGATGACATCCCCATAGTCTTAACCAAGATTAGGCACTTTATTCAACAAGCTTCCTCCGATGACAAGGTCATCCTAACCTGTGTCATCGATCTTCATACTCCAAATTATGATGATGTCTATTTTTTAGATGATCTTCTTTTAGGTAGCCTTATCTAAGCCTATGATATTGAGATTTTTTGTTACCTATCTTCTTTACTTGAGTCTTTTTGTGCATCTAATCATTCTCTTTCATTTATAGTTCTTGATTCTTGCATTTTTCCTCTTTATTGTAGGGTAGAGATGGCATCGATACCTTTAATTTTGGAATAGCCACTTAGGAACATACTCTTGGATCATGTTATGACAAGACCTTATCACTTTGCCACACTTAGGGTAGTCCTCCTTAGACCTTTTACAAATCCTTCCCCTCCTTCAATAGGGCCAGCTATAGTTAAACATGTTCCTTTTTTTACTATAATTAAACCTATTTCTACTCCTATTATTGTTGAGTATTTTCCTACTTCTCATATTAGTTTTCCTCCTATTGAGCCTAGTTCCATTCTTTCCTCATCATCACCCTCTCTTGGTGATGGTTTTTTTCCACTACCTAAGATGGCTCCTTTGCCCACCAAATGTGCCAATGAGTCTTCTTTAGCCTCTTCTACTATTACTTCACCTCTTTTCATGAGTTCTCCTAAAACCACTCACAAGCATATCTATTATTTCCATAAAATAGATAACCACTCTTTCACTCATCATCACAAGTTGTAACAATATCTTGATACCTTGCATCCTTCTTCCCCATCATTAGAAAAAGCCATACCTCCCAAATATTTTCTTAAGTATGGTGAGGTGTATTATCTATGGCACCTATGTGGCACCCATTACACTGATCATTATCACATCCTTTAACAACATCTTAAGGATCACCTTGTATCCATCCTTGGACATTCTATCATTCTTCCCATAGGCCATTCTCACAAGAAGGGTCCTCCTTCTCCTAGGCCTTCACCTCCAATGGTTCCATTTCCTCCTATGGTCCCTTCACCACCTTTGGTGCCTCTACCCATGATTCCTTCACTAGTGGACCTTCCCTCACCTATGGATTCTTCTCCACCTATGAGTCCTTCTCTTGTAGATATTGTTTCCATGCATTCTCCTGACCAGCCTTTAGCCAACTTTTTTCCTCAACATGATCCTTTGATAATTCCTAATTTTTCAATTGAGGATATCAAAAAATAAGTATTTCCCAATATTCACTAAAGATTGATGAGACCTTATCTATACTACACATTTAACTTCATAGAGACTTATAAGATGTATTGGATAATGTGTGTGGATAGATTTACTAGTATTTATGAGCACATGCATAGTGATTTGTCATTTATCTTTGGATTGGATGTGTGATCCAATCTTATTTTTATCTGATATATCATTTGACACTATGTCAAAATTCTTTTTATCTTATATCATGTTTCTACTTCTTGTTGTACTATAGTTAGCTTATGTGATCATTTTACATTTTTCATATAATTGTATTTTCCTTATCATTGCTATTTTTCCCTTATCATTGCTTTCTTTTCCTTTAGTGTTTTTCTCAAAAATCTTCCCTTATATCTTTATGATTTATTTCTTTATTATCTTTATTTTTCATAGATAGTTTCCATAGTGACTTGGTCATACTTACCCTCTTCCCTTTGGTTACTATCTCTTATTATCATGTGATCAGTTCGCAAGTAATCTTTCTCATTATTATTTCTTTTCACCAGTCCTCCTTTGGATCTCCCTTTTCCCTTCTTCCTTTTTCTATAAACTAATCATCTACATGGTTGATACTTGAGATCACATGCTAAGTTCATTATCAAGCCTAAGTGTTCTAGTCAGTATTTTTTTTTAGGTTACCTAGCTTCCTTTAGCTTTAACTTAAAGCTCATTCGTGTGTATCACTATCTCTCTCATGATTTTTAATTCAAAATCCATATGGAGGAGGAATCTTAAAAATCCTTCAAAATAAAGTTAAAATCCAAATCATTTAAATAAAATGAAATGATAGGAAAAGGAAAAAAATATTCTTAAAATTCAAATCACACTAAAAGACATGATTCAAAGCATATCTCCTTCTTCTAATCTAAGCTCAAACTCCACATTTGGCCTCACAATAAATCCAAGGTCCATTGGGGTGCAGTAGGATAGTAGATTAGAAGAGGAGAATAAAAAATATTTTAGTGCTACCTACTTTCTCACGTAAGTACCCAATCTTCATAATAGACAAATGGTTGTATAAGGGGTCCTAAGGAGTGGGGAACACATTGTGGGAAGGTAGGTCCATTTTAATTTTCTTTGTACCAATCTACCATCATGATTTGATCTTAGTATCACGCCTATTTTCCTATAGAGCTTTGTGTCTATAACAAATAGGATTTCTTTGTACATATATGACCACTAATCACTTAGTGTCTTTTATGTCCTCAGTATGTCTCTTGCCTCCTAAGGTTTTATGATAAGATGCCTAAGTCTTTCTTTTTACACTCCCTTTTTCATTGTATTTTCCTTCATTTTTCCTCTTGGGAAATATTGTTTTGCTTACTAATCACTCCCCATGGGATATCATTTGTGAATTACTTTATAAGAGGATAGACAAGACCTAGCATCCCTCACAAATTACCATATTTTAAATCCTATTACCCACATCCTTGATTTACCATTACTTATCCTTCTACTTACAAATCTTGATTTATTACCCCTTGAGTTTTTCTTTTTTGAGTTATAGTGTAAGACCATGGATAGGACTCGGCCCTCGTCACAAAATTTTCCAATAATCAAGTCACCATCCAAAATTACATGTGTCAAATATGAGATAAGATTCAATTGATTATGAGGTTACACGTCATTGACATCCTTCCCATATTGAATTAGTATGTTGTATGCTTACTTCATTTTTCTTTCACCTTTTATCTTCTTATTTTCTGAGTGCATGTAATATTACAACCATTTCTTGAAGTTCTCATACTTTCCATCTTGAATTAGTATGATAAATTTAAGACCAAATTTTTGCAATTTTTTTTTTCAATTTTATACTTCCCATCATGATATAATATAATTGATTGACTTATTTTTTATTTTATTACCATTTGTGCCTGTTTAACATACCTTCCATTTTTTTACATTATTTGTCATACTTCCCAACATGATTTATAATTTGATTCTACTTATTTTAATTTGGTGCAAAAATTCTTTACATTGGTTTAAAAACAAATCCCCTTTTACCATCTTATTTTCCATTTTAATGGATCTTTATACTTAGTCATTTTTTGTTATTACATATTCCCCAACTTGAACTAGTGTGTAGTGCATTTTTGATTGATTATATTTTTTCAAGTCCATTTTGTTTGTTTCATTTTAACCATGCATGTGTAGCATAATGCTAGAAAAGAAACCACACCACATATATTTCCTATAGAATATATAACAAAGCTAAATACATGTTCTAGAAATAAATATATCCAAAAGCATCCACAAACACAGCCATCATAAAGACAACATACACAACCAACACCAATAAGCCAAAATGATGCATCATATATATAACATGAGTTTGATAGAACATATAAAACCATATATGAATCCATAAAACTAGGGTGGGATCCATCTTATCTATCTCATGACCTATCCACACTTCCTATTGAGACCTTAGTCTGACTCTTTTGAATAGTACACTATAACAAGGCAATATGAGATCTTAATCCCTCTACCCATCCCTATAGGCATGTTATCTACACATGTTCCTACACCAACTCAACCTGGGTCACTATATGTGCCTATGCCAATTGAGTCTACATTACTATATATGCCTACATCATATATGTCACTGTGTCTAGATGCATAGCTCTCTTGTATACCAAGGCCTATTAGGCCTACCTCTTGCCTACACCCATCTTTGTTGGTGACTACATCTTCTCTCTCTACACTTTTATCGACCTTGCTACCTCACCAACTAATCTAAACCAACTCAATTGAGCTAGAGTAGATAGTACACTCAAATCCTTTAGTGTCATGGGGTTGTATGGTTATAGAGTCTCATCTAGGATGTCATGGAGTGCTCCCCTCACTAGGGACCCCCATCTCTCCTCCTCATCCTTGGGCACACCTATAAAATCACACCAAATGGATATTAGATCACTATCACATCTCATAATATCTATATATATATCTCTTTAATACCAAATAAAAACTTAGGAAATAATTCAACCATCTTCATACCTATTTGTGTCTCAGCTCCCATGAAATCATCATTCATACGACCGTTTAGCATAGTCTACTCATCTATGCAGCCTCCTAGTACCTCCTTATTAGTTCACCTCTTTATCTCAAACTTGATGATCATGAATCATGTCCACATCTCAGCCTCTATCTGAGTGGTCTCTCTATCATCTCTTTTGGCTCATCTATGGGGTCATCCAAGATGTCTATAGTCTCCACTCTCTCCGATCTCCATCATCATCATGTCCTCAGTGGTCATTACTCATCTCATTATATCTGGTATCTAAAACTCCTTTGCCTCCTCCTCTACCACTCATCATGCCCAACCAATCTATGGTCACTCTTGGTATAGCCTCAGTGTTAGGCTCACCATCAGTGGTATGATGCCTCTCTTTCCTCATGGTTCCCTCACATGTTGGGCCCACTGGTTGGGCATCAATATTGGTGTCACCTAATGAGGTAGGCCCATCTATCCTAAAACTTGTGCCATTGGATGTGTCTCTCTCCACCACATATATTTTCTGACCACCTCTCTCCTTTTTAGTATTGGTGAAATTATGTGATAGCTCACCCATATAACTGTTATGTTCCCATACAGTTACCACACTATTTCCATGCATCTCACCAATTATAGTGCTAGCACATGGGGCACATTCCATGCTACTTGGTCCTCTCTCCATCTCCACATTCAAGGTGACCCATCATTGATCACATAGGGCAACCTAACTAGTTGATACATGGGAAATATCTCATATATCCATGTTGTCAGTAGTATGATCAGTCCCATAGTCTTCTACCCTCTGACCAACATCTCAAATAGATCATTTACAAGCTAGACCCTAATGTTAGAGCCTAGATCATAAATTACTCCCTCTTCTAACTTCATCATTCTCATAGCTACCACAAATAATGGTACCTTACCATCTGACTTATGATAGAGCCCCTGTTATGTCACAAGACTTATCACTACCTTCTAGAGGTATAAAATCTATAATGTATATACATCATCCATATAGACTCTCTATCCTCTCAATATTTTCTCTAAGCCTCTAGCCCACATGGCTAAGGCTATCCTCTCCTCTAAGCTATATGGTATCCTTATGGTCACCAATGCTCCTGTTATGGGTATCCCAAAGATGGCATAGACATCTTCTAGTGTGATACCCACCTCTATCACATCCCCATCCACCTCCCATCTAAAGGTGTTAGTGAATCATTCCCAACATCCTAGGAACATGACTAATAGGTCAACATTGAGGGGGATTCTACACATATCAATTATACCTCCTAGACCCATGGCTACTAGTTTAGCTTGATCTCCATCTGACAATCTATGTAACAAGTCTAAAAACTAAGACACGTCCACCAAACTTCAAAATCTTGGTCATATCTACAAGTAAGAAATAAAAAAGGATGTATTAGTTCTTTCATGTGATGTATAATCATAATACATTCTTTATACATCATTTTTATAATTTTAATTAAAAATAAGCCTAATTACTTATACCTTATTCATTTTATCCAATTTCTAGATTACTTAGTCCCTCTTGCCCTCCTTTGGTCATTTCAAGCCATTTTATCCCTCTTTCAACTTTTTGCATGCTTTTTCATGTTTATTTTGGTTCTTTGTTCAACCTAGTTTGACCAAAATTTCCCTATTTTTGCCATAGTTGACTTTAAATTCTAAGTCAACCCTCTTATCTTACCCTCTATGGTATTGAGTTTTCAGTATGGCCCTTATAGACTGATTACTCACTCCATTCTATTTTTTCAACCTACAGATTACAATAGGTTGACCCATACCTACTAGGTCACCTATTTTATCCTACTAGGTCAACCTGGTCGACCTAGTGCATTATGTGTGTCAATCTAGTATATTTTTCATAAAATGTGCATTTCACTCATTTTCTTCCTAAACCTTTCAAACCCATTTCCCATCTTCCTACTTGCTACCCTTAGAATCTAAGTTTTCTCAATTTTGACATCTATAAATGCTTAAAATCACATTTTATCAAAAATTCACTTAATTCAATACAAATTTCAAAAATTGGTTTGAGATCCATAGTTGCATACCTATAATGCACTTGTTGACACCTTTGGGTGTCCTCCTCATATATCATATCATCCCCTCACCATCCTAACCTTGTTTGGTCTCAATTTTGTCTTTCCTCTCTTTCACAATTCAAAATGCAAAATGAATTCTCTTTTTCCCTATTTAAATACGCTTTTCAAAATGCAATTCTTTCATTTATTTTCAGGTATATTCTTTTTTTTGACTCTATCTTTGTTTCTACTCATCTATTTTGCAAACCATAAAATGTGTTAGAACCATTGATGATGTAGAGATTACTTTCCACTATCATATGTCTATCTTTCAAAAAAAATGATTTTTGGCTATTTTTGGCTATTTTTTGCACTAACTTCTATAGGTTCACCTACTGTACTCTACATTGGACACCTTTATTTCTTACAGTCTAATTCTTTATCTATGACACTAAGGTAAGTTAAATGTATGTGTTTTTTAATTTTTTCCTTTCATTTATCTTATTTTCTACTTATTACACCATACTTAGCATCAACATTGTGTGTTATCATGTTCTATTTTCCAAATCACCATACTGTGTTGTACCTATGTGACATGTGATGATCTTTGGCTGGGGCATATGTATATAAATAATATTTTCAAACTTTTATCAATTACTGACACTTCGTATCTTGTAGGAACTTACTGAGTCTCAATATTTTTGAATGCATGCCTTAAGGGGTATATCATGGAAGGGGTGGGCAAACCATCGATGCTTCATAAGATCATTATTCTTTTTTCCACTTACCATTCACACACTATCCTCTTGAAACCATTGAACCTCAAACTTATTCTTCTTAATTATACCTATTCTTATCACTTGCTATGTTTTATCCTTCATTTCTCGCCTTAGTACCCTTTTGATCTATCAATTGTGTTAGGTCGACCAAGTTGTTCTAGCACAATTTAGGGACTTTTCTCTCTTTTCATTTGTTGGCCTCTTGATTAACCTAGCAAGACTTAGTGAGTTAGACCCAAAAATGTGTTAGGTCAACTGGGTCAACCTAGCATAGCCAACATATCCAAATGATTTTAGGGTAAGATACTACTATATATACAAGGTCATTTACCACCATTTGTAATAGATAAGAATTAAGTGAATAAGTGTGAATGAACATCTACTTATTGACCATTCTACTTGGGGAATAAAACTTTAAGGTTTAATACTTTATTTAGAGCTCTAATTTCATCTTGTGGATAAGTATGTTGGATGCTTTCATAGGTTATGTAGTCTAGAGTTGATTTATCTTAGTTATCCTTACATACCATGATAATCTCTTACAAAGCACCTTGGCCAAATGGGAGATTGAGGCTCGACAGGTTGATCTTCAGAGGTAAGTATTCCTAACTGTATTCCTCCTTTTTAAAAGTAGATAGATAGTGCATTTGTATTTTTATCCCATGTATTAAGATTCCTTATACATTGATGTTAGTATATGTCTTCTAATACATGTTTAGTTTAGCTTGTTTTATTTTTTCTAACCCCCACATTGTGCCACAATCTTTGGTACACACTATATTAGATTTACTTTTCTTATTATTAATTTAGTGAAATATTAAATCATATGACTCTTTTAGGGTTAGTGTGTGATTATGTTATATTTTAGTCTTTGGAACCCTACCTCACACGGTATGTTGTGATAAGTGATCCCCTGATTGGGTCTAGTAGATCCTCACATTGGTCATGTTCTCACTTAACAATTATATGCCCCCAATCAAAAGTGTAGGTGTGCGCTATCCCATCCAATCCAAGATTGATTTTTAGACATGATGTATTTTTTATTGCATACACATAGTATCCCTCAAATTGGTATAGATATTAGGCTACACTACGAAGGATATCCAACTAAATATGATCACCATAAAGGCTTATGACAACATCGAGAGGGAGTCTTCTAGTACCATTTATTTGTTGATCATTATTGGGTTTGTTTTCCAGCACACATTGTTACATATTATGATATTGATATGCTTATAACATACTTTTTGGTCATCTTTAGATCCATGAAGTATAGTCCATTCCATCCACCTTGCATCAGTGCCTTAAATTTCCCCATGATGAGATCGAGATACTATTCCCAATAATCTACAACCTTATTAGTAAGGCAAACATCTAGAGGTTGAGTATCATAATTATAACTATTGTCTAGGTTCTAAATTCATTACAAAAAAGAATAAGGAAATAGTTTCACATCTACCAACCTCTAATTATATCAACCCAAGTGACCTTGCTTCCACTTTGGCTAATCCATTTCCTATAACTCTTACAAAATAGGTTGTTATAAAAGGTGTGGGCATTTCTACATACCATCTTAAGGATGCCTTCCATATTTCTAAGTTGAAAAATTATGCTAAAACTATTGGTAAACTCAAACCTTCCAAAAACCCTAACAGACCCAACTTGATTTGGTAATAGAAGAAAGAACAATGAAAACCACCTATGGTATTTTTACCTATTGCTTTGCCAAAATATGATCAAGAGGCTTTCACTAAAGAAGACTAGTTATATTCTAATGGCATTATTGATTAATTTTAGAATCTAAAATATCTTGTCCTTAATTAGATAATAGATAATTTTGATTATATAAGAAGAGGTAATGGCCCATAATTGAAAGGAATCCTAGAAACTTTATCAGTTGGATTACCTAATTTGAATCACAGTCTCAGATTTTTACCACCTGGAGTGACCTCATGACTTTTAATAGTGATTCTTCTAAATTGATTATCAATGAGACTCTTGGTAATGATATAGCATCCCATTATATCCTTTTCAATGAGCTTGTTGACTCAAATTTATTTGATCAAAATGCCATTATGACCATAACACCATTTTCCCATTATTCCCTTTGGCTTTACCATCTTGAACTCATTGATTGGGACTAGAAAATCTTGGTTATACACCTTGATGAATTATATAATGAAGAATGAATTATAAAATACATGGACCTAAGAGATGGATTGCCCATTTTGATCCAAAAAAAAAATTGATTTCTCATTAGATCTTTCTACCTACTTTAGAGAGTAGGAAAAATTTATTGGTCATAAAAAAGATAAAGCATAGAGAATCTTCACCTGAAAACCTATTTGAGGCACTCATTGATCAAGGAAAAAGTAAAGATAAAGACAATCCCTTGAGTGAAAACTTGTTTTAGGCACTCTTAGATGGGAAATTTCTCTCATACCTAAAGGATGATCAAGGTCTAGCAAGACCCAACTCTATAGCCAGTACAAGCATTTCTTCATAACAACAACAAAATTTTAAGCATCTTGCTCTTGAGTTTCTTGAGATTTTTACTACTTGGCCATTACCTAAGATGGCAGATTTAAATTCATCAGATTATCCAGAGCTTTAGGAGGAACAACAAGAAACTATAGTAGATGAAGATGATCCTAATCCCACATTTCCTATAATTCTATAAGATGGTTCTACACTTCTCATGGAAAACACTATAAAGGTGAACCTAGGAGTATACGATGATCCCAAAATTGTTTATCTTTGAGATTTGCTTATTAACGCAAAATGTGAACAAATTATATCTATTTCGATGGATTTTATTGATAATTTTGCATGGGCATATTCAGACATGCTAGGATTAGACCCTTACTTGGTTGTGCATCGACTTCTTACTCATCTAGATGCTAAGCTAGTTAAACAAAAATTAAGGAAGATGTATCCATACATCACTCTTTTGGTAAAAGCCAAATTGGATAAGTTATTAGGATCAGGCTTCATTAGACTATTGGAATATTCTAAATGGATATCAAACATAGTTATAGTTATAAAAAATCCACAAGGTATACATCTTTGTACATATTTTAGAGATATCAACAAAGCATGCCCCAAAGATTATTTTCCTGTACCTAACATCAACATGAACATTGATTCTATTGTTGGTTATGAGATGTTATCCCTCATGGATAGATTTTTTGGATACAATCAGATTAATATAGCTTAAAAAGATCAACATAAGACTATGTTCACCACTCCTTATGAAATATTTTGTTACCAAGTCATGCCATTTGGCTTAAAGAATGTTGGAGCCACATATCAAAGTGTCATGACTATCATCTTCCATGACATGATGTACAATATTATTTATGACTGTGTTAATGACATTCTATCAAAATCAAGAACACATGTTGGACATCTTGACATTTTCTAAATAATCTTTGAGAGGCTTCCTGAATATAAAGTCTACCTGAATCCTAAGAAGTATGTCTTTGGCATCACTTTAGATAAATTTTTAGGGTCTATTATATCATAAAGAGGGATAAAAGTTAACCTTGATAAGGTCAAGGCCATTTTTGAAATGCCTCCACCTTCAAATCTTAAATAGCTCTGAAGCCTGCAAGGAAAGATCCAGTCTATATGCAGTTTCATTTCTCAATTGGTAGATAATTTCCACCCATTTGCACATATCTTGAAGAAAGGGGTCATGTTTCAATGGGATGAAGATTGTCAATTAGTATTTGTGCCAATTTTGAGACTACCAACACCTAGACAACCATTAATTCTTTACATTTCAATAATTGAGTATGCATTGGGGGCACTTTTGGCCCAACATGATGATCAAGGTAAAAAATGTGTAGTCTATTATTTAATCCACACACTAGTGGATTATGAACACAATTATATGCCCATTGAGAAGGCATGTTTATCTATGATCTTTCCATCCCAAAATTTATGACACTATATGCTAAACAATAAAATAATTATCATCACTAAAGTGGATCCTCTCAAATTTTTATTATCCAAAGTAGCTCTTACAAGACGTATAGCTAAGTGGGTCATGCTTCTTATCAAATTTTATGTTGAGTACAAAGATTATAAAGTTATCAAAGGGTAGATTATTATTGATCAACTTATAAAATCCTCTATTATAGACACTAAACCACTCAGATTCAACATTCCAGATGATTCTATTATGATAATGGAGGAAGTGCAGCATGAACTTGAATAATGGAAGCTATATTTTGACGGTTCCTTCACTTCTCATGGATATAGATCCAACATATTATTGATTACACCCAAATGGGTTTTAATTCCCAAAGTATTCCACATCAATTTTAATTATACCAATAATATAGTTGAATATGAGGCACTTATCATAAGATTTCATCTTGCCATATAGTGGGATATTCAACACTTGATGGTGTATGATGATTCCAAGTTGATCATCAATTAAACTACCAATAAATATCAAACTAGAGATGAAAATGTTGTACCCTATAAGAAAATTGTGGATGATTTCAAAGTTCATTTTAAATCTCTACAATTTGAATAAGTACCAAGGGCCAACAATAGATCTATCTATGCAATGTTAAAAATTAGGTCCATGATATAGATTGATGGAAGTGCTAAAGAGTATCATTTTTTGATTGAAAATCTTCTACATCCTATACATGTTTTGATAGATTCAAAAAGGGTATGCACCATTTTTAGTCCCAACCCTCCACCTGAAATACCTTGATATCAAGATTTTTATAACTATTTATATGATCACATTTTTCCACCTCACTTATCCAATAATTGACATAAATTATTCCTTCACTGTCTAGCCCATTATGCCCTCCTAGGAAACATGATTTATCATAAAGGCTATGATGGAATGCTGCTTCATTATTTATCTTCAAGAGAATCCAAGCTAGTGTTAAGGGAGGTTCATGAAGGAATGTGTGGAGCCCACACCAATAGTGTAGACTTAGCTAAAAATCTCCTTAGAATAGGTTATTATTGGCCAAAAATGGAAATAGATGATTTCAATTATGTAAATAAGTGTGTTCCTTATCAACAACATATAAATTTTATACACACACCTTCCTTTCCACTACATTCAATCACAACACCATGGTTGTTCTCTACTTGGGGCCTCGATCTCATCGAGAAAATAAACCCAACATCTTCAAATGGTCATAAACATATTTTAACTACTATCAAGTTTTTTAATAAGTAGATTGAGGTCATTCCTCTCATTTACATCATTGGAAAGCATATATCCAAATTCATTCATTACCATATCATCTGTTGATATGGCATTCTAATACGTATTATATCTGATAATGGCATATCTTTTGTAAATAGAGATGTAAAAGACCTTTGTGAAAAATTCAAAATCAATCACAATAAATCCACACCATATAACCCACAAGGTAATGGATAAGTTGAGACATCAAACAAGACCATTATAGACATTTTAAATAATATTATTAATGATGTTGTTCATAATTGGCACTTACAAATCTTTCCTATCCTTTGGTCTTACCAAACTAATCATCAAACCCCTACAGGAGCCACTCCATACTCCCTTGTTTATGGCACAAAATCTATTATCTTGATTGAGATTGAGCTACCTTCATTTCGATTTTATTTGGAGCATATTGAAGATGATGAATAATACCAAGTTTTAAGGTTGTAAAAACTAGAACTCCTTGATCGTAAGCATTTGGCTGCCCTAGAAAACATATAATCCTATCAGAACAAATTATGGAGAAGCTACAACAAGCACATTCTCCCTTGGGAGTTTGAGATTGGTGATTTGGTATTGAAAGAGAAATATAATAACATAAATTTTGAATTCAAGAAGAAAGGTAAGTTCCAACCTGATTGGTTGGCACCATATGTTATTATGACAAACTATGGATTAGAGGCATACTAACTGGATACTCTAAATGGTGAAGAGTTTCCAGAGCCCATGAACATTATGCATCTTAAGATGTTATATTCTTGAAATATTTGAACCATTCTCTATAAGACCCCTTACTTGGGAGCAACTTATGCTTAAGAAATTTTATACTATTATTATATCCTGAACTATCCCATGATGGACTATATTCATTTTGTTAGCCTACCCTGGACTGTTCTTTTGAGAACCATATTATTTTAACAACTCTAGATAGTGAAATATTTGGACCATTAGCAATTTGAACACATTTTATCCCACTCTAGACCATCCTTTATTGGGCCATATTCATTCTGGACCATCCTCTCATGGACCATATTCATTCTAGATTTTTCTCTTCGAGAACCATATTATTTTCATATCCTTGGTTGTTGTAACCTGGACATATTTTATCCCTTGACAAATTATGATCTTTATTATGACTCATAGGCATTCTAAAAATGTTCAATATTATTTCTTCAAAGCATATCAACATGAATATTCTTTTGCAGCTTTTTCTTTAGACAGTGAACATAGAAACACCTTCGGCTTAGTTTCTTTTCCTATTGGATGGTTATTCATATTTATATAGTGTTTCATACTATTATATTATTATTTTTATTACTATTTGGTATACATTATTACTTTATTAGGATCTATATTTTCCCAATTTAAAAGCATGTGCCATTGTAGCTGATTTTAGCTATTATTGGAATTCCTACTCTTGGATGAGCATCTCCATGATTAGTTGGTTCCCATGAACATTTTGTACATAGCTTATCCCAAAAACACCAAAAATATTATAAAATGATCCCAAAAAAAATAAAAAACAATGTCTTACATTTTTTTACATTCTTATCTCCTTGCTCTTACCATTTTTCAAGTAATTATCCCACTGGCTTACCATTTTGGCATGTCCATTCTTATTTTCTCTTTTATTCTATAACATCAATCATGTTTTTTCGTCATCACCAATTCTTCTATCCCATTTCTTGGGAGAATGACATTTTTCCTAAAGTTCATGTTAGATCTCACATCCATGGAACTATGTAGGTAGCATCCACTTATCTTGTACATCTGGAGTTAGCTCATCCATCCCTTCTTTTTCTTCTTTTGCCTTCATTTTTTTCTATGTTATATCCTTATCACTTGGAAGCATCTTTATGTTTGTGTTCTTTTTCTTGTTCTTGTTCTTGTTCTTGTTCTTGTTCTTGTTCTTGTTCTTGTTCCTGTTCTTGTTCTTGTTCTTGTTCTTGTTCTTGTTCTTGTTCTTGTTCTTGTTCTTGTTCTTGTTCTTGTTACACTATTGTGGAAATTAATACCTCTACTACACGTACCTGAACAATTATTTTCAAACCACACTAACTCTTGTTTTTGTGTGTTTATTTGATTTTTATTGGTGTTTTGTTTTCTTTCTTGCCTCTTCATTTATTTCTTTCTTTTGTTTGGTCATTTCTTCTTTTTCCTTCTTGGTATTTTGTTTTGTTGTTTAGTCTTGTTAGTTTTTTTTGTTTTACTAATTACATCTTGATGGTCCACATGGATCTTGATTATTCATATCTTGATCTCATGTTATTAAGTTGTACTTGCTTTGTTTTTAAACATTTTTATTCCTAATTAAATCTTAATTGTTCATATCTTGATTTTAATATGGGTTCATTTATGATTTTATTTTTCTTTGTTTTTATTTAAATGTAAATGATTATAACTATGGTATTGGTAGTTCTTGTCATTATCCTTAGTTATAAACATTCACATTTGAACCAGCTTAGCATAGGTGAAATGCCATGTCATTATAAGTTCCTCATACGCGTGATGCCTAATTTCATTTTACTATAACAAGCACCTAATGCTTTGGATCTAAGTCTCAAGATCGATGCAGCTCAGATGATCAATTCTCAAGTGCACCAATTAAATTAGGTACCAATGGCTTATCATGCACATGAGTTTATTCAAGATGTGCATCTCTTGGCATACATTATGAGTCTAATCAAATAATGGCCAATTTTCTTCATCCCTCATTATATTCTATCCCACTTTTGGGTGAACTATATTGGCTTGAGGTCTATTTTAACTATGTAGGAAATTTTTATATACATGGCATATCTCAAGTCAGCTCAGCCATCTTTATTCTTCTATTCATTCCTTCCATCACTTATGCATCCTCATATTCTTGGTTTCTTATGATTATTTTAGTCATTAGACCATCGCCTCTATGTTTATGCCTGTTCATTTTTAATCTATAAAATAGGTTATAACCTTGAGATTTTGCTTACTAAATTTTCCTTACAGATTTGAGCCAGTCACAAATCTAAATCAACCCTATAGGGGCAAACCATTCTTTATCAGTGATCAAAATCAGCCCTACTAGGGCAAAATTATTTTATCAAATGATCATATCTGCTATATTGGAGCACATTATTATTTTCTCTCTTTGGAGACATGATTCTCCTATTTATTATAGTTCCAATATTTTTGGACTTTTACCCTTGTTTTGGAAATATTTCAATGTGTAACTTATCTCAGGATCGATCATTTCATAAGCATGTAGCTTGTATCCTAGCTTTGGGTGTGTTCAAAGTGTGTCACTTATATTTTGAGATTGTATCCTACCCATTCCCCCCATCCTTGGGGCCCATTATATTCTAATTATATTTTGATCATTGATGGGTTCAACATGTGTAAGCATTAGCTCATTTAGATTTAATCTATTCCATGAGTTAATCTCATTTTCTCTCTCTTTTCAAGAGTCCATCCTTCTCTTTCATGCTCATATATCCTCTTGAGGGGGCATTATGGGTCATTTCATTCTAATTTATTCTTGACAACTATTTTATTTGAAAATATGTTGCCTCACTTGAGTATCTCACTCTGCCTTCTCAAATAGGGGAAAATGTATACATCTAATTCATAACATAATTGTGTTTAAATTGTCAATCTTACTCAAAATTTATGAAAATGTATAATTTGGGCCAAAATAACTTTAGCACGCTACATGGTTCGAGCTTATCATATATATGTTCCAATTAAGGCTAATGTATCCCTAAATAGGGAAATTTATTTTATATGATTATTAACTTTCTCAGATCATTTTGAGTCAAAATGATGAAAATGCATTTTGGTACTCTAAATCACTTTTTTCTTTTAATTCAAAATCAAAAAACATGTGCATGTGTTATTTTGTGTCAAAAATTCCTTAAATGGGATGACGGTCTATACGTAACTAACATCACCTTATAATTCCTCTCTAGTCATATTATGACCTAGTAATATGACATTCTGACCAGTTTGTTTAATGAAGTGCAACTAGTTTCTAAATAATTGATTAAATTTTGATTAATCTTACTTAAGTAAATTAAACTAAATTATGATCTTAAGTAATAATTCCATGGAAGTTATTGAATATTTATTTATTAAAAATTGATTCATCTTACCTACATCATTTGTGGGGTGGCATCTATAAGCCATAAATGCAACAAATATTAGGATTAAGGCTTCCCATGCCTCTTTAATGTCCCTTCCTTCCAAGTATTAATGAGAGTATTTATGGATTTTATTTACATAATTGGATTAATTGATGGCCACACATATTGATCTCAATATGGATGGTCATGGTTTATCCTAATTAATTTGAAAAATATATAAATATGAGGGATAACACCACTTTGATTAAGCCTCATTTGTGTAAAATTATAATGTAGGATTTTCTCTACAATCCATTTGAGTGTATTTTGATAATGCCTTATTTGTAATAGGATAACTTCAATATAGGCATAACATTGATTTTCATATCATGAGCCTAGTTTAGTTGGTGTCCTTGAGATGATGGAGTAGCTTGGATTTACATCTTTTTTGAAGACTTGAGCATCAAATCAAGGGGAAAATCATGTTTTGAACTGCATTTGTGTGATGGGATGCTCTTAGGAAGGTAATATGTATGTGCTTTCTTTCATTTGTTCTTAATTGTCATTTGTACACCCTATTTGAATATGTTGGCTTAGTTTTTTAGTTTTTTATTAATTTTTCTTGACTAATTCTTGATTTAACCATCTTTTTAATCCATCTCTACACACACTATGTGTTTCTTTGTGTCACTTAGTGCAAACTAATGCTCCATTATTTAGTTTTATAAATCAAAACTGTGAAGAAAAATCACTACAACCAGATTTTTCCTATCTTATTTGTAATTATCTCCTATCCCTTTTCTCACATAGGCTCATACACCTTTTAACTTATGCACCCACCAGTGATCAAATAACTACACCCTTATGTGCAATGTTCATATGTTAGATCTTTATTCTATAACTATACTTATATGTTTTTGGGTGATGTAAGATTTCTCTTTGCCAAGGATTATTCTATATCAAAAACCTTGGGTTACTAATGTCGACCCTAAAAATTAGCAGTAGACACTTATAAATGTCAACTTCGACTTTGCCTTACCTCACATGACTTGTGTGTACACACATGGCTTTTATACACCCTTCTCCTATATATGTTTTTTTATTTGGCCCAAAAATTATTGATTTTCTATTAGTCACTATAGGAATTCCATAATCTATACCTAACCTAATTATTATAATAATGAAGTTACATCATGGTCATCATATCACTATTCCTATCATTTTAGACACTTCTAGGCATTATTAGATGGATTCAAATTTTCCTAGCCATTGGCCTCTACTAGTCTATTTACATGCCAAGCAATGGTCATTTTCCAAATTCAAAATATCTTTGTGTCATCCCAAACATTTTACATGTCGATGATGTGATAATTTACTCAAAATTTTAGCTACTTATAAAATCAAACCTAAACATATTGCTTATCTTGAAAGCATCTATCACTTATAAATAATAAATTTATGCATATCTACACATTAAGAGGGACTCCCCAAAATATCCAAAATCAAAAATTAGTAACAAGAATAAGGACCTATCCAAGTCTAAATCATCTAATTCATGTCAATTTTTCCATTTTAAAGTGTTGAATACTTGATATTAAGTTGCATCTATACTAATGGATCATGATTACACATATACGCTTAAATGGAAGAACTACATTTGATTTTATTTCCCTCCTTAGAATATTTGATACATAGGTATCACTAAGCCATTAATTAGGGAAAGATTGAGGTTATATCAACACATAAATCTTCCCCATTTTTACAAATTAACCTAGTGTTAAAACTATGGTTTTGAATTAAAGGATACAAGATCTTGGATTTTATGAATGTGGTGAGCAGTTGATATCACATAGTGAAATAGTTTACAAGTTAGCACAGTGACTTGTGCTAAAATAGTGAGACATAATATATAAGGATGAATTTATCAAAGTCAAATTAATTCAATTAATGTAGGTTCTAGAGGCTGATGGACTCATCCAGGTATAATTAGACATCTATTTTCATAATCTAAGTGGATCTTGGTCCATTTCCAATCCTTTCATTCACCTACATCTAGTCTCATAGCTACACAAACTAGAGAACAGGCTAAGTATGTGTCAGGATCCTACTCCTTAAGAGCACACTTGATTACCGTTGTATAAGCAACTAAACATGGAATTAAACCAGAAGTAATATGTAACTAGAATTCAAAAATAGCATAGAATATGAGAGATAATACAATCTTGTATTAACACTCTTCCAGAAGGAAATACAATGAAGAAATCACACTCTTCCCACACCTCTTGGGCATACAGTAATTCTCCCTCAAGAGTTCTCTCTCTCAACTAATTACAACCACAACTCAATAACCGAGTTGTTCCCTCCGCCAGTCAATAACAATACTACCAGTACACCAAGTACTCAAAGTACTCCAAGTAGATCTCCCTAATCTTGCAACTTGTTGTGTTGTAGATCTCCTTGATCTTGCTACCCCACAGATCTCCTTTGACCTTGCACACACACACACCTACAAACCAACTGATCTTACTTACCATGTAGATCTCCCCTAATCTTGCTACCTAAAAATCAACCTGATCTTATAATTGGAAGGATCTCTTCCTTGTCCTTGAGTCCTTAATTACAATACAGCCCCATGAGTCTCTTAAATAGATCCCATACAAACAATAATTAGACTTCCCAATTACAATAATTAAAAACATAGACTCAAGACTAAAATTAGTCTTTTACATGCAAACTGACTGTTCATCTAAAATTAGACCAGTTCTAGAAGCGCATGCAAATGCACGCACACACAGGTTACCAATGTCGGTTCTTGTCTAACCGATGTCAGCCAACCCCTAACTGATGTTAGTTGCTCTACACACTGAATATGACTGACATCGGTTGATCAGACTGATGTCAATTACTCTGCAACTCAGCAACCTCCTTCATTATCATTAGTGAAGCTTTTAGCTCCACAACCTAACAATCTCCCACTTGGAGATAAATAGCTACACCTGTACCTATACTTGTACATCCTCTAATTTTGTTTCCTGTCTTATATCCCTCTTCAATTTCAATCTTGAAGACCAACAAAATTTGAATGAAGATTCAATTTCTCCTTTGTTCCCAACTTTGTTAACATACCTACAGGGTTCTTATCCATATGGATCCATTCCAGCTTCAACTCACCATCCTCTAATACCTGTCTAATGAAGTGGTACTTAAGTTTTATATATCTGGTTCTTGAATGAAAGGCTGAATCCTTTGCAAAATGAATTGCTCTTTGACTATCACTGTACAATCTACAACTCTCTTGCTCCTTTCCCAACTCTTCCATGAACTGTGTCATCCATATCATTTCCTTGCTAGTCTCTGTGACTGCAACAACCTTTTGCATCTCTAAAATCTAGCTAACCACCATTCCACCAATAGTGAACACATATCCTGTGGTGCTTCTCTTGTCATCCAAGTAAACTGCCATATCCAAATCTACATACCCATGTAGAGAAGTGCTTGACCCTGCATAGCATAAATACCTATTACTAGTCCCTCTCAGATACCTGAGAATCCATTGAACTGATTTTCAGTGCTCCTTTCCTGAATTGGCCACAAACTTGTTGATAACTCCCACTACTTGGGCAATATCAGGTCTATTACACATGTACTTAACCTCATCATGTGATTTGGGACATTGTTATGTGAACTGTCCATCCATAGGTGTGCTAACCGGTTCTGCATCCTGCATATTAAACCTCTCCACTACCTTATTCACAATCATCCTGAGACAACATCAACCTATGATCTTTCCCTATCTCTAGAAATACTCATGCCAAATAATTTCACTACTTCCAAATCCTTCATGGCATACCTCTGAACTAACTTTACCTTTAGCTCAGCAATCTCCTGCATGTGTGACCCTGCAACAAGCATATACACCACATACAATAACAGGATAATGTAGCTAATATTATCCAACCTAGTAAAGTAAACATAATGGTCACATTGACATTGACTAAAGCCATGCTTTGTCATACACCTGTCAAACCTTAAACACTATTGTCCTACAGCCTACTCAAGACCATATAACCTGGCCTTCTGTCTCACTTGTCCATTCTCTCCTTTCTTTAACTTGTAAATCCATTCATCTTTTAGTGCTTTCTTTCCAGCTAGCAACTCTACCAAATCTCCCATTTGGTTCTCTTCCAAAGAATGCATGCCATGCTCCCACTATTTCCTAGATTCTACCTGCTTTGCCTCTTCAAAACTTCCTGGTTCTTGACCATCAGTGAGCAATAAATAGTGTAAAGAAGGGGAATAATGAATTTGAGGTTTACTTACCCTTTTAGTCCTCCATATGGGTGTTTGAGACTCCTTGATAGCTTGTTTTCTACCCATAATCCATTCTGACAGTGACCGATCTCAGTCACCTCTGGCTGATGCTGGTCTGCACTCGACTGATGTCGATTCCACCTGATCACTAATGCCAGTTCCCTGACTAATGTCAGTGTCCACCTAGTCATCGATGTTGATTCCCTGATCGATGTTGGTATCCACCTACCCGACACCATCGACTTTGGTCTACACATGATCGAGGTCGGTACCTGCCTATTCGACATCGGTTCTCACTTGACTGACATCGGTAACTGTGTTTTCTTGTGAGTGATGATTTTTACCCACGAGCTCACTTTAGATCATAACCTTGTCCAAACTACCCTGCTCAAAATTATTCATCCCCTTGAGCTGATCTCTATCCATCATCTTTTTCTTGAAAACCAAGGCTTTCTTGTTCTTGTCAAAAACATCAGATTTCCTCTTCTTACAATAAACTTGATCCTTTCTTATATCATAGCATTATAATCCTCCAATAGAAGCTCCCTTCTTTGTTGACCCAGTTTCAAGAAACCTCACTTTCTTTTGTTGCTTACAGAAATCTCGATCTATGCTTTTCAAATCTGAACTCTTACCATTTGACTTAAGAACATCCATTCCCTTCTTACTCATGTAACCAAGCCTAGAGAGCCACATCTTTGCATCTACATATGAAGTAGATAAACTAGAAGGAGAATCAGTAATACAAGTAGATAGATAAAGAGTACCTACTTTCTTACCTCTTGCTAAAACAAGTGCACCCTTGGAAACTTTCCAAGATTCCACTGTGAGAGTTACTATGCATCCCTCATCACCCAACTTTTCTACAAAAATCAAATTCTGCTTTAGGACTGAGGCATGCATGACCTCCTGTTAGGATGTGGAGCTAAAAGCTTCAATTGGTACAAACATGGAGGAGGTTTCTGAGTTCCAGGGAGACCAGTGTTGGTGGAGTGCAGTGCAAAAGGAAATCGACATTGGCAGGTGTGAGCTGAAGACAACTGGCATCGGTAGGAGGTCGATCGACGTCGGTCACCTCCAGGTAGATAGGGACCGACGTTGATCGCCTGTGGCGGTTCTAAAATTATTTTTTGCATGGATAGTTAGTTTGTTGAACTGAGATTTTGCATGTAAAGGCTAATTATAGTCTTGAGTTGTGTGTCTAATTATTATAATTAAGATAGTCTAAGTATTGTAAGCATGAGATCTATATAATAAACTCATGGGATGTATTGTAAATGAGTGCTAGAGAGTAAGAGAGCTAAATAAGCTCCTTCTGAGAGAAGAGAGCAATGGTGTGTTCCTCTTAGTGCCACAGTACCAAGTGTGGGTGCTGGTTTGGATAATTAGAAGGGTTCTTCGTGTATGTATGATCTTGGTCAGCAGGTGTGCATGGCTTCTTTTGGAGATCTACAATGGTGAGTAAGGTCTAGTGATTTACAGGTAGCAGCAGAGATCAGGAGATTTACTTGGAGTACGGTTGTGTACTTGGTGTACTGGCAGCGTTGTTTCTGACTGGTGGAGGTGAACATCAATTCTGTATTGGAGTTGATTGTTGTGACTGTGAGAGAGAGGGAAGAAGGTCTTGAGGTGTGGCAAGCCTTTGAGGTGGAAGAAGAAGTGGCATCTTCTTTATTGTATTTTCTTCTGAGTGATTATTAATACAATTGTGTATTGTCTCTCATATCTTGTGTTGTTTCATATTTCTAGTTACTTATTGATTCTGGTTAAATTCCATGTTTAGTTGCTAATACAAGAGGTAATCATATGTGATCTAATTGAGGAGCAAGATCCTGACAGTTGGTATCAGGTTGAGCAAGTTGACCAGGTTGGTACCAACTTGAAAAATGGTATCAGAGCGAGGTTGGATGTTCTCAGAGCGAGTTTGACTAACAGATGGCTAAAATCTATTAAGTGTTGTTGATTACAGGTTACTCACAGGGGTTGTTGTTTGAGTGGGAGTATAGCAATGGTAAAACAAGGTAAGCTGAGAATGGAGAAATTTAAACACAGGTGTAACACCATAAGGAGTGTGGTGGGTTGTCTTCAAGTGGGAGCTTGAAGAGGAATACAAGCCAAGATGCAGATTAGACAAAGTACTGGTATAGGTACAGGTGCAGCTGTTTATCTCCAAGTGGGAGATTGTTAGGGTGTGGAAGTAAAAGCTTCACCTTGATGCAAACAAAAGGAGGATGCTGAGTATGTAGTCACCAGCGTTGACAGGCCAAAACTGACGTCAGTCAGGGATCAATGTATAGCAACTGACATCGGTAGGGATCGGCCGGTGTCGGTCACCTCCAGGCAGATAGGGACCGATGTCGGTAGCCTGTGGCGGTTCCAAAATTGTTGTTGACGAATAGTCAGTTAAGTGAATAGGAAATTTGCATGATGAAGATGATTTCAAAGTCTTGAGCTGTAAGTCTAATTATTGTATGCATGAGATCTATATAATAGACTCATGGGCTGTATTATTAAGTGAAGAACTAAGAAGAACTATGTAGAACTTGAAGAGTTCTTCCCATGGTGGAATCAAGTAAGATTCCTCATGTATGTAAGATCAGGTTTGATATGCAGGGTGTTGCAAGATCATGGTGGAGATCTACATGTGATAAGTAAGATCAGGTTGGTCTGTAGGGATGTGTGTATGCGAGGGTCAGAAGAGGATCAGTGGGCGAGCAAGATCAAGGTGACAGCAATACATCAGGAGCAGGATCATGGTGAGATCTACTTGGAGTATCGGTTCGTACTTGATTGTACTGGATGTACAATGAGGTGAATAATAGCTTGTGTTAGCTGTGTGTTGTGACCTATTGAGAGAAGATTACTCAGGTGGGAAGATTATTGGGAGCCCTTGAGGAGGAAGCCTCACAGAGGTGGAAGAAGAGTGTGATCTCTTTATTGTAATTTCCTTTGTAATGAGTTGAATACAATTATGTGTTGCCTCTCATATTCTGTGCTATTTCTCATTGATAGTTATTTGTTCTTCTGGCTATTTCCACATGTTTAAGTTGATTATACATTGGTAATCACGTGTGCTCTTAAATCTGACAAGTTGTGTCAGAGCTTTGGGGAACTTCGGTCCTGTCACCTCCTTCAACACCCATGTGTTGCCCGTCTGTAATTTCAGCTGCACTTTCCCTTTGCCAACCATTTGAAAAGGCTCACCATCCCCTAAATAAATTTTTCTAAAGTCTCCATAGACATAATCATGAAAAATTTCTCTATTTGGGGTTGCATGGAAAGAAGCACCAAAATCTAAAACCCATGACTCTACCTAACTATCCAAAGAAACTATAAGAGCATCCTATGCAACAATACCTGCAACATCTGCTTCTTCATGCTGATCTTCTTTCAACCAACAATCTTTCTTTGCATGTCCTTTCTTTCCACAATTCCAGTAGATTATACTGCCATACCTAGATTTGGATTCACTACCTATCTTTGACCTTGATTTCCCTTGCTCGACCTTCTCTCTTTACTTTCCCCTACATTCAACACTTAAAGCATTACCTGATGATTCCCCTATGCTTTTATTATGAATTTCTTCATTCAAGATTACACTAACAACATCATCAACTTTCAAGATATTTGAAGCAGACGCAGTATTACTTACTGCCATTACCAAGCTATCCCAACTTTCAGGTAAAGAGCATAAGATTAAGAGAGCCTTAATTTCATCATTAAAAACTATTTTGACTAAATTTAACTAGTTTACCAAACCATGGAAATCACTAAGATGACTATATACCGATCCACCTTCCAGCATTTGCAAATTAAATAATTGCTTCATAAGAAATACCTTATTCAAAGCTGAGGGTTTTTCATATAAATTTGCCAAAGATTCTATTAACTCTACCATTGTCTTTGCCTGAGATAAGTTGGAAACCACAGAAGCTGCCAAGGTCAGCCTTATACCTCTTAGAGCCTTTCTATCAAGAACCTTCCATTCTTCATCTTGCATACATGTGGGCTTACTCCCACCCAACAGTAAGTACAAATCTTTCTAATACAGATAATCCTCTATCTGTATCCTCCATAATTGATAATTCTTTCCATTGAATTTCTCCATTCTTAGGGTATTTTCTTCTACCATTGCTTTACTCCCACTCAATCAAAAACCCTTGAGAGTGACCTGTAATCAATAAACACTAACCTGCTCCGAACCATTCTCTGATACCACTTGTCAGTGGTATCACTTAGTGATCCTAGCTCTAATACCAAGCTCTGATGAACCTGTAGCTCTGATACCACTTGTCAAGATCCTACTCCTTAAGAGCACACTTGATTACCTTTGTATAAGCAACTAAACACAAAATTAAACCAAAAGTAATATGTAACTAGAATTCAGAAATAGCACAGAATATGAGAGATAATACAATCTTGTATTAACACTCTTCTAGAAGGAAATACAATGAAGAAGTCACACTCTTCCCACACCTCTTGGGCATACAATAATTCTCCCTCAAGAGTTCTATCTCTCAACCAATTACAACCACAACTCAATAACTAAGTTGTTCCCTCCACCAATCAGTAACAATACTGCCAGTACACTAAGTACTCAAAGTACTCCAAGTAGATCTCCCTGATCTTGCACCTTGTTGTGTTGCAGATCTCCTTGATCTTGCTACCCCATATATCTCATTTGACCTTGCACACACACACACACTTGCAAACCAACTAATCTTACTTACCATGTAGATCTCCCCTGATCTTGCTACCTGCAGATCAACCTAATCTTACAATTGGAAGGATCTCTTCCTTGTCCTTGAGTCCTTTATTACAATATAGCCCCATGGGTCTCTTAAATAGATCCCATACAAACAATAATTAGAATTCCCAATTACAATAATTAGAAATTCAGACTTAAGACTAAAATTAGTCTTTTACATGTAAACTGACTGTTCATCTAAAATTAGACCAATTCTGGAAGCACATGCAAATGCACACACACACAGGTTGCTGACGTCGGTTCTTGTCTGACCGATGTTAACTGACCCCTAACCGATGTCATTTTATCTACATACTAAATATGACTAACGTCAATTGATCAGACCGATGGCGGTTGCTCTGTAACTCAGCAACCTCCTCCATTTGCATCAGTGAAGCTTTTAGCTCCACAACCTAATAGTGTGTACTATCCTTTAGTTATTTCCATTTATAGTAAACTTCAATAGCTCAAGAGTACCTAGTTATAGCATTGAAATTTGTGTATTATGAAAATATAATAGATGGAATCAAATGAAACTCAAAGTGTTTGTAAAGAGGATAGATGATGGATTAGGGTTTCAATGGTTTCCAATGGCTATATGCAACAGTGTGTTAGGAGCCTATAGGGTTTCATAATGGTTGAGGCACAAAAATGGTAGGAACTTCCTTAAAATAGTATTTAAACCAAAGTATGGCATTAGGAGTGTATTAAACTAATGGGAAGTGAGGTTATTGGTCATCCTACAGGGATGTTGTTTGTCATAAGGTTCCTTCAACTTCGGTTTCACCTAAAAGAATTTCTAATCCATATATTATGGAAAAAATAGATGAGATATCAGTAATGGAGATCACTTACCTTGAGGTATCTGATTTAATTTATGCATTTTTAGATTCTTCAATCATTTTTAGTTTTAATGGGTTTTGGCCTCAGTTAGATTAATTACATCATTGGATCCATGATACTTGGACTAGTAAATTTGAATTTGGTTATGTTCTAAATGGTTCTTCATAGATAGGTTTTTAACCCTAAGGATCATAAAAGAGTTTTTAAGGAGGTTCCATGGTTTTGGGATAGAGATGGGATTTTTATAACCCCCTAGTTATTTAAATTTTATCTTTCAACAATGGTGGTGTCCAAAATGTCAGTTTAGGTTTAGCTCCTAAATTTCCCTATTCCCTTCTAGGCCCTCTCAGTTTGTGAAGACATTGGAAACATGCTTGGAAGATTCATATATATGGATAATGAGTGATATAAACAAGGTTTGTATACATATGCTCATATTTGTGTGGTGGTATACCTTAGCAAAGGTCTCCCAGAGAGAATCCAATTGAAGCATAATATCTTCCATTAGATCCAAACTTTAGATTATGAAAATACTACCTTTAGATGTCATTTTTTCCATCAAATCAGCCATCTCTAGGGGTTTTATCCTCTGCAGGGAAGCCGGAAAATAAAAAATACCAATATTTTAATCCTAAAGGTTGGTAGTCGCATGACCACCCTCTTTCAAACAAATCTAGATATGCCACATAGAAGAAAGAAGATACAAAATGTATTGAAGAAATGGTTGTGATAGATTCTACTTACAAAAGGGAATCTACAGATAATACTACAAGTGGAATAATAAAGAGATCACATGAATCTGACACCTATGAATCTGATAAATATCAACCCCCTTTTGAGCCACAACATACTCTTGTGCTTCCAATGGTTATTGCTAACCAGAAGGATATTAATAGTCCAAAGGGTTGGATAGAGGTTCAAATGAAAAAGGGAAAAAAAGGTCATATTTATTTATGGAACTTGTCCATTTATGATTTTTATACACCTCTAGTTTATTCTTGATTGGTTCGTCTCATTTTTTATTTCCCTCTCAATACTTATATTGCTTGATATGGTTTGAATTTAAGGGTGTGACTTTTCCACCCATCTTTTTTGTATGACTAGCATTGTATTTTATCTCATTTTATTAATAAAAGTTCGCTTTTCAATCAAAAAACAATCATGTATTATTATAATACATTTTAAAATCAAAACATTCAAATTTAATTCTTTTTTAGATAATTAAATAAAAATTAAGGTAAAATATATTGGTGGACCCATTCCTTATAATGAGAATGTTCAACCCTAAGTTTCCCCTTAGGATTTCATATTTATGTATTCAAACCTAATTTTTAAACATGATTTATGAATTCCCCTCATTTGACACAAATCATTCATGGCAATAATGGATATACATAGTTTATATTTTATAACTCAAGCTATGATTATAATTGTTACATGTTATTTTTCTTTAATATGCAAAATCATTAACACTTATGTAATAAAAAGGGTCAAATCATTGCATAATAATACTAACACTGAAAGTGATGATGAAAAATATTTAATCCAAACTATTTCATTTTACTACTAGATGTTAAATGGCATGCATGACTCTCTTTGTTCTTCCTCCCCTTAGACCTCAAGTTTGTCATAACTACTATCCTGTTGAAAGTTGTCACTGATGTCATGTGTTTGTGTACTATCATTGATGTCAAGAAGGATCATTAAGGTGAGACTTGTCTTTGATGTCATATTCTTGAGTTTATGATGTCAAATAAATTTTTAGGTCAAGTTTTGGTTCACAAGAAGGTGGATATGGTCATTGGTATGAGGTTGATTGTTTGAGCTTGCTCTTGTAGCTTTGATTGATCCAATGGAGTGTCTTGTGAAGCATAGTGAGGTATGGTGAAATGAGTGAATATAGGTCTATGTATTTTTTTGAGTTAGTGTAATTTTCATGTCTTTGGTAAATATATTTAGAGCTTCATGAGTTTAAAGAGAGAGATTGTATTCATGTCTTGTGTGTTCAAGAAGGCTAGTTCAGTCTTGGGTAGTAACCTATATGGTTTAAGGAGACTTGGTCAAATAAGAATTATGGGAGATGTTTTGGATCCTATATAATATTTATAGAAGTTATTATTAAGTTTAAAAGGTGTCTTAAATATCTCAAAGTGGTATAGTGCCCAGTAGGTTTGTTTGATAGACTAGTTCTTAAGCATGGATATGGCTTGTAGAGGCATGATGGTGGTGATATGAATGTGTATGAGATTGAAGTTATTAAATTTAGTTTTAAATAATTTTATAAATGTGTTGATTCAGTCACATGACTCTCAGAGTCATCAAAATGGGTAAGTTCTTCTTTAGTGGTCTTCTTAGGGACCTAATCTTAAGACCCTATGTGGCTAAATCAGGTATCATGAGCAGTCTGAGGCTTGTGAGAAGAATATTGGTAGTGTGTGATAATGGAATGATTTTTTATGACATGATTATGAGTATTTTAAATTATTAAAATAGGTTTTAAGGTGTTTTTAATGTATAAGTGTGGCTTATAGGTATAGGCCTAGTGTGCAAAGAGACCTAGTGTGGTATAATGAGGGGTTAAGTTTAGTTTCCAAGGTAATAGATCTCATGTGAGATTTTAAAAATGTGTGATAGGTTTTTTCAATAGTTATCATGAATTTTTAGGTCTTGTATTGAACTAAAAATAATAAAAAGTGAAGTTAAGGTCTCTCGAGTGCTAGAATGAGGTCTTACAAACCCGAGAAGTTTTTTCTTATGCTCGTTGGCATGTGAAACCTATGATTGGGGTCATAATTATTTCATGGTCATTTTTTAAGGTTTCTAAGTTTTTTTTCCTATCATTTTTTTTGTATTTTAAGGGAAATCCTTTATGAATGATTGTTAAGAGTATAAACAGGTTTTTAGTGCTTTGAAACCCTAATAGTGACCTGATATGGAAGATGTGATTCAAAAGTGATCAGAATGACTTGGAAAGATAAGTTTTATGATTTTATCTTAGATTAAACTATCTCAATCACCTTCATGTGTAACTTTTTAGATAGAGGAGAGATAAAATGATTAGTTACAGGCATATTTGTAAAGAGTTTTATGTAATTCTCAAAAGTGCATTTACTAAAAGAAGTGAATGGATGGAGGGATAAGTTAAAGAATCCTAATTTATTTCCATGAAGGTTTTAATATAATATCTATCCTTTTTTTAAATATATTTTTTCATTCTATTTATCCAATCGCTAATTGGTTATATAATGCAAAATGTGTGTTTCAAAAATCATTACTATTGAAGGCCTTTGTAGGGTAGACCGTTGTTCCTAAGTGATTGAAGATGTTGTATAGGATGTGTGTGTCTTATTCATTCCTTGAAGAGATATTTAAATTCATTTTAATATTTTGAGATTTTAGTCACAAATTTGACTTATCTAGCTATGTAAGGACTATGAGAGAGAAGGTCAACAGATTAGTTTATAATGTAGAGATGGATTATAAAGATGGTTATATCAAGCATTAGTAAAGAAAACCAGGAAAAATACATAAATAACTAACAATCTAATCTAACATATTCATATGGGGTGTGTAAATTATAATTAAGATCAAATGAAATAAATCACATACATATTACCTTCCCAAGAGATTCCCATCACACAAATGCGGCTTAAAACATGATTTTCCCCTCGATTGCAAAAGTCTTCAACAATGATGAATGCAAAGTTTTGTCATCATCTCAAGAATAGAAACTAAACTAGGCTCATAATATGAAAATTAGAGTTATGACTATCTTGAATCTATCTTATTTCAAATTAAGCATAATAAACTACACAATTAAATGAATTGTGGAGAGAATTCTAAATAATAAGTTTACACAAATGAAGCTTAATCAAAGTGGTTTTGGCCTTCCTATTTATAGATTTTTGAGATTGACTAGAATCAAACATGACCATCCATCTTGAGATCAAGATGTGTAGGCATGAATTAATCCAATTATGTAAATAATATCCATAAATACCCTCATAAATATTTATAAGGAAGGGGCATTAAAGAGGCATGAGAGGCCATAATCCTAATATTTGTTGCATTTATGGCTTATGGATGCCACCCCATAAATTATGTCATTTGATGAAATAGTTAATAGGAATCAATTTCCAATAAATAAATATTCAATAAATTCCATGGAATTCCTATTTAATCTCATAATTTGGTTTAATTTTCCTAAGATTAATCAATTCTTATATAATTCTTTGGAAATTGGTTACACTCAATTAATCAAACTAGTCAGAATATCATATTACTAGGTCATAATTTGACTAGAGAGTAATTATAATGTGATGTTAGTTACATATGTACCAATATGCCATTTAGGATGTTGTCGACACAAAATAATACATGCACATGTCTTGTGCCTCCGAATTATAAAAAAAGAGTGATCCAGAGCACCAAAATGCATTTTCATCATTTTGACTTGAAATGATTTAGGAAAAGTTAATAATCACATAAAATGCATTTCCATATTTAGGGATACATTAGCCTAAATTATCACTTGTATATGACAAGTTCAAACCATTTAGCATGTTTAAGTGTTTTTGACCCAAATTGTGCATTTTCACAAATTTTGAGTAAGATTGACAATTTCAACACAATAGTGTTAGGAATTGATGTCTACATTTTGCCCCTATTTGAGAAGGCATAATGATACATTCAAGAGAAGAAACCTCTTTTCAAATAAAATATTTTTCAAGAATAAATTAGAAGGAAATGACCCATGATGCCCCCTCAAGAGGACACATTAGGATGAAAGAGAAGGATGGATTCTCGAAAAGAGAGAGAAAGTGATATTAACCCATAGAATAGATTAAATCTAGACAAGTTAATTATTTCATGTGTTGATTCCATCAATGATCAAAAAAAATTATAATATAATGGGCCCTAAGGATGGGGGCAATGGGAAAGATATGATCCAAAAATATAAGTGACACACTTTGAAGACACCCAAAGCTATGGTGCAAGTTGCATGCTTACAAAATGATCAATCCTGAGGTAAGTTGCAAACTAAAATATTGCCAGAATGAGGGTAAAAATACATAGATATTGGAATTATAATAAATAGGATAGAATTTCTCTAGATAAAGGAAATAATAATGTGCTCTATTAGAGTATATTTGATTAGTTGATAAAACAATTTTACCCCGATAGGGTTAATTTTGATTAATGATAATTAATTGGGTCTTAGTAAGACTGATTTAGATTTGTGACTAATTCAAATGGTGTTCCCTTGTAGGAAAAACTAGAAAGCAATAGCTCAAGTATATAAGCTATTAAATATATTAAAGATGAGTGGGTGTAAACATAGATGCAAAGGTTTAATGGTTGAAAAAACCATAGAAAACTAGGCCTACAAGGATGCACAAAGTGATGAAAGATATGGAAAGAAGAATGAAGATGGCCAAGATGAATTAAAATATGTCATGTATCCAAGTATTGCCTACATAGTCTAAATGGACCTCAAGCCAATGTAGTTTACCCAAAAGTGGGATAGAATGAAATGAGTGAAGAGAACTGACCATTGTTTGATTAGATTCATGATGTATGCCAAGAGATGTATGTCTTTCATAGATTTAGGTGTGAGATAAGCCATTAATACCTAGTTTCATTGGTGCATAAGAGAGATGATCATTAGATTTGTATTGAATTTGAGACTTGGATCAAAAGCACATAGTTCTTACTATAATAAAATAAAATTATGCATCATAAGTAGGAAGAACTTATAATGACATGGCATTTCAATTACGCTGAGCCAATTCAAATGTGAATACTTATAGCTAAGGATAATCATAAAAACTACCATTACCTGAGTTACAACTATTTACATTTAAATAAAAATAAATAAAGATAAAAATAAAAATAATACATAAATGTACCTAACTTAAAATCAAGATATGGCTAATCAAGATTTAAGTAGGAACAAGAATTTACAAAAACAAAGCAAAAACAACTTAATAAACAACATGAAAACATGATATGAAGAATCCAAATCCATGTGTACTATCAATATGCTCTAGAAAGAATAAAACAAAATAATAAGACCAAATAATAACTCAAAATACCAAACAAAATAAACAATAACAAAAAGATAAACAAACACGCACAAAACTTGAAAGCAAAAGAAAGCATCCCAATAATAGATTTGCCCCAATATGGTGAATTGAGGATGATTAACTAGGATTTAGATAGGACAAATATTTTTAGATTTTAAAATTTTATGAATGTTTTTGGAAATTTTGAAGTATCTCAACTCTATTGATAATTAAGAGACATAGAATGGTATAACTCAAAAAAAGGCAAGAGTTTTGTAAAGAGTGTTTATGAAATAGTGAGACCACGCCAACTTAAAATGATCGTAAGACAAAAAGCGTGTATGAAAATAGGGGAATGTGGTGACCTCAACATGAATCAATCATAACCTACTTTATCCCATTAGGACCTTAAGTCATAGTAGTTCTACCAACACAAAAGGTGATGAAAAATTGACCAGGTTACAAGAAGTTTGCAAATAAAGGCAAACAATAAGGTAAATGATAATAGTACTGACCAAGTTATGAAATAAGGCATGATAAAAAGGTTTTGTACCTAGTTTTATTTAATGTAGTTATAATTAAGAAATAACATCATAATTTTGATTTGCCCAAAGGTGATTATAATCAAGGGTACCAAATACAATATTGATTTGCCCATAAGTAGTTATAATCAGTTATACCAAGTAAGAAGATAGATGAAAGATAACATTCTGATAAAATGTCACACTACTTCCATAGACTATCATTCATCATGGAATTATAAAACTATTAAAACTATATCATAATCCTCTCACAGAAAGTGTGAGAAGAATCACAAGAACTAATGATCAAAACGGGGTAAGCAAGATGACTAAAAACAAACCTTGGTCAATAGTAAAGACATGGTATAATAAAATGGTACATGTTATAAAGAAAATAATAAGATGACACTTGGCTATAATGGCAAAAAAATTTCCCCCAAGTGATAATTGACTTAGTTTGCTTATAAAATGGTTAGAGTATGGCTTAGGTTGTTTGTAAAATGGAGAGAGTACTTAAACTTCCAAATTGTTTGCAAAATGGTCAGAGCATTTAAACTTAAAAATTTCTCACAAAATGGTGAGAGCATAGTGAAAGTGACTGAGCTGTCCTCAATAGAAATTGATCATTACCTACATATTCCTAAAGGGCCTCAAATCAAAGTAGTTCAAACAATGAGACAAATGGAACATAATGGTATAAGATGCCTAAAATGAAACAGTCTATAGGGTGGTCCCCAAGGAAAATGGAAAATGGAAAATAGAAAATGGTTCCACTACTCCTGTTGATGTGGAGATGCACATCCTAGTCAACATGTGAGACAACTAGAATAATCAATCATAGAAATTACTACCCAACACCTCATCTAAATAATTACTCTATCAAGAACCTACAGTAGATTTGAATTCCAATAATGTTATTGTGATCCTCATTGGTCATTGATTCTTCTTCCTTCAAATGTCAAGACAAGATATCTTTGTAGCCTCTATAAAGGAAAGTGTTTTCAAAGATGTTAAATAATGTTAGTCAAAGGATAAATGGTATAAGTGAGTAATGAAATTGTGGATGATAATGGAATGTATAATGATTGTGTAACAAATAGAGATTGGGACTTCCAGGCACACACAATGTTGTTGATTCTAGATTTCACAAAATTGTGGTTATGGAAACGCTGAAGACTTTTAAATATGCTCTTGATAAGACTGCTAGAATTTTTATTTATTTATTCTTAAGAGTAGCTACCATTTTGTTAGGTTGTAGATAAGTAGTTGTATTTATTTGATCTTTGATTTTGTCATCAAGCAGTGAAGAAATTTTATGCTTAGTTATTGGTACCTCAAAGAGGTTTTCACCAATGAATTTGTCTTGATTATCCCATAATGCCTCTAAGAATTTTTCCCTAAATGATGTTACCAATTGAATTTGATTGTCTTTTAGCACCTTTGAAAAGTTTTCACTAAAAGATGTTGAGTTTTATCTTTAATTATCCCCTAGTTCCTTTGAAAAGGTTTCACTAGGATTTTGTTCTTCTAAATGAATGAATGTGGTCTTGGTTCCCCTAATAATTTTCCCCTGATATGTCACCATAGATGTAGTTCAACAAAGTATGATTTTATTGATCCCAATTGATGCTTGTGGGAGGTAGAATGTAATTATAATGGCTATGTTGGATGGTGATAATGGGATGATGAAAGGTAGTAAAAGCCTCATAGAATATACTAAGAAAACCTGTGTCGATTCTAAAGTAATCATCTTCAAAAACTATATAATGATCATAAATATATTCAAATTGACCTACAAGGCAAGTGTAACCAATGTTGTAATAACCATAAATATAATCTAATTCTAAAGTGGATTCTGAGTCAAGGGACTCTAAATTCGATGTTGAGGCTGATAGTGATTTTACTTTTGATGCTAAATTTGATGTTAATTTAGAAAGGGAACCTAACTAGTTTTGTTTCTTCATCTGATATGGTTGTTTCTATAATTATGTGTTATTGATTGCTAAATGTTAGAAAAATAATGACCTATGGTGGCATAATGGGCTTTGTAAAAATTGATTCATGTAGGAAGGGTTCAACATATACTAAATCATCTAGGTGAAGCCCCTCAAATAGAGGGAACTGCTCGAGGGATTCCTTGATAGAAACTTATCTATTAAAAGGAGATGCCTTAATGAGTGTAAAAAGATCAAGGGATAACTTTACAAAGACTGGCTTATCAAAGATATGGGTCTCTTTAAAATTAGGTAAAATATAAATAGGTGATTCATCATAGGTTGACTTGTCACAAATGGGTGTTTCAATAATAACATTGTGATCTTGGTTAACAATTGCTTTTAAAATATCAACTTTGAACACATTTTGGTCCTCATAAGATGGTTCTTGAATAGGTAATGGTTCTTGTTGAGGCTCAAAGATCAGCACATAATTTCTAAAGTGGGGAATAATTTTTTTAGGGTGAACAATGGTTTGTGGTTCAATAATGAGATCTCCAAAATTTAAAATATCAAATAAGGGATCAATAAATACTAGTTCGTCAAAGTGATGCTCTTCAACAATAGGTTTAATAAACACTGGAAATGGGCCAAGAATTATAGTGATAAGACATTACATAGTTTGGTTACTCACAAAAACTAAAAGAGGTCCTAAAATGATAACCTTCACATGTTGTATATCTTGATCATTCACATAATCCTAAAGGGGATAGCCTAAAATGGTAACCTTTGCACATTATAGAGCTTGATCACTTTCACAAGTTGAAGAGGGATAACCTCAAATGGTAACATTCAATCATGGTACACAAATTAAAGGAGGATATCCTAAAATGGTAACCTTCAAGTGTGGCACGTAAATAGAAGGGGAAGGATAGGTATGACATACAAAAATTGGCATGGATTAGATTGGTGTTCAAAGTCTAGGCCTAAAGAAAGTGACATCCCCAAACAAGATAGAATGCTCATGTCCACCATAAAAATGCTCATCCTCACAACTAGGGCCACAAAATACCCCATTATGAGTATACCTTAGCATCATGATTAAAATATTATTCTCTATGTTTTTTAAGATTTGGAAAATGTTTTGCAAACATTAACAAGGTATGTTTGATTTTTTATAAATAAGTGACATTGTAAAAAGAGACTGTAATAAAGAGAAGGTGGCATAGTACCACACAATTAAAAGAATGCATTCATAAAATTACTGTCTTGGGTAGGGTTGAAATTATATAAATTAAAATAGGGTATGATAACTCAAAAACCTAAGTGTAAACTAGTACACCAAACTTAGGTTTAGAGATACGTCAATACTGTAAAATCTAGTTAAACTTTGATGAGTTGCTACTATAAAATTAGAAGAAATCCCTTTGGAATAGGAAGGTGACAATGCGAACTAAGAAATTCAAGATGTGAAAACATACAAAAATTCCTAAGTATAAAACTAATACCATACAAGCAGTATAATGCCACCATATGGTAATAGGAGGTAGAATAAAATGTGTTCTAGAACTTAGAGTGTGAGTGATACACTAGATGACGTAAATTCACAATGATCAAATGATAATGAGTCTATAAATGAGCTTCAATCCAAATGGTAAATTGAATCTAAGTTAACTCAAACCAAGTGCAAATGGTAAGACCAATTACACATTTGCTTATAGCTTAGAAAGGTGCAATTTTGAATTTGAGTTATTAATGAAGGACTTAAAGATTTTGTAAAATGGTTTAGACTCAAATGGGTAGCATAAATACATTATTTAGATAATACATAATGTTTAAGATGAATATTTGAACAAAGCAAAGATGATTTGGGTTTGACTAGTGTAATGCCTCTTTATTCAAGAAATGGTGGACAACAAATGTGTTTGGTTATGATGTGTTTTATTCACAAACAAGTTTTAAACTCAAACAATGACCAAGTAAATAAAAATACCAAAACACAACTAAGTAAATCATCCTACGCCCTAAACTGACAAGGTTGCTTCATATTATTAAAATCCATCTATATGCATGCGCTTGGGAGGATTTTAATTGTTAATCCAAAAATAAAATCATATGAAGTAGTAGGGTTTTTACACCCCCCCCCCTTCTCCCAAGATATTTTACACTAACATGGACCTTTGGGTTACTTACCCTACATCATCAATATGTCTATGGCAAGTGGGATTATTCTAAAACTTAAATTTTTGATTGTCTAGATGGTCCTAAGCATGGTTAATGCTAGAGATGCCTCACATCAATTGAGTTTATACTAATTAACTTACTATGCAAGGGTCTATTCCTTTATATAGTGATTCCATTTATGTATTGCTTAGTGGAATCCCTTGGTTAACCAGACTTGACTCAATTTTTTATTATGAAAGGAGAGGTTAGCCACTCAACCCCCTAGCTCTCACAGTATATGTACCCTGATTTATATACCCATGGAGTAGGGCTGGAATAATTCTGGGAGATGAAGCCCCAAGTCAAATCTTTCTTAAAGAAATCATGAAGAGGTTATGAACTCCCCTTCACAATCCAAATTGCATAAAATAAATGATATAAGTGAAAAGAGTTTAGAGGTTATTTTTAGATCACCCAAACCATACAGGTTTTGGGGAGAGCCTAGATAAATTTATTTTCACCATTTGGACAAAGGAACAATCGCAATGAAAAGGTACTTTTGGTCACCTGAATTCCCTAAAAAGGATGGAGGGAGGGCATACACGTACTCTTCATTTTTTTTTGAAGAACAAAAAAGCAATAGATGATTTAGCATAAAACAACACTCTTTTGAAAACTTGAAATTTAAATGAATGTTAGTTTTAAGAACCATATTGAGATGTTGAGTTAAATTCTTGTCCCCTTGGCGTTAGTTTGCAAAAACTTTGAAAAACTTCACAAAATAATTAAAAAAACCATCTAAGTTCCTTTTAAATGCCAAAGGGAAGTTTCAAGATTTAAATCATGCCCAAATTTTGATCACTCTTCCATGTGGGTCATGCAAGGTTAGAGAGTTCCCCCTGCTTTGTAGCATAATTGATAATGAAACAAGCAATTTGAAAAACTTACTCTCGGGTTCTCTATTTTTAAAACACAAAGACCAATTTCAGTCAGTAATGACCAATACTGGTTGCATTAATACTGATTTCAATTGAAAATGACTGATAATTATCACATATGAACCCTTAAGCAAAAAAATATCTTGACAAAAACTTTTGTTAGCCTAAGTTAAAATAAAATCTCCAAAAGAAAATTTTGGATCATAGAATAAATTTTTAGATAGAGACTTATAAACCAAAATAACAAATTATAATTTTGAGAAAATCTTTAAAACCCAAACTTTTAACCATGTTTTTCCTTGCAACCTAATCGATGTCAATTATCCATGAACAATGCTAGTTACATAAAACTGACGTCGGACACTATGTGACCTATGTGTCAATAAAAAAAAGTCAAAAACATGGGAAAATAATGCTAAAAACTTAATTTTAAGGATTTTTAAACACTTTTTAGCTTATTTACAAATGCTAAAGTGTCTTCCTTGCTTGAATGGGTTGAGTACTCCCATCAGACGTGCCAATATGTAGAGATGGATTAAAAATATGGTTAGATCAAGCATTAGTTAAGAAAACCAAGAAAAATGCATAAATAACTAACAAGCTAAGCCAACCTATTCAAATGAGGTGTGAAAATGACAATTAAGATCAAAATAAAGAAAACACATACATATTACCTTCCCAATAGCTTCTCATCACACAAATGCAGCTTAAAACATTATTTTCCCCTTGATTTGATGCTCAAGTCTTCAACAATGATGAATGAAAAGATCCTCCATCATCTCAAGAATACCAACTAAACTAGGCTCATGATATGAAAATCAATGGTTATGCCTATCTTGAATCTATCCTATTAAAAATTAAGTGTAATAAACTACACAAACAAATGAATTGTGGAGAGAATTATGCATAATAGGTTTACACAAATGAAGCTTAATCAAAGTGGTTTTGGCCCTCCTATTTATAGATTTTTGAGATTGATTAGAATAAACCATGATCATCCATCTTGAGATCAAGATGTGTGGCCATGAATTAATCCAATTTTTTAAATGATATCCATAAATACCCTCATAAATATTTGGAAGGAAAGGGCATTAAAGAGACATGGGAGGCCATAATCCTGATATTTGTTGCATTTATGGCTTATGGATGCCACCCCATAAATTATATCATTTGATGATACAATTAATAGGAATAAATTTCCAATAAATAAATATTCCATAAATTCCATGGAATTCTTACTTAATCTCATAATTTGGTTTAATTTTCCTAAGTAATATTAATCAATTCTTATGTAATTCTTTAGAAATTGGTTACACTCAATTAATCAAACTAGTCAAAGTATCATATTACTAGGTAATAATTTGACTGAAGAGTAATTATAATGTGATGTTAGTTACATATGTAAAAATATGAAATTTAGTATTTTTTTGGCACAAAATAATACATGCACATGTTGTGTGCCTCCGAATTAGAAGAAAAGAGTGATCCAGAGCACCAAAATGTGTTGTTATCATTTTAAATCAAAATGATTTCAGAAAAGTTAGTAATTACATAAAATGTATTTCCCTATTTATGGATAAATTATCCTAAATAATCACTTCTATATGACAATATCAAACCATTTAACACGTTTAAGTGATTTTTGACACAAATTGTGCATTTTCACAAATTTTGAGTAAGATTGATAATTTCAACACAATGGTGTTAGGAATTAGATGTTTACATGTAAGACCAATATTTGACACTATAAATTGTGATATATATATTTTACTATGTTATATAGGTCACATATTAACTATTTATGTGCATAATTAGTCTTGAAAGTGTCCTTATAGGAGTTGAAAACAACGTTCATCATGATTGTGTTGTCAAGCATGTTGGTAGTTCTACGGAGTCATTTAACAAAGATGAGTTTGAGGTTATTTTCATAGATTTAAATAATATAATTCATATTAATATGTTTTTAAGGTATATAAGGTTCATATTATTTCATTTATAATCATGAAATGTCCTTGTATAGATGTTGGTGGTTAATTGTTCATGACTAGGTTTTTGAGCAAATTGGCAGTTTTGAATATGCTTTTTGATGAGGTGTTCTTGAGTCTTTAGAGCTTGATAGATGATTTATAATGGAATTTTTGATAACCATAAGGTCATTAAGTTTCCATAAATATGTTTTTTTTTCCTATAATGTGCTTTTATATGTTGTATGAGTTTCATCTTTGAAGATAGTGTTTTTGAGGTAATTAGGCCTAATAGGTCTTTAAGGCCTATTTGTGTGTTTAAAGTGTGAGCAAAGTATTTGTGACTTATTGATCATAGATGAGGTTGATTTAGATTTATAGATAAGTTTTTTAAAGTATTTATTTCATTGTTTAGGTCCATCTATACCATATAGGTTCAAGTTATTATATGGAGAGGATAGACCTAATGTATTAGGTCTCTATAAGGCCTAAAAGAAGAATGAGGTCTAAATGTGTTTTGACAACCTAAAAGTGATTTATATTTGATTGAGCACTATGTGTAACTTATCCTAATACATTTTTTTTTATTTACCCTTGTGGATTATTGTTTTTTCCTACTAAGAGTGTGAGTGATCTAGTGGTTTGTGTAAGAACAAGGCCTAATAGGCCTATTTATAACTTTTATGTTTTTTGGTTTTTAAAGTGAATGAAATAGAAGGTTGCTAAGGAGTGAGAGGTATTAGAGACCATATGAATAATGTATTGAATATGTCATGAAGGTCTAATAGTGTTTTTTTAGGTGATGAGAACATCATATTACAATATATGAGGGTTATTTGAGCGAAGTAGAAGAAGGGTATATTTTATTGTTTAAAGACGTAGTTTGAGTGGGTTAAAGGACTGAGATATTAGTGATGTGTTATTGATATGATTATATGTCTTAATGTGTTGATAAGTATTTATTTATCAGTGGTGTGTTCCTAATATACTTAGAGGATAAGAGATTAGAAGATAGAGAAGAGCAAAGAGTTCATCATCAGTTGTGAAAGGGCAACAAGAGCAAGGTGGACAGTTTTAGAGTGTTGATTGAGTGGGTGCTTGATCAAAAAGGGGGTTTTATTATCATATCAAGTTGGTTATTGATAAATTTTAGGGTTTGGTGTTCCTTTTTGGGTTGGTTCTTAACTAAACTTGATTCATGGTCTTATAGCAAAAGTTATCTAAGCTATGTTTTACTGGATTTTTTTCCCACAAGGGTTTCCCACATAGCTCCTATGTTCATGTGATGTTTTATTATGTTTCATGCTCTATATGAGTATGATTTAATTTATGATGTTACTATATCATTTGATATTACTTGGATGGTTAATGTTCATTTTACGGATGACTAATTATCATAATCCAAGAAAAGGAAATTGTTTAAGGGTACTGATTCACCCCCCCTCTCAGTGGTTGTGCTTCCAATAATTGGTATCAGAGTAGTTCCTTTAAAGTATACCTAAGAAATTAAATGATATTATAATAATCATAGGTATGTCTAATTTTCAATTTCAAATAGATACTTTTTAGTGTGATGATGGTAACAATGAAGAACATTTCATAGCACAAGATAAGTATGTAAGAGAATTTATGAAGAAACTTGGAGGCCAGCTAATGTCATCTAAGTTTTGTGTTAATAATTTTTCTAATGATGATGACTATGATCAAGTTGTCAATGGAGTTATACTCTTTGCTAGAGAGTCATATTATTCAAAGGAAGAAGATATCATGTGCTATGAAGAAGTTTTCTATGGCATTGAAGAAGGAGAAGTTGAAGTGGATCTTAAAGTTGAGCTCTTCAGTGCCCTAGAGGATTTGAAGCATCAAAATAATAGGAAGAATGAATTGAGATATATGGTCAAGGATCTCAAGGAATAGGTGTTTATCTTGAAGAGTGATATGGTCAAAGAAACCAAAAGAGATGAGATGACTATTCAGGATTTTAAGGATCAGTTAGGGGTTACTAACACAAATTTTAGATCAAAAGAGGTTGAGTTTGACTAGTTGAAGATAGAAATATATTCCATGAAGGTTGAGCATGAGAAGATCATAGTTATGATGATCAAGGTTGAGAAGAAGAGTACGGAATCAGATCAAGTCAAGTACTCCAACATGAAATTTGACAAAAAGAGACCTATCAAGTAACCCAATGTAATAAGGTATGCAAATTAATTTAATGGTTATTATTTCTTATGTAGCTAGTTTGGCCATAGAGAAAGAGAGTGTAGAGTAGTCTCAAGAGATGAGTTTTCTTAAAACCATGGGAGGAGGATAAATCATTCAAAAGGTAAGGATAGTGGTGTTATTTTCTACAGTTGTCAAAATGTAGGACACATTTCAAGATTCTATCCTAAGAGTGTTATAAGGCCCTCAAGTCATATCAAAGCATATATAGCTCCTAGATTGCATGATAAGAGACAAACCAAGGTATGGATACATAAGACACTTATGTCTAATCAATATAAACCCAAGAGTCAAGATAGTTTGTTTGTTGTGGTAGAGAAAGAATCAGTTGTAAAGGTATGTCAAGAACATTTGTTATCTGATGTTATGATTAAATAGTAAAAGAGAAGAAGAAATATGATAAAATAGTCAAGCTAAATGCTTCAGTCAATCCTAAGAGGATTCTAATAAGGTACTATGAGTCTTATGATTGTAATATGGATGAGAAAAGTGGATTGGAGATCTGGGAATATCTTGAGTTCATGGTGTTTTGAGAGCCCTATAGAATGGGGTGTCTTTGTTATGCTTCATGGAGACATTCTTCAGTCAATTGAAGCTTCTAGTGGGAGTTGATCAAGTGTCTTATCTTCTCCAAGAGTTGTGTTTTTACCAAATAAGGTTTTGTTTTGAGAAGATTTCATGGTTTTTATGTTACAATTCTATATGTATTGAGCAGTTATGTATGCCAAGAAGCTATGAAGAATCATGGAGACTAGTTGAAGTTATTGTCTATAGCTACAGAATGGTGAAAGATATGAGTTTAACATCAGAGTTTTGAGGTCAAAGTGATAACAATTGGTAAATGAGATGTTTCTAAGTTCCATGTTGAGAGGTAAGCACAAGTCTATTTTATGTTGGTTGCTAAGTTTTTATCTATGTTAAAATTTGGTATCAAGATACATGACTTATGTTGAAGATGGTTTGAAGAATTATATTGATTCATATGGTGAGCTTAAATTATGAAGAATGGAAATTTATTCAATTGGTGTCAAGGAAAGTTGTTTTAAATGTCTCTTTTCCATTAGTATCAAAGAGGAAGGCTAGTTCTAAGGGAGATTAATCAGTTTGAGAGAAGAATTTGTTTGACATCAAGAGCCTAGTTTTTGAATTTTATTTTAGTTGATGTCAGGTGTATGATGGCTTAGTAAGTGATCTTATGATCTGAGTTATTTTAAGTTAGCTTGTTGAGAGAGGTCATGTGTTTCATAAGTTCTAATGGATCAGATTAGGTGGTGGAGTGCCAAGAAGGTATGTTGTAGTCCTAAAGACAAGTTGAATATTGTCAAGAGCTTGATTCATATCAATCATCTCAAGATGAATGTTCTTATTTCTGAGGTCCTTTGAAGAAGGCAATCATAGTCTTAGGGGGATATCTATGTTGAAGAGTTGTTGACTTCAATAGATATGAGCTTAAGGTGAGTTTTTTTAGCATCTCATTGGTAATTGTTGTATACAGGTCCAAAGATCTATTATTAGCTTGTTGGTATTACAAAGAGGGATAAATTTTGGTTGTAGAAGACCCTTTATCATTAATGTCAAAGGAGGATAAATTTATTGATGGTTAAATTTCTTATGGGAGAAAGTTCTTGATAAAATTGTTTAATTTGAGAGAGAATCAGCCTGGTGAGAGTAGTGTAGTTTGAGAATGATTGGTTTATTTATCATTTATGATCAATGTGGTTTTACATCAATAACAAAGCAAGAGATTGTTGAAAGTTGTCATTGATGTCATGTGTTTGTGTAATATCATTGATGTCAACAAGGATCAGTAAGGTTAGAGTTTCCTTTGACGTCATATGCCTGAGGTCATTGATGTCAAAGGAAGTTTGAGGTCAAGTGTTGGTTCACAAGAAGGTGGTTATGGTCATTGGTATGAGGTTGACTGTTTGAGCTTGTTAGTGTGGCTTTGAGTGATCCAATGGAGTGTCTTATGAAACATAGGTAGGTATGGTGAAATGATTGAATATAAGTTTTTGGAGTTTTTTGAGGTAGTGTAAGTTTCATGTCTTTATAAAATATCTTCAGAGCTTCATGAGTTCAGAGAGAGAGAGAGAGAGAGATTGTATTCATGTCTTGTGTGTTCAAAAAGGCTATTTCAGTCTTGGGTAGTGACCTATATGGTTTAAAGATACTTGGTAAAAGGAGAATGATGGGATATGTTTTGGATCCTATCTAAAATGTCTGGAGCTAAGTAGTAATCTTTAAAAGGTGCCTTGAAGATCTCAAAGTGGTATAGTGCCTAGTAGGTCTATTTGATAGACTAGATCTTAAGCATATATATGACTTGTAGAGGCATAATATTAGTGATATGGATGTGTATGAGATTTAATTTGTGAAATTTAGTGTTATATCATGTGATAAAGTTGTTGAGTCACTCACATGACTCTCAGAGTGATCCAAAGGGGTAAGTTCTTCTTTAGTGGTCTTCTCATGGACCTAGTCTTAAGACCCTAGGTGGTATAATAAGCTATCATGAGTAGTCTAAGGATTATGAGAATAACATTGGTAGTGTGTGATCATAGTATGAGGTTTTATGAAATGATTATGAGGTGTTGAGAGTAGTGAAATAGGTTTTTATGTATGTTTAATGTCTAAGTGAGGCTTACAAGTATAGGTGTACTGTGTAAATAAACCTAGTGTGGCTTAATGAGGGGTCAAGTTCAATTTCTAAGGTGCTAGAGATCATGTTAGATTTTCCAGAGGTTTGAGAGTTTTTTTAAGAGTTATCATGAAGTTTTGAGTCTTGTATTGAAGTAAAAATCATAAAAATTGAAGTTAAGGTCTCTCGAGTGCTAGAATGAGGTATTGCAAACTTGAGAAGGTTTTTCTTGTGCTCATTGGCATGTGAAACCTATGCATGGGATCTTGATCAGTTAATGGTATTTGGGGAAGGTTAATATATGTTTTTTCTTGGAATTAGTTTTGGATTTGAAGGTATATCCTTTATGAATGATTGTTAAGGGTAGAAATAGGTTTTTAGTGCTTTGAAACCCTAATAGTGACCTAATATAGAAGATGTGATTTAAAAGTGATCAAAATGGATTGGAAATGTTATTTTTATTATTATATCTTGGATTCAACTCTCTCAATCACCTCCAAGTAGCATTGGTTAGAGAGAGGAGAGAGAAAATGATTTGTTATAGGCATATTTATAAAGACATCTGTGTAGTTCTTAAAAGTTGCATTGATAAAAAAAAGTGAATGGATGGATGTATAATTTAAAGACTCATAAGTTATGTCCATGAATATTTTAATACAAGATCTAGACTCTGTGTCAATAATTTTATTCATTCTATTGAGCCCGTTGCTAATTGGTTTTATAATGCAAAATGTGTGTTTCCAAAATTATTACTATTGAAGGCCTTAGCATGGTAGAATATTGTTCCTAAGTGATTGAATATGTTTTATAGGAATTTTTTGTCATATTAATGCCTTATATATATTTAAAGTCATTTTAAGTGTTTTATATGTTGGTCACAAAGTTGACATGTTTGGTTGTGTAAGGACTATGAGAGAGAAGGTCAACAGATTGGTTTGTAAGACCAATAGTTGACACTATAAATTATGATATATCTATTTTAGGATGTTATATATGTCAGATATCAACTATTATTGTTCATAATTAGTCTTGGAAGTGTCCTTATAGGAGTTGAAAATAATATTCATCGTGATTGTGTTATCATGTGTGTTGGTAGTTCTGAGTAGTCATCTAACAGAGATGAGTTTGAGGTGATTTTCCCATAGTTGAAGAATATAATGCATATTAATATGTTATAAATTTCTTTAATGTTCATATTATTTAATTTATAATCATGAAATGTCCTTGTATATATGTTGGTGGTCAATTGTTCATGACTAGGTTTTTGAGCAAATTAGTAGTTATGAGTAAGCTTTTTGATGAGGTGTTCCTGAGTCTTTAAATATTGATATAAGATGTATAATGGACTTTTTTTATGACCCTTAGGTCATTAAGTTTCCATCCATATGTTTTTTTTTCCTATAATGTCTTTCTACATGTTGTATGAGCTTTATCTTTGAAGATAGTGTTTTTGAAGTAATTAGGCTTTATAGGTCTTTAAGGCCTAATTTTACTTTCAAGGTGTGATCAAAGGATTTTTGATTTATTGAGCATAAAGGAGGTTGTTTTGGGTTTATATATAAGTTTTTTAAAGGTTTGATTTCATTGGTGAGGCCCATATGGGCCATAGAGGTTCAAGTTATTCCATGGAGAGGATAGACCTAATGCATTAGGTCTCTATTAGGCCTAAAAGAATAATAAGGTCTAAATGTGTTTTTCCAACCTAAAATTGAAATAAATTTGATTTATTCCTATGTGAAACATGCCCTAATATGTTTTTTATTTTTAACCTAATGGATTAGTGTCTTGGCCGACTAAGAGTGTGAGTGATCTAGTGGTTTGTATAAGAACAAGGCCTAATGGGCCTATTTGTAAGTGTTGTGGTTTTTGGTTTTTGAAGCAAATGAAATAAAAGATTGATGAGGAGTGATAGGTCTTAGAAATAATTTTAATAATGTACTAAATTTTTCATGAAGTTCTAATAGTGTTTTTTTAGGTGATGAGAGCATGAGATTATAGTATATGAGGGTTACTTGAGCGAAGTAGAATATGGGTAGATTTGCTTATTTAAAGAGGAACTTTGAGTGGGTTGAAGGATTGAGATATCAGTGATGTGTTCCTAATATTTTTAGAGTTCTAAATGTGTTGATAAGTCTTGAGAAATTAGTGACATGTTCCTAATATGCTCAGAGGACAAGAGAGCAAAAGATAGAGAAGAGCAAAGGGTTCATCATCGATTGTGAGAGGGAAACAAGAGAAACATGGGTAGTTTTAGAGTGTTGATTGAGTGGGTGCTTAATTATAAAGGGGGTTTTATCATCCTATCAAGTTGGTGCTTGATAAATTTTAGGGGTTGGTTCTCCTTGTTGGGTTGGTGCTCAACTAAAATTGGTTCATGGTCTTATAGGACAAGTTGTCCAAGATGTGTTTTAGTGGGTTTTATTCCCCATGATGGTTTCCCACGTAGCTCCTAGGTTCATGTGATGTGTTCTTATGTTTCATTATTTCTATGAGTATGATTTCATTTATGATGTTTCTAGATTAGTTGATATTATTTGGATGGTTAATGTTCATTTGATGGATGACTAATTGTGATAATCAAAGAAAAGGGAGTTGTTTAAAGGCATTGATTCACCCCCCCTTCTCTCAATGGATGTGCTTCCAACACATCCCTCCTCTCTTATAGAGGTCCATGTTATTATTATCAACATATATTTTGGAAGGTAAATTTGATAAGATCTATTGGTAATAATTAACTCAATATTTTCACATGAATCCATACGAACTTGATGCATTATCACATGTAACAAGATATGATCATAAAAATATTGGTAAGGTAATCATAGCTGAGGAATAACAACATGAGGATTTTACTCATATTAATATACCTTTTTGAGGTATTGATTCCACCATATATGTTCACACTAATACTAATTATACTATTCTTATGTCTACACCTTTGGCTACACATGTGTTGTTCACTCATGATATGGTGGAAACACAATAATTTCTTCATATTATCTTTTCTATCCATACACAAGATGTTACCATACATTCTAGTGTTGGTACTCATGTAACATCATCTACTACCATAGTTTTTTATGCCTGCTACATAATCCCTTAGGTATATTGTTATATATTTGTAGGGTAAGGTGTTGTAGTAAGAGCAAAGGCTCATATAAAGTGAATAATTAGAATAATTCCCATGAATTTCTTCATAATCCACTAGCCCCAAAGATTTAAACATACCCTATACTTATAAGTTTTTTAGATCCTAAGCTTACACTATACGAAGGTAAAAATGACATAGAGCATAATCTAAGAGCATTCCATGTAGCATGTTTAGACTATGCCTCTAATGACAATTTATTAACCAATTTATTTCCACATAGTCTTAAGGACTATGCTTTGTGATGGTTTTATGATCTCCATTTCTAATCAGTTTATGCATTTAATCCTCTGTCCAGCTAGTTTCTATTACACTTTTTAATAAATATTGGTGAGAAATTATCATATGCCCAAATTATAAAATTTAAGCAAGGATCTAATGTCAATATAAGACCGTTCTTTCTAAGACGACCAATCCTATGGATAAAAACTAATTAAAAATATAATCAATCAAAAATTTATTTCCCCTCTACATCAGTCCATTATGTTCAAGAGATTTCAATCATATGATTATATATACCACATAATTAAGGATTGAGAAGTCAAACTTATTGCCTTGAATAAGCTCAAGTATGTGTTTGATTCTCCAACTAATTCAATTAAAAATAAATAAAGAAAATTTTGTTACAATACTAAAATGAATGATACTAATAATTATGCAAAGGTATAAGTTAATACAGGATCACATCATATTAATAGCATTTTCCTTTCCACTTTGGCATCCTACGAAAAAGTAGCAGATAAAAACATAGTGGTAAATAAATATTGATACTTGGATTGCACCCTTGAGAAGATGCTCAGTTCTCTTCATCCAAGTGGCACAATGGAATCGTCTCTCTTGTTGTGGGTGACAATTTTATTGAGATGAATCTCTAGATTAGGGGTTAGCTCCCCTTGATATACCACTTGATTGTTGCTTTTACTACTGCTAACTTTGGGGTGAAACAAGGATGAGGAAAACTAAAAGTAAACCTAAACTAATGGAGGTGATACACCAAAATAGATGATGGATTAAAACTATATGTATATGACACTTATGACCAAAACAATGACAAACATACACTTTCCCAATCTTTATCTTCTTGCATCAATATTACACTGCGAGGTCATGAGAGATTGTCTTATGTTAAGAGGACTAGACAAGAGGCCTTGAATGGCACTAATGAAAATAAAAAAGTCACTTAGACTTGGAAATATCCTATAACACTTCACGTGCCCTACAATAATAAGCTAAAAATAGGTGAAAGAATGAAGTACAATGCTAAGGAATCCATAGTCCTCACTAAGCAAATTCAACATTCAAGCAGAATACACTATGAACAGTCATGGAAGATGTAAACACATAGTCATTTTATTGATCAAAAGGTGTACAATTAAGTAGAGCTTCTCCATACTAAGGTGGATCCCCAAAATGAGCCAAGAGTAGCCATATATATAGCCTTTTGAGGGAGGTCGAGCAAATGGAGTTCAAGAGTCACATGGACATGTGTCAATATTGAAAATAGCAATAGTTACATTGCATTATGTAAGAAGCTTCTAATGGTTATACCAAAAGGATGAAGATGTCTTGAACTATGTTTTGCTATAAATAGACTCAGTTGTTGGAAGTTTTTTTGGATGCTAGTTGTTTCTTATTAGCTTGCTCAGCTATGAAATGGTATAACAACTCACTCCATCAAACTACCTATTTCCATTTGCTTGTGCACATATATTTAATATTCTACCATGTGTCACTTTTATATTTATTTTTAGGTTCGTACCAAACCCCTTGTAAAATATAATGGCTATTTTCATAGTTTGAAGTTGACATTCTGTGGGTTGTCACTCCTTTGTTTGAATCCCAATGACTAATTCCCACAGTCTAATATTGAAGTTTTATGGGCCAATACCTTGGGTATTTTCTTCAAAAAAAAATCCTATTTACTTTTAGATAATTTGTTTGTGGCCACCTTTCTTTATTTTCTTTCAACTTTTTTGCTCGATCTTTTATGCCCTTTGAAATTCCCACAGACAAAATGTTTGAAAGAAATGGACTTTGGCACCTTTTGAATTTGTTGAAAGAATTCTTTAGACAATTTATTTGAAATAATTCCTTTAGACTTCTTAAAATGGTCTTTCCTTTTGAAAAATAACCCTTCATAACTTTTACAATGGTCTATCTTCCCGTAGACCTTCTTTAAAATACCCTTTAGGATTTTGAAATGGTCCACCTTTCCTTCTTTTCTTTTCTTTCCTTTAGACTTTTTGTTTCCTATTTGCTTTCAAAAAAATTATCCATGACCACTTTTCCTTCTTTTCTTTCCTTCAAACTTTTTGTGAAGTGCCCTTTGAAAATGGAAGTGACCTTTCAGAAGAATTATTTGGACCTTCAAAAAAGTTATTTCAAACAAAATGTCTGAAACAATTCTTTCCTTTAGTTTTTATTCTAAGTGTCCTCTAGAAAGGAAAGTGTCCACTTTATAAATAAAAATTCCCTTCAATAAAGTTGCCAGTGTACCCTTCAAAAATATGAATAGACCCTTCAAAATTTTGAAAAGGTCCTTTGGGTGTGAAAGAGTCCTTCAGAAAAGTTTTCACCTACCCTTCAAGAAAATTACTTTAGACAAAGAGTTTGAAAGAATTTGACAAGGACTTAGAACAAAAATTTAAATAAATATACCTTATAAAAGGACTTCTCCAAAAGACTAGAGAATAAATCTTTCAAAATTAAAATACTTGGGATTTTACATGTAAAATACTTCAACTTTGTATGAGAACACTTCTTGCATATGGGACATGAAACTTACATGTTGGATTTAGAAAAAGGTATAGACTCAGACATTTTTTGAAAATAAGGGGGTGCCCAACTTTGGCCTGAAGGACCAAAATTTGGTCAAAAAATTGGTGACTCACAGGGCTAGTATGCCTACTATACTGACCAGACCATTAGTCTAAATAGTTTATTAGGCATGGAATAGTTAAGGATTGAAATAAACCAAAAACCTTGACCATGATTTAGAACTTGATCAAAATACAACCATTTGACTACCTCAAACACACAAAGGAAAGAGACACACAACAAAGACCAAATCAAACACACATATGTTACTTAGCACTTAGGAAAAGACAAGACAATAAAAAGAAAACTAATTTTGTATAGCTAAGCAGATATCCTCTTTCCTCCTGGATCAAAGGGAAAACTTCTTAGGTCTCTTCCATGGTAAGAAACTTCATGATGCTAGATAAGTGGTTGGTTGCATTAGGATCTTGGTCACTCATTTTTCTTGCTTTCCACATTGATTCACATGTATCCAAGTGGATCGAGTTCAAACATGTCTCCAACATACATGTACTCATCTTTCTCTTTGAAACATGTCTCATGTTGGTCTTTCATGCTAGTTTAGTCCATCAATGGATCAATTATTTCTATCTCATTATCATAGGGCTCATTTTTTTCATGTTCCTCTTGATATGCATCATTGACCAACTCATTCTTTTCTATCTCTTTGAGAATCTTGTCAAACTGATCTCTTGCTTCATCATGGCTTTCTTGAAGAAGGGTGAATGGTGTGATGTTTAAGCTAAGACAAATAAACTCAAGTTCATTCTAGAAATCATAATTTTATTTATCAAGAAATCATTATTTAAATACCTTATAAAAATAATCAAACTTCTCTCCTTCTTACTTAAAAACAAAAGTCTCTATCTACTCAAAAACATGGCTCTCTAGCTGCTCAACAACATGCTCTTGAACCTCATTCAACTCAGGTCCCATGGCTCAGTTATTATCTTCATCAAAGAAATAATAAGGTTCATAAAATAAAAGGAAAGATATCTTACCATTATTGCATTCTTCATCATCACTTACTATGGATTACTCACTATCTTCATCATGACCAAAAGGGAGTTCATCAAGTAGAGATAATGAAACCTCATCATGTCTATAAAGCTCTGTACCTCCTACCTTATTTACACTTAGATTATATTCTTCACCTTTGAATTCTACAATTTTTTCTTCCACCTCACATAATACAGTCTCTCTTTCCTCGAAGGAGAGGGTGGGAGGGTAAGAAACATCCTCAACTAGTTTGAAAAACAATGGGACATTTTCATGCTCTTCTTTCCAAATTGCAATCACCATATCAAATCTTGGAAAAATTTCATCACTTGAACCTATTTCAGATTGAGGAGTAGGATAATGACTTACCAACATAAAATATATATCCACAAGAGTTTCATCAATCTCTTCATTCCTCTCCACTTTAGGTTGTGTTTACATTTGAATAACATCTTTCCAATGTGTGAAACTAGTAGGCATAGTTTTTTCTATCTGTTCTTCTTCAAACTTTTGGACTAATTCATGATTATCACTCCTCCAACTTCAAATATTAACATCATGTGTCTCCTCTTAATGATAATTAGCAACTTCATTCACTTTATTAAGACCTTGAGCTAGTTCATGATAGACTTTTCTCCAGCTTGGGATCTTGACATCATGTTGAAGGGCTTGAGGAGGTTGAGGGAGACTAGGAAGAGTTTGCATATACATAGGAGGATTTTTTTGAAGATAAATGTGTTAATATTCAAAGGAAATGGGATGGATTTCCTCCAAGGAGGGCTCACAATATAGGAATTTTGAGTAGTTAATTTCCATAGAAGGCTGACCTAATATATTTTGGTGTTGAAGTGCTAAGTGAAAAGGATTAATAGCAGGAGTAGATTGTTTTGACATGGGATAAGATGCATTATATGGGCTAGAGGGTTGGCTCATTTTATTTTTATGAACAAGTGATATTTGATATAATGGATTTGGTGTACAAAGGGAGTGTTTTTTTGTATAGGATAAGGATGTTTTGGGATGGAAGAAGGGGTACAAGGCTAATTGCCTTGAGTGAATTGGCTTTTCCACCTTACTAGTTTCTTCTCCATGGATTGCATGACTTGATATTTCTTAAATAAACAATCCTCCTTGTACATAATCTCTTGTTGATATCTATTTTGCTCATTCAACCTATCTATTTCCAACATCTTATTTTCAAACTCCAACATTATCTCCCTAGCACCCATGGATTCTCTAGGAGAAAGATAATTAGGAGGGATACTTGAGGTGATTGCATGAATAACCTAAGCTTGATCAAAACTATATGAAGGAACACAAGATCTATACTACTCAACAATAGATTTATACATACCAAATATGATTTCTTGATGTATTAGGGTTGTTTGACTAGTTGATTAAACTCAAAGTCACCATTGGTGTTGATTGAAAAGCCTCCAAAAGACTGATTGATTAAAGAACACACCAAGAATTCTTCAATTCCTTAGACAAATTGTCCCACCAAGCATGCCAAAAAAAATTAATGCTTGGATTGCACCCTTGAGAAGATTCTTAGTTCTCTTCATCCAAGCAGCATAATGGAATCATCTCTCTTGTTGTGGGTGACAATTCTATTGAGATGAATCTCTAGATTATGGGCTAGCCCCCCTTGATGTACCACTTGACTACTACTTTTACTACTACTAACTTTGGGGTAAAAAGGGGATGATGAAAATTAAAAGTAAACCTACACTAATGGAGGTGATACACCGAAATAGATGATGGCTTCCAAATATATGTATGACACTTATGACCAAAACAATGAACAACATACACTTTCCCAATCTTTATCTTCTTGCATCAATATTACACTATAAGGTCATGAGAGATTGTCTTATGTTAATAGGACTATACAAGAGGCCTTGAATGGCACTAATGAAAAGACAAACTACTTAGACATGGACATCTCTTAGAAAACTTCACATGAACTACAAGAAGAAGCTGAAAATAGGTGAAAGAATGAAGTACAGTACTAAGGAATCCATAGTCTTCACTAAGTAAATTCAACATTCAAGCAAAACACCCTATGAACAGTCATGGAAGAGGTAAACACATAGTCATTTTATTGATCAAAATGTGTAAAATTGAGAAGAGATTCACCATACTTAGGTGGAGGCTTGAAATAAGCCAAGAGCAGCCATATATATAGTCATTTAGGGGGAGGTCAAGCAAAGGGAGTTCAAGAGTCACATGAACATGTGTCAATCTTGAAAATAGCAATAGTTACCCTGCATTATGTAAGAAGCTTCTGACAATTATACTAGTAGAATGAAGATGTCTTGAACTATGTTTTGATATAAATGGACTTAGTTGTTGGAAGTTCATTTGGATGCTAGATGTTCCTTATTAGCTTGTTGAGCTATGAAAAAGTATAATAACTCACTCTGTCAACTTGCCTATTTCCATTTGCTTGTGCACATATGTTCAAGATTATACCATGTGTCACTTCCATATTTTTTTATGTTCCCATAAAATTAATTTTAAACTCCAATAAATATTTTCATATTTTGAAGTTGACATTTTGTGGGCTATCACTCCTTTGTTTTAATCCCAACGGCTAATTCTCGTAGTCTAAGATTGATGTTTTATAGGCCATCACCTTGGGTAATTTATTCAAAATTTTTTTTTCATATTTACTTTTAGATAAATTTTTTGCATCCACCTTTCCTTATTTTATTTCAACTTTCTTGCTCAATCTTTAATGCCCTTTGGAATTCCCGCAGACAAAATGTCTGAAAGAAATGACTTTGGCACCTTTTGAATTTTTTGAAATAATTCTTCAGATAATTTGTCCAAAAGAATTAATTTGAACTTTTTGAAATGGTATTTTCCTTTGAAAAATAACCCTTCATCGCTTTTTCAATTGTATATATTCCCTTATACCTTCTTACAGATACCCTTCGGAAAGGTGTCACATACCCTTCAGGATTTTGAAATGGTCCACCTTTCCTTCTTTTCTTTCCTTCAAACTTTTTGTTTCCTATTTGATTTCAGATGATTTATCTATGGCCACCTTTCCTTGTTTTATTTCCTTTATACTTTTTGTTAAGTGCCCTTTGGAAATAGAAGTGACCTTTCGGAAGAATTGTTTGGACCTTCAAAAAATTTATTTCAAATAAAAGGTTCAAAACAATTCTTTCCTTTGGTTTTTCTGCTAAGTGTCCTCTGGAAAGGCAAGTGTCCACTTTCTAAAGAAAAATATCCTTCAATAAATCTACCAATGTACCCTTAAAAAATATGAACATACCCTTCATAATTTTGAAAAGGTCCTTTGGGTGTAAAAGAGTCCTTTTGGAAAAGTTATCACCTACCCTTAGGGAAAATTACTTTAGATAAAAAGTCTGAAAGAATTGGATAAAGACTTTGAACAAAAACTTAAAGAAATATACCTTAGCAAAGGAATTAGCCAAAATACTAGAGAAAAAATCTTTCAAAAGGAAAATACTTGGGTTTTTAGATGTAAAACACTTTAGCTTTGTATGAGAACACTTCTTGCATATTGGACATGAAACTTGTATGTTGGATTTAGACAAAGGTATAGACTCAAACACTTTTTGTAAAAAAAGGGGGTGCCCAACTTTGGCCTGAGGACAAAATTTTGGTCAAAAATAAATTAGAAATAAAAATTTATTATGAAAAAGCATCATGAGGATAAAATGTATCAAGGAAAAAAATTAGCGATATTGGTAAAAATGATGGTACTTGTAGGCATGCTTCAAGTTGTAAACCAGGCAGTGAGTACAAGAATTGATCAATGTGCACATGATATGACCTCATACCTAATTTTATGCTCCCTGAAAGTTTTAAAATGAAATATTATAAAATTTCAAAGATTGAGACAAGATTCCACACTCCATGTTAACATTCTACCTTCTTACAGGTCTCTGTAGGTGCATCTCCATGGTGTATGATTGTGTAAATAACTGAACTGACCACCACCTCCATGATTCTAGATTTGGAGAGTGAAATTGGAAGGATAAGGATATTATTATAATATGAAAACATGAATCATAGTATATCTCACTCATATGAAACCCTTACAGAGAACCAAACCTTTTGCAAGTAATGAAACTTGTTTGTAACCTCACATAGTGACACCTTCCTGTAGTCTGAGATTTTTTATCCATAAAATCATTACAAAATATGAAACCAATAATTGGAAACATGAGATGATATATTTAACATCCTATGGAAATAAATTTAATAATTGAGTTTTATGGACTTGCCCAAATAAGAGCAAAACGTGTAGGGTATGGAAAACAATAGGCACAAAAAAAATCAACTTGTTAAAGATGGTTCATAAAGAATAGGAAACCATTATATGAACTCCAAGAATTAAATTTAATTTTACCAAGTTTACTATCACCCCTAAAATACATTTTACTTTAAATTCCTCCTACTGGTTGTACCAACTAAAAACTTGTTGACGAATTTCATGTGCATAATGGAGTGATAGAAGAGCATAATGGTTTTAGCTCAGATTTGGCACTTAAAAAGTATTTCAAGCATGTAAATGAGTCTTAGGAATTTTAATATCCATCCCACAAGATTATCTCACGTGTCACTCTCTCTCATAGGTCGTACAACCTTTGAAACTCCTCTTTTTGCACCTATTTTCTTTTTTTTAGTTATCACCTGCAAGTTTTAAAATAACATGTCTTATAAGGACTAACATATTGGACATTTAGGATCTTGTAACACATGGACACCTTGAAAATTGTACCACTTGCATTTAATGCTCAAGAAGGACCCCTAAGTGACTCAAAATGATATGAGGACTAAATAGACCATGACCAAGGTTAATAATACATTAAATCACATACAATTAACCAATACACACCCTATGACATTATATTAGACCCCTATATAAGCTTTTGACTATAGGGGGTTGACTCATTTTGATTTTTGGTCAAAATAGTCAACATTCTTGGTGATTTCCTAAGGGTGGTATACTTATTATGCCATTAACTAGTAGCCTAATCATATCCATTGGGCCATGGAGTCACCTATACATAGGATTGACACATAATTTGCATTTTATACCACACCAAGAACAAATAAAATACACAAAACAAGACACACCAAAGGTTAAAAAACATGTGTACTCAAGAAAACTTATGGAACACAACACACACAACTGAAACAAAACTCACACCTAACGTAATATTTACAAGACTAACCTTCATTTCCTAATTACCAAGGCTTCAAATGTATCCCATTTATAGAGATAGGAAACTCCTCTCTGTTCATCCTTGCTAATTGGAATGACTTTTTTGTTTGCACTTGATGATGACATATGGTCAACTCCATAAAGTGTCAAATTATGTATGTCTCCCTGGTTTTACTATTTATTCATCTCATTTCAACACTATGTCACCTTCTTGGAATTCTATTGGAGTTGCCTTCTTGTCAAAATATCTCTTCATTAGTATTTAGTGATGTTCTATAACTTGATGAGCTTTATCTCTAGTCTCTTACAACTCCATTAATTCTGTTAATCTTACTTCTAGTGGAGTTTTCTCAATTAACTCTAATTGATGTGCCAACTCCAAGGTAGGTAGTTATTAGGATATAGAAAACCTAGCCTCCCTTCCATAGACAAGCACAAAAAGAGATGTTTACCTCTTAGGAGTTATCCTATCAGCCCATAAGGCTATCTCTAATTTAGAGTGCCAAGCCATTTGATTATTCTCTAAAGTATTTTTGATGACTCTGCTCAAATCCTTGTTAGTAAACTCAACCAACCCATTACCTTGAGGGTAATAGTTGGATTTAGTACTCAAGTATATATCATTGTTATTTTCCCAATTAATTATTTTAACACCCATAAAATTAATTACATTATCTAAAATAATAGTAGGAGTTCCAAAATTTGTTATGATAATCTCATAGAACTCCAAGATAACATTCTAATTAGCTTCCTTTAATGCCACTATTTCAACCCACCTTGTAAAGTAGTCAGTTGTTGTGAGTATCCATTTGTGACCAGCACTTGATGGGGGGTTTATCATACTAATTAAATCAAGACCCCATTGTATGAAAGGTTGATCTACTTGGATAGTGATTCATATCTCCTCTCTTACACTATACTCTGCCTATTCCAAGTTTTAGCTCCTACGATCAATAATGCTTCTTATCAATCACTCAATTTTACTTAGTTATTATCTCCATCTTGGTTTTTATCATCAATTTCCTACAATGACCTAAATGGTTAGTTTTCTTTCACTACTTCACATAGCATTGTGAACCTAGAAACAACTCAATCTTCAAACTTCAACTCATTCTCACTTTCTTGCATTTATTCCCTCACTAGGTTTCAAGACTTCTTAGAGTCAAAATTCATAAACTTTTCAAAATTATTAGTATACTCAATATTTGTCTTTGGTATCCTCTCTTTTACCATTCAACAACTTTCCTAAACTTTTTAGGTCTCAACTCAATCCTTTATATAACTCTGCATATTTTTCCTGTAGTTCTACTAGTGCTATTTTAAGCAATTTCCCTTTTGTACAAAATTTTACCTTCTCCAAATTGAAAACATACCCTTTTTCAAATTCCTTCTATTCCCATAATTTCCAAACTTAAATTTTCACTTAAATCATTTTTCTTTGACCATTTTTCTTTTTGTGTCCTTGTTTTAGGTCCCTAGGTCTCTTTTCAGTAACAGTCTCTATTTTTCATACTCAAATGTATGCTCACACAAAATAACCCTCAAAATATCTTTACTTACCTTTTTTCTTGAGCTTTTCACAAAATTTCACTAATATTTTCTAGTGGAATCTCTCTATATCTTCAAAACCATAGGTTAAGGTTATTACTGCCCTATCTACACCTGAGATAGTTCAAAAATGGATTTCATTCATTATGAAGTGTTTAAAAAACATGTGAAATGATCATTATCACTTTATTAACCTATTACTCATATCCCAATCACTAGTTGGCCCTTAATTATTCACTATTATGTCTTTCCACAACAAGAATCTCTTAATTGTGTAGGAAAACAAACATAGGAAACAGGCAGTACTCTATTTGGCTTACATCATCCATCCTCCACACAAGGAAATAATGGAAATAGATTCAAATAAATGGAAATAGATTCAAATAAATGTAAATACTTAACAAATGAGATAAAAATTTCTCACTCTCATTATATTCATATATATTCCCACTATTTTATAAGCTCAGTCATAAAACCTCAATGCAAAATATAGGAAAATAAAGATTATGGAGTCCCATATTTTAACACAAATCTCTATATTTGTTATTAGAACATACATCCCCATAAAATCATCAAGTAACCTTAGATCACAAATAAAAAATCTACTAAAATCATTCTATTAACTTGGAGATAAACAGCTGCAACTGTACCTGTACCTGTACATCATCTAGTTTGTTCCCTTGGCTTTATATCCCTCTTCAAGATCACTCTTGAAGACCAACCACCACAAATCCTGTGGTGCACCTCATGTCATCCAAATCACCTGCCACATCTACATCTACAAACCCATGTAGAAAATAACTTGACCCTGCATAGCATGTGCACCTGCTGTTGGTCCCTCTCAGATACCTGAGAATCCACTGAACTGCCCTCTAGTGCTTCTTTCCCAGATTGGCTCCAAACTTTCTGACAACACCCACTGCATGGGCAAACTCAGGTCTAGTACATACCATGCACTTAACCTCATTATGTGAATCAAGACACTGTTCATAGAACTGTCTAACCATCAGCGTGCTAACCGGTTTCACACAATCATCTAAAGACAAAGTCAACTTGTGACCTTCCATGTCCCTAGAACACACTCATGCCAAAGAATCTTGTTGCTCCTAGATTCCTCATGACACACCTCTGAACTAGCTTTACCTTTAGTTCAACAACTCCCTGTATGTGTAACCCTACAACAAGCACATAATATAGTAACATGATAATGTAGCTAATATTATCCAACCTGGTAAAGAGAAACACAATGGTCAAACCTCCATTATCTTGCAGCTTACACAAGACCATATACCCTGGCCGTCTGTCTCATGTGTCCATTCCTGCTCTTCTTTATCCTGAACATCCATTCATCTCTCAGTGCTTTCTTCTAGCTGGCAACTCCACCCAAAAACTCCCGTTTGGTTCTTATCCAAGGAATCACATCTTTCATCCATGCCAAGCTCCCACTATTTCCTGGATCTACCTACTCTGCTTCTTTAATAACTTCTTGGTTTTTGACCATCAGTGAGCAATAAGTAGTTTAAATAAGGGAAATGATGAATTTGAGGCTTACTCACCCTTTAAGTCCTCCATATGGGTGCTTGAGAGTCCTTGACAGCTTGCTGTCTGCCCAAAATCCATCTCAGTGACCGATGCCGATCACATCTCAGTCTGCATTTGACCTATTTTGATTCCATGCGACTGCCTCATCGCCGAAGTTGGTTCTTCTTGACCGATGCCGGTGTTTATCTATCCTGAGTCACCGACATTGGGCTGCACATAGCTGACGTTGGTCCCTGTCTGGATGTCAACGCTAGTTTTTATAACCAACGTCAGTCTCTATGTTTTACTTGTGAGTGATGACCTTTAATCGTGAGCTCCTTTTGGATCAAACCCTTGTCCATATCAACCTTGCTCTGCTTAGAATTCTTTATGCCCTTACGCTGATCTCTATCTGTCATCTTCTCCTTGAAAACCAAGGCTTTCCTGTTCTTGTCACTAACATCAGATTTCTCAAGAAACGTCACTTTCTTCTTCTGCATACAGAAATCTTGATCCATGCTTTTCAAATCCGAAAGCATACCCTTTGACTCAAGAACATGCATCCCTTTCTTATTCATGTGACCAAGCCTATTAAGCCACATCTTTGAATATATAGCTAAAGTAGATAAACCAGAAGGAGAATCAGTAATACAAGTAGATAGATAAAGTGTACCTACTTTCTTACCTCTTACTACAACAAGTGTACCCTTGGTAACCTTCCAAGAGTCCACTGTGAGAGTTACTGTGAAACCCTCATCACCCAACTTTCCAACAAAAATTAAATTCTGCTTCAGGATTGGGATATGCATGACCTCCTTCAACATCCATGTGTTCCCTGTCTGCAATTTCAGCTTCACTTTCCCTTTGTCAACCATCTAACAAGGCTTACCATCCCCTAAATAAATTTCTCCAAAGTCTCCCTGGACATACTCATGAAAAAATTCCCTATTTGGGGATGCATGAAAAGAGGCACCAGAATCTAAAACCCAAGATTATACTTTATCTAAGGAACATACCAGAGCATCTTGTGTAACATAATCTGTAACATCTGCTTCTTCATGTCCTTCATGCTGATCTTCATCCGACCTACAATCTCTCTTTAAGTGCCCTTGCTTTCCACATTTCCAGCATGTTATTCTGCCATACCTAGACTTGGATCTCCTGCCTATCTTAGACCTTGATCTCCCATGCTTGATCTTCTCTCTTTGCCTTCCCCTGCTTTCCACACTCAAAGCATTTCCTGATGATTCACCTATGTTTTTCCTGTGAATTTCTTCATTCAAGATTACACTCACAACATCATCCACTTTTAAGATTTTTGAAGCAAATGCAGTATTACTAACTGCCATTACCAAACTCTCCCAACTTTTAGGTAATGAGCATAAGATTAAGAGAGCCTTAATTTCATCATCAAAAACAATATTGACTGAACTTAACTATTTTACCAAACCATGGAAATCACTAAGATGACTATGAACAGATCCACCTTCCAATATTTGCAAATTAAATAATTGCTTCATAAGAAATACCTTATTCAAAGCTGAGGGTTTTTCATATAAATTTGCTAAAGATTCCATCAACTCTACCGTTGTCTTAGCCTGAGATAAGTTGGAAATCACAAACGATGCAAGGCTCAACCTTATAGATCCCAGAGCCTTCCGATCAAGAACCTCCCATTCTTCAACCTTCATATCTGTGGGCTTGCATGCAACCCCACCCAACGGTAAGTACAAATCTTTCTGATACAGATAATCTTCAATTTGCATCTTCCATAATTGATAGTTCTTGCCATTAAACTTCTCCATTTGTAGCTTACTTTCTTCTACCATTGCTATACTTCCACTCAAACAAAAACCCCTGTGAGTAACTTGTAATCAACACACACTAAATAGATTTGAAACACCTGTTAGTAACCCAACCAAAAGCTCTGATACCAGTTGATGGGGAATCAAGAACAACAAACAGCTCTGATCCCACTTGTCAGGATCTTGCTCCTTAATAAGAGCATAATATGATTACCTTGTATTAGAAACTAAACATGTGGAATTAACCAGAAGCAATAAGTAACTAGAATTCACAAATGACATAGAATATGAGAGACAACACAAACTATATTAATACTCATCCAGAAAGAAAATACAATAAAGAAGATGCCACTTCTTCTTCCACCTCTATAAGGCTTCCCACACCTCAAGGGCTCCCAGTAATTCTCAATCAAGAGTTCACTCTCCTACCAAAAATGGTCCCAACACACAACTCACACACAGAATTGGTGTTCACCTCCAACCAGTCAGTAATAACCCTGCTAGTACACAAGTACTCAAAGTACTTCAAGTAGATCTCCCATAAGTTTGCAACAACCTGCAACTCAAATGATCTTACTTACCATGTATATCTTCTCCATGAACTTGCAACAACCTGAAATTCAAATGATCTTACACTTGGAAGGATCTTCCTTGCCTTCCTCTATTTGCTCATCTGTGGAACTAGAGGGAGATACACTTGCTCAACTCTAACTATCACTCTGGCTATCTAGCACACTTTACAATACATGCCAATGGGTCTATAAATAGATCCCACACTTAAATAATAACTTAGACTTCTAATTTACAATAATTAGACTCGCAACTCAAGACCAAAAAATACCCTGTTACATGCAAACACTCGGTTCAACAAACTAACTGTTCATGCAACGAACAGTTCTGGAACCACACAGGTGACCGACATCGGTCCCTATCTACCTAGAGTTGATCGATGTCAGCTGACCTCCTATCGATGTCGGTTGCCCTTCTACACTGTATGTGACTGATGTCGGTTACACTACCGATGCTAGTACTTTTGGAACTCAGCAACCTCTTCCATGTCCATAGTTGAAGCTTTTAGCTCCACAACCTAACACCACATTTTAACACAAATCTCTATATTTGTTATTAGAACATACATCCCCATAAAATCATCAAGTAACCTTAGATCACAAATAAAAAATCTACCAAAATCATTCTATTAACAATTATTGAAAGTTTCAATCTATAACACAATCAAATACTCAAGAACAGGTCTCCCAAACAGGGGTCTATTCCTTCACATAGTAAGTTGACCTAAAGTATCTTGTAAATTATTAAAATCTATGGATCAATTAAGAACAAATAATCTTCATAAGTCTTTAGAATAAATTTTTCAATTCATTTGATCCTTTAGTCATGATATACATAATCTATAAAGAGCAAAAGTCCCACTTAACAAGGTTTATGTCTTACCACTATTAACAGGGTTCTCTCCTTCCTTTATCTATTTAAAATTTTTTATTTCAAACATACATGAACATTCAAACATCAACCATACTTAGAAACAATTCCCATCTCATTATTTCATTTATCGAAACTCAGGTAGACAACAAATTAGCCATGACCTTCAACAGAGGTCTATGTATATTCATTTAACAAATATTACATAACACCTTCTTGGAAAACTTTCTTTCTTGATAAATATTATCTTCCTTGTTTCTCCTCTTCCTCACTCTTATGAATGGAACAACTATATCCTATGAATAGAACATGAAGAATACTATCTAGAACTAACTTTACAAAGGTTCATAACTACCTTTTTGGATCTTCCCATGTATAGGTTACTTGACAAATAACTATTCTTGATTTACACACCATATGAAGTGTCTAAAATAATGACAAATAGAAAAAAGGATAATTCATAGACCTCTTATTAAGCCAAAACCCCTAGACATGTTTAACACACTTTATCACCTTCACTAATGCATAGAAGTCCTTATATAAGGCTTATAAATTCAATTTTTGCTCAAAGAAGGTTTTGGTGAGAAATATTGATATTCAAATTCTAAGCACCTATGGACTATCAAGACTCCATAAATGAACTAATTTGACCTGTAAGAGCTACAAAACACCTAAAACCCCAATTGAAAATAAAAATGGATCATTTTTGGGGTCGTCATGGGATGCCCCTCCATCATACTCCTGGGGGAAAGAGAATTTAAGCTCCAATAAGGTTGTTTGTTCTTATTTCTTGTCTTCCAATTCTTCTCCCTTGGATCATCATTGTCTTTTGTTGATTCTTCATACCTCAAATACTCCTCCTTGTGCTCAACCTTGCCTCTATTATACACTATTTTGCCTCCTTGCTTGCTTGCATCATCTTGCCTTGCATGTGCACTCATTCTTACAACTTTCCCTCTATCGTTTGGGTTGTAGATTCCCCATACCTCTATATTCTTTACTTCCTTCCTTCCCATATTCACACTTGCAACTAAAACAATTCCAAAATCATGCATACTTATTAGCTCTATGAGGTTAAATCCTCCAAATGGCTCTATATCTCTAATCTAATGTATTTTTGTCTTTAATGCTTCTTCTACATATTTTTTATCCTCATTCATAAGTGCTTTAACTGCTAAAATTTGTACTTCCTCTTGCATCACTTCACCATTTATTGCCTTCTTTATGGCTACCATTTATCTTTCTAACTATTTTGAACTTTTATATACAAATAGAAAATTAGATTGCATACCTTCTTCATGTGATTGTACCTCCTTGTCCAAGCCTTCAATGGGGCTCCTAATCTAATCCACTTCATCTTATGTGTCATGCTCAACACTTGGTTGGTTGTAATTGTTCTCTTTTTCTTCACTCAAACTCACCTTATCCACATCAAGTTATTTCTCTTCATCTTCTTGTATCTCTTCATTTCATTCTTGAGTTACTTACATAGCAACTTATTTTGTTCTATCTCCTCTCTCTTTCCTTGTACCTTTCTTCTCTTCATTAATAGTTTGATTAGCCACTTAAGTGGTTTCTTCCTCATTACCCATCCAAAATGTGGGCTTCCCATTTCACTTATTTACTCTAAAATAACCAACATCCTATCCATATACTACCTCATCTCAGTGATCTCTCTCTCTCTCTCCATCTCTATTCTCTTATTGGTGTCATCTTACACCATATTCTTCTTGTGGTAGCTTTTCTCATCCATTATGCCATGTATTTTCTTACCCCTCTCTTTCCTCATTTCCTTGAATATTTCTATCAAATCCTTGGCCTCTTCTAGACCTATACCTCTTTCTAACAAGTCTTTACTCTCTTTCCACATCTTGACCATTCACTTGGTTTATCTTCTCTCTCTTGACCTCAACTAGGTCTCTCTTCTTTTCCACACCTGGGACTTCTTCTCTTGTCCTACCTCTAGGACTCCTTTTCTCTCTATGATCACCTAGGAGCTCTTTTTTCATGAGCTTCTCAATAGCTCTATCAATCAACAATCCATATTTGGCTATAGGGATGCTACCATCTCACAATGTATACCTTCATTTATACTTGAACACATTTCATCCATGCATCAAAACATCAAATGAAAAACAAAATAAACTATGTACCTTGTTATTTGCTATTTTCCTTTCCTTTTCCCAAATAATCTTTAGGCACTGATATCAAAAGAGGTAGAGCTCCTCTCTTACACCATACTCTACCTATTCCAAGTTTTATCTCCTATAATCAGTAATGCTTATCATCAATCTACTCAATTTTACTCGGTTATTATCTCTATCTTGGTTTTTATCATCAATTTCCTATAATGACATAAATGGTTAGTTTTCTTTCACTAATTCACATAGCATTTTGAACCCAAAATAACTCAATCCTCAAACATCAACTCATTCTCACTTTCTTGCATTTATTCACTCACTAGGTTTCAAGACTTCTTAGAGTCAATATTCATCAAATTTTCAAAAGGATTATTATTCTCAATATTTGTCTTTGAGAGCCTCTCTTTTACCATTCAATAGATTTCCTAAACCTTTTAAGGTCTCAACTAATTTTTTCATACAACTCTGTATACTTTTCCTATAGTTTTACTAGCCCTATTTTAAGTAATTTCCCTTCTATACAAAATTATACCTTTTTCCAAATTGAAAACAAAATCTTGATTTAGATACCCATTTTCATATACCTTCTATTCCCATAAGTTCCAAACTTAACTCTACACTTAAATCACTTTTATTTGACCATTTTCTCTTGGTTTCCTTATTTTAGGTCTCCTAGGTCTCTTTTCACTGACAAATTCTATTTTTTATACACAGAGGTACGTTCACACAAAATAACCCTCAAAATATCTTTACTTACCTTGTTTCCTGATATTTTTTAAAAATTTCACTAATTTTTAACACTGGAATCTCTCTATATCTTTAAAACCCTATGTTCGGGTTATTAGTACCCTATCTACACCCAAGACAGTTCAAAAATGGATTTCATTCATTATGAAGTGTTTAAAAAACCTATGAAATTCTCATTAGAACTATATTGACCTATTACTCATATCCCAATCACTAGTTATCTTTTAACCATTCAATATTGTGCCTTTCCACAATAAAAATCCCTTAACTGTGCAAGAAAATAAACACAAGAAATAGACAATACTCTATTTGGCTTACATCATTCATCCTCCACAAGGAAATAATGGAAATAGATACAAATCAAAGTAAATACTTTTCAAAGGTGATAAAAAGTTCTCACTCTTGTTATATTCAGAGATATTCCCACTATGATATAAGCTCAGTCATAAAACCTCAATGCAAAATATAGGAAAATAAAGATTTTGGAGTCCCACATTTCAACATGGATCTCTATATGTGTTCTTATAACATACATCCTCATAAAATCATCAAGAAACCTTTGATGACAACTAAAACACTTGATAAAATCATTCTTTTAACAATTCTTGAAAGTTTCAATCTAAAACACGGTCAAATAATCAAGAACAAGTCTCCAAAATAGGGGTCTATTCCTTCACACAGTAAGTTAACTTGGAGTCTCTTATAAATTCTTGAACTCTATAGTTTCAATTAAGAAAAAACAATATTCATATGTCTTTAAAATCAATTTTTCAATTCATTTAATCCTTCAGTCCTGATATACATAATCTATAAAGAGTAAAAGTCCCACTTAACAAGGTATGTGTCTTACCACCATTAATAGGGTTCTCTCCTTCCTTTATCTATTTGAAATTTATTATTACAAACATACATTAACATGTAACCATCAATCATACCTGTAAACAATTCCCATATCATTATTTCATTCAACAAAACTCAGGTAAATAGCAAATTATCCATGACCTTCAATAGAGATCTATGTATATTCATTTAACAAAGATTACGTAACACCTTCTTGGTAGACTTTCTTTCTTGATCAATATTTTCTTCCTTGTTTCTCCTCTTCCTCACTCCTCTAAATGGAACAACTATCTCCTATGAATAGAACATCAATAATACTATCTAGAACCGACTCTGAGATCCCTACAAAGTTTCATAAGTACCTTTTTGGATCTTCACATGTAGAGGTTACAAGAAAAATAGTTTTTCTTGATTTTCGCACCATATGAAGTGTCTAAAATCATGACAAATAGACAAAAGTATAATTCATAGACCTATTATTATGCCAAAACTCCTAGACAAGTTTAACAGATTTTTCCACCTTCACTAATTCATATAAGTCCTTATATAAGGCTTAGAAATTCAAATTTTACCCAAAGAAGGTTTTGGAGAGAAATATTCATATTCAAATTCTATGCACCTATGGACTATCAAGACTACAAAAATGAACTACCTATGACCTCTAACAACTATAAAACACCTAACAAACAAATTGAAAACAAAAATGGATCATTTTTGGGGTCCTCATGGGATGCCCCTCCATCATACTCGTGGGGGAAAGAGAATTTGAGCTCCAATAGGTTGATTTTTCTTATTTCTTATCTTCCATTTATTTTCCCTTGTATCATCTTTGTCTTTTTTCACTTATTCATACCTCAACTACTCCTCTTTGTGCTCAATCTTTCCTCTATCATACACTATTTTGTCTCCTTGCTTGCTTGCATCATCTTCCCTTGCATGTGCACTCATTCTTATAACTTTCCCTCTGTCATTTGGGTTGTAGATGCCCCATACCACTATATTATTTACTTCCTTCCTTCCCATATTAACACTTTCAACTGTAACAATGCCAAAATCATGCATAGATATTATCTCTATAAGGTTAAATCCTCCAAATGGCTCTATAGCTCTAATCTGATGTATTTTGACCTTTAATATTTTTTTTAAATATTTTTTATCCTCATTCTTAGGGCCTTAAACTACTACAATTTATACTTCCTCTTCCTTTCCCATCACTTCACCATTCAATGCCTTCTCTATGGCTACCATTTCTCCTTCTAACTATTTTAAACTTTTATATACAAATAGAAAATTAGATTGAATACCTTCTTCATGTGATTGTACCTCCTTGTCCAATCCTTCAATGAGGCTTCCAATATGATCCACTTCATCTTATTTATCATGCTTAACACTTGGTTGACTTTAATTGTTCTCTTTTTCTTCACTCAAACTCACCTTATCCACATTAATGTGTTTCTCTTCCTCGTCTTGTATCTCTTCATTTCATTCTTGAGTTGCTTGCATAGAAACTTATTTTGTTTTGTCTCCTCTCTCTTTACTTGTACCTTTCTTCTCTTCATCAATAGTATGATTGGCCACTTAAGTGGTTTTTTCCTCATTACCCATCCAACATGTGGGCTTCCCATTTCACTTATTTGCTCTAGCAAAACCAACATCATATCCATATACTGCCTCATCTCAGTGACCTCTCTCTCCATCTCTATTCTCTTATTGGTGTCATCTTGCACCATATTATTCTTGTGGTAGATTCTCTCATCCATTATGCCCTATCTCTTATTACCCCTCTTTCTTCATTTCCTTGAATATTTCTATCAACTCCTTGGCCTATTCTAGACCTATACCTCTTTCTAATAAATCGTCATTCTCTTGCCACATCTTGACCATTCACTTAGTCTATCTTCTCTCTCTTGAACTCAAATGTGTCTCTCTTCTTGTCCACACCTGGGACTTCTTCTCTTTTCCTACCTATAGGACTCCTTTTCTATCTATGCTCACCTATGATCTCTTCTTTCATGATCTTTTCAATATCTCTATCATCAATCAACAATCCACATTTGGCTACAAGGTTGTTACCATCTCATAATGTATAACTTCATTCACACTTCAATACATCTCATCCATGAATCAAAACATCAAATGAAAAACAAAATAAACTATGTGCCTTTTTATTGGATATTATTCTTTCCTTTTCCTAAAGAATCTTTAGGCACAGATACCAAATGATGCATAACTCCTCTCTTACACCATACTCTACCTATTCCAAGTTTTATCTCCTATAATCAGTAATGCTTATTATCAATCTACTCAATTTTTCTTGGTTATTATCTCCATCTTGGTTTTTATCATCAATTTCCTATAATGTCCTAAATGGTTAGTTTTATTTCACTACTTCACATAGCATTGTGAACCCAGAAATAACTCAAACTTTAACTCGGTCTCACTTTCTTGCATTTATTCCCTCACTAGGTTTCAAGACTTCTTAGAGTCAAAATGCATCAACTTTTCAAAAGGATTATTATACTCAATATTTGTCTCTAAGAGCCTCTATTTTACCATTCAATAACTTTCCTAAACTTCTTTGGTCTCAACTCAATCCTTCATACAACTCTGCATACTTTTCTTGTAGTTCTAGTAGCCCTATTTTAAGTAAATTCCCTTCTATACAAAATTATACCTTCTCTAAATTGAAAAAAAAAACTCTTGATTTAGATTCCCATTTACATATACCTTCTATTCCCACAATTTCAAATTTTAACTCTACACTTAAATCACTTTTCTTTGACCATTTTTCTCTTTGTTTCCTTGTTTTAGGTCTCCTAGGTCACTTTTCTTTGACAGACTCTATTTTTTATACACAGAGGTATGCTCACACAAAATAACCCTAAAAATATCTTTACTTACCTTTTTTCCTAAGATTTTCACAAAATTTCACTAATTTTTACTAGTGGAATCTCTCTATATCTTCAAAACCCTAGGTTAGGGTTATTACTACCATGTCTGCACCTGAGACAGTACAAAAATGTATTTCATTCATTATGAAGTTTTTCAAAAACTTTTGAAATTATCATTAGCACTATATTGACCTATTACTCATATATCAATCACTATTTGGCCCTTAACCATTCAATATTATGTCTTTCCACAATAAGAATCCCTTAACTATGCAAGAAAACAAACACATGAAACAGAGAGTACTCTATTTGGCTTACATCATCCATCCTCCACATAAGGAAATAATGGAAATAGATACAAATCAATGTAGATACTTGTCAAATGTGATAAAAAATTCTCACTCTCATTATATTTAGAGATATTCCCTCTATGCTATAAGCTCAAGCATAAAACCTCAATGCAAAATACAGGAAAATAAAGATTGTGGAGTCCTACATTTCAACACGGATCTCTATATTTGTTCTTAAAATATACATCCTCATAAAATCATCAAGTAACCTTTTATGACAACTAAAACACTTGCTAAAATCATTCTTTTATCAATTCTTTAAAGTTTCAATCTAAAACACAGTCAAATACTCAAGAACAAGTCTCCCAAATAGGGATCTATTCCTTCACATAGTAAGTTAACCTGAAGTCTCTTATAAATTATTGAACTCTATGAATTAAATTAAGAACAAAACATATTCATAAGTCTTTAAAATCAGTTTCTCAATTCATTTTATCCTTCAGTCATGATATACATAATATGTAAAGAGTAAAAGTCCCACTTATCAAGGTTTGTCTTACCACCATTAGCAGGGTTCTCTCCTTCCTTTATCTATTTGAGATTTGTTATTAAAAACATACCTTAACATTTAACCACAAACCATAATTTAAAACAATTCCCATCTCATTATTTCATTCAAAAAACTCAGGTTGATAGCAAATTAGCCATGGCCTTTAACAGAGGTCTATGTATATTCATTTAACAAAGATTACGTAACACCTTCTTGGTAGAATTTCTTTCTTCATCAATATTTTCTTCCTTGTTTCTCCTCTTCCTCACTCCTATGAATGTAAAAAATATCTCCTATGAATAGAACATCAAGAATGCTATCTATAACTGACTCTAAGATCCCTACAAAGTTTCATAACTACCTTTTTGGATCTTCCCATGTAGAGGTTACATGACAAATAGATTTTCTTGATTTACACACCATATAAAGTGTCTAAAATCATGACAAATAGACAAAATGACAATTCATAGACCTCTTATTATTCCAAAACCCCTAGATAAGTTTAGCACACTTTTTCACATTCACTAATTAGTACAAGTCTTTATATAAGGCTTACAAATTCAAATTTTTCCCAAAGAAGGTTTTGGTGGGAAATCTTCATATTCAAATTCTATGCACCTATGGACTATCAAGACTCCACAAATGAACTACCTATGACCTATAAAAATTACAAAACACCTAAAAAACCAATTAAAAACAAAAATGAATCACTTTTTGGGTCCTCATGGGATGCCCCCGCATCATACTTCTGGCAAAAAGAGAATTTGAGCTCCAATAGGTTGATTGCTCTTCTTTATTGTCTTCTAGTTATCCTCCCTTGGATCATATTTGTCTTTTTTTACTTATTCATACCTCAACTAATCCTCCTTGTACTCAACCTTGCCTCTATCATACACTATTCTACCTCCTTGCTTGCTTACAATATCTTGCCTTGCATGTGCACTCATTCTTGCAACTTTCCCTCTATCATCTGAGTTGTAGATGCCCCATACATTGTATTCTTTAATTCCTTCCTTACAATATTCACACTTACAACTAAAACAATGCCAAAATCATGCATACCTATTAGCTCTATGAGGTTAAATCCTCTAAATGGATCTATATATCTAATCTGATGTATTTATGCCTTTAATGATTATTCTACATATTCTTTATCCTCGTTCATAAGGCCTTCAACTGCTATAATTTTTACTTCCTCTTTATTTTCTATCACTTCACCATTCAATGCCTTCTATATGGCTACCATTTCTCTTTCTAACTATTTTGAACTTTTATATACAAATAGAAAATTAGATTGCATACCTTCTTCATGTGATTGTACCTCCTTATCCAAGCCTTCAATGAGGATTCCAATCTGATCCACTTCATCTTATTTGTCATGATCAACACTTGGTTGGTTGCAATTTTTATTTTTTTCTACACTCAAGATCACCTTATCCACATCAAGGTGTTTCTCTTCATCTTCTTGTATCTCTTCATTGCATTCTTGAGTTGCTTACATAGCAACTTCTTTTGTTATTTCTCCTCTCTCTTTGCTTGTATCTTTCTTCTCTTCATCAATAGTTTGATTGGCCAGTTAAGTGTTTTCTTCTACATTACCAATCCAACATGTGGGCTTCCCATTTCACTTATCTGCTTTAACTTAACCAACGTCATATCCATATGTTGCCTCATCTTAGTGATCTTTCTTTCCATATATATTCTCTTATTGGTGTCATCTTGCACCATATTCTTCTTTTGGTAGCTTCTCTCATCCATTATGCTTTGTCTCTTCTTACTTCTCTCTTTCCTCATTTCCTTGAATATTTTATCAACTCCTTGGCCCCTTCTAGACCTATACCTCTTTATAATAATTTTTCACTCTCTTGCCACATCTCGACCATTTACTTGGTCTATCTTTTCTCTCTTGACCTCAACTGGGTCTCTCTTCTTGTCCACACTTGGGACTTCTTCTCTTGTCCTACCTCTAGGACTCATTTTATATCTATGCTCACCTATTATCTCTTCTTTCATGAGCTTCTCAATAGCTCTATCAATCAACAATCCACATTTGGCTCCAGGGCTACTACCTTCTCACAATGTATATCTTCATTCACAATTCAACACATTTCATCCATGCATCAAAACATCAAATGAAAAACAAAATAAACTATTTACCTTGTTTTTGGTTGTTTTCCTTTCCTTTTCCCAAAGAATCTTTAGGATATGATACCAAATGATGTAGAGCTCCTCTTTTACACCATACTATACGTATTTCAAGTTTTATCTCCTATAATTAGTAATGTTTGTCATCAATCTACTCAATTTTGCTTAGTTATTATCTCCATCTTGGTTTTATCATAAATTTCCTATAATGACATAAACTGTTAGTTTTTTTTACTAATTTAAATAGCATTGTTAACCTAGAAATAATTTAATCTTCAAACTTCAACTCATTCTCACTTTATTGCATTTATTCCCTCACTAGGTGTCAAGACTTCTTAGAGTCAAAATGCATAAAATTTTTAAAATGATTATTATACTCAATATTTTTATATAATATCCTCTCTTTTACCATTCAACAACTTTCCTAAACTTTTGAAGTCTTAACTCAATCCTTTATACAACTCTACATACTTTTCATGTAGTTCTATTATCCCTATTTTAAGCAATTTCCCTTCTATACAAAATTGTACCTTCTCCAAATTGAAAATAAACTCTTGATTTAGATACCATTTTTCATATACCTTCTATTTCCATAATTTTTTAACTTAACTCTGCACTTAAATCACTTTTGTTAGACCATTTTGTTCTATGCTTCCTTGTTTTAGGTCTCTTAGGTCTCTTTTTACTGATAATCTCTATTTTCCATACACAGAGGTACACTCTCATAAAATAACCCTCAAAATATGTTTACTTACCTTGTTCCCAATATTTTCACAAAATTTCTCTAATTTTTATTAGTGGAATCTCTCTATATCTTCAAAACCCTAGGTTAGGGTTATTACTACCCTGTTTGCACCCAAGACAGTTCAAAAATGGATTTCATGCATTATAAAGTGTTTCAAAAACCTATAAAATTCTCATTATCATTTTCTTGACCTATTAATCATATCAAAATCACTATTTGGGCCTTAACCATTCACTATTACATCTTTCCACAACAAGAATCCCTTAATTATGTAGGAAAATAAACACAGGAAATAGGCAGTACTCTGTTTGGCTTACATCATCCATCCTCCACACAAGGAAACAATGGAAACATCTTAAAATAAATGTAAATACTTACCAAAGGTGATAAAAATTTCTCACTATCATTATATTCATAGATATTCCCACTATGCTATAATTTCAATCATAAAACCTCAATGTAAAATACAGGAAAATAAAGATTGTGGAGTCCCACATTTCAACACGGATATATATGTTTATTCTCAGAACATACATCCTCATAAAAGTATCAAGTAGCCTTTGGTGACAACTAAAACATCTTCTAAAATCATTCTTTTAACAATTCTTGAAAGTTTCAATCTACAACACAGTCAAATACTCAAGAATAGGTCTCCCAAATAGGGGTCTATTCCTTCACATAGTAAGTTATCCTAAAGTCTCTTGTAAACTATTGAACTCTATGTATTCAATTAAGAATAAAAAATCTTCATAATTCTTTAGAATCAATTTTTAAATTCATTTGATCCTTTATTCATGATATACATAATCTGTAAATAGTAAAAGTCCCACTTAATAAGGTTTGTGTCTTACCACCGTTAATAGGGTTCTCTCCTTCCTTTATCTATTTGACATTTGATTTTACAAACATATCTAAACATTTAACCATCAACCATACTTGGAAATAATTTCCATCTCATTATTTTATTTAGAAAAACTAAGGAAGATACTATATTAGCCATGACCTTCAACAGAGGTATGTGTATATGCATTTAACAAAGATTACATAACACCTTCTTGGAAAAATTTCTTTCTTGATCAATATTGTCTACCTTGTTTCTCCTCTTCCTCACTCATACGAATGGGACAACAATTTCTTATGAATATAACATCAATAATACTATCTAGAACTGACTTCAAGATCCCTACAAAGGTTCACAACTACCTTTTTGGATCTTCCCATGTAGAGGTTACTTGATAAATAAATTTTCTTGATTTACATACCATATAAAGTGTCTAAAATTATGACTAATAGACAAAATGACAATTCATAGACCTTTTATTATGCTAAAAACCCTAGACAAGTTTAACACACTTTTTCATATTCACTAATGCATACAAGTCCTTATATAAGGCTTACAAATTTAAATTTTTCTCAAAGAAGGTTTTGGTGGGAAATCTTCATATTCAAATTCTATGCACCTATGGACTATCAAGACTCCAAAAATCAACTACCTATGACCTCTAGCAACTATAAGAAACCTAACAAACCAACTAAAAAAATGGATCAATTTTTGGGTCCTCATGGGATGCCCCTGCATCAGATAGGCTTCAAAGGAAAAGTTATAAGATTCTATTTTCCTAAAATTAAAGCACATTGTATACACCTTCTCACTTAAGCATATAAGTCTTTAAATAGGGTAGGCCAATAATATCCTTCCCTCATGATCTTGGCAACTATGGTTCTTGGAGAGAAATGGCCTCCTACTATTCCATCATGGAACTTCTCAAGCAACACTCCAAATTGATCATTGTCAATACATCTCAATAGCACACCATTAGTGTTTCTTATAAAAATCACACCATCTTCAAGGAAAAATTTAATATCTTGTAATCTAAAATATCTCCTTTGGGATCTATTCATACCATTAGGATACTCACCACTTTGAATAAATCTGATAACATCTTGTGTCAAACTTTGTAGGGGAAAAGAACCAGCTGGTTGGGAGCAATCATGGTTGACTAAAGCCTCTTCTTTTGAATCATGGAGATCTAAAGCTAGGTGTTCACAAATACCTTTACCCCTTATCAAATTTGTCACTTTGATATCAACATCATATTCCATTACCTTAGTAATCCACCTTGCCCTCTTTTCACTAAGGTCTTTACTCAGGAAAAACTCTTTAATACTAGGATGAGAGACCATAACATGAATCCTATTGTTTGAAACCATATGCCTAAATTTATTTATTCCTATTACAATATCAAATACTTTTTCCTATACAAAGGTGTACTTGACTTCATAATATTTCAAACCTTGACTAAAGAATGAAATTGGTTGCTCCACACCTTCATCATTCTTTTGCATTATCATAGCTAAGATGGTATCAAGGTTAGCAAATGAATACAACATGAAGTATTTATCAAAATCAGGATTCACAAGAGTAGGATCTTGTTCAATTTCTTTCTTAATGGCTTCAAAACTACTCTTAACTTCCTTATTCTAAGAAAAGGCTTGGTTATTCTTAAGCATGGTTGTGATAGGTTTCACCAAAGATGTAAAAACAAGTATGAACCTCCTTAAAAACTTTATCTTCCCTAAAAAACTTTGGATACCTTCCTTATGCAAGGGTAATGATAGGCCTAGAATATCCTCTATCCTCTCAGGATCAATAGTCAAACCATATTTGGAAATAATATGTCCTAAGAGCTTACCATTATGGATAACAAAGATACATATTTTGGCGTTAAGAGATACTCCATACTACCTACATATTTCAAAAACTTGTCCCAAGTTTTGCATATGTTCATTATCATCTTTATAAATAATTTTTATATCATCTTAATAAACCAACAACATTTCATCAATCAAACCTTTGAAGGCCATGTCCATTGCTCATTGAAATGTGACACCAATATTTGATAAACCAAAAGGCATCTTCCTATAATCAAAATTCCCCAATTTTGTGGTGAATGTTATCTTAAACTAATCATACTCATTCACTATAATCTGATTATAACCTAAATATCCATCTAGGAGAGAAAAACATTAAGAACCTGAGATAATTTGAAAAAATTACTCCATTGAGGGTAAAGGATAATGATCTTTGAGTGATAATCTATTAAGATATCTAAATTCCACACAAAGTCTTATCTCCCCATTCTTATTTATAACAAGCACAAGGTTATCCACCCATGTTGAATGCTTGATATAAAAGGTTATTTTAGATTAAATAAGTTTGGTAAGCTCTAACCTCATGAATTGTTCAACCTTGGGGTTGATGGGCCTTTATTTTTGCTAACCAGTTTAACTCTAGGTTCCAATTCAATGGTATGGTGTGCTAGGATAGGATAAAATCCTTTTATGTCCTTATACTCCCAAGCAAAGATGTCATGAAACTCTCTACACAAATCAATGAATGTTTGCTTCTCCAATGTAGAACATACCATGCCTAGTTTGAGAAGTTTGTCTTTAAAGATAAAGACTCTTCCATAGTTCTCTTATTTGTTATACATACTCACCTTTTCCTTATTTTTTTATCATATTCATTGAAGATACTTTTTAAGGTCACCAATCCCTTAGGTATATTATTTTTTCTTAGTTGCACAATTTGATCTTTAAACTATTCTTGGAGTCTCTTTTGGTTTCTTAAAGAAAACTCAACTTCATTTTAAAAGAAGTATGCAATGTGTTTGTCACTATCAAACACTTGAAAATACACCTATTACAATTATCTTAATGTGATATTCCTTCCCTTCCTCTTTTATGGTAGTTGGTGTATCAAATTATGCTCATATGGTAGCTAGTCTATCAACATTATTCTACTCCCTTGGGACTGATTGTATATTGAATGCATTGAAGTATTAAATAAAATCACATACCCTATGATAATATTAATTGAGAAAATGATTATTAGTATCAACCACATTTCTAACTTGATGCACAACCAATTCACTATCTTCGTATACATACAAGTTCTTGATTCCTTTTTTCCTTGCCCATTGAAGGCCATGAATTAAGCCTTCATACTTAGCCACATTACAAGTGAAACTAAAATGGAACCTATATGAAGCATATTACTATTATTTATATGGTTAGACCAACATAACATTAGCTCCTACACCAATTTTACTTCTTGAACCATCAAAAAATATTTTCCACTTCTCATCATCCTCACCTTCTTCCTTGATAAGAAGAAGTGTTGGTATTCCTTCTTCATATATACAATACACTCTTAAATAATTTGCCGCCATGAAATTATAAGGATCATGATCATAATTTTTGGTACCATATTCATCAAGAAACAAATCAAAAATGCCTTCAAACTTGGAAGAAGTACCATCATCCATAATAGAATCTATTTCCTCATGGACAACATAATTCAAGTTAGAACTCATTTTAATGTAGGGCTCAATATGAAACCTTGCAAGAGGTTGAGTCCTTAAGGTCACTTTGGCTCCATATCTTATCCTAAATGATAAGAAGGACCAAGCATCTGAGAGGTAACCATCTATCTAGTATGTGAAGTCTCTTGAGAGGTAAATTGCAAAGTGAGTAAGAAGGTCTACCGCAACAATGTCTTGAGAAAATGAGGATAATCATGCAAGAAAACCTTTAAAATTTTAATCAACCCTAGTGTCTTATTAGGTGTACCATCTAATTTGGTCACTCCTTAACTGTGAGGCTCATATTTTAGTCCCAACTTATTAGCTATAACTTTGGGCATGACTGAAGTAGAGGCTATACTGTCAACTATGCAATTATGTACTAACTTGTCACCCATTATGAGAGTGAGGTATAATGGTGGAGGATTATCATATTTATTATATGGTTAAATAATTTTATTATGGTAATTTATTATAGCAACATGGCCATGACTTTGACTTGAAGGTGAAAGACTAGTCAAGATAGTAAATAGCTGTTTTTGTAGAAGTTATTTTTGGCCAGGAATATGAAGGAAATATCAAAGGGAAATGGATATCTTGGTATTATTTAATAAGTCCAAAATATTTATTGAAGACATAAATATCTTTTATTATGATCTTGGATGCAAGGAGGTTCTTTTAACTTGAAGAGTTGAAGTGCTTTGAACAGTCCTTCCAATATTCTAAGTTTGAAGATGTGTAGGATTATTTGGGATTGTCATGCCTTATTGATTTTTAGGAGGATTGGATGAAATTTTAGGCACATTATTAGTTCCTCATAAATCCTTTTTCTTTTCCCTAGTGTTTTCTACAATATAATTTCCTTGATTGAGCACAAAAGTGTCCTCAACTAGGAAGTTGGTGAAGATCTCTCCTTGAGGTTGTTTATCTCCACTTGTTTGCATCATGACCTCATCATCAAATGATAGGAGAGTAATAACTCCTCCTTGATCAATAATAGATTTATCTCCAACTTCATTAGGATCCATAAATTGGCCTTGTTTTCAATCTTCTCCTTGTACCAAGTTAATATGCAATGGTACCATCTCTCTTGTATTGGTGGTGGAATTGGGATTATACACATTAGTAGGGATATTGAATTTAGGCTACCTTTGACCTCTTCCTCTCCTATATTTTTGTCCATATTTATATTGATAGGGATATGTATTTTTATAATCACATTTTTTCACCTTGGCTTGCCTAGTTTGATCCTTAAAGGCTAGGAATTTTTTCCTCCAATCAACATCATTTTCTACCTTCCTAGGAGTAGTATTTGGCTTGGCATTGTCATTGTGAACTTGGGCCATAATTAGAGTATTAACAAAATTATAATAAAATGGAGGCATAAAAACCTTAGGAGGTAGTTTTACATCTTGAATTAGGCCATTCTCAACTCTAATGGAAAGTTCATATGCATCGAGAAGAGTGAAAGCACTCATAGATTGAAGCATGATAGCAATATCATTACCAATGGCTCTCAAGTAGGTAGGGAACACAAAGCTAGTAGGTGGTCTCATGGGAGGAGGAAAGCATACCAAGTATTTTTAAACCTCTCATTGAATATAGGCATTATTTCCTTAAGGCCTATTTTGATCACATTGAGCTGATGTATAAGAGAGGTATGGTCACTTTCATCTTCAAATATTGAATTCAATAACACTCCAAAGTCTTCCCATGATGTGATACATCTACTAGGCAAAGTCCTATACCAATCAAGATATTTCCCTCTAAATTACATGGCAAGGATTCTAATCTAAATATACTCCTCTATGACATTATGAAAACTACAAAAATTTGAGATATCCCTAATGTGTTCACTAGATATAATATGACTCTCACCATTGAATGCAGGCACACTCTTTATGGCATTAGTAGGAATATCATCATAAGAAGCCATGGTGAATTGTATTTTCAATAGTAAAGCTAGGAAATTTATGTTTCCTAGCCATATTTTCTTCAAAATATTCAATATATTAAACCTCTTCACTTCCTTCGCTAGAAAAATTTTCTTGATCTTCAAAGGGTTCATTAGGATGAGGGTATTAAACTTCAAGAGGAAGTTCAAGCTAAATAAGTAGATCAATGGGATTGATAACTCTTATAGATGATAAACTAGTGATAACCATGAAGCAAGATAAAAATTATATGACAAAATAATGGTATTAAACCATATTTTACCTTGAATGGAGCTTTCAAATGCTGACTAGCACACCAATTTGTAGATGATGTTTTCAAGACCAGCATTCACCTTGAGAAGTTATATTGAAGATAATGAGTCCCATCAAGCATGATAAAACTATTGTCACCAATTCTTGAACCCTATAAGATGATTTTCAAGCCTCTTCCATATTTGGGAAACATGGGAATACTTATAGGTATGTGGTTTTACCTATAGGTATAATTAGACCTCTAGGTTTAAGGGTTATCTCCCTTAATATATCTTAAAATGCTTATCACCTGATTAAATATTTGCTTATGGTAATATAGTAATAAGTTTCATGAATTAAAAATAATATAATGGGGTGATACACTAGGATGTTTTCCAAATGATCGTCACATTCCTCTCACTGAAAAACAAGACATACAACCTAGCTTCTAAGTCTTAGAAGATTCTAACATGAGTGATGCAATATAAAGCTCACATGCATAACACCACTCAAGGTAAGTGGACAAAGGATCAGATAGATAAATTTAAGGATAATTTCACACTTGAAATAATCTTAAAAACACTAATTTCACTCTATATTACCTATTATAATTAGATCTTCTTTCATAAGACATGAAAGGATAAGTAAAAGCAAGGATAATATCACTAAACTTAACCATTCATCACTTTGAAAAATCAAATAATATGTTATTAAAATTATATATATATATATATATAATGACATCAAACCAGCAAGGCTTCACCATACTAGGTGTGGTATTAGTCTACAAGAGCTAAAATGGTTACTACTTATAGAATTAGAGAGAGAAGTGAGAAGAGAGAAGTCCAAGACTCATAAGAAAACTTGTAAAATTGAGAGGAGGAGTTAAAAATGTAGGATAATTAATTATTAAATATATCATGCAAGGTCTTATAGGAAAAATGTCCCTCAAAGTCATGAAACCCCTAAAATTTGGTGTAGGACTCCTTCTACTTGCGTAGAAAAATGCCTTCATCATTTGGCCCTTTTAGAATGTCCCATAACTAAATATGGATATATGTGATGATTTAAATGAGAGGGATAGTTTTTATAAATTTTAAACCATGAATTTGTTTCATCCCTAATCATTTATATTCTTCTACACATGAGTTACCACTGGTTACAATCCAAATAACCCCTTTTTCACTCACCCCTCACACTTTGCACTAGATTTGGATATATTTTTCTAGTATGATCCATAAAAGGGAGTTAATTACACTTTTAAACACCTCTCTTGGCCTTAAATTATTTAGGTAGACCTTAAAATTCCATTCACTTGAAGTTCTCACTCTCTCACTAGCTTGTTCACTATGCCATCCTAGACTAGCTAAAGTGAAGGCACCTGTAGAAGAAATTAGGAATTTTTATGAAGAATTAAATTATCATTGTGAGTTATTTTAAGTATCAATACTTTTACAAAATTTTATTTCATCTCTTCAAACCTTTCCATACCTTCACAACACTAAAAATAAACAAGAAAACTTAATTTTTCTAATGTTCATATAAGTAGGGAACACCTCAAGTGGGTGGGAAGGATCCTTGGAGAGTTTTATACAATGTTAAACCACTTTCATGTTCATTACATTCCTTCTTGATGTATATCCTATTCAATATTATCAATCAGGTCACTCTCAAGGGTTTTAAAGGGTTTTGAATAGTTTTGACCATTAGTTATTGTTCATAAAGGTCTGGCATTGGATATGCAAATAAATTATTCAAAAAAAAATTTCAAGACCTTATTAATCATCCCAAAACTCCTTAGGTTCCCATGCACAACATAAAAGTAGATGTGAGCATCTCAAGTAGGCCTCTTGAGCTTTGTCTACCATTTCCAGCAAGCCTATGGTAGTTTTAAGCTCAAAAATGACTTTCTTGTGGTTTCTCTTGCATTCCAATAGCTTTAAAATATCTTATAACTTCCCAAAAACCTATTCTAATGATTTTAAATTTATATCTAATGCTATAAATTATATTTACTCCTTAATTGAACTTTAGGCCTAAACAAGACCCAATAGGTATGTCTGCAGGTTTATAGGTTTAGGACACCTTGTTAAGTTTCTCACCTCTATGCATGATTTTTTATGTTGTTCCATGTGTTAAATAGATTTCCAAATCCCCTTACAAGGTTTCATCAGCTTCAATCTTGTATTCTCACCATTTTCTTTCAAAAATCTTGGGGAGTGCCCTCTGTCTGAGATAAAATAGAGGTAACTTCCCTATAGCCTCAATAAAAATGAATAAATTATGGTTTTCCTAAATTTATGAGTATGTTATATATAAAATTTCATGGATTTATCATGTTTCTATCACCTCTAAATGTTCAAAAACCCAAAATAGACTTTTGACAATGATGACTATGTCTAGGCTTGAATTTGTCTTAAGCAAAAAGTATCTTTCCTATGTATTCCTTTGTAATCCAAGAGATTAAACACACCTAGAATGTCCTTATAAATATTTTTCCATTGATTAAAATTCCCATATAATGTTAGAATTGATACTGACTCCCCACTTGGGCTTTAGGCCTAAACCAAGCCTAATAAGCGTGTTTACATCCTTGAAGGTCTAGGTCATTCTATCATGTTTCAGTCATCTTTGAATGGTTTATCATGTTGGTATAGATGAGAAAAACCTTTCTAAACCTATTTTAAAGGTTGAAACAAATTTTAACCAACCCTCTTACCTTCAATCTCCAAAACTATAGGTTTGCACCCTTAGGAAGTGCCCTTTATATGAGACAAAATAAAGGGCACTTCCCCTATTTCCATAGATAAAATAAATGTATGGTTGGCTTCTCCAAGTTATGTACATGATTTGTGCATTTTTTTGGATCTTTATCACATGGATAGGTCCTTCAAAATTCATAAAATTTCTAAGGCAGACTGTGAGAAATTGATTGTGTGCAAGGGCCTAGATAAGGGCTATATGTGCATTATTAAAGGCTTTCTTTGCCTTTTTCATACTATGTGAGGGTCTCATGAGACTAGTCCAACTATAATTAAATTAATTTCAACTCACTTATTACTCCAACCTTTCCAAACACCTCACATATGCCCTGATTTTCAACTTAACTAGACTACTAACTATGTTTCCATTAGGCCTTCATGTTTAGGTTTGTACGGGCTATACATGCCTACAATCAACTATAGATCAATATCTCAAGCAAAGGACATCTGTAGGTATCGATAGGATCCAAAACGTGAAATTCAAATAATCTTAATGACCTTAGATTCATTGATATGCTCTTTAACCTTATAAGATCACTTGTCATACCTATACATGTTTTTGCATTACAACTTTGAGTGTGAAGGTCATTTGACACTCAATAATATAAAAACCATTGAATGATCATAGTGGAAAAATTTGTAATTTGGAGGCCCTTGAACACTACACTCTATAAGTCACACACCCTCCTTATTTTACAAGGTTATACCTCTATGTGGGGGCTACAAGATGAGTGCACTTGGGTTCATCAAGACTCATTGAAACACTATTATGGGGCATCATCAAGATGGCTTAGACCTTTGTTTTTGTGTTTTAGGGAAATGGTCCCTAAACACAATCATTCAACTTTGAAGATGACCTCTTAACTTTTCCTTCTAATCTATTGATTCAAAATGTTTTTCATAATTTTATTCAA